>OY282486.1:10520448-11729767 GCA_958295575.1 Leucania comma | reverse complement strand
TTAATATCACATTTACCCCTGAGTTTGTTTCAATATTTCTTCTCAGGCAGCCTACTAGTCAGCTAGGAAACACCGGCCTCATCTAGTTTAAACTGACAAAAACAAATTGAAGTGTAAGTGTTTTTAAAAACCTATTTACAAATAAATTTCATTTATCAACACTACAAATACTTAATGTATCCGGAAAGGGAAACAATTTATTTAGCTCCCAGAGGAATCATAAAGTAGGTTCGTGGATTAGTAAATGTATCCGTTTTAATTTTTAATATGCAGTCAGACCTTAAAAGGTTGTCTTACATTATTTATGGGGTAGCTTCTGGTATGTGGAACTATCCTTAATGTTGAAGTGACTTACGAAGAGAATTTAGTCAGCTTTGTATAGAACTGACAAAACTTAAAGTTTTATCAACTCGCCAGTACTATGTGTGGATACGTAGTGCGTCTGATAGGCTAGATTTCTTTGAATCTTATTTAAGGTCCCGTCCTTAGTCGATAAATACAGACCCCTTATAAGATGCCCAGGTGTCGCGACTGTGTGAACCGCCCGGAGAACACGGTAGAGCACAAGGCAGAGGTGTGCCCCGCCTGGGCAGAGCCTCGCCGTGTCCTCGTGGGGGCGATCGGCAGCGGTGATCTCTCGCACCGGGCCATGGTCCGGAACGAGGAGTGGTGGTAGGCGGTAGCCTCCTTCTGCGAAGTAGTAATGCTAGCGAAGGAGGAGGCCGACCGCATCAGGCAAAGGTAATGAGACTCACGCCCCAGCCGCCGCCGGGATTTCGATCCCGATTTCCGGCCACCGTAGGCGCAGGCTTGTAGTCGGCAAGCAATGGTTAGCTCGCTGTCCGATCGAAGGTCAGCCTTCTAGCAGGCAGGCAGGGTCGAAGCTTACTGGGGCCAAGGGCCAGCTTCTGAAAAGAAGTCTCGGTCCCGGTATGAAAGGCAACGGAGGAACGGGGTAGGTTTTTAGTCATTAAGAGTCTGACACTATCTCTCGCTCCGCCCAAGGGCGGGATTTATAATTGGATGATTTTACCTACCATAAAAAAACCCCGATTTCTTATTTAAACATTTGAAGTTCAGTATTTCTCAAAATCTACTTTAGCCTGAAAATCTGTCAAAATTTAGAAAGAAAAAAGAAAGAAAGAAAATAAGTTTATTCTACTTAAAATAGACGCACAAATTATTTACAAAAAAACAGTTTCCCTGTCAGGCCATATGTGAAACGGGCATAACATTCCACCTTGTGACCATAGACAACCAAGTCGTCTAGGTTGTCTACTACATCCATGACGCCGGCTGTCACTGGCCTCAGCAGAGACAAACATAACCAACAAATAACCAAAATAAAGAAAAAGAGACACTCAAGCACTCAAGTTCTTAACTCAAAATACTCAATTCAGAAAACCCACCCTAAGTCGACACAATCTAAAATAGGGCTGTTAATGTCCAATTTATAGCGCTGTTTTGACACTCGTAAGGAAAGCTCAATCTATAGGCTACTTCCATTTGATCTAGAATCCTGTTTGGCAAGCAAGGTCTCATATCACAAGCGAAAGAAAAGTCTAAATACCGTTACATAACAAAATAATAGTTACTTTTTTGCATTTTGGAGAGGTGCGCGGGAATAGCATGACTTGATTCCGCCTCCGCCATCTCCATTCTACCATCGGACAACCCGACGTACGGCGAATATCAACCCTTACCTTGTTTACTGGGGTCAAAGGGTATGTGAAAATGGCACCCGGGACCCTGGGACCAAGGCGAAGAATGGAACGGGGTAGGTTTTTAGTCAGTAAGAGTCTGACACTACTTCCCGCTCCACCCAAGGGCGGGATTTGTCATTGGATGATTTTACCTACCTTAAAAAAAAAAACCCTTACCTTGTTGAAACTTCTTCGGTCCAGACTAAGCGTTTCGCCTCGTCTTTATACCGCGTATATCGAGGGACTGGAACAGTTTGCCTGCTGCGGTCTTCCCATTTGATTATAATTTGGATGTCTTCAAGGATAGAGGGAATAGGCTCTTAATAAACTAGTGCGCCTCACTATCAACGATTGCATCACTGCTTACCATCAGGTGGGATCGCAGTCAAGTAAAATTAAAAGAAACAGAAAAAAATTTAAACCTCAATTCGGGAGTCAAATTTTACACATAGGTAAGTTTGTAAGGAACCTTCGGTGCGTAAGTCCGTCTCGCACTTGACTATTACCTGCTTATAGAAGATAAGTAGAAGTATATTTGTGCTATAGTTGTATTGGAATAAACTTAGGTATCATTCGTGAGAATACCGTTTGGAATAAACTTAGACAATAATCTTGAGAAGCTTATCGATTTATTGTAAATAGTGACCTAACCAAGATCTAACTGATAAAAGCTGTTTCGAGAGATGTTTTTATTGTTGCTGTTTGTTGTTGTTTTTTGTTGTTTGTTTGTTGTTTTTGTTCATTTTGTTGTTGTTTGTTGTTTTCATCAGGTAGGATTGGAGTCAAGTACTAGTTTATAAAAATTAAAAATATATATATAATGGCTTTTCGAGATTCTGATACATCGAGTATCTGTCGAAATTCATGTTATTTTGATTTCAAGTACATTCAAGTTGTTTTCGCAATTTTATATTTGAGTATGAAACATTCAATTTCGCTCAAAACTTTGGAACTATCATGTTCTAGAATTTGCAACCACAAACTACTAAGTACCTGAGTTATAAAGCAGAATAAAACAAGAAGTTTTCAAGAAAATCTCTTAAAAAGATTATTCCAACGAAAACTCTTCCTTTTCACCGAAAAATTATAATTATGAAAGTGTAAAAACGCCAGAAAAAATCACAGTGTCTCAACTCCTAACCGCCAAAGTTTAGATGAGTATAAAGGAAGGCAGTGCACACACTAGCAAAGTTTTTAACCAAGTACGGCGGAGATACGAAGGGTTACTTTTTTTCCAGAACTAAGACACAACGCCCTCTAGCCCCAAGCTAAGCAGAACTTGTGCTATGAGTACTAGACAATTGATAAACATACTTATACTTTTCTAAATACTTACATATTATAGATAAATTACACCCAAACACAGACGCAGGTGCTGACCGAACACGGCAAGTTCGGTCCGTACCTGTACAAGATTCGTGCGGAGACGACGCCCGGGTGTCGCCACTGTGCGGACCGCCCGGTGGACACGGTGGAGCACACAGTCGAGGTGTGCCCCGCTTGGGAAGAGCATCGCCGTGTCCTCGTGGGGGCGATCGGCGGCGATCTCTCGCGCCGGGGCTTGGTTCAAGCCATGCTCCGGAGCGAGGAGGAGTGGCAGGCGGTCACCTCCTTTTGCGAAGCAGTAATGCTAGCAAAGGAGGAGGCCGACCGCATTAGGCAAAGGCGCACACGCCGCCGCCGCCGCCGGGTTTCCGATCCCGATTTCCGGCCACCGTAGGCGCGGGCTCGCGGACGGTGGGCAATAGGTAGCTCGCTGTCCGTCCGTCCGGTAACAGACCGGTCCGAGCTCAGGTCGTCTACGGCGCGCCTCAAGGAGTTGTCAGCAAACTGTAGGGGTGCAGCAGGGCCGAAGCCTACTGGGGCCAAAGGTTATGCGAGAGTGTCACCACGGGCCCCGGGACAAAGGCAAGGAACGGAAAGGTAGGTTTTTAGTCAGTAAAAGTCTGAACTATTTCCCGCCCCACCCAAGGGCGGGATTTGTCATTGGATGATTTTAACTAACAAAAAACAAAAAAAAAAACCCAAACACAGAACAAATGATCGTGCTCAACTGCTCGTCACACAAACATTTATCCTGGGTTGGAATTGAAGCCACGTCCTCTGGCATAGCAGTCAGAGACACTGACAACTAGACCAACAGGCCAGTCAAATTAGACTATGAACCTCCATTGTGCCTTTTTTTATTTAAACATGTGAAATTATTTCGAGACTTCTCCCGCAAAAGTTTTTTTTTTTTTTGTGACAAAAGTACAACAGTTTTCATATTTATTCATATACTTGTATTGCCTTGCTTCATGCCAAATTATAGGATTCTAGGCCAACGGGAAGTACTCTTTAATTTTTTTGCAATATAAATGGCCGTAACTTTTTTTCCTTAACTTAGAAGTATATTTTTTACATTTTATATTTTTTCACAGCTTCAAAGGACCGCAGACTTAACGTACGTTGTGTTAGGCCGTGTTTACGGAGACGCGGCGCGTTGGACGTTTCGTCGTATATTGCAGCAGCGGGCTGCGTCATCGCTCGCGCAAACACAAATATGTGGCAATGTACGACGGACCGCCCGACGCGCTGCGCAACGCGCATCGTCTCCGTAGTCGAGAACTAAATTTCAACTCGATACCTCCACGCGTTCCCGAGATAAAGGTCTTGAAAGACAGACAAACGACGACTCGTGGGGATCGCTTAACGCCCAGCGGGATACGATACATAGCGCGAGTTCGCACTAGTGCGGAAAACGTTAAAATGCGTGCCTTAAAGCGGTAGGGATAACAGCGGATTTTCGAGTATTGAAAAATACATTTTTAGACTTAAGTCTGCACATAGCCTATAAAGAGGTAAAATTTTTAATTATTGATATTGATCAAAGGAAAGCTTCGCTCAAGGCGTTTAATATTTAATCACTCCACTTAAGATTATAAGGAATTATCGATTTTGTGGTAACGACCTTTGTTTGGCCTTCCAGCGAAGATGCTCGAGGTTCCTTATTTGATTATTTTTAGATTACGAAAGACAACTTGAATTTTCAGTGACGAACGAAACAATTTTGACTAGTTGGTGTCCGTAACTACGCTCGCGTAAGATTCGTAAAACGAAACAGCACAATACCATTTGGTCACAATTTCAAGATGGTTTTATCCCACGGTGCCCTATTTTTAGAATTCCGTAGCCAAATGGCTAAAAACGGAACCCTTGTGGATTCGTCATGTCATAGGTGTGTGTGTTGTGTGTTTGTCATGTCTGTCTGTTGGTCCGTCAATATGTCACAGCCACTTTTTTTCGCAACTATAAGAACTATACTGTTGAAACTTGGTAAGTAGATGTATTCTGTGAGCCACATTAAGATTTTCATACAAAAATAGAATAAAAATAATTTTGGGTGCCTACTTAGAACTGAAACAATTTTTTTTTTTTTCATCAAACCCATACGTGTGAGGTATCTATGGATAGGTCTTCAAAAATGTTTTTTTTTTTTTTGTTTTAGTTTACGCGAGAGACATTTCCAAAGTGGTAAAATGTGTCCCCCTCCCTGTAACTTCTAAAATAAGAGAATGATAAAACTAAAAAAAAATATATGATGTACAATACCATACAAACTTCCACCGAAAATTGATTTAAACGAGATCGAATAGGTTTTTTTTTTATTACGTCCTATATCGTAAACTGCAATTTACCAAATTTGTGCGAAACGGAACCCTCAGTGCGCGAGTCCGACTCGCACTTGCCCGGTTTTTTAAGTTAAGATACTCCTTATAAAATCAAATATATTCCAGTGAAAGCCTCGTCAAAGTCGGTCGATCCGTTTCGGAGATTAGCCGAAAGAAACAGAAATTTTTGTCTGTCTATACCACAAAAATTTAAATGTTTGTATTATGCAAAAAAATATATTATTTTGATATCACAAATAGACATTCCAATTTTATTTATACACCACTATTTTTTAATTATGGCAAATACTTAAAGGGCTTATTAGAAAAGTTCTTGTTATTATTTAAGTAAAGTCTTAATGCATAATATTCATAAACAGCATAGTTATGAGCGTTTGTTTATATCCCAAAATCTCACTCAATTTCTGGAAACATTGTACAGGTTATTGTTTATGAATGAAAGAATGTCAATAAAAATGGAAAAACACTGCGCTTAGTATTTTCTAGTAGTAATTGTTATGAATAATGATTCAATTATGAATTTACCAATAATAACAAATTTTCGTGGACAAATTTGGAATTTAGTTTTTTGTACTTTGACTACACAATTATGATCAGTAACGGGTACTGATTGAGCACCATTTTTTTGTGCACTAATTAAAAAATAGGGGTGTATATTGTGGCTTGCGCTTATCCAATATTTCAGATGATGCTAAGCGTTGATGTGGTTAATAATGAAGGGCTCTTGCCTAGAAGTAAACAATTCACTCTTGACTTAAAAACCTCGAGATAGTAGCTTGGAAACACAGAGTCCATCAGAGAATTCCACACTTCAGCTGTACCCACACGGACGGGTTGCATGTCCAGTCCACCATGTACCGATAAACCGTAGACGCCCAGTCTGCTAGCGCAGGCAGGCAGGGTCGAAGCCTACTGGGGCCAAGGGTCTGTTTCTGGCTCAAGGCTCGGCCCTGGTATGAAAGGCAACGAAGGAACGGGGTGGGTTTTTAGTCAATAAGAGTCTGACACTATCTCCCGCTCCGCCCAATGGCGAGAGATGTCATTAAATGATTTTACCCAGCACCAAAAAAAAAACCATGTACCGATGGCGCATCGCCGAAGATACGTGTTATTCCCATAAGAACTAACTTCACTATATCTGTATAGCTTAGCAAACATTTTCGAATTTGATTTCGTATTTTTCAATTTCTATACGTTGCAATAGATCACACTGAGCTGATAATATTAGATACTTATACAAGACAAAAGCAAGATTTCAAGTTCCACTAGAAATTTTGTTAGTGTACTCCATCTGTTTAGGTAGTGAAAATGGCACCCGGGACCCTGGGACCAAGGCGAAGAATGGAACGGGGTAGGTTTTTAGTCAGTAAGAGTCTGACACTACTTCCCGCTCCACCCAAGGGCGGGATTTGTCATTGGATGATTTTACCTACCGAAAAAAAAAAAAAAAAAAATCTGTTTAGGTATTTAACTAAACGTAAACAACTTGCTATGTCTTTTTATTTAAAAAAAATCGTATAGAAGACATACAAAGATAGATAGACTGGCCTGTTGGTCTAGTGGTTGGTGGCCCTGACTGCTATGCCGAAGGTCGTGGGTTCGATTTCCACCCAGGACAAATGTTTGTGTGATGAGCACGATCATTTGTTCTGTGTCTGAGTGTTATTTATCTATAATATATATGTATTTAGAAATATATAAGTATGTTTATCAGCTGTCTGGTACCCATAACACAAGCTCTGCTTAGCTTGGGACTAGACGGTGTTGTGTGATAGTTGTGGAAATATTATTATTATATTATTATTATTAAAGATTATTTAAATTTAGTTAATTACCTAACATCGGTTTAGGTAAATAGCTAATTGTAAACATTTTTGGATAAAATTTTTAGATAAAAGACATAATGAAGATTTTTTACATTTAGTTCAGTACCTACCTAAACAGATGGAGTATTAGATATCCCAAATCAATTCATATAATATTGTTAATATGTATTGAAGGACTGTTGGACATGTGCAAAGGACATTACTGAATAGGTACAGTAAAATAATTACATTTTAATTTTTTAATATCAAAAAATATTAATAATTAATTAATAATCACAAGAACAAAAAATTCAGAGATTCAGAGCAGCCTTTGTTTTAGCAGATGGTAAAGCGGGAGGGCATGTCAGACTTTTCCTGACTAAAAACACACCTTTCTCAGTTGCCGTTTACGTTCTAACACTACGGGTTTCCATTCCAGAGAATGAAGAAAGAAGAGTAAACATGAAGTTTCTTGCCGGTTCTTCTCCATAGGAAACGACCAATTGGAGCCGTGCGCTAGCTTCTGACGTTTTATAAGTGCCCATGTAGTCCTATGTGAAATAAACGCTTTTGAATTTGAGTTTGAGAATCCCCACGAACAGTTCTCTTTTCGGTGGAAAAATCATCCAATGACATCTCCGCACCCTTGGGTGGGGCGGGAGATAGTGTCAGACTTTTACTGACTAAAAACCTGCTCCTGTTCCTTCGTTGACTTTCATACCGGGGCCGAACCTGCTTTTCAGAAAACGATTCTTGGCCCCAGTAGGCTTCGACCCTGCTGGGCCCCTACGGTATCCCCATGAATGGTACCAACGACTCTCTTTCAAAGACGTTTAGCAATTCAATAGGATTTACCTCCCAAAATAACACCATCAAATTACAATACCCAGAAAAATAAAAGGGAAAATATCCAGAAAAGCGAATTCAATTAATACCAATGTTTTCTCCATTCCATGGTGTTTGTCACCATGAATAAGTTATGAACCTTCCGACCTATCAAATTGGAACGAGGGTATACGGTACAACTATTGCAGAATTCATTCCTTGCTAGTAGCGTAGCTAGGGGTGGGCGATGTGGGCCATCAGCCTCGGCCTCGCATCCAAAGGGGCCTTGAGCAAGCCCTTGCAGGCTTAACAAGTCGATCCACAACTACCCAACTTGTTCATACAAAAGTAGACTCTAAACATCGGAATTAAGGCCTATAGTGGCGTGGATGTGAGAGGACACCGGTGTCCTCTGAGCTAGGACAGATTAATAATGGCTTTATTTAATTTTATTATTGATATAAACTAATGCTTGACTGCAATCCCACCTGATTTTAAGCAGTGATGCAATCAATGGTGATGAGGCGCACTAGTTTATTAAGAGCCTATTTACTCTAGATTTAAAGATATCCAAATTATAATCGGAAGGGAAGACCGCAGCAGGTAAACTGTTCCAGTCCTTCGATGTACGCGGTATAAACGATGAGGCAAAACGCTTTTATAATATATAGGCTCTATTTTGACCACTTTTTCACCTGATGGTAAGCGACGAAGTGGTTGAACGCTGAGGTGTGACAGTGGCTGTTTCGTTTCCGAACTTATGAAAGAAAAAGGGCTTCGCTAATGCGCCGTAACGCTTCGCCCACGTCAAAACTAGCCAACGCTACGCCTCTGTTCCTTGCTTACGACTTACGAGTGACAGAAGGGTAGGGGAAGGGAATATCATACCTGTTTTGTTTATTGTATTCTTAACTTGCTTATGTAAGCGGCTTTGCTCGTATGAAAGTCGAAAATTATCGCAAGGGATCATACTTTCGGGATAAAAAGTATCCTATCACGTAGATCCACAACTACCAAACTTGTTCATACAAAAGTAGACTCTAAACATCGGAATTAAGGCCTATAGTGGCGTGGATGTGAGAGGACACCGGTGTCCTCTGAGCTAGGACAGACTATTTACTATCTTTTTATTATTCATTTCAATACCTACATGTTCATAGCACTTTTAACTTTAAAGTGGGTTTTTTTTTATGGTAGGTAAAATCATCCAATGACAGATCCCGCCCTTGGGTGGAGCGGGAAATAGTGTCAGACTCTTACTGACTAAAAACCTACCCTGTTCCTTCCCTGACTTGGATCCGGGGCCCTGGTAAGCATTTTCGTACCTCCCCAGAACCCCAGACTAGGCCTCGACCCTACTGGGCCCCTACGGTTTGCTGACAACTCCTTGAGGCGCACGAGAACAGTGCGCGCCGTAAACGCCTTGGACTCGGTCTGGTCTGTTACCGGACAAACAGACAGCGAGCTACCCATTGCCCGCCGTCCGCAAGCCCGCGCCTACGGCGGCCGGAAATTTGGATCGGAATTACGGCGGCGGCTGCGGCGTGAGCGCCGTTGCCTGATGCGGTGGGCCTCTTCCTTTGCTAGCATTACTGCTTCGCAACTTTAAAGCGGGTAATAATATTATTTTTATTTTTTAAATTTCTGGTTTACAACTTAAATTCTGCTCGAAACTTTGGAACTAGCATGTTCTACATTTTAAAACTGCAAATTAGTTAGTTCCTAAATACCTCTCGAGTTCTATGGCAGAATAAACTACGACTGTAAGATGCAGTAAAATCTCTTAAAAACATGAATCAAAACGTACCTAAAGACTATTAGAAGATATTATGAATTGGAAGATTATCTCCTTGATAAAAATGCTTGACTATATGCCTGTCCTGCTCGCGTACGTGGTACGTGTAATTGGGTCATTCAGTTCCCTTTAAAATGGTTGAGCAGATGCACGCGTCATCAGTTGAGACTGGTCATCTCTTAGCTGCCAGTGGCTTATTTCAATATTTTTTTTTTTTTCATTATTTCTACATTGTGCTCACATAATAGAAGTGACATGAAATATGTACCCAAGATTTATGTAACTCATAATATGATTTGAAAGAGTGTCCATGGAGTTTCTTGCACGTTCTTTTCCATAGTGATTGCACGCTTTGGAACGTGCAATTTAGCTTCACTTTTTTTGGACTGGCCGACATTTTGACAATTCAAAAGTGCCTGTAATTGGTCTATTAGAAATAAAAGCTTCTGATTATGGGTAGAATTTCAAAAAATCCTTTCTTATCGGATGCCTACGTCATCATACACAGGACATACCCTCCAAGTTCCAGGTCTTTACGATCAATGGTTTAGGCTGTGCGTTGATCCGTCAGTCATTCAGGACAAAGCATTTTATTATATGTATGTATAGATTACAGAAAAAAAGTTCTAAAATTTAGAACGTTGATTCGTTATTAATTTTGAACTATTTAGAATCTAAATAGTAACACCCGTATTTATAAAGAAGTAACTACTCGTTGCTAAGCAATTTCTTATTAAGTCATTACTTGAGGTTAAAAATTTTCATTCAAAATTCCCATTTTTCTTAACTATAGAATACAAACTGTTACTTAAGCAGTTATTTTTACCCAAGTAATTATTTTTACTTATTTATAAATACGCGTGTAAAATTCAGACCAATACTTCAGTACACTTTAACGAATTCCTTTTTCTAGGATAGAGTGAATTAGGCTCTAACAACCGTATTTATAAAGAAGTAATTACTTGATGCTAAGTAATTTCTTAATAAGACATTACTTAAGTATAAGTAATTAGTTTTACTTGTTTATAAATATGGTTGTTAGTAAACTATTGCCATTCGTCATCAACAATTGCATTGCACCATCACATGGAATCGCAGTCAAGCCCTAGTTTATATATATTATCTTTAAAAAAACAAAAGAAATATCTCCAGAGCTGTCAATTCCACATCGAAGTCCTTTGGGACTCTAAACACAGTTCTATATATATATCCCTAATGCAATACTTACCTTAAAACTCCTTCGAGCCGAACCTCTTCACTCAAACGAAACTCTTTTTCTCGCCAAAAACATTTAATTGTGTTGCCAACTTTTTGTTGTGGAAGAGCCAGCCAAGTTTTCCTTCAATCTATCTTGTAAGCCCTCAGCAAACCTCTTTAGGGCGCTACGATCCGTTAAATCAATAAGCAGAACCCACTTTGAAAGTTGGTAAACTCTTCTACGCAGGCTATTACGACCACTGATAATGAGGACTGAGAACAATTTTTACTTCTGAGTTAATCGTTTTTTAGGTTTCCGTGCCAAAAGACTCGCCCTCTAGAGATACGGAACAGTTTGTAAATCCCGCAACACTTTAATAATAAAAAAGGATGTTCTAATCGCGCGAAGAACTCTGATTGTGTGATGCAAGAATTGAATTTTAGTTCGTTTGTGGTGACACAGATGTCGCTAGTACCGTTACTAAGCCTCTGCTGTCCGTCCGCTCCTGCGTTGGTCCGCTTGTCTGTCATTCGTCTGTCTCTTTTGAAATGTAATAGGTAGATAGTTTTTTTTTATGGTAGGTAAAATCATCCAATGACAGATCCCGCCCTTGAGCGGAGCGGGAAATAGTGTCAGACTCTTACTGACTAAAAACCTACTCCGTTCCTTCGTTGCCTATCATACCGGGGCTGAGCCTTCCTCTCAGAAAGCGGCCCTTGACCCCAGCAGGCTTCGACCCTGCCTGCCTGCAGCTAGCAGGCTGGGCCTCTACGGTTCGCTGACAGGTCCTTGAGGCGCGCGGGAACAGTACGCGCCGTCGACGACTTGGGCTCGGTCCGGTCGGTACCGGACGATCGGACAATAGTTAATAATTTCACAAAGTGTGTATTTGCCACTATAACAAAAAATATTAAAATATAGAGGGAACTCATGTCATATATATAAATAGCAAAGCATTCGTGATATTTCTGTCTCTGGATAGCTGTGTATTTCTTTATATTGGAACTACCCATATAAAATGATTTCCAACGGTTACGCCCCAGTCATCATCATCACTATTTCAACCAAAAGACGTCCACTGTTGGACATAGGCCTCCCTCAAGAGACACCATCGAATCACCCTAGTGGAAGTCGGAAATTATCCCAAAACGTATACTTGCCACAGTTTCACTTTTTCTTATGTGCTAGCGTCTGCCAACGGCGTCGCCTGCGTGAAGGCGGGACGTAATTGGTAGCGGTGATCTCTCGCGCTTGGCCCTGAGTCAGGCTATGACCCGGAGTGAGAGGGAATGGGAAGCAGTCGCCTTCTTTTGCAAAGCAATACTGCTAGCGGTGGATTTAGTTATTACGATAGATACAAGACACACAGGACTGTTCGTTGGGGGAGGCCTGTGTTCAACAGTGGACGTTATTTGGCTGAAAGGTTGATGACGAATGCTAGCGGAGGAGGTGACCGCAACCGTAAGGGAACAGACATCCTCACGCCCTAACCGCTGAAGCCGACGAAGGAGACGCCCTGGCCGCCGGGAGTCGCGGGCGATTTCCAGCCGCCAGCTCAGTTTTGCAGACGATAAGCCATAGATAGTAAGGTAGCTTTCCTTCCGGCCGTCCGATAAAAACTGATGCCAACTAAGGCTGCGGGAACATTTGAAAGAGTGACCATGGCCTATCTCACCTCCACAACCCAGTATTAACTGGGTAACACAATAACGTTTTGGCAAGACTGGTGCCACGTTTTCTGACTTCTGACGACTATACCGGTTGTCACAGCTCTTCAAATGACAGTCGGGACCGAACAAATCCAATTAGTGACCTCGATGACGTAAACATCCGAATTGTTCCGACGTCCAAAGCCTCAGTGGTCTCATTCGTTTACTAAACGAAGTCGTCCAACGTCACGTAGACACACAAACTCCTCAGATCGACTTCCACAATAATCAAGTTGGCGGCGCTGGAGCTGATTTGATGTTGAAGACTGCTGGAGTAATTCATTGTGTCAATGTTTTGTTTATTATTAAGTTTTAAGGGGGGAGTGGTGTGGGGGGAAATAGGCAGCACATGCCATTGATCATTTTATTTATTTACTAGCTCTGCCAGGCTTCGTCCGCGTGAAAGTAGGTTTCTCCCCCGTTTTAGGGGTTTTTTTTTTTTTTGGTAGGTAAAATCATCCAATGACAAATCCCGCCCTTGGGTGGGGCGGGAAGTAGTGTCAGACTCTTACTGACTAAAAACCTACCCCGTTCCATTCTTTGCCTTGGTCCCAGGGCCCCGGGTGCCATTTTCACATACCCTTTGACCCCAGTAGGCTTCGGCCCTGTTGGGCCCCTACAGTTTGCTGACAACTCCTTGAAGCGCGCGGGAACAGTGCGCGCCGTAAACCACTTGAGCTTGGACCGGTCTGTTACCGGACGGACGGACAGCGAGCTACCCATTGCTCGCCGTCCGCGAGCCCGCGCCTACGGTGGCCGGAAATCGGGATCGGAATCCCGGCGGCGGCGGCGGCGTGTACGCCGTTGCCTGATGCGGTCGGCCTCCTCCTTTGCTAGCATTACTGCTTCGCAGAAGGAGGCGATCGCCTGCCACTCCTCCTCGCTCCGGAGCATGGCTTGAACCAAACCCCGGCCCATTTTAGGGGTGGAGTTTCGCAAAATCCGTTCTTAGCGGATGTCTACACCCTATGAGGTACCTACCTGCCAAATTTCAAGTTTGTAGGTGTTATAGTTTCTGAGATTTCGTGATTAATCAGTGAGTCGTATTTCGCTTTTATACAACCTTATTGTTAGTATATGAGAAACCCAAAACACGAGTCTAGTATTTTTATGCAAAGAATCTATTTACAAAATTTCATAAGTGTATCATGAAATATCACAAAGCTGTTACTAATCCTAATTGTCCACACAAATACATGGTCATCAGGCCATCTGGACGACTTAGGGGTTGGTTTGCTCCCGCAGCCAGGTGTACCCTGGCACCTAATGCCCGTTATAACCTGCCGTGACCTGTGTTGTACTTAGTATCGGTAGTGTCGAACTTGTGACCTTTTTTAAATATTTTTGGGAAAAAATATAACATGCTGTAAAAATCGTTGTAATCGATTCAGTTACTGATTCTGAACAAACTATATTCAGTTTTCGCATATACTACAAATGATGTTGTATTTATAGATTTATTTATTCATTCATTTATTTAAAGTTAGGTCACTTACGCCATAAACATTATATTCCAATTATAGCAAAATCATGTCAGATAAACATAATAATAGCACAAAATTAAAATTATTAAGATTGTATAATAAATTGCCCATTTATTAGCGGACTTTTCTTTTAGGATTTTTTGTAATACATTTCATCAATCGATTTTTTTTAAATGTGTTATCATTCTGAAAAGACTATTACTAAAAATAATGTACTTCCATACAACCCCTACCCCTCATCATCTACATCAGGGGGAGTTGAAACGGCGAGAGATGTCGTGCAGTGTTCCGCAGGGATCGGTACTAGGGCCGCCCTTGTCATCGGGTACGACTACGTGCTGCGCGCCGACCTCCCCGACGGGGTCAGCGTGGTCTGTTACGCAGATGACACGCTGGTCCTGGCGCGGGGACGGTCGTACCAGGCGGCGGTCGAACTAGCGACGCGCGGGGTTGCGACAGTCGTGGAGAGGATAGAGCAGTTAGGACTCGAGGTGGCATTGCACAAGTCCGAGGCCATGTGTTTTCACGGCCCTCGGAGCGCGCCACCTCCGGGCTCCCAATTAACGGTAGGAGGAGTTCACATCGGCGTCGGGTCGACGATGAAGTACCTGGGACTCGTCCTCGACAGCCGGTGGAACTTCAAGGAGCATTTCCGACGTCTGGCTCCCAGATTGAATCGGACTGGGGCTGCTCTCAAGCGGCTCCTGCCGAACCTAGGGGGTCCAGACGCCTCCTGCCGGAGGCTCTACGCAGGCATCGTTCGGTCCATGGCCCTTTACGGTGCGCCGGTGTGGGCGCCATCGCTACGAAAGCGAGTGGCGGCCCGGCTAACCGCCTGCCAGAGGGTCATGGCCATCCGGATGATCCGCGGATACCGTACGGTGTCCTGTGAAGCGGTGAGCCTCCTTGCTGGCCTACCACCGTGGGATTTGGAGGCAACAGTCCTGGCACACATGCATGACTTACGCGTGGAGATGCAACGTCGGGGCGAAACTACGCTCGGCAGACAGACATGGCGGACAGAGCTCCGGCGGGATCTCATGGTGAAATGGCGAGAGCGACTGTCGCAACCCCGTGCTGGGCACGCCACGGTCGAGGCGGTAAGGCCCCTCTTTGAGGCGTGGCTGGAAAGGCCCCACGGTGTCGTCACCTTCCGTTTGGCGCAGGTGCTAACCGAACACGGCAAGTTCGGTCCGTACCTGTACAAGATTCGTGCGGAGACGACGCCCGGGTGTCGCCACTATGCGGACCGCCCGGTGGACACGGTGGAGCGACTGTGTAGTCGAGGTGTGCCCCGCTTGGGAAGAACATCGCCGTGTCCTCGTGGGGGCAATCGGCGGCGATCTCTCGCGCCGGGGCTTGGTTCAAGCCATGCTCCGGAGCGAGGAGGAGTGGCAGGCGGTCGCCTCCTTTTGCGAAGCAGTAATGCTAGCAAAGGAGGAGGCCGACCGCATTAGACAAAGGTACACACGCCGCCGCCGCCGCCGGGTTTCCGATCCCGATTTCTGGCCACCGTAGGCACGGGCTCGCGGACGGTGGGCAATGGGTAGCTCGCTGTCCGTCCGTCCGGTAACAGACCGGTCCGAGCTCAGGTCGTCTACGGCGCGCACTGTTCCCGCGCGCCTCAAGGAGTTGTCAGCAAACTGTAGGGGTCCAGCAGGGCCGAAGCCTACTGGGGCCAAAGGTTATGTGAGAATGTCACCACGGGCCCCGGGACAAAGGCAAGGAACGGAAAGGTAGGTTTTTAGTCAGCAAAAGTCTGACACTGTTTCCCGCCCCACTTGTTGTCATTGGATGATTTTACCTACGTTAAAAAAAAAAAAATACAACCCCTACCCCAACCCCCAATTACCAACCTCTTTTTTTCACAAAAAAACTCCTTAAGGATTGAATTTCGAAAAATCCATTATTTTTTCTCGTCTGTTTTAAAAAAGGTCGAAGCAGGGTGGGTAACAAGGGTTTTCATTAATTTACTTTTTTTAATATGTATATAAGGACGTAAAGTAAGTCTCTTCTCAAAGAAAACCGCCTTGAGCGCAGCGCTGGTCCAGCAACGAAATCCTTGTAGTTACATTCAAATCACATTCAAAACCTATTTGGATTTCGTCGATAGGCCAGCACTGAATCAAGGCTGTTTTCTTAGAGAATAGCATCTCTGGTTCAGACTCTAGGTTCAAGAGTACCAACTTAATGATTGTTTACCCAAAAGGTTACCCTAACAAGTTTTCCCCAGTTATGACTTGCATGAGAAAGCAAACAGCTGGCTACTACTTGTTACGAAGTAACGGTACTAAATAAATAATGAACCAACAGGTTTTGTTCTAGACAAAGTAATACTATAAACATAAGCATAGCATAATCGGACTTGCCAGCAACCTTGAGCGGACAAAAGTGGAGCTATGGTCGCTTCCCGCGCATTAAGATTTGTCAAATCAATATGAATCCTTTCTTATATCTATGATAAAGACAATATATCAAAAGATTGGTAATTAAATTATCTTTTAGTTTGAGAAAGTTTTATAAGAAAATGTAAATATTCGTATATCAAATTATTAGGCAAATAGTCTAGTGTAGGGACACAATGAAAGATGAAATATGACGCGTGACGTATGCAAGGTGTATGATGTATGTGCGTATATAGAGACGGCTGCGTTCCGTCTATTAAGTTAAACAGTTGTCAATATACGGGTCCATAAGATATTGTCAAGGCTCAAATCTTAAATTAATTAGATTAAAGGCAAGTGGACTGTATATACAGGGGGGGGGGCCGCCGCGCCGCCGCCGCCGCCTCACGTTAGTGTGTGTGAACAGATTTTTTTTTTTTAAACATACGGACTAGCCGTGATGTTGGGTTTAAAATCATCAAAAGTCGTATATCTCCCCCTTAATGTACTTACCCAATTACCGGCTGGGAGTTAGACTTCTAGAATAAACCGTAATTTACCACGTGGACTCAGTACGGGATGTCACATGTCTACGAATTTTAAGTTCAAAGATATGCCGGTTTATTTATTTTTTAATTGATAGGCTCACGCTTAGCGCTATCTCATCAGCCCCCCCTAGCCAAGTTACGACCGTTTCGTTTCGATTCTCTTGCGTTGATCGCCTCGAGTTAGCCAATGCCTCCGATTCCTTTGTTCTGACCACGAGACTGAGCATTGAGATAACGTTAGAACAAAGGAATTGGAGGCGTGGTCAACTCGAGACGTTGGACGCAAGAGAATCAAATACCTTTGGCTATAGCAAGATATTGTCCAATTGTATATGAGAAAAATAATTATATCAATCTTACATCATAATATTAATAGTGGATACTAGAAATCAATTTGGGAACAATTAAAACAGTCACTGAACTTCACTCGTTAGAATTCAACCAAAAACAACGTCTTCTTAATTCTATAATGCACACAAAACTTAATATTAATACAATTATTAGACAATTGATGTACAAAGGTGAGCTTAACTCAACAGTGAGTTTTCTGCCAGCAAACCTTTGTCATCGTTGTACGTCTTGTAATTCAACCAAATAATTATTTTGGTATCCAAAGGAAGAATCGGACATTTCCTAATACAAAAAACTACTAAAATACAGGCTGTTCCAAAAACCACACAGCCAATCTTTTCTATATACAGGGTGGTAATGATCGACGTTAAGCGCCAGTAAAAACAGTCGTCGGTCGCATAGCGCCGCTGAGCTGTAAAACACACAAACTGAACATCCCTAGTTAGTGAAGAGAACCGCGTAATGTCATAGTGAGATGGGTTCCGCATAGTTTTTTTGACATTTAAAGCAGGCTTCGTGTTTTGTTTACGGCCTTGACCGCTTGTTGTTAAATAGTTTCATAACTTGAGTAAAAAGTTCCATGCGAACTTCATCAACCCCTTAGGGGTTCGATTTCAAGATATTTTCCCCGTTCTTAAAATTATATTAGATCATAATTAAAAACTCTGTGCAACATTTCAGATGTTTTAGGTCGAAGATTTAAAAAGGACATTGATAAATCAACTGTCATTTGAATATAAAGATTTTTTTTTAGATGTGGAAAAATCATCCAATGACATCTCCACGCCCTTGCGCGGGAGGTAATGTCAGACTTTTACTGACTAAAAACCCACTCCGGTTCTTTCTTTGCCTTCGATCCAGGGCTCCATGTGACATTTCCACATTGCCCCATGGCCCCAGAAGGCTTCAACCCTGCTGGGCCCCTACGTTTTGCTGACTACTCCTTGAGGCGCGCGTGGAACACTACGCGCCGTGGACGTACATATATACTATGATTTTTTATTAGATGGACTAAAGTGACAGCTATAACAATGTTTGTTTGACAGTTGGGCATTGTTATTTGACAGTTGGGCATTGTCCACTGCTGTCACTTTACTTCATCTAATTAAAAATCATAGTATAGTGTTAAAACAATAAATGGCTTTCGAAAACGTTTACTAATGACGTATAAATTTAATAAGATAAGATTTCTTAAATTACACAATACTTTTGTTGGTTGATTCGTGAAAAATCAGAATGGAAAAACTGCGTCGTAACAAAACACCAATGTAATAAAGATCATGTGGATATTATCACTATTCTAACATACAGCATTCAATAAGAAAAAAAAATGTTCAGCATTATATGTAATTTTTGAAAAATAAATAAATTGAAACTGTATATTTATTTATTTAAACTTCTTGCACAAGTAAAAACTGTACAAAGGCGGACCTTAGGGCGGTGCAGAAACATAATATATTAGGTGCCACTTAATGTTAAACAAACAAATGGAAAACGAATACAGTAATAAATACATACATATAAAGAAAAATACTCTGAGAAACAAATCCAACCAATCAACGCTGTGATGATTCTACCAACTCCTTGCATTAATTTGTTGCTATATAAAATTATTTTCGTCTCTTTTAGAAAATATACAGAATATATTATTATTAAATTCGAAGCAATAAAATACAGAACATGACACTGAAGTTAGCATAATCCTTAAATGTTGTGACTACAAAATCTGTGAGCATTTTGGATAAAGTAAATGGTAGTCAAATACCTATGGGACTTTTCTTATGTACTTAATACGAGTATAATGTTGAAAAGTGTCTATTCGTTAATAATATTTTAAATACATAATTCACTTTTCTAACTTTTTTTTTTGAGGGTGACAAGTTATTAAATAACTATCCCTGCTCTATGTGGAGCGAGAGAGAGTATCATACTTTACTAAAACCTACTCATGATCTTTCAGTAGCCTTTTGCGTTTCAGGGAAATTGATTTTTTTTAAGTTGGTACTTGGGCTCGGTCCGGTCTATTACCGGATAGCCGAATGGCGAGCTACCCATTACTCGGCGTCCGCAAGCCCGCGTCTACCGAAGCTGGTAGTCAGGGTCGGAATCGTTCGTTCCCTCACGCGTGCGGCCTCCTCCTTCGCTAGTATTAGGCGACCGCCTGCCATGCCTCCTCGCTCGGGACCATAGCTTAAACCAGGGCCCGGCATGAAGGGTCACTGCCACCGATTGCCTCAACGAGAACACGGCGGTGCTCCACCCAAGCGAAGCACACCTCCACCGTTTGCTCCATTTCCAGGGACATAGCGTCATTACTTGCTTCACCCGGCACATAGCGCACTTTACCTCACTCTACTACCTCCACTTACACAATAACATCAAATAAAAAAAATACGCTCCTAACTTTCATTTACCGTCATTTTATTCGATCCCTAACTCATAACTACGTCGGCCCATGGGGAAAACAGTAAGTTACGAACCGTATACATAAAAATAAAATAGTATATTTACTGCGGATCCCTAAAAAGTTGTGCCTCTCTAACCTGAGTTTATTTGCTTTTATGTTTATAGAACGCTTCAGTCTGGAAAATTGTGTCCTCTGCGCTAAACGAAAATATTAAAATATTCTTTTTATGTAACATGCTAACTCAGAAGTGGAAACTGTATTAAAGTGTGGGTATTTGGTTTGCAGAATGTTCAAGCATTTGGTTCATATTTAGGCCTTGATTTTTAATAAATTGTTTTTGTGTAAGGCTCGCACTTGACCATTATCTCATCTGATAGAAAACGTCGATGGAGCACGCTTGCCAAGAACTTACTTATTCATCAACCCGAGGTAACATTTCCATACAGCCGCTCTTACATGATTAAATGATTATGATGTTATTACACATCTTTCTCCAAATATTTTGGATACTCAGAGATTTTATGGATATTATCTAGGCTTCTATAGAAATAAAAACATAAAATTGTGTAAAACTAATTACAGTAAAATCTGTTATTTTACGTGATCTTTGGCCCTCCATAATGTACTCATAAATATATTAAAAATATAAAAAAAACAGTACTTCTATTCCTTGCACATTTAGTCGAGTTTATGAACTACAACAATTTTCTTCAAAATTAAGGGTTTTAAAAAAACACGTATTTCCTGGAACAAGTTTTGTGAAATATTCGAGTAAATCACGGAATTACCGAATTCCAACAGAGTTTTCAGGCGTTATGTCTCTTCTATCGCGATGCTTTTCATCAGAAAGAAAAGAAGAAGAAGAAGAAAGGATTGAATTGCGTTAGATGAAGCAACAAGCTTTTAAAATTTAAACCATGCGAGTGCAAGCCCACAATAAAGATGAATAACTGTCATAGATATCCGACAGTTATTCATCTTTCTGTATGACTCATCTAGTATGTAGAGTTGCTTTAGCTAGTTTAATTTGACTCTGACTTTGTAGCTTGATCGATATACAATAAAGTAGAGAATAATTTCAAGCCGAAGCAACTAACTTTTATGTGTGTTTAACTCTTCGCATAGGATTCTTGCGATCTTTACAAGATCATCAGTTCACCTTGTAGGCGTTAAATTTAAACCATGCGAGTGCAAGCCCACAATAAAGATGAATAACTGTCATAGATATCCGACAGTTATTCATCTTTCTGTATGACTCATCTAGTATGTAGAGTTGCTTTAGCTAGTTTAATTTGACTCTGTAGCTTGATCGATATACAATAAAGTAGAGGATAATTTCAAGCCGAAGCAACTAACTTTTATGTGTGTTTAACTCTTCGCATAGGATTCTTGCGATCTTTACAAGATCATCAGTTCACCTTGTAGGCGTTAAATTTAAACCATGCGAGTGCAAGCCCACAATAAAGATGAATAACTGTCATAGATATCCGACAGATATCCGTGATAACTGTTCATTAGTCTCGCAAAAACTGGAGAACGACGGGACCAATTTGACGGATATCTATGGATTTGACTAATTTTGGTCTTGAAATAATCGTGATAGCCAAGGGAAAGTTTAAACGGTGAGAAAAAATGGGAAAATTCCCGAAAAAAAATCCATTGTCACAATATTCATTGACTATTACGCGATACGGAGTTTGCTGGGTTAGCTAGTATTTTTACAATGTCTCTCAAAATTCTATCTTTAAATTATAAATGATATCACCGCGGGCCCTAACAGAATACCAGCGCTGCGTTATTTAACGTTCTTAAATATCGCAGCATATGCTGAGTTAGGCGCCTTTTTGGCCTCGCACAGATTTTCATGTTCTTTATTTATTTTTTTTTCTCTTACTATTTTATTTTATTTTACTGTATGTGAGAGGTCGAATAAACGATTTTCTTTCTTTCTTTTCTTTCTTCATAAAATAAATAAATAGATGTTTATTACATATTTATTTTCAGGGTTCCGTACCTCAAAAAGAAAAAACGGAACCCTTATTTAGACTTTGTTGTCCGTCTGTCTATATATCTGTTTGTCAAGATCTTTTATCTCGGGAACGCGTGGAGGTATCGAGTTGAAATTAAAACCATATATTTAGGTCTGCGGTCCCTTGAAGCTGTAAAAAATCAAACTTCTAAGTTAAAGAAAAAAAAGATACAGCCGAAATAACGACACTCTCACGGAAATCAAAATTCATAGGGTACTTCCCGTTGACCTAGAACCCTGAAATTTGGCATGAAGCAACGTCTTATTATACAAGTATAGGAACACTGCTGCACTGTCACAAAAAAAAACTTTTTTCAATTCTCAATAATCTTCCGAGACTCCATTTTGCAGCAGGGGATGAAATAAATTACACCTAGAAAAATGCCTGACTGGATTTCAACCCACGATGTACAGCATAATCATAGTTTAAGAAACTTTTATTTTAAAACGTTATATTACATTTATTTTACAATATTATTTAATATTATATTATGTGGGCTGATGGATGTCACATGTCTTTGAAGTTTTCGTTCTAGGACATGCCAGTTTCCTGTCAATGTGGGAAACGTTTTGAGAGCAGTGTTGATGAAATAAATTACATATCGCCAAGTGCTGCCTGGATTTCAATCCACGACGTATGTACCTACAGCCCGTAAGTTCGGGCATATACCAATGGGTCAGCTACTGCTTCTTCTTCTTCTTTTCGAATCGATGGTAAACTCGTTAAATTATTTGGGCCCAGTAAGTTGCCACGTTAACTGCAGCATCGGTGGCACCCATTAAGTCCTCCAAAGTGCAGGTGTAAGGGCACCTGGGACATTCCAACATGTGGGTCATGTTTTGAACAGCACCGCACTCGCATTGAGTATCCGACGGGTCTATAAACCCCCATTTCGCCAAGTTGTGTTTGCAGCGGCCTACCTGGGTGCGCAGCCGATTTAGTGCTTTCCACACAGGCCACTGCAATTCACGTCCAGGCGGGAGACGTTCCTGCGGTTTCAAGAAGTCGGATGGTGGTAGGTTATGTTCTTCCCAAAGCTTGATTCTATCTTTAGGTGGTGGGTCAAAAATGGCCTGTGTGCTTCGAAGAAAGCTCTTTCGGCTCTTAAGCCTAGTTGGAGCTACTGCTAAAAGATAATAAATTATCCAAAACACATAATTTAACCCAATTACCGCACAATAGTTTGTACTGCAGACCAAACGATACGTTAACACAGACAATAAGCAGAGCTCTACTATCATCCGAATTATTATGTTGTTTCATGTAAATTTGGAAGCGATAGCGATCCCCAATGCGATGGAAAACCATTTTGATATCGCTGTGATAAAATTGGACCACTACTATTGTATTTATCGAAAACTTATTTCCAGTTTTACAAAGTATTTAACTCCCCAATTTATTCCTGTTTTCTATTACAAAATATGGCTTTGTTCCACCAAAAATACAAATTATTTACTAAAATATACTCTTCAGTGTGGTTTTGAAAAATATATCGGGAAGGGGATGGCAGGGTCTATGTTCGCTCGCTTCGCTCGTGCATTATTGCCCGTCAACCCCTTCCAACTAACTTATCTGGGTCAGGGTACCTTAAGTCCCTTAATAATTTCAAAAAGTCTATTAATATCTAAAGTACTATCCATATTTTCAATGAAAAACATGATTTTTGACACACAGTTTTAAAACTTTGTATGTCTTTATATATTAATTTAATATTACGCTATATCCAACGTGCGAAGGTCCGCCCTTATCTGTTCACCATCATTATTTCAGCCAAAATAAGTTCAGTGCTGGACGTAGGCCTCTCCTAAATGTCGCCATAACGACCTGTCCAATGCGTCTCGCATCCATTCGATTCCCAAAATTTTACCCGTGACCTTTACTAGATCAACGATCTACCTTGTGAGAGGCCTAACGCTGCGTCTACCAGTACGTGATCGCCACTCCAGAACCAGTTCCTATCTGTTGCTAATTAATTATTAATATTAAAAAAATCTGAAGTGGTGACAGTGTACCAAAAGACGCAGGGTTGGAAGGCTTGTAGGAGGCGTGAGGTAGACCGATGACCTGGAGAGAGTAGCGGGGATCTGACGGATGCTAGATTCACAGGATTGATCGTTGTGGTAACCCTTGGGGGAGTCCTACTTCCAGCAGTGGGCATTTACTTTAGCAAATAAATAATTAATTGGATGGATTAATCCTATTCAGACGGCACGGTTGGCACGGAACAAATAACTGTATGGGCTTATTTACAGAGACGCGGCGCGTTGGCTGGCGCGTTGATTCGGTCTTCGTACATTGCCATTTCTTTGTGTTTGCACATGCGATGACGAGGCCCGCTGCTGCAATGTACGACGAACGCAAAACTCGCTGAGCAACGCACCGCGTCTCCGTAAACAAGGACTATGGCCTACAAATAGTTGTTCCATGTTTGCGTGTCTTATGTATATGAGTTTACATATCTGTAACCACACTCACAATACAGGAGTAATTTTTAGCATGGATTAAAATAAAGAAAACTCACTTCTATTTCACCAAATCGAGTACCAATAGTAACAATTTAACCGAAATGAGTTCACTGAGCAAAATAATCGACTTAGCTCCGGTACGGGAAAATTCATTTATTTAATTAAGACTCAACAAACTTCCCGAAGCAGACTTAGAGCAAATTAATGATTATAACATCTTATTTTAATTGGGCATTACAATTTTTGGCGGATTTGTTTTAATTATAAAATGGATTGGTGTGGTGTGATTCGATTCCATTTAACTTGTTTTTATTGACGCAATGTGTGTGGGTGAATGTGATGTGAGTATATTTAAAAAGAATCTCTATCCTCCGAGCGCAATTATTATATAAGGTGACTGGTAATTAGTGAACGATACTTAAACACGTGATTGTAGTCATGATAACAAACAACTTTTACGATGGGACCAAGCCTGATATCGCAAAAAAAAATCTGCTAGTCAGTACATTTGTGTTCACCTAACTGGTCAAAATTAACTGAACTTGGCTGATTTTTTAATGATTTCAGGTTTGATCCCATAGTAAAAGTTGTTTGTTATCATGACTACAATCACGTGTTTAAGTATCGTTCACTAATTACCAGTCTCCCTATATATGTGAACAAAAATAAGTCGCTTGGGGCTAGATCTGATAAGCAAGGCGGATGATCACGCAGTTCAAACCGTAATTCGTAGATTTTCGCCGTAGCAACCGCTGAGGTGTGAGACGGCGCGTTGTCTTAGTAAAAAAGGATATTTTCCTGCATCTCACATCGACTCACTCAAATGACTGTCAATTGTCATTCACTAGCTTTTATTGACGAGTGCTGCCATCTTCACATTGAAGTCGAAAACTTTTTAGACCACCTAGTTAGTTGTAATTCAGTCGGGTTTTTATTATTATTTCTTGATTTTACTGCAATTATAGTTAGTTAAGTAATTAATTACTAAAACTAAAACCATCAGTTGGTTTTTGTAGAGATCTTTTAACTGAATAAAAGCATTTTAAACCCTATTAATATCATATATGAAATTCATACTTTTATTTAATATGGGAAATCATCTAATGACTTCTCACTCTCTAGGGTGGAGCGGACAGGGCGTGTCAGACTTTTACTGACTGAAACCACACCTATATTCCTTCAGTTGACTTTTTCTTTCTAGAACCACAATTATCCCTTTCACACTTTCCCCCATGGCCCTACATATCTTTAAGGCGCGCGTGGAAAACTACGCGCTGTCGACGACTCAGGCTCGGTCCTTATAGGACGAGCGGACAGCGAGCTACTCATTGCTAGTCGTCCGCAAGCCCGCGCCTACGGTAGCCGGAGGTTACTGTGTGATTCCTGACGCACGGAACAAATCCATGCTACGCTTTTAAAAAATGTTTATACTTTGCCGCCACTGGCCCTGACTAGGTACTATGCCGTCGGTTGCCGACCGACAAATGTTTGTGCAATGAGAACGATCATTTATTCTGAGTCTGGGCGTAATACGTGTGTATTTAGAAATAAATTAGTATGTTTATCAGTTGTCTAGGACTCATAGCATAAGACCTTAAATTGGGACTAGACGATGTTGTGGAATAAAAAAAAAGAACTGTCTACCTTCCATCACTAATTCAGGGGTACACAACATTTTATAGAGAAACACAAAAAGATATTAAAACCTTTTTACACTATTCGACGACAGAGCACCGCAATAAAGTTATTACACTGCCGTACAGAATATTTGGACCACTACTCTAATGCTACATATACAGTGGGTTGCAAAAACATTGCAGTGTAGGGGCGAAATGTGGGGGTGAAATATGGGTTGAAATTAAATTTCGGATATGGGTTTTATGTGTGGATTTCTTTTTTTTTCTGTAGAGCAGTAATGCGGAGTCTAGTGTTTTATGTGTTCCATAATGTTATTGCGGTAATAGAGTACTGTTTTAACAAGGAGCAAACAAATGCATGTTTTTATTAGACATTTTAATTATCTCTTTATTTCAGTAAAACTTGCTTTAGAAGACTTTATTTATTTAGAAGTAAAAAAATGAGCAAATACTAAGTTATTTTTTACATAGCATGGGTAGGATGACAGTAGGATGAAAATATGCTTCTTTAAAACGAACGAGAAAAGGATAGGTGAATACGACAGCTGTCACCTACACCATCCTACAGCAAATTGTAGTGTAGAATAAATTACAAATAAAAAAACTTTTTTAAAAACAAGCTTTCAATTAAATGGGCTAAAAAGAAGAAAATAAACTTTTCCTTTAAAACTTTTACTATCACTTTATAACGGCATTACACAATTTATATGATACAAAAGCTTGTCGCGAGATTTTGAAAATATTAAAATGAATAGATGAATTAGTTATTTAACTTATTTAATTAATGAAGTTATTTAACTGTGTATGTACACAGTTAAATCTCGCGACAAGCTTTTATATCATATAAATTGTGTAATGCCGTTATAAAGTGATAGTAAAAGTTTGAAAGGAAAAGTTTATTTTCTTCTTTTTAGCCCATTTAATTGAAAGCTTGTTTTTAAAAAAGTTTTTTTATTTGTAATTTATTTTTTACTTTTTAGTTATACCTTATTTAAATCACATTTGTATTCTCAGCAAATCCTCACATTTGCTACCCATATCATAGGAAAGCATTAGAAACTTAGTCTGCTATCTTTAGAAGTCTGCCATGTTTTTTTTTTATGTTGGGTAAAATCATCCAATGACATCCCCCGCCCTTCGGCTTGGTTCGGGCCTCCTCCTTGGCTAGCATTACTGCTTCGCAGAAGGAGGCGACCACGTGAGAAGTCTACCAGGTTGGATTTATGAAACCAAAATGATGGTGGTGGCTCGTAAGACTAACAATCAACCTAACTTACATGAAATAGCCAATTGCGAAGTTGTCCAGAGTTTATCTACCTGGGATCCACAATCACAAATCCTAGGAAATGCTGAGAAGATTCAAGCACCGTAAAACGATTGACGCTCTTGAAATGTGACGCTAAAGGCATTTACTGTGGATAAAACAGACTACTTAACGCACTAACGGTTCCATTCCTAAAGAGCTTTGCATCAAAACAAAAACTTTCGTCGATTGTGCAACAGCGAATTTTTAAGCTGTTTGGATATATCATACGCAATGAAAGCTCTTTGGAACGTTTAGTGGTACAGGAAAGAGTAGATGGCCTACGTTCTCGCGGCCAATCGCCTACCAGATGGACAGACCTCACTAAATCATCTTCAGAGGGTTCCCTCATTGAATGTACACGAAATGCCATGAATAGAGAGGGATAGAGAAGTCTCGCAAAAGCCGCAACCAACCTACTAGAAGACCACTACCACTCCACCAAGAGTATGACTGAGAAAAAGGAGAATATTGGATTTAGAGTTTTGTCACTATATTTTTCAAGTTACTCTCTGCAAGCCCTTTCAATTGGTATTTTGTAGGAGTGTATTAAAACTAACTAGCTATTTACTTATGTAAATTTGTACGGAACCCTCCGTGCGCGAGTCCAAGTCGCTTATGACCGGTTAGAACTTATTTTATTCGATCCGAATCTCGATAGGATTGTGTCGTTTTATTGCGGAACTCCTATGGCCACCTTCCAGCTCCATCATCAGATCCCGACTGCCATATTGATCAAAGTACTCGTCATTACAAATCTAACGAGACCAAAGACAAGAGGGCTGTGTCGTTTAATTGCGGAGTTCTTGTAGCCACCTTCCAGCTCCATCATCAGACCCTGGTTACCATATAGGATCCAAGTACTCATCAATACAAATCAAAAGAGCCCGAACTCGATGGGATTGTGTCGATTTCTTATGAAGTTTCTATGGTTTTTTTTTATAGTAGGTAAAATCATCCAATGACAAATCCCGTCCTTGGGTGGGGCGGAAAATAGTGTTAGACTCTTACTGACTAAAAATCTACCCTGTTCCATGAATTGTCTTCGTCCCAGGGCCCTGGGTGACATTTTCACATAACTTTTGGCTCCAGTAGGCTTCGGCCCTGCTGAGCCCCTACAGTTTGCTGACCACTCCTTGAGGCGCGTGGGAACAGTGCACACCGTAAACGACTTGCGCCGTTACTGGACGGATGGACAGCGAGCTACCCATTGCTCGCCGTCCGCGAGCCCGCGCCTACTGTGGCCGGAAATCGGGATCGGCATCCAGGTGGTGGCGGCGGGGTGCGCCGTTGCCTAATGTGGTCGGCCTCCTCGTTTGCTAGCATTACTGCTTCGCAGAAGGAGGCGACCACCTGCCACTCCTCCTCGCTCCGGAGCATGGCCTGAACCAAGCCCCGGCGCGAGAGATCGCCGCCACCAATCGCCCCCACAAGTACAACGACGATGCTCTTCCCAAGCGGGCCACACCTCGACTGTGTGGTCCACCGTGTCTTCCGGGCGCTTCGCATAGTGGCGACACCCGGGCGTCGTCTCCGCACGAATCTTTTATAGGTACTTCGCGAACTTGCCGTGTTCGGTTAGTAACTTAAGTTCCTATGGTAACCTTCCAGCTCCATCATCAGAACCTGGTTAACATATAGGATCCAAGCACTCGTCATTACAAATCAAACGAACTCAAATTCGATGGGGTTGTGTCGTTTAACTGCGGAGTTCCAATGACCATGATCCAACTCCATCATCATACCCTGGTTACAATATAATATTCAAGTACTCGTCATTAAAAATCAAATGAGCCTAAAGTCGATGGGGTTATATCGTTTAATTGCGGAGTTCTTATGGCAACCTTCCTGCTCCATCATCAGACCCTGGTTACCATATAAGATCCAAGTACTCATCAATAAAAATCAAATGAGCCCAAACTCGATGGGATCGTGTCGATTTCTTACGAAGTTCCTATGGTAACCTTCCAGCTCCATCATCAAAATCTGGTTACCATATAGGATCCAAGCACTCGTCAATACAAATCAAACGAGCCCAAATTCAATGGGGTTGTGTTGTTAACTGCGGAGTTCCTATGACCACCTTCAGACTCCATCATTAGACCCTGGTTACCATACATGATCAAAGTACTCGTCATTACAAATCAAATGAGCCTAAAGTCGATGGGGTTATATCTTTTTTTAATTGCGTAGTTCCTATGGCAACCTTCCAGCTCCATCATCAGACCCTGGTTACCATGTAGGATGAAAGTACTCGTCAATACAAACTAAACGAGCCCAAATTCGATGGGTTTTGTCGTTTAAGTGCGGAGTTCCTGTGACCACCTTCCACCTCCATCATCAGACCTTGGTTACCATATAGGATGAAAGTACTCGTCAATACGAATCAAACGAGCCCAAATTCGATGGGGTTGTATCGTTTAACTGCGGAGTTCCTATGACCACCTTCCGGCTCCATCATCAGACCCTGGCTATCATACAGAATCAAAGTACTCGTCAATACTAATCGAGCGAGCCCAAACTCGATGGGGTTGTATTGTTTTATTGCTAAGTTCCTATAGCTACCTTCCAGCTCCATCATCAGTTCAGCTCCATGTCATCATAATGTTGCATTGTCACCCGATTTACACATGCATGTAAAATTTCAGCTCAATCGGTTGAAGATATCTGCTTCAAAATTGAGTTGCAAGATTTGAGCCGAACATACATAGTTACATACAGTGCAAGCTAATAGAAAGCTTGTAAAAAAGCTCAAGATGAAAAGAAGTTTGAATAAACAATTGGTATTTGCACCCACGTTTTAACTAATGAAAAAACTTGACTGGCCTGTTGGTCTAGTAGTTAGTGACCCTGACTGCTATACCGGAGGTCGTGGGTTCGATTCCCACGCTGGACAAATGTTTGTGTGATGTGCACGATCATTTTTTCTGTGTCTGGGTGTAATTTATCTATAATATGTATGTATTTAGAGATATATAAGTATGTTTATCAGTTGTCTAGTACCCATAACACAAGCTCTGCTTAGCTTGGGACTAGACGATGTTGTGTGGTAGTTGTGGAATATATAAAAAAAAACTAATAAAATTATCTTTATAGAAACTTGTACCTCTGCAAATAGAGAAACTAAGGTGTTTTAATGAAAAACGCCTCGTATGAACCACTCAAACACAAAATTACACACATTCCATTAAAAGTCATAACATAAAATGTTAAATCCGTTACGTGTAGCTTCGAAAGTAGGTCATGAGCTTTCGAATAGATGAAATTCCGTAAAAACTAATTTTGTTGTTTTTCCATAGTGCATCCGAGCCGAATGTTGCAAAAAAAAAACGGTAAAAATAGATTTACATGCAAAACTGTTACTCTGTTCTGGCTTAGTAAAGAACATTAATTTTTAATAAATGCACCGATAAATTATTGTGTTAATTTATGTTAGTCAACAATTTTTACTACTAAGTGCGTTCGTTTTTATATTAAACTTAGGAAACGAGTTAATATTCACTTACATGATCGAATCAGATATAAAGATCTGCAGGAAAACCAATGTTATCGACATAGCTCCAAGAATCGCCAAACTTAAGTGATGGTGGGCAGGGCACATTACTTGCAGAACAGTTTGTCGTTAAAGCCGAATGATTCTGGAGTAGGTATTGCGTACCAGAAAACACAGAATTGGAAGGTTCCCTACAAAATGGACTGATGATCCTGTAACACTTATCAAGTGGTGAGTATTACGGGAATCTGATTTTTTTAATTGGTATAGACTAGTGATGGGTCGCAGTCAAACCCACCTGATGATTGTTGATGGTGAGGCGCACTAGTTTATTAGCCTATTCACTCTATGTAGCTTTGAAGACACCTAAATAATAATAGAACGCGAATACCGCAGCAGGCAAACCGAGGGTTATGGCAACTAGGTGCCGCCAGAATGTGTCCTAGAGTGGAAGTTTTAATTTAAACTTGATGAAGTTGATATTTTCTAGCTGATTACAACTGAACTAAAAATCAAAATCCTAAATCCTCCACATAATATACAACAGGTCGAAACCAACTATTGGGCAGTTGCCCGGATCAGACATAACATCCGTTTGGTTGGAGCATCCTGGCTGTTCAACGAAGACTTGTGGGACTTTACATCATACCCCGCATACTGTAAACAATACTTCATTAATCTAGACGAAGCAAAGAGATTCGGTAACTTTATCAAGCCTTGTGCAATGGTAACGTTAATATTTATCTATAAAATCATCAATAATGTCAGTTTAACGGTAAAATTTCACACAAGTATCGTTACGAAGAACAACGTTACTTCTACTAATAACGTTATCTTTATACGATAAAGGTAACTGATACCTTTTTTTAACGTTATCCCGAGCCCTGTCTACAAGTACCCAAAGTTCACGAACAACGACTTACAAACCCGAAACCTCCTGTATAACATCCGTTAAACGTACGTATGTGGTCTCATGAATATTCCGGATCCACGATGAGATTTATTACGGCCCGGTTTTCCGTCTTCCTCCAGATTTATGCGTCGGACGAACCGTACGGCCCGGACCGGTGGTCGACCGGCACCCGCCGAATTAGATTTGTGACTGAGCGTGTGAGCTCGTTAATAATTTATAGTTTGGTGTTAATATGCAGGTAGGCGATGCTCTTGTATGTACATTTGCGAGGAAGGTCGCTGATTTAAGGTTCGGTTTTGTTTGTTGTTCTCTTTTTTATTTATTTTTATATCCCTGCTCCCGGTTTAAGGTTAAAGAGAGACGGGGAGAGAATGTCAGACTTTGACAGACTAAAACCGCATTCTTCTTTCAGTCGCATTTTATCAGAGCTGCGATAACTGTTTCAAATAATCTAGTAGCTGTTTTGATGTTCTCCTTAAAGTAAATTATTTAAAAAATAAATAAAATATTTAATAAATAGTAAATTATTTTTTGAAACAAATCTAACCCAATTTGAATGGCTTTACAATCTTTAAAAATGTTGAAAATCGTGATAGATTCACGATAGTTATGGCTTTACGCTTCCGCCAAAGGTTTAGCAATCGTAAAAGTCGAAAATTATACCAGGGAAAGGTTTTTATTCTTGGGATAAACATCTACCTTATCATTTATGGATGTATCTATACTTTATTTTACACCATTATTTTGTTTCACATCACTATGTATCTCTTTTTCTTTTTATTTCAGATAAAAATATAATACAAAAAGTTAAACTTATTAATGTTCTGAGCAGAACATAATAATAAGTTACGAGCTGAGACTATCCCCCGATTTCTGATTTAAGCATTTGAAGTTGAGAATTACTCAAACTCTACTTTAGCTTGCAAACCTGTCAAAATTTGGCATTTAAGTATGGTTTGTCGTTCTTAACTCAAAATACTCAATTCAGAAACCCGCCATATGACTAGAACTGGTACATAAGACGATGTAACCCATAAGCCAAGTTAAATCTAAATACAAACGTAACTCTAAACACTAAATAACAAGTTAAAAATACAATATTTACAAGTAACTTAATAATAATTATTGCCTATTACCATGCAAAAATGAATTAATATGAGTAGTTGTCGCTTTTTAATATTGCAATAGCTTTAAAATCTTCAAACTATAAAGTCACTCGTTTTTCAAAAGCCCTTTTTATAACCTAGCCCGACCACTTACAGATATTTTTTAATTCAAGATGAACACTGTTGGGGAATTTTAGGGATTCTTCAAAGGAAACTTCAAAAATGTTGCTCACTAGTCAATATGTGTATTGCACAGGTTGCGAACAAAGATGGAGTGCGTCACGTACACGTAAATGTATCATTAAAACTAATTAAACTATTAAAGGTCTTGCGCCGTTGTTCTGCTCAAAAGAAATGAGCAGGCGCTTCTTGATAACTCGAAGCCAATCTCGAACAAACACAAAAATCCTTTCACCCCTCACAAACTCGAAATCATCCGTACTCGTCGAGTCTACTTAAAGATCGGCGAAGTATAAAAATATGACAATCACTAATGCTGTCGGTTCGCACGAGTGGCTCTGAATTTATAGGCTACGACAAAATGTTGCGCGCTCCGGTGAGTTTGTGAAATTTAATGGAAGCGACTCGCATTCGAGATTTAGTTTTTAAAATTGTGAAAATTATTTGTGTTACTGTGAATTTAATTACTTTTCTGGTTTCTAATAACATTTCGTATTAATAACTATATATATATATATATATATATATATCTAATCTAACAAATATTTAAACTTAACATACATACCAAAAATAATAATATGTACAAACGGGTAGAAAAAGAGCTCATAGGGCATCAAAAAATTCATCCACATCGATGTCAATGGGACAAGTGCCCAGAACGCTGGCAGCATTGCCACGTTGGATGGAAATGCTAATGTTACTGTTGTTTATTAGTTACCTACACTAAAGTCCGGTATCCACCAAAGCGGAGAGGAGAGAAGACGAGAAGAGATGATTTTGAACAAACCAATCCGATTTCCTTATTTCCACATCTCTTCTCCACTAAGCTATGGTCGAAATGGATCAAGTGGAGAGGATGTCTCATTTTTCTATATAATTTTGTGCGCTGAGCGAGCAAGCGGTACGGCAGAGCGGAGAAGACGCGGCGTGGCGGCGTACAAACTCGCGCACACCGCTCCCCGCTGCCTTCTCCCCGCGCCTCTTCTGTCATACCTCACATCTCTGCTACACAAAGCTCATATCTCCTCTCCGCTACACTTTTCCTCTCCGCTTTGGCGGATACCGGGCCTAATTTAATAGTGTACAGAAGGTAACCAAAAAAGGTATATTAGTCACTTATATAACATGATACCCCATTTTTGTGAAACATCAAATAACTCTTTCCCCTTTCCTATTGGAATAAGAAGAAATGTCAGATTTTACTGACTAAAACCCACGTAGTCTTTCAGTTGTCAATCCCGCAACCCTGACAGGCATTAGCTCTAGCAGGCCGGGACCTGGTCCTTATTGGACGGTGAGCTTCTTAATACTTTCCATCGACAAGCCTGAGACTACGGAATACTGAAACTGTCCTGTGACTGCTGACGCCCAGAGCAATCTCCCAAATTTTAAATTGGACATGTTATAGTTTCTGAGATTTCGTGATTAATCAGTGAGTGGTATTTCGCTTTTATTATACAAGGCTAAATTTTGACTATTTTAATCCCGTGGAGAGTCGATCCGGTACATAGAACACTATCGATTCGTAAAGATAAAATTAAAAAATGAAGTACTACTTTTTTTAAAAATCGAATTAATATATGCATGTACAAAATTAATTTCTTTAAGTAAAAATCAGCTGATCGAGTGCAATGATTTGTAGGTATTTAGTACGCTACGACCGATAACAACCTACGGGTCATTGGACTCGCTCGCAGCTTATTTTTTAATTTTATTTTTACAAATCGATAGTGTTTCATGTAATTGATGGACCTTAAACGGGATTACAACGATCAAAATCTAGCTGTGTTTATAAAGAAAATAAAAAAAAAGAATTCGCCATCCCTGAACTAGTCACTAATATAATTACAAGGAAAACTTTGCGACTTTGTTTGTCGGGGTTAAGCTCTGGAACTACTAGGAACCTAATGGGATCAGCAAAACTTTTTCACAACTAGTGTTTGATAAGCCTGGCCGTTTAGAATGACCGAAGAGTTTTTGAGCCAGCTTTTAGTTTTCGAACTTAATTTGTTTTTTTTTTATTATGTTGTGGTTATATACCGGTATTTTTTTATTTTTACTATATAGTATATACTTATTATTTATACTTTTGTTCACCTGATTTCTCACTACACAGAAAAAGTATTTGTATGTACTAGTGTATCAGTTTACATGTCTGTGAACGCACCTACGACACAGGAGTAATTTTTCTTCCCATACCACTTTTTTACCCTAATCTTTTCCCCACTAGTGCGGAAAAGTGCGCAAGCTCGCTCTCGCCACAATTTATTGCCCCCACGAGTCGCCGGTCAAACAACGTGTTTATTTCTTCGACTTTTTCAATACACTTATGTATTGAAAAAGTCGTTTGATTCACGTAGAAATTTATCACTGCCGCACTCGACTCTATAATACCCTCGCCAGTGGCTCGGGCGAATTTGAATGACCAATTTTCTTCACTCTTGTATCAAAATATACTATTTTAATTCAAGGACTAAAAAGGCTTAAAAGTCCTTTTACTAAAATTGAATTTGTTGCCAAACTTTATTTTTATACTAAAGCTTTTCTTGACAGACCTGTTGGTCTATTGGTTAGTGGCCCTGACTGCTATACCGGAGAGCGTGGGTTCGATTACCACCCAGGACAAATGTTTGTGAGACGAGCACGATCATGTGAGTGTCCGGGTGTAATTAATCTATAATATGTATGTATTTAGAAATATATAAGTATGTTTATCAGTTGTCTAGTACTCATAGCGCAAGCTATGCTTAGCCCGGGACTAGATGGTGTTGTATGATAGTTGCGGAATATTATTATTATTTTTCGGGCTTTACAACTTCTTTTCCTAAAATAGAATTTGATAATTTCACACTTTCGAATTTCTTATACAGAAACCGATTGCCTCTTCTAGTTTGAATATTCCCTCTTTGTCTCACCTGAACAATATATCCCCGTTCTGATATCTGTGACGTTCGCTGCCGTATCTCGCGACATCGTTATGATAACGACTGATACTGCAGTATTCTACTGACATAAATAAATAAATGTGAGGTATACCTACGCATTACATTAAATTGTACTGAAGGAAATGTATGTGGGCCGTGGAAATGTTCATAAGAGATACGTTACGTGCTAACATCGTAATCAGAAAACCTGGACTCGAAACTCACACACCGCAAACCTATAGTCACTGATAGGCTAGGACAGAGATAAGAGCCAGTGCTGTCGTGCGAGCGAAATAGCGTTAGGCCGTGTTTACGGAGACGCGGCGTGTTGGGCGGTTCGTCGTACATTGCAGCAGCGGGCCGCGTCATCGCTCGCGCAAACACAAACATATGGCAATGTACGACGGACCGATCGACGCGCCGCGCAACGCGCCGCGTCTCCGTAATCGAGCACTTAGCCGGCAAATGTGTGTGATCGACGCGACTAATGTGAAATCGTGCCTCTGAGCACAATTTCAGCGGTCCACAGTTGAGACGAGTCACCTATCTTCCGCTGCCAAGGGTTATGTGAAAATGAACCCCGAGGCCGTTGAATGAAGGCAATGACAGGAGCAGGGTATGTTTTTAGTCAGTAAGAGTCTGACACTATCTCCCGACTCACCCAAGGGCTGCGGACGGCGGGCAATTGCGGACTGCGGGCAATGGGTAGCTCGCTGTCTGTCCGTTTTATAAAACCTTGGAGAAGAAAATAGGACAGCGCAGATGAAGTCGCGGGCACCAACTAGAAGTGAACACCAAGAGAAGGGTAGGGTAGGTAGGATAGGGTTGGTATATTGGGTAGAGTAGGGAATGGTAGAGAGTAAAGTATGTAGCCAGTTGACGGGAGCGAAGCCGCGGGTAAAAGCTAGTATATATATATTTTTGGGGGTCGTGGAACAGAGAGTAAAGTCCCACATACCTCCGTTGAAAAGGGAGGATCCTCCGACCAGACAGGTGTTATATCTGGTGGGCTACTGCCCGATAGATGATTTTGGGTTTGTTCTATATGTTCCAATCGCGCGGAGAATCTTACTTGCGCGATGCAGGATTAGTTCTTATGTGACGACATAGATGTCGCTACATATTTATAGGTTGTTTATAATATCGTGCGGATTTCATCACGCATGCGGGATTGCGCCGCACGTGTAGCCCCCGCAAATCTATCGCAAATTTCTTTACAGACCGACAGAAAGACGGACAAAAAAGTGATCCTATAAGGGTTCCGTTTTTTCCTTTTGTGGTACGGAACCCTAAAAAATGAAAACGTGATATCCAGCTAAAAACTCTCGGCCTGCATGGTGCATTATGGCCCATTTCATCTCCTAGAGAGAAGAGCAATTTCCCAGTAGTGGGCACATTATGACAGATTATTTTGCAGATTATGATACAACTATGACTTGTAAACGAGAGGGTAAAACCAGCCAAAAAAGACCTTACAAGCTTATTATAAAGTAACAACATTATTTTAAGCACATGCAAAACCCGAATATAGTTTGTTCAGAATCAGTAACTGAATCGATTCCAATACTTTATACCGTGCTATGTTTTTTCCCAAACATATTAAAAAAAGGTCACAAGTTGGATGTCACTGAGACTAAATACAACACAGGTAAGGGCAGATTATAGCGGGCATTAGACATCAGCGCTCAGCTGGGTGAGGGAGCGAAAAAACCCTCAGTGGCCCGGATGGCCCGGTGACCATTTATTTGTGTGGACAACCAGGTAAAATAACAGGCTTATAACTTTGAGATTTTTTATGATACAGTAATGAAACAGATTCTTCGCATAAAAATACTAGACCCGTGTTTCGGGTTTCGCATAATTATACTAAAAATAAGTTTGTATAAGCATCAATGGTACTATCACAACTTATAATTAAGACATTACCCTCTAACAGTTCAGACACCCCATCATTAACCTTTGGCCAACTCTAATAGAAATACCTTAAAGGTTACGCGAAACTCGACCTTATTACACACGTTAACCCTAAAATACCTGAGCGTTCCAATCACTTACAAGATGTTCGGAATCGGCGGGAAATGAGCCGTGATCTTACCCGATTACGTGTGAAAAAGAGGGGGTAACATGTTTTTTACAGCTGACGTAGATCTGCGGTGTGCGGAAATTGCTCAGGCGTGGTTATCTGGTAAAGATTGTGAGGTACCAGTCGGGAGTTTTCCGATGTAGTGATTTTTGAGGACTGTATTTACCTGGTGGTTTGCCGACGTGCGCATAGATGATTTCTTCGCCACGATAAGAAAAATGAGAACGTCTGTGATGAGCAGATGTCGGAATAGATAGATCGAGGCAGGGTAGATTTACCTAAAATCCGTGAAAATAAGTTACAAATGATTGAAAATACCTCCTCTTTTTTTTATTACGGTGAAAAATCAAATAATGACTTCCCGCTCTTGGGAGGAACAGGAGGGCGTATCATTTTTTGCTGAATAAAACCCATACCAGTTCCTTCTTTTCCTTTGTTCCAGGGCCCCAAGGTTCAAGGACCCTGCTGGGCCCCTTCATCATTCTTCAAAATCATCCACTGACATTTCTCGCCCTTGGGCAGAGCGGGAGATAGTGCCAGACGTTTACTGACTAAAAACCTACCCTTTTCCTTCGTTGCCTTTCATACCATGCCGAGCCTTCCTCCCTGCTGGGCCCCTATGGTTTGCTGAAAACTCCTTGAGGCGCACAAATCGGTGCAGGAACCTTCCGAACTTACCATGTCTGGCAAGAACCTGCACCAAGGAAGGTGAGGACACCTTGAGGTCTTTCCAGCCGCTCCTCAAAAAGGGGACTTACTGCCATAATTCGGGCGTGTTTAGCACTGACTTTTGAAATTATACTACGACGCCTCCGTGCAATAAGTCGGTAATCACAAAAATTAGTTTTTGATAACCAACTCATTGTTTGGAAAATAAACTCGCCATATTTACCCACATATGTACTTACACTATCTAAAAGTACCTACCGACTAGCAGTTGGGAGTGCACTCATACATCAACATGCGTTGCTAATGGAGCCTGTCAAAGCGTTCTGTCGGAGCTAAAAGCACGTTCTGGCCACCGGGGTCCCGGCATCACTGTGAATTTAGAATTACACTCTCGGTGTTAAATGTTGCTTTGAAGTGTGCTGGACGATAGTAAAGGGCATTAATATTCTAGATGTCGTGTGTGCAAGGGACTAGGGAGGGTCCCATTTTACAAGCCTATCTTTATTTATTAAAATTGTATGCACTAGTAGGTAAATGGCACTGTACAAAGGCGGGCTTAATGCCTTCCCGATTACGGAGACGCGGCGCGTTGCGCGTCGCGTCGGGCGGTCCGTCGTACATTGCCATATGTTTGTGTTTGCGCGAGCGATGACGCGGCCCGCTGCTAAAATGTACGATGAAACGCCCAACATCTCCGTAAACACGGCCTTAGGCATTATCTACCAGTCGTCGAGGTGGTGCAGAGATATAACATGGCAGGTGCAACTTAATAAATAGACAAACCGAAAAGGAATAAGTACAATAATTAAATACATACTTAGATCACCATCATCATTTCAGCTAACAGACCGGTCCGAGCTAAAGTCGTCTACGGTGCGCACTGTTCCCGCGCGCCTCAAGGAGTTGTCAGCAAACTGTAGGGGGTTCCAGCAGGGCCGAAGCCTACTGGGGCCAAAGGTTATGTGAGAATGTCACCACGGGCCCCGGGACAAAGGCAATGAATGGTAGTTTTTTAGTCAGTAAGAGTCTGACACTATTTCCCGCCCCACCCAAGGGCGGGATTTGTCATTGGATGATTTTACCTACCATAAAAAAAAAATATCATTTCAGCTGATAAACATAGGCATCCCCCAAGCGTCGCCACAATGACCGGTCCAGCATCTCGCGTTCATTGCATACCCGTGCCCCTCACCAGGTCATCGGTCACCTTGAGAGGCCTGCCAACACTGGGTATTCCGGTGCGCGGTCGCTACTCCAGAACTTTTCATCTTCATCGACCGCAAGCAATGTGCCCTGCCAATTGCCACTTAAGTTTGGTGATTCTTCGTGGTATGGTAACCTTGGTTCTTCTGCTATATTCATTCATAATGAACCATTATTCTAGGGAAACTCCGAGCATGGCCCATTCCATTGCCCTTTGGGCGACTTTAAGCTTTCTGATGAGGCCCATTGTGTGCGACCATGTTTCGGAGCCATATGTCATAGACTTTCGTCTTGAGACACTGTGGTATGCTGAATGCTGCCCAGCTGAGCCGGATTCTCCCGCGGATATCTTCAATCCTAATTCGATCACGCAAGGAAACTCCGAGCATAGCTCTTTCCATTACCATAGACTTTCGTCTTGGATGTGAAGATATCGATAGCTAATATAGACAGCGAGAAGTTAAGAGACATCCAACCAAGTGGTGTGATTCAATTAGAAATGTTTGTATGTTTATGTCAAATCTCACAAATTATTTTTGGAATAGATGTGTATGTACTGATATGTAGTATAGTTAGAACTGTCGTGCGGCCTACCACATAGTCCTAAAACTCGCCAGAAAAATTAAATAACAACCAAGACGAACAAATTCTCGCCAAAAACCAGCATTGCTCGGTTTTGTTTTGAAGGTTATGTTTATTTATTTTTTTGACTTCGCACAGTTTTTATATTTAGCCAGTATATCAAGTTATGAATCTGGTCCGTTGAACGACGAGCTAGCCATTGCTCGCCGTCCGAAAACCCGCACCTACGGCAGAAATCGCTCTTCAATTCCTAATGCCCATAGCGTCTACTACAGCTGCCGGGGCGTGAGAATTTTCTCTCCCTTACGCTTTCTGCCACTTTCTTCACTCACATTACTGCTTCACAAAAAAAGGTGACTACTTCCCATACCCTCTCCATAGCCCTGACCACAGCTGGAAGTGACTGGTCACCGCCGCTGATCACTTCTTTAACACTGTCTTAACTGGTTACCGGCCACCATAGGCGCGGGCTTGCGGACGTCCAGTAACCATCAGGGCCAAGCTCCAGTCGTTGACAGCGCGTAGTGCGTCTCAAGAACATGTCAGCAAAACCGTAGGGGCCCAGCAGGGTCGAAGCCTACTGAGCTATGAGTTCGCTTTTGAAAGGAATACCAGGGGCTTTGGAACGCAAGATAACAAACAAACAATAGGACTGGGTTTGAGTCAGTAGAAGTCTGACACGCCTTCCAGCTCTGCCCTAGAGCGGGAGAAGTCATTGTATGATGTCACACCTAAAAAAAAGCCGGAAGCAAGAGGTCGCCGTGACTGTTCGCTTCTCTGACAATTTCTTGTACCACTAATCGCTCCAAGGAGTTTTCATTGCCAATAACTTCTTATATTAGAACCACATCATTCCCCTCTTTAATTCATTCAGCGCATTTAAAACCCAGCTTAATCATTATTTAATCGCCAACCAAACATCACTCGAAAAATGAATGCGTTGGGTGGGACGAGTTTCGGGTAGTTTTTTAATGTTTTTGTGACCATTTGTTATCCGCTGTTTTGATTTAATCTAAGTTTGTGACGGATGTTGTCGAACCTAAATTAATGAATATTTAAGTCATAATTATTGTTCTCAAGTAAGCGACATGTAATGTTTTTTATTGAGAATAAAGTTTCTTTAAACCTTAATACAATAAAAAAAAAAACACAAAATTCACAAAAGAAACTGTCTCTTTACCACAAAACATCTCCAGGGACAGTAATAATCTTCAAGAGACCCTTACAGCATTAAAATTTTACTGTCTGAAATGTCTCAAGTTATATTGGGCGGTCATAAAAATGGAGTAACGGCCTTTAAATTGAGAGCCTCGCTGTATCTTTAGGTAGGCGTATGTTGGGGATGTATCTGGGGTTCGTCGGATTTACTAGTGATGTGATTTGAAAGATGTTGTGGTTGTAAAGTTGATTTGATTACTGCATCATTGGCTCGAGGTCGCAAGTGTGACAGCTGAGCGTGAGGTCCTTAGTTCAATTAGGGACGGGCAAAAAATGCTTTTGGGTATATTTTTTTATCCGAAGTTTTGAGTTGATGGTGTGACACCCCCGGTGCCTCGGAAAGTACGCAAATGCCCAGCGCCTGATCTCTCTCCGTGATGTTATCCTCTTAGAAAACGCAGCGCTGCCTCAACGACGAACACCCAAACGGGATACATTGAATTGTCAACCTAATGTACCTCCGGTGGACACGGTGGAGCACACAGTCGAGGTGTGCCCCGCTTGGGAAGAGCAGCGCCGTGTCCTCGTGGGGGCGATCGGCGGCGATCTCTCGCGCCGGGGCTTGGTTCAAGCCATGCTCCGGAGCGAGGAGGAGTGGCAGGCGGTCGCCTCCTTCTGCGAAGCAGTAATGCTAGTAAAGGAGGAGGCCGACCGCCTTAGGCAAAGGCGGACACGCCGCCGCCGCCGCCGGGTTTCCGATCCCAATTTCCGGCCACCGTAGGCGCGGGCTCGCGGACGATGGGCAATGGGTAGCTCGCTGTCCGTCCGTCCGGTAACAGACCGGTCCGAGCTCAGGTCGTCTACGGCGCGCACCGTTCCCGCGCGCCTCAAGGAGTTGTCAGCAAACTGTAGGGGTCCAGCAGGGCCGAAGCCTACTGGGGCCAAAGGTTATGCGAGAGTGTCACCACGGGCCCCGGGACAAAGGCGAGGAATGGAAAGGTAGGTTTTTAGTCAGTAAAAGTCTGACACTGTTTCCCGCCCCACCCAAGGGCGGGATTCGTCATTGGATGATTTTACCTACCACAAAAAAAAAAAAAAAAAAAACCTAATGTACCTATACATTGGAAGTTTAATACAATGTATCCTATTTGGATGTTCGTCGTTGCGGCAACGCTGCATTTTCTTAGAGAATAGCACCACCTGCACCAGTCGTGTCGGATTGCCGTCCCATCGGACTATGAGAGTAAAGTGTGATGTATGTAGCTATTTAATAATTAGGTTAAGTGGGTAGCAGGTAAATTAGTATATAGTCGTTATTGTGAAGGTGCCCCGTCTGTGAATATACACCCTGCCATCAAGACGTTGTTTGATTTCGCTTCTCACTATCAAGTACCCGTGCTATATATTTCTCATAAAGGAACAGAGAGTGCATCCGTGTTTGTATCTCCTGCGTACTTGGCTAATCTCTGTTGAAATTGGCCACCGTGATCAAAATTCAGTCAGAAGGATTATATTACCAGAGATTAGTGGTATATCTGGGACAAGACCTTCACTAGGCACACTAGTTTTTAAATACAAATGTGGGCAAGCTGGGAAGGTTGACCCTGGTTCAGTCACCTATAAATCCTTATAATTATAATATACATAATATATACACAACTATCACACAACACCGACTAGTCCCAAGCTAAGCAGAGGTTGTGTTATGAGTACCAGACAGCTGATAAACATACTTATATATTTCTAAATACATACATATTATAGATAAATAACATCCAGACTCAGAACAAATGATCATGCTCATCACACAAACATTTGTCCTGGGTGGGAATCGAACCCACGACCTCCGGCATAGCAGTCAGGGCTACTAACCACTAGACCAGCAGGCCAGTCAGAACTTTTGAAGAAGAAGTTTTCAACCAGTGACCGAAAAATTCTGGTATTTGGCGAGAAATTTAACACTGCACACGACTGCTATGCTGGAGGGAACGATTCCCACCTAAAACAAATGTTAGTGATGAGCACGATCATTTTTTCTGTGTCCGGGTACAATTTACGTATGATATTTAAGTACTTAGAAATATATTATTATGTTTATCAGTTGTCTAGTACGATTCGATGCACCATTATAAATATGTATTATTTTAGTGCATGGGTGCAATAAATATTCCCCTTTTTATATGATTCCTTTCTTATTTTCTTCTTATATTTTACTTATAGCACAAGCTCTGATTAGTTTGGTACTAGATGGCGTGTGTGAGTTAGAAAAAAATGTTGCAGTCGAGGGATTGTGGGTTCAAGCCCGGCCAGGCGCATTGCTTTGTGTAATTTATTTCATCACCACTGGTCTCAAAAACGGTGAAGGAAAACATCGTGAGGAAACCGGCATGTCCTAGAACCAAAAATTCGAAGACATGTGACATTCACCAAGCCGCACTGGGCCCACGTGGTGGATTACGGCCCATTCCCTCTCCTAGAGAGGAGGCCTGTGTCCCAGCAGTGGAACATTTAAAAAGGCTGATGATGATGATGATCGTGGGAATGATCTTGACCACGGCAGACTTGAGCCTGTAAAGAACATTATTGGCGCTTGTCAAAAGTGAATCCTGTATTTATACGCCATATTAAATATTTGTCTCGTGCGAAAACCGAACTCGCAACACGTAACGCAGCTGCCAATCGCTCAACAACTGTACTAACTGTGCCTTAATTATCTCCTACAACTTCTCCCATCTATCTTTTCTTCATTATCCAAAACAAAAGCAATCAATTCTAATTCGACTTCTCGTTGCAAGTTCGAGGAAACCAACTAAAACAATTGAAGCACCTGTTCTATATAGTTTTCCTTCGTTAAGTTAAAAAACTTAGTCGCGCTGTCTTACGAAGAGGTTACCAAGAAGTGAGGAATAGAGAGACTTTCCCAAAGTGCAGATATTTAGCATCAACCATATAATAATAATAATCATTTATTTGCTTGAAATATGGTGGTCCAGTTAAAATACAAGCGGTTCTTCATGTTCTGCCTATGAAAAAAAAAACAATTATTATTATTATACAAGAAATCCTAATTATAATATGTTAATTAAATAAATGTCAATAAATTAAATTAAAAATGACAAAAAAAATAAAAATAAATAATATCACAATTCATTCGAATTTAACCAGAAGCATGCAAAACTATGTACAAACTACACTAGAGGTTCTGAGTACAGTAAACGAATTAAATAACATTAAAATTAAATTTAAAAAAAAACCATAAGAATTAAAATTAAATAAAACAAAATATTAAAAACGTCTTATGAATTAAATTTAAATTAACAAAAAAAACATTCTTCAAAATTAAATTTAAAAGAATGATGATGGTTTTTTATGTGTTTGTATATCTTAGAACCCTAGGATCTTGAACTTTTAAAATCGGTTAATTATATTACATAATAATTTTTGAGCTTATTAATTACAAAAATACTAATCTTTTCTATTCATGATATTAGTACAGAACCAAAATGGCTATCGACCTTCAATACGCAATAACCTCATACTGTAAACGATAATTTTTCAGATACGATTTTGTTCTTGAAACCCGTCGCCATGTGACAGAATCAGACGATCAACATTCATTTTAAAAGAGCCTAAATAAACATACGCCACATTTACCAAACAGTAAGCGTGCGTACGCATCGAAGGGGGGAACTCAAGTAAATAGGTAACAGAAGTAGCTCATTACTTACTATAAAACGGGGGCAGACCCCTCGAACTACCCTCCTTCACGTTAAAAATAGCTCTGGCCCAGATTCTGTTACGCACCATCAGAACTTAGTGCTCGATTACGGAGAAGCGGCGCATTGCGCGGCGCGTCGGGCGGTCCGTCGTACATCGCCATGTTTGTGTTTGAACGAGTGATGACGCGGCCCGATGCTGCAATGTACGACGAAACGACCAACGCGCCGCGTCTACGTAAACAAGGCCTTATACTTTACTATCTGTTCTTTATTCAAAAAAATAAGAATTTAAAACGAATCCCTATGCACTATTCCTGGGCCTCAAGTCTGCTATTACAATAGTGTCAGAATCGTCTATAATTGATTTCATAATTGTTGATTTTGACAAGTTTGGTAATCTACTTATATAATGGCGTCATTATGACTTCCCAATAGTTAATCACTGACACACCATTGAAAGAAATGATAATCTCGTACATAATGATAATGATATATGAATATCTGACGTATGGCGTAATCTGCTAAAATTTTGACAGGTCCTTTGATTAGTGATTTACCATTAGATTTTTATGAATACAACAAAGTCTTTCTACCACCATTCGTTTACGAGACCCTGACTGACCAATGATCGACCATTATGATTTAGCAGATTAAGAACTTTTATCAAAATGACAATGGAATCGTGTTGGAATGTTAAATTTACAAAAATAGCAGACTTGGGCCCCAGAAGTAATGAAGGGGCTAAAAAGCCACATAATCTACATCTTTATATACATATATGACTAGCTTCTGCCAGCGGCTTTGCCTGCGTGAAGGTCGGTTTACCCCTTTTAGGGATGGAGTTTCGTAAAATCCGTTCTTAGCGGACGTCTACACCCTATGAGGAACCTATCTGCCAAATTTTAAGTTTATAGGTGTTATAGTCTCAGAGATTTCGTGATTAATCATTGAGTATTTCGCTCTTAAATATAGATTCTTGTGTACGTGTGTTTGTCACCTAACTTCACCTTAACGGCTTGTCCGATTTGGATGAAATTTTGTGTGCATATTTTAGAGGGTCTTTGGTTGTTTTGAAAATACAATCGTACTCGATAGGTGGCGCTGCAGTTGGGTTTTCAAGTCAAAACTTCTGTCCAGCCTACTAGTGGTATTTGAATATTTATACAATGCCCATCTACCGGAGTCTGTGTTTCCTGATAGCTACAACCTAGGGGTCTTTAAGTCAAGAGTAAATAGATTACTTCTAGGCAAGCGTGCTCCCTCGTCGGCCACGTCATCGCTTACCATCAGATGACACAGTGGTCAAACGCGAGCCCATCAATAACAAAAAATAAATTCAAAAAAAAAAAAAAATCAAGAGACAACTGTCACACAATATTCATAGTATTTAATTTTAATAGCAACACAATTTCCAAAGTATTTCAATTATAATCACCACTCAATTTACAAAGTATTTAATTTTAAATAGTAATACAATTTTGCCAATAAGGAAATAAATACAAAAAGTCAATACCAAACAAACAAACTTCATAAATAAAAAGAAAAAAAAATTTTTCAATTTATAAACTAAATAAGATTTTTAATTTATAAATTAAATACACTATTCAATTTAAAACCACGCGTCTATTAAATTTGCGCGTCTATTAAAATAAAAAAAAATGTACGCGGCAAATAACTTGAACTCGTTGCTATGGTTACGCTCATCTCCCCACTCCCCACCCAAAAATAGGTATAGGTTACTGCGCTTTCAAGCTCGACCGATATGATGGTTCAACTTGTGTGCCGAGGGTTGAAAATGAAAATGAAAATGAAATCTTTATTTGTAAACATAGGTCGACTAATGACTACCCTTGAGGTGACAACCCTGTATTTCTTGTATTCTATTTCTGTATTATCATTACTTGTGCTGATTGGAGACTAACAATCAACAAAAAACTATTTCAATAAGTACCAGCAAAAAACAAAAACTACACTTAGAATCTTCGGCGACATATAGACTTATAGCCTTTTAATAGTCCTGGAACAGAAGAATATTGGATAAAAAACAATACAGTAAAAACCAAAAAAACATTTCAATAAAAAGTAAACAATAAAAAAATCCAAGAAAACACCAAATTTTGGGTAACAAACAGGAACGAAGCACTCGAAAAAAATCCAAGCTGAATTTGCAGGAGTCGGCGCTTCAATTAAGTTTCCACCGCTGTGCACCATTGTACCAGCGCTTAAAGTTGCGACTTGCGTTACCGAGTGTACTTCACTGTTGCTTGTACGGCTGAACTTTTTGCAGCGTTATTTTTTTTTATTAATCCTTTTTAGGGTTCCGTACCACAAAAAGAAGCCTCAAGGAGATGTCAGCCAAACCGTAGGAGCCTAGCAGGGTCGAAGCCTACTGAGATAATGGATTATGCATAAGAGAACACCGGGGCCCTGGAACGAAGGCAAAGAAGGAACAGGACCAGGGTTTTAGTCAGTAAAAGTCTTACTAACCCTCTCGCTCAGCCATAGGGCGGGAAATGTCGTTAGATGATTTCCCACCTAAAAAATAGCCTCAAAAGGAAAAAATATAAGCCTTATAAGATCACTTTGTTGTCCATCTCTGTCTGTCAAGACTCTTTATTTCAGGAACGCGTGAAGTCGTTATGTTTCTTAACTTGAAATGACAACGATATATGGTTGGTATATGGTTGTCATTACCCGACTGCGCCAGAAGGAGGGTTATGTTTTTCGAGAGTATGTATGTATGTATTTATGTATGTATGACTAGTATATATATATAAAAGTCAGCCGTCTAGTCAATAGATGGGAGTAATCTGCAATATAATATAGGTATGTGCTCTCAATTCTAGAATGGGTCCCGACCGCCAGTATTTAAAATATTATATAGATAAGTGCAATCGGGTACAACGACTTTCTTGTTTTAGGGCTTTTTCATGAATGCTCTGAAAAGCAGTCGGGTTTTTTAGTTTTTTAAATTACCGTTTTTTTTTATGTTTTTTTTTGTGACATTCTCAAGGGAATCAAAATTCATAGGGTAGTTCCCGTTGACTCAGAATTCTGAAATTTCGCGCAAGGGAAGGTTTTATAACACAGGAATAAATCTTAAAACATTTTTTTTTTGCGCAGAATTGTTGTATTTACATAGATACGTTTGTACGGAACCCTCAGTGCACGAGTGCGACTCACTCTTGCCCAGTTTTTTTATGAAGAGAAGAGATAAGCATAGAGAAATAGGAAAAGTTTTGTTGCGTTGTTAATAACAGATTTAGTTTTTTTTTTTTATCAGCGTACTCTCGGAACGAGAATGAGATAGTGCGAATAAATCCTTTTTCGTTTTTCCAATATGAAGTAAAGTTTTTTTTTTTTAAAGCTAATTAATGTTTTCCGTGTTCCATGTTCGAACTAGTATTAGATTGAGAACATAGAACATTTGAACTATTGATACTGTTATGCTTGTACACTTTTATGTGATGACTGATGATGTATCCTAATCCATATACACCGTTAAATTTTGATCGTTTTAGTCCCGTGGAGGGTCGATCCGGTACATGAAACACTATCAATTTGATTTTTAGTCGGTAGTTGTCGGTCGTTGCGTACTAACTACCTACAGGTCATTGGACTCGCTCAGCTGACGTTTACTTAAAATAAAATAAAAAAATCGTACATGCGTATATTAATTCTAGTTTTAGTTTTACAACTTAATATTAAGTTTTATTTTGGTTGTTGTTTTAGTGCCAATAGAAATGCACACGGCGATTTTTTTTTTACTGTGAAAATTACTACACAATAAATTACTGTTCAGAGAGGCAACGGAGCCTTATTGTAAGGGCTCCATTGGATCCTTATAGTGCAAAATTTTGAAGATGAATAAAATCAAACGGTGACCTAGGCCTAGCATTACTCGGAGACAACTAAAACGAGGTTACTAGGTGTAGGTCTAAAAACACCCAATTAAATAGTACCCAACAAAGACCCCCTCCAAATCCCAAAAGACACCAGGCCTCGTCACTGAGAAAAACCAACTAGCATCAACCTCGACTCGAGTTCACCACTAAGTAACTGCTTTAATTAAAATTTAAAATTATACCGAATTTTTATTTTCCGCATTACCACGGAGTAATGAGTTAATGGAGGTTTGAAGTAAGGGTGCCAGCGCTGCATTTACCACGAGTTAACCAAATAGAAACACAAGATATGATGTGATCGTAGGCATGGGCTTAAGGGACGACGAGCAATACGTTCGGGTAGGAGCAATATATTCGAAGTTCGGCTATCGAGTAAATGTTCAGACAGAGCCCGAGTCGTTAACGGCGCGTGATTTTCCACATGAACCTCAAAGAGATGTCATAAAAACCGTAGAGGCCCAGTAGGGCCGAAGCCTACTTGGGTCATGGGTCGACAACTGAAAATTTACTGTGATCCTAGAATGCAAAAGGCAACTGAAGAAACATAGACGTGGTTTTAGTCAGTATAAGTCTGAAATGTCTTTCCGCTCCGCCATAAAGCGCCAGAAGTCATTAGATGGTTCCCGATCTAAAAAAAAAATAGGTGTGATGTTGGTGATCAACCAATAGCAATAGTTTTGCCAGTTTCATCCTCATCATCATTATCAACAGCTAGCCATAGACCTATTTTATTTTATGCCAATCCCCACGTTCCTGTGCCACCTTCATCCAGGTTCAACCAGCTGGTGGCTACAGTACCGTTTGCCCATCTCCTTGTCAACTTACAAAGTTATAATCACCACGTTTATTCAAGGTGGATTGGCAGTTCCAAACTTGATATGTAATAGACTCATCCTCCTCAACAACAAAGCGTCTGGATAAAGGCATCCTGCGCCTGGTAGCGGTGACCTTCACCAGACTGCTCAATGAATAAACATCTCTTCACAATGAATATCACGGATAGTCCTCTATGCAGAACATGCATGCAGTCGGAAGCAACTGTCATGCACGTGGTCCTCGAGTGCACAGTTAGTGAAATAATAACGCGAACCTTAGGAACACCGAATTCACTCATAGATGCCCTGAGCAAAATGAAAGGCCTCGTCTGTTTTTGGAGAAAAGGGGGCTGATTGGAATTACGGCCGCCATAGACCATGAACAAAGGTCCACCGAAAACTAAATGCGGAAACCAGATCTCAAATATAAGTTATGATAAGATGGATCCATTCTCAGGCCAACCGAAGTACTCATCATCATAATCATCATTTCAGCCCAAAGGCATCCACTGTTGGACATAGACCTCCCCCAAATATCGCCATAATAAACGGTCCTGTGCGTCTCGAATCCATCAGATTCCCGCAGCCTTGACGAGGTCATCGGTCCACCTTGAAGGAGGCTTTCCGCCTGCGTCTTTCGGTATGCGGCCGCCACTCCAGAACCTTACGGCTCCAACGGCCATCTGTTCTGTGAGCAATGCGCCCTGCCCATTGGCACTTTAGTTTAGCGATCATTCGTACTATATCGGCCTTGGTTCTCTTGCGGATATCTTTATTCTTGACCGAATTACTCTTAACCTTGAAAATAAAGACCTGTACAGCTATTACTGAAAACGAGTTGTTCGAGATGTTACGTTTTCTTAGTACTCCAATTATGCCTCCTCCATGTTCCACTGCAGTCGTATATTTAGCATGGGGACACAAGTTTCTAGATTCTTGTTTTTCTGCCTCAATCTGTTTAATGGCAGAGGGAATGAAATGCGGGCGCAGGCCACTATTCTAGAAGTTGCGAGTATTTTTATTGCGAGTGATATTCAAATTTATTTCAGGTGTATTAATTTTCTAGACTCTACACAAACATCAGATGAAACGCGTTAATTCGAATATGATAGTTTAAAAAATTTCACTCACTACGTATATCTCCGGGGCAACACAGAGCAGGGCGGGAGAGAATTCCGGAACGGACACGGCGACTGTCGCGACCCGGCGCTGGGCACGCCATAATCACGGTGGTAAGTCACCTCTTTGAGGACTGGTTGGAGAAACGTCACGGCGTCCTCACCTTCCACATGACTTAGGCCCTCACCGGACATGGTACCGATTCAGGTAGAAGAAACCACCATTGTGTGTCCGGAGGAAACGGTGGATTATGCAGTGGAGATGCGCCCCGCTTGTGAATACCGCCGTGTCCTCGTGGGGACGATCGGCGGCGGCATCCTCTCGCGCCGTTTAAAAGTGATTAGGCCTAGTTTTTCTACTATGCCTCATCTGGATATAGAAACCAGGACCCTATTTGCTAGCAGCTCTTGCTACCACAATACCATTAAGACAATATGTGAATACAAGGAAAAAAAACACTCGTATAGGAAACCATTTAAATTTAAAGACAAAACAACAATGCTTGTGAAAATACCGTTAGGCCAAACAATGCCTGAAATCCTTTGTATTATGTAAAATAGAAATTACTTTTTGTAATACTTCAAAGAATATGAAATGTATAATGCTTCTCGTACATAGAGATGGTGAACATTTTTTTTAACTAAGGAGCCTATAACAACACAAAGAGAGACCGTCTTGTTCAAACACGGTTTTGACAGCACCGTTGGCGCATTAGTTGAGCGATTAGCTGCTACACTGCGTAATATGGGTTCGATTCAAGCACGGAAGAAATATTTGTATCGCCTACAAGTAAATGTTTTGGGCCTGGGTATCTTGTGTATGAGAAAAATTCGTAATACCTCATTGATATATCACAGGGGAAGATACGTTACGCGCTAACATCGCAATCAGAAAACCTAGACTCGAAACTCTCACTGTACCTGTAGTCACTGATAGACAAGGACTGAGACAAGAGTTGGCGCTGTCGTGCGAGCGAAATAGTGTTAGCCGTCGAATGTGAGTGATCGTCGCGACCACTGTGAAGTCGGGAAAATTTTCATAATATCAGCGGTCTTCCGCTTTTTTTATTTAATCTAAGTAGTACCTATGTGGCTATATGGATGAATAGTAAAGGTTGCTTACCTTTGAAAATTGATCTGGATGACTATTATTATTATTATTATTATTTACTACTAAATACTACCAGCTCTACTAAAGTAAGTGTTGTAAATCGAACCCGTGACACACAGCATTGCATTGCATTAGCCTTATATTATTCCCACTGCTGGGACTCAGGCCTCCTCTCTAGGAGAGGGGCACACACACAGCACGCCAGTCAATCACTCCGCCACCGAGCGAACCGTTCGGTCAAGACTACTGACTACTCTTAGTTTATATCCTACACTTTTTGTTCAACAAAACTGACACCATTAAATCCCACAGACCCTTAGTTTTTTGCCGTCGTTTGTCCTTCCTCTAGTTGACAGCCGGGTTTTATACCCACAAGGGACCATTAGCGTGATTACATCTTTATAAAATTTAACAATTTACTTATATAAAATACTTGCTTTTATCATCTTAGTTACGTAAGTAACTACGACCACGGAATAGATATAGATAGATAAAAAGAGTCACATTTGTTCAACAGAACGACGAAATGCCAATTACATTGATTACATATTTTAGATACAAGCACTAAAGAAAAAAAACTAAAATACCCGACTGCTTTTCTGAGTATTCATGAAAAAGCCATAAAACAAGAAAGTCGTTGTAGTAGTCGGGACCCATTACATCATAGATCTACTGACTAGACGGCTGACTTTCTAGAATGGGTCCCGACTGCTACAACGACTTTCTTGTTTTATGGCTTTTTCATGAATACTCAGAAAAGCTGTCGGGTTTTTTAGTTTTTTAAATTATCATTTTTTATTTTTTACTTTTTTTGTTTTATTTTTTTACGATATCACTTTCACAGTAATTACAAATTTAACGACACCTCGCAAACTAAAATCCATCGAGCCGTTCAGGCCACAGAGCGTGCCAAATATTTGATATTGGCGCCAAAAATCCGCCAATCTGTTTTTTTTTTATTTTGATATACCCAGTGTCACTCTCACAGTAAATACAAATCTAACGACACCTCTCAAGCTAAAATCCATCGAGCCGTTCAGGCTGCAGAGCGTGCCAAACATTTATACATACATACATACATACTCTCGAAAAACATAACCCTCCTTCTGGCGCAGTCGGGTAAATACATCATAGATACCTACATTTCTTCTCATCTCTCGTTTTGCAAAAAGAAATTTACAGAACTAATAAGCAGTACTTTTGTACATTTTTTTTTATACAATACTGTATCTCTTTTTCGTGTATAGTATGTGTACATAAATTATAAAATAAATAAATAGATATATAACTAAACCTATGTTTCATAAAGAGGTTAGGTATTTTTGACGCGTTTCGGTATTTTTGACTACGCCTGTGTTTCATGAAGGGGTTAGGTATTTTTGACGTACATACCTTCCTAAGTATATTACGTAAAACCATTTATTACATAAAATTTCAGTGCTTGGATTATGGTAATAACTTAATAATTTTACAGTTGGGGTGTATATGAGTGTTCATTAGTTCAGTTACCTACATGTTGTATATTGCCAGATGACCAAGCTCGGCCGCGGTGTAGCGTAGACTAATTTAGGTGTTGGCGAAGGCGCATTAGCGGAACCTTTTTCTGACATAAATTCGAAAACGTGACAGCAACTGTCTCACTCAATCTCCGCGACGTTTGCGCGTGGCCCATTCGGCGAGGCTGTAGGCAAGGGGTCGCTTCACCCACGTCTAACTACGCCACTGAAGCCTGATTCAATTCACGCACCGACCTCGATACCGAAGATAGACAAGTGTTTCTGTTGAGCCACATGCTTTTCACGATCAAAACCCATAAACATTATTTTTAGTATAATTTTAATTACCTATAAACACTGTTAAATTAGTATTATAATTAAAAGTTTTTTTTAGTAATGTAACTATTTTTAGTATATGTGAAACCTGAATATAGTTTGTTCAGAATCAGTAACTGAATCGATTTCAATAAAAATTTTACACCATGTTATATTTTCCCAAAAATATTAAAAAAATCACAAGTTGGACACAACCGACACTAAGTACAACACAGGTCAGGGCATGTCATGGCGGGCATCAGGCACCAGGGTGCAGCTGAGTGCGGGAGTAAAACAACCTCTCAGTCGCCCGGATGGCCCTTTGACCATGTGTTTATGTGGACAACCAGGTAACAAAAAGAGCTTATAACTTTGTGATTTATGAAATTTTGTACATAGATTCTTTGCATAAAAATATTAGACCCGTGTTTCGCATATACTAAAAATACGGTTGAATAATATCGAACGTTAATCTTTCAGTTTATCGAACGTCTTCAAGAATAGTAAATCTACTTTTTTCCATCCCGCAGCGCAAAATCAGGGCGTGCTTATTTTAATGCAGTATCGACAGTAATAATGTTTTCGAAACAGTCATATTTTCAAACTACCCGCTGAAAATGTGACTCTTGGAAATGTGAGTTTTTCTCGACCACGTTTCGATAGTTCCCGTTTTTAATTCGTATGAAAGTTGTTCGTAAAGGTTTTTGAGATTTCCGTTTATGTGTTTTTGGGTATGTATAATTTTTTTTTTTATGTGTGAAATTATTCAATAACTTATCCCAATCTAGAGTTTTTTTTTTCGGTTGGTAAAAATCATCCAATGACAACCCCCGGCCTTGGGCAGAGCGGGAGATAGTTTCAGACTTTTACTGACTAAAAAACCGACCCTGATTCTTCGTTGCCTTCGCACCAGGGCCAGGGTGTAGATACACTTTCATATTTACCTAAGGCCCCAGAGTAGGCTTCGACCCTGCTGGGTCCCTACAATTTGCTGACAACTCCTTGAGGCGCGCGGGAACAGTACGCGCCGTCGACGACTTGAGCTCGGTCCGGGCAGTTACCGGATGGTCGGACAGCGAGCTACCCATTGCTCGCCGACCGCAAGCCCGCGCCTACGGTGGATCCCAATCTTGGGTGGAGCAAAACGTCGTGTCAGACTTTTACTAACTGAACCCCACCTGTGTCCTTCAGTTGCCCGTTCCAGGACCACTGTTCAAAAATGCCCGTAATCCTAGCAAGTGTCCGCCGTAAGTATGACTCCTATGGTTTTGCTGGCATCTCTTCGAGGTATGCGTGGAACACTCGGGCTTGGACGACAGCTCGAGCTCGATTAGCTTATGAGTTGTTGGTCGCTGGTTCAAAACCCACCAGGCACATTACTTTGTGTAATTTCTTTCATCACCATAGCTCTCAAAACGGTGAAAGAAGAAACCGGCATGTCCTAGAACCAAAAATTCGAAGACATGTGACATCCACCAACCCGCACCGGGCCCGCGTGGTTGTTTTTCTATAATATGTTTACATTATTTGGGAAGCTGCACGGTGTCTTCTCGTCCAACATACTACAGAGTCTCAAGACGAAAGCCAATGACCAATGTATGTTGCTAGTATTGACATATGGCACTGAATCTTGGTCACTTACAATGGGCCTCATCAGAACGCTTACATTCATCCAAAGGGCAATAGAAAGGACTATGCTCCGTGTTTCCTTGCATGACCGCATCAGGAATGAGGATATCCACAGGAGAACCAAGGTCGCCGACGTAGCACGAAAAGTCGCCAAACTAAAGCGGCAGTGGGCAGGGCACATTGCTCGTAGATCAGATGGTCGACGGAGCCGAAAGGTTCTAGAGTGACGAAACTTGGTAACAGTTTAGGAAGGCCTTCCACCAGGTGGACCGATGACCTGATGAGATTCGCTAGAATACGTTGGATGCGAGACGCACAGGACCGTTCGTTGTGGTGACACTTGGGGGAGGCCTATGTCTTACAGTGGATGTCCTTCGACTGAAATGATGATGATGATGATGTTTTAAATATTACAGTTCCAATTTCTCTATTTGGGTTTCGAACCCTAAAAAAAACTTTCATCATCATCAGCCTTTTAATGTTCCCACTGCTGGGACACAGGCCTCCTCTCTAAGAGCGGGAATGGGCCGTAATCCACCACGCGGGCCCAGTGCGGGTTGGTGGATGTCACATGTCTTCGAATTTTTGGTTCTAGGACATGCCGGTTTCCTCACGATGTTTTCCTTCACCGTTTTGAGAGCAGTGGTGATGAAATAAATTACACAAAGTAATACGCCTGGGCGGGCTTGACCCGCGAATCGTAAGTCGGGGCCGTTACCACTCGGCCACCACTGCTCTCAGAAAAAACTTTACTAAAAATTAATACCTACAATAAATAAAACATAACGAAAAATCTATAAAAGTTTAATAGCAAAATAAAGGTTTCAGCTTCAATAAAACTGTTCCATTTTTAGAACACAGCGTGTATAGAGGCACCGTTGTTCTTGATCACGTGTGACACTTGAACAGTGCGTAGAAAATTAGGTTCCCAATTTCTTCTCGTGTAAGGAGTCGCGATTTCATTTACTATCTTACTGTTGAGGAACGGGTTTTTGGTGTCAAAGGAGCTATCGGCCTTTTCGCTGAAAAAAGAAAAAAAACAATATTAACAAAGGAATTGTATAGTGCGCGGCAATTAAATTGAACCCGTTGTTATGGTTAGGTGCAGCCCCCTACCTCGATTAAGCCCCAAAAATCGGTTACTGCCCATTCAAGGTCGACCGCAATTGTTTTTAAATAAATTAATGATGGTTCAACTTGTGTGCTGTTATTGATGGCTTAGTTTATTAATTGTTAGGACTAACTAGCACACCCAATCATACGTTTTTGGCGTAAAATGTACTATCAATCACAATCAAATAAAGCCTATGTTACTGAAGAATAATGTAACTTTCTTCTGGTGAAAAAAGTTTCATAATCGGTTCACCAGTTCTAGAGAATACTTCCTACAAACAAATTGACAAACTTGGAGCAAGCCTTCCACAACCCGCAGTAACTGAGTAGTGAGTGAGTCTTTGAGTACTTATATACTCACAGATTTTGAAGCTCCAATCCTCTTGAAATACTCCCTCGCTCTTTGGTTTTGTCGTCACCAAATCCACCAGCATTGAGGATACTCATCTTGTGCTCAACAGTTGGTACTTCAGTTCCCATACCTTTGCCAGCATCAGAGTTTAAAGTAAAGGCTCCTGTTTACGGTAAACAGAAAATGAGCCACAGATTATTGAGGAAAAATAGATTTTTTTTTTTGAGTTGTGAAATCATCCAATGACTACTCTCGCTTTTGGATCGAGCTAGAAGTCGTGGCAGACTTTTAGTGTCTAAAACTCACCGTGTGTCTTTCCCTTTTGCGCCCTTTATGTTCTAAGAACACGGTTTTCCTTTCAGAAATTCTCGTGGCCTTACCACCGGCATCGAGTTTTGCTGAAATCACTTTGAACCCCGCGCCTACGGTAGCCGGCGATTGCTCTGCAATTCCCGACGCCCGGGGCGTCTTCTATCACGGTGTCTGATGCATGAGGATGTGCGTTTCCTCACGGCTACGGCTATCTCCTTCGCTAGCATGACTGCTTTGCAGAAAGAGGTGAACGTATCCCGTTCTCTCGCTTCGAACTATAATCTGAACTGCGCGATAGGTTGCCGCCGCTTTACGCCTCTACGAGGACACAGCGGTGCTCCGCCCAAGCATATCTCCACCTTACCTCCATCGTATCCTCCAGGTGATCCACACAAAAATGAGACCCGCGCCTTTTTCCCAGCTGAATCTGAAATTAAGACCATCCAAACTTGCCATATCCGGTGAAGACCTGCGTCATGCGGATCATGCGAATTCCATGGAACCTCTTCAGCCAACCCTCAAAGAGAGGACTTACAGCCGCGATTGTAGATAAAATATATGCCTAAAAGTGTTAACATATTTGCAAAATAAACATCATTTACAATACAAAAAAAAATATTGCTCTTATTTAATTTACCATGAACTGCCTCTCTGGGCCGCCTAAGCTTAAGTCTTCTCAACTCCATCGGACTTATTTCTTCAGGTTGGCTGACAGATTCGAAAAATGGATCTTCTTCGTCGAAATCAAGTAAGGGTCCGGTCCCATAAAAATATTTTGTATCTTCTGAGAATGAGCACGCCATATGCAAGAACCCAAGAAGTGTCAAAGCGAATATTTCAAGCTCCATCTTGTCTGAAAGCAGGTGATCTCGTAACCATTTTGGTAGCGTATGCTTACGGGTTAAGTATGGGAAAAGGCCTCGTGAGCGCAGCCCAATACATTGGTCCCACCACGTCCGCACCGGTTTTAATTTTCAATTTTATCTTTACAAATCGATAGAGTTTCATGTACCGGATCGACCCTCCTCGGCATTAAAACGATCAAAATTTCTATTCTATTCTACGACGCAAGAAGGAGGATTGCGAAACGTGCTCTAATATAGAGTACAAGCTTTTGCCAACGGCCGTGGCCGCGGGAATGTCGGTTTCTCAAATCCGTTCTTCCTGCCAAATTTTTAGTTTGTAGGTGTTATAGTTTCTGAGATTTCGTGATTAATCATTAAGTGGTATTTTTTTTATGATTGGTAAAATCATCCAATGAGAAATCCCGCCCTTGTGTGGAGCGGGAAGTAGTTTCAAACTCTTACTGACTAAAAACCTACCCCGTTTCTTCATTGCCTATCGTGCCGGGGCCGGTGCCGCTTTTATATAATATACTCGTACACCGTTAAATTTTGATCGTTTTAATCCCGCGGAGGGCCGATTCGGTACATGAAAACCCGATTTGTATAGATAAAAAAAAAAAAGTACTTTTTTTAAAACTTGAGTTAATTTACGCATGTACGAAATTGATTTCTTTAAGTAAACGTCAGCTGATCGAGGTCAATGAACTGTAGGTAGTATGCAACGACCGACAACTCCCTACAAGGTCATTGACTCGTTTACTTAAAGAAATTAATTTCGTTTATGCGTATAATAATTCGAATTTTAGAAAAAAAGTACTTTATTTTTTAATTTTATTTTTATAAATCGATAGTGTTTCATGTACCGAATCGATCTTCCACGGGATTAAAACGACCAAAATTTAACGGTGTATAGATTGTACTCTGTTTTGCATACTTTATTATCTACAAAAGCCCGAGAGCCCGAGCCGTCGACGACGATGCTTAGTGTCCCACGCGCGTCTCAATGAGATATCAGTAACACAAAGCAGTGGCCCTGCAACGCTAATGGCAACTGAGGAACAGAGGTGGATTTTGGTCAGTTTAAATCTGACATGCCCTCCCGTTCCGCCCTATAGCAAGGAAGAAGCCGTTGTATGATTCCTCACCTTAAAAAAACTCTAGTAATGTAGCTCAATTCTCATGCATGTACTTTTCAACAATGACGTTATCGTCACTAGAATGCCACTTTGTCTTTTTGGCAATTTCAATTGTTTTGAATGGTTTTTATAAGTCACAGGTCAAGAAAACAGCTGCCGTCCACTAACTAAAACGCAGCTAAGTGCAAAAAGTATTTTTCGAGAAAACGCAAAAATAAGTGGGAATTGATGTCTCTTGAAAAATATGCTACGTAGGAACAAGGTTGCAAGTTGTATATGTAGGCATAGTCTTTGTGCATAATATGTATTATATTTCATTCATTTATATTTATTATATTTTATTTAAATTCATTTTCTAACTTTTAACTAAGCAATTTTTTTCATTTTTACATAATATACTGCAATATAAGGCCGCTAACCATACCTTAACTGCTTTATAGCAAAGCAATTTCTTGTAGCCGCCACTTCTTGTACTTACAGTATAAGTTATCAAAATATAATTAGTTATAAAGCAGTTAAAGGATTTTAACAGACTTTTAGCCTAGTCGCTAACACTTGGAAGACCTAACTTTGCTTACTTAGAAAGCAGTTATGGGATTTTAAACGCTTTTAAGCTCGGCATTGTAAAACATATTTTTATACTGGTTCTCCTATTGCTTAATTAGAAGGCAGTTAAAGACATCTCGCTCGCAATTAACTGCCTTTTAAGTGAGCACTTACGGGTAAAAAGTTGAGAAGTTAAAAACTATTTTATGAAAATCAGAACTTTACTTATTAAAAAAGAATAGACAGTCAGGACTTATCAAATAACTTTTTATTAATTAAACAATATAAAAAAACAAAGTTTAATCAAACTTTTACAAATCTTATTAAGTAATTAGATCCCATTTACCTACATATTTAATAATAATCAGTATTCTAAAAAAAGTCAAATATTACGTTTATGTATAAACGTAATATTAATTTCACTGGCCAAATAACGACAATTAAGAGTTGTTCACGACGATAGAGCGGTGCAGCTGAATTTGAAAGATTCAATATGGTCCGTAATAATATTTATATCTCTATTAAAAGCTGAATTCTTTACGTGCTTGCCCCTTTTATCAATATCTTTGTCAGAATTAAGAGAATTAACCAATATTTTATCTTTTTTTTGCAGTATGTATATACGCCTATATATACCTTCTTTAAAACTCCATCACTCTTTTGTAAACTTAAAGCTTTTTTTGCATTTCTCTTAGGCTCCTGAACATATTTTCTCTTAGAAACTGCTACCGCATAATTACTTCTTATAAATAATCTTGTTTCAGAATGTGTCATCATCCAATACTTGTTGTTAATATCCAAATGTTCCTCGATATAGTTGAGTAACATTTGGTACACTTCATATCATAGCCTGTTTTTACATTGCACTTGCTTCTGCGTTCCTTTTCCTTCTCAACTAATCTATCTTTGAAGCTAGTATCATATTTCTTTCTCTTTGTGGAAGATGGTGGTGCTAAATTTACTAAATCCGTAGAAATAGAGGAATCAATAATAGATAAAGATGTACGTCTTTTCTTAGGTAACCGATATCCAATAATCTCATCTGTTGATGTAAATTCTTGGGTATGTCGTCGCGTTTTAATTTTTTGGGAAACATTTTAGTTATTGATTGTTTTCCTTTTCAATATTGGGTTACTTTTAGGGTTTGAAACTGTATTTTGTCTTTGCATGTCATAACCATATTCAGTATCATCACTAAAAACTTCATCACATGGTTGGCAGATTCTTAACGAAGATGGCATCGTAGAAGGATATCGATTCGTGGCAGTATAGAGAATATGTTTCAAGCTGTTGAGCTATTGTAAGCTTTAGAGTTTCTTCTGGTTGGCTGGAATTATATGTTATTTGTGTTTCATTTTATTTTTTAAACACTTGTGATTGTCATCGAGTAAGGTTCTTGGTAGAGAAGATTAACTAAATCGTTATTGTTCATGAGGGCGTACTTTGATTCTTTTTGGCTAATATTAGAGCACAAGTGGAATTGCGTGTAGATGGCATGCTTTTTAGTTTCAAGGCGTTGTGCAGTTGGAATTTCCTGGTCTACCAACACACTATTCATCATAGTTTGGATCCTTGATGACACTCAGGAACGTCTAAAATACAATGAAATATAATCAGTTAACTAATAAACCAATTATACGACGCATCTCTCTTACATTAGTAGGTATAAAACAATCAACAATCGAAACAGATACATACAACAACAATTATGATGAACTTAAAAACAGTAGGTACTTTAAAACCCTTTTTAAAAAGGTAGGTACATAATGAAAACTAGCAGTACGCGTTTTACCTGTGCAGGTATTGTGGAATACAGAAAAAAAATATGGTAATAAAAACAGGTATTTATAAAGTTAGATAAATTAAAAACCATTCATTCCTTTTTTCTTAAAAGAGTTACAAACAGTCAAACGTACTTTCGCATTTATAATAATATTACAAATAACTATTTATTACAAATTATGAAATAATAATGTCAGCTTACCTTTATGCCATTATACGCCATTCTCGTAATTGTGGCGCCAAAAAGCAAAAGACTCGCCGCTCGTCCGTCCGCTATTAGCACCCGAAGTGAAGGAATTATACCCTGAGCTGGTCAAACGCAAACGAAAATCACAAGCGTTTAACTTCTATTTAGTCTAGTACTGTCGTTTAGCTGCTCTCTAACGATTGATATTTAGCCAATACTAATTTCAATTCATAACTTAAAAGCCGCTATTGGCGTATAACTGCTTTCTAGTGTAGTTTTTCTTTATAACTGCTTTATAGTTAAGGTACGATGTTCAGATGGTTACTTGTATGACACAATACATGAAGGTAGTTAAAGACGCTTAGCTGCTTTTTAGTCAAGCATGACTAGATAACGTACTTTTAGTTAAGTAAATTTAGAAAAAGTTATATATTAATTTGCCGGTAAAGTATGTTAACGTCTTTCTAGAGAAGTATTGTGGCTTAGCCGCTTTTTAATTAAGGAAGTAACGAAATTTATGTGGTTTAACTGCTCAGCAATATTCTGTATCTTTAAAACTATTAGTCATAGAAAAATTATTCTTAGATCAAAAGATAGAGAATCGAAAGTTGTATAAGACTACATTAAAAAGTGAAAAACGACCAACTGTGGCTTAACGGCCTTTTAGTTAGTGGACGGCAGACAGTACCTTGTTTTCTAGATTTATTGCACTAAGATATTTTAGTTTTTGCTAATGTTCGACGTCCTTTATGTTTTGTGTCAATTTATGTAACAAGTTAACAACACGATTTTGACGACATGACCTTTCTAGTAAGTCGGGGCCCTACATTGCCCCACAATTGCTCAGAGATTCCAATTATAGTATAATTTAGCAAATAGCAGACGAAGATTGTTTTGTTTCCCACAGACCTATGTTATTTTCAACAAACATATAAAATATCTCAACTAGTATTTCAAGAGTTATCATCTTTTGCATCAGAATTGCTCCAAACTGAAGGAATTTTCACGACAATTTTCCGACGTTGAAAGCTCTTGATAATGTCTCGAAAACTTCGCTCGTTTCCCCCGACAAAGATACTTAACGAAACAAGAAGAGAAAACACATGAAAACTTTTATAAAAATTTGCGTTTAGCTGGAACGATTTGCCAGCTGCAGTTTTCTCGTTCGATTATAATTTAGGTATCTTCAAGGCTAGAGTGAATAGGCTCTTAATAATCCAGTGCGCCTCACCATCCACAATCAAATGACCGCTAACCATCAGGTGGGATCGCAGTCAAGTACAAGTTTCACCGGGGAGGGTAAGCGACTCCTGGTGGGCTGGGTCTCCGCGCGGGTTAAGCTGCTGGAGCCCAGACCGCTGCGCTGCTATCGCTGCCACGTGGGCCACCACGTGGGGGTCTGTTGCGCAGCGGAGGAAGATCGCAGCGACCGCTGCTTCCAGTGCGGTCAGCCCGGCCACAAGGCCGATACCTGCAGTGCAGCGCCGCACTGCTACGCATGTGCGGCGGCAGGCAAGTCGGCCGACCACCGGGCTGGGAGCAGGACCTGCGATCCCCCCACCAAGGCCAAGGGCAAGGTCCCAAGGCCCATCCCCGCGAAGGTGCTCACCGCCGCGGCTGCCCCGTTGGCTGCCGCCGCCATCGCCTCCGCAGACGCCGCCGCCGCTACCACCGCGGCAGGACCCTCACGGAGGGCCCGGGAGGAGACCGTAATGGACTGCCAATAACGGCTCCATTACATCTCCTCCAGGCGAATATCAACCACTGCGCCCCCGCTCAGGATCTGTTGCTCCAGAGCATGGCGCAGTGGTCGATCAACATCGCCGTTGTCTCCGAGCCGCACTTTGTCCTGCCCAGAGCCGACTGGGTTCAGGACCTGAGCGGCTCGGTGACACTCATTTCGTCGGCCGCCGCCGGTACCCCGGCACTCGAGGCCGTCAAGAAAGGCCGGGGTTGCGTGGCAGCACGGTTCGGGGACATAGTGGTGGTAGGCGTCTACCTGTCCCCGAACAGATCTCTCGCCGAATTGGATAGCTCCCTTTTGGAGCTGGATGCCGTCGTTGCTGGGTTTGACTCCAGCCTCCCCGTGGTCGTTTGCGGGGACTTCAACGCCTGGAACGAGGCTTGGGGTTCCCGGTTCACGAACCAGCGAGGTCGAAGGGTGGAGGAATGGGCCCTAGGACAGGGCCTAGTCGTTCAAAACCGGGGTTCTGTCCCCACGTGTGTGCGGATGCAGGGCGAGTCGGTGGTGGACATTACGTTCGCCAGCCCTGCACTGGCACCGCGCGTCGTCGACTGGCGCGTTATAGAGGAGGTGGAGACGTTCTCCGACCACCGGTACATCCGGTTTGACGTCTCCGCCCAGACCTCGACCGCGCCGGTCCGACAGACCCCGTGTGGTCCGCGTTGGGCGCTGAGGCAGCTGGACAGGGACCTGCTCCAGGAAGCCGCGATAGTACAGGCCTGGGTGCAAGCACCGGACAGGCCTGTCGACATCGACGTCGAGGCGGACTGGTTCCAGGCGGCCATGTCGCAAATCTGCGACGCGGCCATGCCCCGAGTCCGGCCAGGACGTGCCCGGCGCCAAGTACACTGGTGGTCGCCAGAGATTGCGGCACTGCGCGATGCGTGCAATGCTGCGCGACGCCGGTATACTAGACACCGCAGGCGCCGCACCCGTCCACCGGGTGCGGAGGCCATGGAGGCGGAGCTGTATGAGGGATACAGGGCGGCAAAACGCACCCTCCGAGCGGAGATAAAGCGGGCCAAACTCGAGGCCCGCAACGTGTGGCTGGAGTCTCTGAACGTCGATCCGTGGGGACGCCCATACAAAATGGTGATGGAGAAACTCCGCCCATGGGCTCCCCCGCTGACTCAGAGTCTCCGGCCCCAGCTCGTGGAGGGTGTGGTGAGCGCTCTGTTCCCTACGCGAGGGGAGCATACTCCCCCGCCTATGGCTCCGCCACCAGCAGCGGTGTCCGATGCGGACCACGACGGCAACGACGGCAACAATGCTCCAGAGGTGACCGAGGTGGAGATGAGAGTGGCGGTGCGAAGGCTGAGTGCCAAGAACACCGCCCCAGGACCCGATGGCTTGCCTGGAAAAGCCTGGGTCCTGGCCATGGAGGAACTCGGGTCTCGACTGAGAGGGCTCTTCAGCGCATGCATGGAGAGGGGCCAGTTCCCGCTTCGCTGGAAGACGGGGAAACTGGTCCTTATCGCGAAGCCGGGGCGCCCCGCGGACTCTCCGTCCGCGTATCGGCCCATTGTGCTGCTCGACGAGGTGGGCAAGCTCTTTGAAAGAGTAATTGCAGACCGCCTCGTCGTGCATCTGGCACGGAAGGGGCCGGATCTTGCGGACGGCCAGTTCGGATTTCGCAGGAGGCGCTCCACTGTGGACGCCATCATGCGCGTGCGAGCCCTCACGACGGGGGATGCGGTGTCCCGGGGCAGGTGTGTCTTGGCGGTGTCTCTGGACATCGCCAACGCCTTCAACTCCCTGCCCTGGAGTTGCATTGGTAGGGCACTCCGGTACCACCGGGTGCCCGACTACCTCTGTCGGGTGATCGAGGCCTACCTGTCGGACAGGTTCATCATCTACCCCGGTCATCAGGGGGAGCTGAAACGGCGAGAGATGTCGTGCGGTGTTCCGCAGGGATCGGTACTAGGGCCGCCCTTGTGGAACATCGGGTACGACTACGTGCTGCGCGCCGACCTCCCCGACGGGGTCAGCGTGGTCTGTTACGCAGACGACACGCTGGTCCTGGCGCGGGGACGGTCGTACCAGGCGGCGGTCGAACTAGCGACGCGCGGGGTTGCGACAGTCGTGGAGAGGATACAGCAGTTGGGACTCGAGGTGGCATTGCACAAGTCCGAGGCCATGTGTTTTCACGGCCCTCGGAGCGCGCCACCTCCGGGCTCCCAATTAACGGTAGGAGGAGTTCACATCGGCGTCGGGTCGACGATGAAGTACCTGGGACTCGTCCTCGACAGCCGGTGGAACTTCAAGGAGCACTTCCGACGTCTGGCTCCCAGGTTGAATGCGACTGGGGCTGCGCTCAAGCGGCTCCTGCCGAACCTAGGGGGTCCAGACGCCTCCTGCCGGAGGCTCTACGCAGGCATCGTTCGGTCCATGGCCCTTTACGGTGCGCCGGTGTGGGCGCCATCGCTACGGAAGCGAGTGGCGGCCCGGCTAACCGCCTGCCAGAGGGTCATGGCCATCCGGATGATCCGCGGATACCGTACGGTGTCCTGCGAAGCGGCGAGCCTCCTTGCTGGCCTACCACCGTGGGATTTGGAGGCAACAGTCCTTGCACACATGCACGACTTACGCGTGGAGATGCAACGTCGGGGCGAAACTCCGCTGCCGCGACAAGTCGCGGCATGGCGGACAGAGCTCCGGCGGGATCTCATGGTGAAATGGCGAGAGCGATTGTCGCAACCTCGTGCTGGGCACGCCACGATCGAGGCGGTAAGGCCCCTCTTTGAGGCGTGGCTGGAAAGGCCCCACGGCGTCGTCACCTTCCGTTTGGCGCAGGTGCTGACCGAACACGGCAAGTTCGGTCCGTACCTGTACAAGATTCGTGCGGAGACGACGCCCGGGTGTCGCCACTGTGCGGACCGCCCGGTGGACACGGTGGAGCACACAGTCGAGGTGTGCCCCGCTTGGGAAGAGCAGCGCCGTGTCCTCGTGGGGGCGATCGGCGGCGATCTCTCGCGCCGGGGCTTGGTTCAAGCCATGCTCCGGAGCGAGGAGGAATGGCAGGCGGTCGCCTCCTTCTGCGAAGCAGTAATGCTAGTAAAGGAGGAGGCCGACCGCCTTAGGCAAAGGCGGACACGCCGCCGCCGCCGCCGGGTTTCCGATCCCAATTTCCGGCCACCGTAGGCGCGGGCTCGCGGACGGTGGGCAATGGGTAGCTCGCTGTCCGTCCGTCCGGTAACAGACCGGTCCGAGCTCAGGTCGTCTACGGCGCGCACCGTTCCCGCGCGCCTCAAGGAGTTGTCAGCATACTGTAGGGGTCCAGCAGGGCCGAAGCCTACTGGGGCCAAAGGTTATGTGAGACTGTCACCAAAGGCCCCAGGATAAAGGCAAGGAATGGAAAGGTAGGTTTTTTAGTCAGTAAAAGTCTGACACTGTTTCCCGCCCCACCCAAGGGCGGGATTCGTCATTGGATGATTTTTACCTACCACTAAAAAAAAAAAAAAAAAAAAAAAAAAAAAAAGTCAAGTACAAGTTAATATTATTTTTTTTAAAAAAAGAAGAGAAGAGGCAGCGTTCAAGTTTAATTCCTGGGTCAAGCAAAAAGTGCTTTGGATTTTCCTATTAAGAATTAGTATTTTGCAGCTCGGAGTCTGGAAGTTGATGGTGTGACACTCTGGTGCCTCAGAAATCACTTAAAGCTGTTGGTCTTACGCCTGATATCTGTCCGGTCGTACCAAATTACCTTTCCATCGGACTGTGAGAGTAAAGAAACAAAGAGTGCACCAGCGTTTGCGCACACGCTTATACTACAATATCTGCAGAGTATTTGACAAATCTCTATTGAGATTTCGACGCCAAGCGATCGCTTGAAGGTTAAGGGCGCTTGTACACGCTAAGAAATTTCACCGTGTCCGCGGCAGATAAGACCAATCCTTCATGTACACGACAAGAATTTTGTCGGATCTAGGCACGAAAATGTATAGTGGCTGTGGCACTCTATATATAATAACTTCACACGTCGTATCTAGCGCAGCTACAAGATTTGTTTTCTTGGTCAGCGCCAAAGCAGTGTACACAATCCTCATCTAAAAACGACACGAATTCTTGTGTAGGTGCGGCGATTTTTCTTAAGGGTAAGAAATGACGAAGCTGTTTTAACCCGGGGCCGCCGCGGTTGCAAGCAGCTTCTGAAGAATGCTAATACTCGTATATATTATATGTAAAAATTTAAAGCACATTTTACGACGTGCTTTACCCCCGCAGTGTGCGCGGTTATTCAGGGCTCCCGTTGCACCGGCGAGCCGTGTTGCAAACTGCATATCTTGCGATAATCACCCGCCCGATTCGCGGGCGAAATCGCAACCGTGACGGCTGCGTAATCATATGTAGCGACATCCATGTCGTCACAAAAAGAACTAATCCTGCATCGCGCAAGTAAGATTCGCGGCGCGATTGGAACATATAGAACAAACCCGAAATCATCTATCGGGCAGTAGCCCACCAGATATAACACCTGTCTGGTCGGAGGATCCTCCCTTTTCAACGGAGGTATATGGGACTTTATACTCTTTGTACCATACCCCCAAACTGGTGACCCTCGACAAAGAACATCAGCGCAGCCTTCGTGCAGCTACTACTTCGTGACGTCATCATCACTTCTTCAAGCTTTCGAGCAGCGAGCCATACAGCCAGCACCCACGGCTATATGGGTATCCTGACCACCAGCATGCCTACTTGGTCATACCTGGTCATCACCCTCAGCCTCATCAGCGACCTTGGCTAAACACCTGCACCTTCGGCCAGTCACATGAAGAGCCTTGAAGAACCTCTCCTGGTCAACGACAGCAGTCAAGCCCTACGTCGCACAGCACCGCTCCGACTCACTGGAGCCAGCCGCACTACTCCGACTCACTGGAGCTTGCAGCATCAAATCCCGACTCACTGGGATAGCACCACCCCGACTCACTGGGGCATCACCGCAGACAGTTCCGACTCACCGAGAACTATGCGGAATCCGGTTCCGACTCACTGGAACCAACCTCCATTGGCCTGGCACGCATCACGACGCCTCAAGAAGCATCAAGAACCATCGATCTCCGATCTCCGGAGGGGAGTGATGTAGCGACATCCATGTCGTCACAAAAAGAACTAATCCTGCATCGCGCAAGTAAGATTCGCGGCGCGATTGGAACATATAGAACAAACCCGAAATCATCTATCGGGCAGTAGCCCACCAGATATAACACCTGTCTGGTCGGAGGATCCTCCCTTTTCAACGGAGGTATATGGGACTTTACTCTCTGTTCCACTACCTCCAAACATACAAAACTGCGGTCTCATGAGTTTAGAATTAAAGCAGCGATTTGCTCTGCCACAGTGGGCGCGGTTCAAAGCCTAAGTGTTCTATTACGGAGACGCGGTGCGTTGCGCGGCGCGTCGGGCAGTCCGTCGTACATTGCCATATGTTTGTGTTCGCACGAGCGATGACGCGGCCCGCTGCTGCAATCTACGACGAAACGCCCAACGTGCCGCGCAACGCGCCGCCTCTCCGTAAACACGGTCTAACGTATAAATGCGATCTAAAGCGGGGAGATGAGAAGTCTTTGGATTATTTCCCACCACAAAAGAAGACCACATCTAGATCAAACACATCTTTGTAAATTGTCACCAGCCTGTTATGATTGCAACTTGCGGCCCATTGGGTTCGAAACAAAGGATTTATTCAACAAATATTGAGAAGAAACAATGTTTTATTGTTGAGAGATATTTTGAAGACTCGTCAAAGAAATGTTCTATTATTATTTTCTTCAATACTTGTTATTGCCTGCGGTTTTACTCGTATCGATCTTATGGATACCAATACATGTACCCAGGTCACAAGGGATTTAACTTTGTAAGCTTCACTAAAACATATTATAAGTATTTAAAACCTTATTTTTAGTATATGCGAAACCCGAAACACGGGTCTAGTATTATTTTTATGCAAAGAATCTATGTACAAAACATAACTGTATCATGAAAATCACAAAGTTATAAGCTTATTATATTACCGTGTTGTCCACGCAACACATTGTCATCGGCCCATATGGGCCACTGAGGGGTTTGCTTTGTTCTCACACCCAGCTGTACCCTGGCTCCTAATGCCCTCTATGATCTGCCGTGTCCTGTGTTAGTGTCGGTGGTGTCCAACTTGTGACCTTTTTTTTTAATTATTTTTGGGGATAAAAATTGTCATGGTGTAAAAACTATCGGTATCGATTCAGTGACTGATTCTGAACAAACTATATTCAGATTTCGCATATACTAAAAATAATGTTGTATTAAGTATAAAAGATGGAGAATATAGGCCTTCACGAAAAATAGAAACATGAAATAGCCCTGAAAACCACATCAAAATCCGTTTCTTAGTTTCCCCCGCGGTGTGGTTTAACTTCCTTAGATCTTAGCGTGATATTACACCGTTAAAGTTTTGATCGTTTTAATCCCGTGGAGGGTCGATTCAGTACACGAAACACTGTCGATTTGTAAAGAGGAAATTTAAAAAAAAGTACTTCTTTTTAAACTCGAATTAATATACGCATGTACGAAATTAATTTCTTTTAGTAAACGTCTGCTGAGCAAGGCCAATGAACTGTAGGTAGTACGTAGCGACCGACGACTATCTACAAGGTCATTGACTCGGTTGTTTGTTTTGTCCAACAAGTGACTTTTTTATTTTTGGAAAAAATCTAAAATGGTGTAAAAATTACTGGAATCGATTCAGCTACTGATTCTGAACCAACTATATTCTGGTTTCGCATATACTAAAAATAATGTTGTATATTTCTAAATACATAATAGAGATAAATTACACCCAGACACAGAACACATGCTCGTGCTCATCACACAAACGTTTGTCCTGGGTGGGAATCGAACCCACGACCACCGGCATAGCAGTCAGGGCCACTAACCACTAGACGAACAGGCCAGTCAAAGTCCTTCATTTATTATTCGACAGTTTTTTTTTTTAATCTGGCTCCCACACTAAAACATTTTTTCCAATCCAACTGGTAGTTCCAGGGATTACGGCGTTTTAACAAACAAAAGAGCTATTCCAATTTATGATATTTTTTTATGTGGCAATCTTAACTTTTATTTTATTTTATAGGTCACGCGGTGGTTTAAGATCGCTCGATGAAAAAAGTGGGGGCAATCGGCGCATGTGTACAGTCAGGACTCAAAAGTGCATTGGCACTCTACCGATAATAAAGTGTCTAGAATTTTTTTATAGAACAGGATCAATGGATCATCACTCAGTTCGTTTGTACCATAAAACCTAAAGAATTAAATAAACCAGTTGTGGCCCAGTGGCCCTCTTTTACAAAGAAATTTTATACACTTTAGCATTAGTAGAGTGCAACTGCACTTCTGACCCCATTCCGTACAATCGCTTAATTTTTCGCATCACGTGCCCCTTCTAGTTTTGCCGAGCGATCTTTAATTATCGCGCGACCTATACACTGACTTTATTTATTTATATATAATTTATGGTACATCAAGATAAAAAAAATATATACAATTACTACTGACTATACTACTTACACTGGACTTACACAAAGCTCTATTATTAAAGCTTTATTATTGCTTTATTTACTTGACTATATTATTACCAACTTTATTTCTTAACGGTGGATCAGATTTGGATGATATTTAGCACATGGGTAGAACATGTCACAAAATAGATTAGATAGTTTTCACTCCTGGTTTTTAAATGCATACTGATACTTTTACATTACATACTCGTACATACTGGGGATCATTTTTTACTCTGTGCAAATCAAACTGTATGTTTAAAAATGAAATTAAAAAATTTATTAACTCACTTGCAGTTTCCACAATATTGGAAGATGTAATAAATAAATTTTACAGTCTGCACACAACCACGGAATGAAAACAAATACGAATGATCTAAGTATACACTGGAGAATATACAGGGTGACTTTAAACTCAACTTAGTCATTAGGAGGGCTCTTCCCGGTGCGTCTGTCGTTAACATGAGTATGGTTGTAAGGCTTGTTGTTTCATCCAACACAATGTACTACAAAGAACGGCCACATGAAAAAACAAATATAGCGCCTGAACTCACGGTTGTCAATTCAGCAACTTTCGTAGTTCCGTCGGTCTCTCGACTATTTTACAAAATTTATTTCCAAAATTATGTGCTTTTTTATACCTTAGAAATTTAAAAAAAAAAAATATATTATATGAAAATTTCATTGGCGGGCAGATAAACAGAGGGACAGCAAATGCTTAGTAAGAGAGTTCCGTCGAAAAAAAGCCCTAACTTCTGAGCTAAGTAAAAACCTATGATAAGTACTGCAATTATCATAGGTTTGTAGCAATGCTGAAATTGGTGGAAGACACTTACTGCAGTCAGTGTAGACATGTATAAAACTATTCCTCTTCCTGCCCTTATCCCATATTACTTGGGGTCGGTGCAACACGTTTTTCTTCCACTCCGTCTTGTCACCCGTCACACTATCACTAACTCCCTTTTCTTTCATATCACGCATCACACTATCCATCCATCTCTTCTTTGTCCTCCTTCTTCCTCTTCATCCATTTACGTGTAAACTTAAAAGCAGAAAACAATTTGAAAACAGAAATGTATAAAACTAAATTTACTTAAAAACTAAATGTTTAAATTTAGTTTATACATTTCTGTTTTCAAGTTCATTGTTTTTAATTTATAATTTTGTTAATAAAGCTTTCTGTGATAGTGTCAAGTCAAAACGTGAGTATAATATCACCCTGTATACCGCTTGATCGTACTAAGAATTGATATCGGAGCGAAGCCTCATTGAATATCAGACACTTATTTGATATTGTTACAAACTGACAATGGAAAGTTAAAACGGAAAGATATAACTGGGAAAGACGAGTGCATATTATTAAAAAAGTCCCTTCCTTACTCGTATATCGTCAGTATACACCGTTAAATTTTGATCGTTTTAATCCCATGAAGGGTCGATCCGGTACATGAAACACTATCTATATTGTAAAGCTAAAATAAAAAAAAATACTGTTTTTTTTGTAAAACTCGAAGTAATATACGCATGTACGAAATTTATTTCTTTAAGTAAACGACTCAATGACCATGTAGGTAGTTGTCGATCGTTGCGTACTAACTACCTACAGGTCATTGGACTCGCCCAGCTGACGTTTACTACCAACCAAACAACCTGTATATATATAAGTAAATGTATTTGAGCTATTTCAGAAACTTGAAATTAATTATCAAAAATCTGGAACGCGCTCCTAGCCAGTAACGTTTGCCCTTAGTAATTTCGTTCCAAAATAATTATAATCGGCTCTCATTACTTTTATTCTCCGTTAAACTTAAGCGTGGTGTAGTATAAATCCACTAATAATTATTTGTGAACCTCCACTAAGTGTATTCAAGTAATAATAGTAATTGCAAAAACATTTAAAAAGTGCCGTATCATATAGTGACAACTCGGGAGTGCACGGTATTCTCGCGGTTGTGTGAACGTTGAGAACCCTGATAGTCCTGCGCACGCGCAATATTCGTCGCGCTGTCAGTGCTGCCAACATTACGACGTCAGAATAAGCGCTGCGTTCCAGGGACAAATACAGTGCGACCAGTATATAATACAGCGGTGGCAACGTGACTGGTGGCGCCACCCCAACCATCACTCGTCTATGGACACCTATTCATTATTTACATATAATTGTTTTGAGTTTTACTAAGTTAGTCAAAAGTACTTTCATAATGAAAACGTGCGCAGCTTGTAACGTACAATTCAACGATGGAGTCCAATGTGGAAGCTGCAGGAAACATCTGGATTTTGGATGTGCAAATATTTCCGAAGCCGGATGGAGAAAGCATGGTGCCAGCAGGATGGCTCAATGGAAGTGCCCGACTTGCCGAACGTCTTCACCGGCTACGCTCACTCCAGAGCCAGCGTCTCTCGAAACAATATTGAGTGAAATTCGTGACATGAAACGTCAATTACTGAATTTGCCAACACTGGTAGATGATATCCGGTTAATCAAGGATGAGTTAGCTGAGCTAAAAATCACATGTGAAGGCGCGAGTGGTAGACTTGATGAGTTTGACACTCGACTCACGGAGGTGGAAGCTAAAGCATCAGGATTCGGCAAGCTTCAGGAAACGGTTAATTACCTACAGACTGACTTAGCGAGGGCGAAGTATGAACTTGCAACTTACGAACAGCGATCCCGACTAAACAATGTGGAAATTAAAGGAGTTCCTGTAAGAAAGGATGAAAATCTTTTCTCCATAATTGAAGCGATCGGCCGGAAGGTTAATTACAGCTGCCCTAAATCCCAGGTGAATTATATTTCGAGGGTGCCTATTTTCAACTCTAATGATAAATTGATAATAGTAAGTTTTCTAAACCGGTATGTGAAGGAAGATTTTATCGCAGCTGCACGAGCTGTGAAGGACCTATCCACATCCCATATCGGGTTCCAGGGTGCGTCTCGGCGTGTGTATGTCAATGATCACCTGAGCGTGGAGTACAAGAAACTCTTAAGCAGGGTCAAGACTGTGGCCAAAGAGAAACATTATGAGTTCGTATGGGTAAAGCATGGAAAAATTCATATATTAAAAAATGCTAATTCCAAAGTGGCTATCATTCGAAAGGAATCAGATTTAAACAAGATTTTATAATGTGCTTCCTATTTTTTTCTAAATATTTTTTTAATTTTATTACTCTGTTTTATTTTATCTCAATTGCTCATACTTACTTTGAGAATAACATATTGTATCTTTTTATTTGTTTACAAAAGGTTTAACACCTCGGTCGCACTAATGAGCTTGCCACCTCTCTTTTGTTTAGCTAAGAAAATCCTATACGTCTCTTATCGCGCTGTTTACTTCAAAGCTCCATTGCACGTCAACATATTTGGCTCACTCACGCTTGCACGCACTCCACATTTCCGCTTGCTTTTTCGCACACTTGCTTACTATATGATGTCGTATAATTATGATTCTCGCGCAAACTTTTTAAAAGTTTGCCTTCCTAACATGTTTAGAGCTTTATTTTACCATATTATACATTTTATTTTAACGAATTGTTTTATTATAGTTTATCATAATGACTTATATTCAATTATTGACTACGTTCTCAATGGCCTATAACTTAAAAATTTACTATCAGAACGTTCGCGGTCTTCGAACTAAAACTCATTCTTTCTATCGTCAGATGTTACTTAATTCATATGATATCATAGTACTTACTGAGACTTGGTTATTGGATGGGATTTTAAATTCTGAGTTTTTTGATGAACGGTACATTGTTTGGCGCCGTGATCGGGATTACGTTTTAACCGGACAATCGCGTGGTGGAGGGGTACTTATTGCCACTCGTAGAGAATTATCAGTTGTTTGCCAACCTAATTTTCATTCGACCGCGGAGGACCTTTGGCTATCCATACGCCTTAAAAATTCCACCACCCGGAATATTATTACCCTGCATATTTGTGTTCTTTACTTATGTCAACAAAACTTAGGTCTTTCTTTCTCTTTACAACTTTCTAATTTTCTTGTTAAATTAAACCAATCAGTTGTTAATAATACTTCTGATGCCTTCCTCGTTATTGGTGACTTCAATATGAGTGGTATTAACTGGGTCCCATCTGATAATAATCTGTCACTTGTTCCATCGAATCCTAATAGTAATGACGAAATTTTGCTTTGTGATGAATTATCCACTCTTGGTTTGGTCAGTATAACGTCGTACCTAATAAGAATGGTAGAATCCTAGATCTAGTGATTTCCAACGAAGTTGTAAATGTAACTGAATATCTTAGCCCACTGGTGCCTATTGATGCCTATCACCCAGCATTATTAATTAATTTAGATCTAATTGTGATGCCACTCCTCGAGAGTGCGCCTCGTACTCAATTTTTGTTTGATAAAGGTGACTATGAATCTATTAACAGAGACATTGGCGCGACTGACTGGGAAACTGAGTTTTCATTACGCTCAATTGATGATTCCGTAAACTTTTTTAACCATTTTATTTTTGGTTTACAGACTAAATATATTCCACAGAAACTGACTGGAAATAAAAAGTATCCAACGTGGTATAGCGCATCACTTATTAGAACGATTAAAGAAAAATTTAAATACTTAAAAAAATTCAAAACATACGGTAATAAATCTGATGAATTAACATTTAAGCTTCTTCGTGAACGAGTGAAAGATTTGGAATCTCAATGTTACCGAAGCTATTTGAATCTAACTGAACAATCTATAAAAAATAACCCGAAATATTTTTGGACTTTTGTAAAGAAACGTTACAGTTCAAATGCAATGCCAAGCACCTTGAACTATAATAGTAATACTTTCCGAACTGGTGAATCTATTTGTCAAGCTTTTTCTGAATATTTCCACTCTACTTTTCTAAAACCTAGTGTTAGTCATCCAAACTCTTCTCCTCTTCTTTTTACTGAATCGTTGATCTTATCATCTGATATCTCCAGTATCAATGTTAATACTGAAGAAGTAATTACCTTACTACGTACATTGGACACATCCAAGGCACCAGGTCCTGACAATATATCATCCAAACTTCTTGTGCGGTGTGCACCTTCGATAGCGCAACCTATTTCAATTTTATTTAAAAAGTCCTTAAATACTGGTGTTGTTCCGCAAGTATGGAAATCAGCATTTATAACGCCTGTTCATAAAAAAGGTGTAAAAACAGACGTAGTCAACTACAGGCCGATATCTAAACTGTGTATCATAGCAAAGGTATTTGAAAGAATTATATATAATCAGGTTTATAATGCTCTGAAAAATTCATTTAGCTCGTTTCAACACGGTTTTTTGAAAGGAAAGTCTACTGTCACGAACCTGATTCTTCTTAATGATTTTATCACTGCTGCTATGGATGACGGTGAGCAGGTCGATGTCGTTTATACAGACTACAGCAAGGCCTTTGACCGAATTGATCATAGTATTCTAATTAAAAAGTTAAATAGTATGGGAATACGCGGAGATCTACTCAGATGGTTTTCTTCTTATCTTGTGAACAGGTCCCAAGCAGTGGTACTTAACAATTATATTTCGAGCTGGGTACCTGTTCCTAGTGGTGTGCCGCAGGGATCATTGCTTGGTCCTTTGCTATTTATTATCTATATTAACGACATCGACTCTTGCTTGACTTCATCCAAACTACTGTGTTTTGCTGATGATATGAAGATTTATGCTACAATATCATCGCAGATGGATGTAACAGCACTCCAAGATGACCTGCGCCGTCTTGAGGACTATTGTCTACGAAGCAAACTGGATCTCAATCCCGCAAAATGTTCGGTTATTACGTATTCTCGGAAGCGTTCAATTATTGCTGCATCATATACCTTATGTGATCAAGTTCTACCCAGATCAAATTCCATTCGTGATCTGGGAGTTTACCACGATTCCAAGCTCAGTTTTGAGATGCACGTTGACGCAATAGTTGCGAAGGCATCTAAATCATTGGGTTTCATAATGAGGTTATCCAAGTGCTTCTCTCAAGCCAAAACTTTAAAAATTCTATACTGTACTTTTGTAAGAAGCCACTTGGAATACGCGTCTGAAATATGGAACCCGTGTTACCATAAATATATTAAACGCATAGAGAGCATTCAAAAAAGATTTATTAAATATTTATGTTATCATCAAAAAGTACCGTATCAGTCTGAAAATTACCTTAACCTCTGCAAAAAATATCACATATTACCCTTGGTTGATCGTCGCGAGATTTCTGATTGCATTTGTTTATTAAAAATTTTCAATGGTAGTATAAATTGCCCCGACATTTTGTCCAAATTTTATTTTAACACTCCTAGGAAGTCGAAAAGATTTAATCCACCTTTGCGTGTGCCATTATCCTCAACAAATTATCGACAGAATTCGTACATTGTGCGTGCAAGCCGAAATTTAAATAAGTTGTGTAAACAGCATGATATTGATCCATTCCTAACTAGTGTGTCCTCGGTCAGGAAGTGCTTAAGCCGAAATTTTTTTATTTAATTTCTTATAATATTGAGGTTGTTATGTAATGCGAGCTTAAACTATTATTGATACTGTAGTGTATTCATTGATTGCGTTCTTAGAATTTAATATTAATTGTCTGATATTTATAAGTGAGGACTTGTTATTGGCTGTCAGTTTGTTTTACTGCTCCTTCTCTGTATTTTTCTAGCTGTAAGTCTTCCATAATACTTAAATAAATAAATAAATAAATAAATATTGAGAATAAAAAATTGTTTATAAAAAAAAATGTCTTTGTAAACAAAAATCAATGAAAGGATCTTTTATAAATAATATGGATTAAAAAACAACTTAGTTAAAAATATTTTTATTGACAGATCTATTACGCCTTAAGGAACTAATTTATAAATGCATTGACAATAGAAAATGATTTTCTATCTATTTCATTAATACTTAACTTCATTTTAATAACACTGACAAAGTTTTGAATGTACGAGAATATTTATAAAATATTTACACTTTTCTATTGAAATATTAAATTAATACTTTGGTTACAAAAATCACTTGTCTAACAGGTATTTTCTATTACGTTCAACTGAAATTTACAATCTTGATATCACAACATGAAAATGAATTTATTACATTCAGGTGATTTTATTACAGTTAAACAAACTTATACGCGAAATGACAAAGCGGAGAATTTGCTTTACGAACTAGCGACTTCGCTACCATAGATCTATTTGCAATGGTCACACTCTAAATCTCTCTAAAGTCGCCAGATGCCGCTGAGGCTCATAAGAAAACACTCGAACACCGTAAGTTCATAAGCGGTAGGTGCAAAATATCTTGTTTTTTTTTTTCTTATTTTTGGTTAAGACTACAGGCACTCGTGTGTTAGAAAGAAGGTTAGCAACCACAGAAGAGACTTGTAGTAGCGACTAGTAGCAGGGTCCAGTCAAGTCAAAACCTCTTTGTCATTGAAGATTTATTAGAAAATTAAAAGTATTTCCTAAAAGTAAAGCCAGTGGAAGGTTCCCATGAGGAGCTCCTCATGAAGGGCGACACCGACTTGCTCAAACCGGCGTTGAAGTCCAAAGAACTGTCTCGTCCTCTGAACAGGTTCAGGTTTCCGGTGGCTGAGTAATCGGTGCGTTGAAGGAGCGGCGTGTGAGCTGCACTTAATGAAGCCCCAATTCGATTCCTGTAATGGACGAAAACGTTAGACATCTTTATTTTGCGGCATTGCAAATAAAAACTAAGAAACAACCAAAGGCCGCACGAATGTTCGAAAGGAATAATTTGCTTGCAGCAGTCTTCCCGTCCGATTATAATTTCAAGTTTTTTCAAGGCTAAAGTGAATAGGCTCTTAATGATACCATCAACGATTGCTTCACCGCTTACCATCAAGTGGGATCGTAGTCAAGCACCAATTTATAAGTTAGTAAGTAATGATGTGGTCGACAATGGAGCATGCTTATCTCGAATGAGCCTATTCACTCTTGATCAAAAGACATCATAATATTTTTTTTAATAAACACTTACTTGTACATATAATCAAGTCCACCACCGTAGGTGTTGAAGTTGGGCACTTGAGGAATGGAAGGCATATTCCTGGTGGCGAAAGCGTTAGCGGTGACGTCATGGTTTGGGTTGTGGAACAGCTTCGCGTGGCCAGCAGCTGTGACGCGCTCGCCGAAGTTTGGAATGTGCGTGTTGGTGAGGGAGAGTCCGTGGCCGTTGCTGGAAATGAGGAAAGTTTCACATGAGTTGGAATTACAAACTGATTAAAGTCTTTTTTTAGGCTGGAATCATTCAATGTATTCTTCCACTCTTGGGCGGTTTTAGTCAGACTTTTACTGACTAAAACTCACTCCTATACACCTAGGCTTCGCCCCTACGTTTTACTGACATCTCTTAAGGCGCGCGTGGAACATAGGCGCCGTCGACGGCTTGGGCTCGGTTCGGACGGCGAGCTACGTATTGGTTTCCGGCCTCAAATCCAAACTGACTGAGGTCTGGGCTCTTCGTTTAAGCAAAACAGGTGAATGCAGCCATAATGGAAATTTTTGAGTGACTGACTACTTTTGATGATTCGTCTCCTTCTATATCTTCCATATCTACGAGTATAATTAAAGAGGAGATATTTGTAATTTTGTTTGAAACCAATCTGTCCTAGCTCGAGAGGACACCGGTGTCCTCTCACATCCACGCCACTATAGGCCATAATTCCGATGTTTAGAATCTACTTTTGTATGAACAAGTTTGGTAGTAGTGGATCTACATATTAAATCAAAAACAACTGGACAGATTCGGAAAATTCTTTCTCAAGTAAAAATGCTACTTTATCGCTGAGGAATAAATGATATATTTTTATACATTCATGTGAGCAAAGCCGCTGACAGATATTAGTAACTTTTAAATGAATATTGTAAGGAGATGAGGTTGGTTGTTTGTTTGAGGCCATGACTGAAAGCCAGTACTTTCTTCAGTGTGAATTTATTTTATGATACAAATCTTTTCCAGGAATATTCACGATCCTGTAAGATCGACTACGATAGCGAAATGGTTGAATAAATGTAATTAATTAAGATTAAAAACACTTACACATTATCCAAAGCCAGACCAGCTGTACCGGACTGTAGATGCCTGTTTGCATCGAAGTTAGCAGCACCAATAGCGCTCAGAACATTCTTATCGTTCCCAGCAAATGGCAACTTGGCGTTGATACCTGGAAAAGAAAAAACAAATGAATATCGATCAATCTGTCGAGCCATCTCCCAATTGATGTAGCGACATCTATGCCGTCACATAGGAACTAAAAATTTAAAATTCTGCTTAAATACAACAATGTACAACAGCCTGAGCGACGCCGGCTTAAAGGACCTTTGTTCATCAGTGGACGTCTTTAGACTGAGATGATGATGAACAGCCCGAACTCCACTAACTGGACCAGCTACATCTGCCTGGTCGCAGGATCTCCCTTTTTTGAACTTTTTAGGACTTTACAACTTGATCTGCATACCTCTAAACTGGTGACCCCGATGGGTCAGTTTCTAGTCTAACTGGATTTTTTTAACAAGGGAAAAAATACAATGACTTCCAGCTCTAGGACAGAGTAGGAGGGCGTGTCTTTTATTAACTAAAACCATACTTATGTTCCTTCTTTACTATTGCGTTCAGGGATTTTCCTTTCGGACGTCAACCCATGGCCCAAGGTTAGGATTGAAGGGGACGCCGGGGTCTAGTGAGTGAGCGAAGCGAGCAAACACAGAACCCGACATCCCAGGATATTTTTATTACTTTAGTGCATAATTAGTATTTTTGGTGAACAAAAAGCATATTTTGTTGAAAGAAAGAAAGAAGAAAGAAAATCTTTTATTCGACCTCACACATACAGTAAAATAAAATAAAAATAGTAAGAGAAAAAAAAACAGTATAATAAAATGAGGAACTGTTAAATACCCGCAAAATATAACTGCTACTACTGCTAAAGCCCGATCGCGGAGCAGGAAGAATTTCGTACAATGACCTTTGGGCCTACTGACAGTGGTCACAAATATTTTTAGATTAAGTACGTTTTACATTAAACATTTGAAGGAGAAAAAAAAATACTAATTTATTAAATAAATTATTGTTATTAAATATATAAATTATTTATTTACATTATATATCACAACAATTTAAAAATCGAGTTAAAATTACTAATTCGGTAGAAATATGATAATAAAATAAAAATTATCATTGTCATTCATTATTTAAATTTATGAATTTCATCAAGGATTTTTCTAGTGACTAAATGCTAACCAAAACCAACCACATTCAAAAAAGAACAAAATTTACAATAACAGTAAAAAGTTTACAGTAAAGGGTTTACAATCCCTGACGACGGAGGCCATTGCATCTGTGCGAGCGAGACGCATTATATTTACGCGGGAGTGACAGAGACAGGTAATAATAGGTCAACGTACGAAATTCTTCCTGCTCCGCGTCCGGGCTTTAGCTGATCTAATAGAATAACAACTACTCTATTAGATCAGCTAGCAGTAGCAGCAGTTATTGAAATATTTTCATAGTATTTATGAAAATATTTTAATTATGGATCAAAAAGCCATTCCTGCAAAATGTCGTTTTTCGATATTTAGTAGTTAAGAGGGGCTTCCCCACTCGCCTTTCGTCAACGTCGAGCATTGTTTAAAAGCTTGTTGCTTCATTTGACGCAATCCAACGCGATGTTTAAGGCCCGGTTCTACTCATTTTGACCTTTTTTAAACCTATGGGAATCCACAAATATAAAAGAGAACACCATGAAAATTTATTTTATTAAAATTGACTATATGGCCAAGGGCTTGGCAAAAATGAAAACACGATATAAATTAGTTGGCTCGATAAAAAAAAAATCGCGAATCTGACTCTAATTTACGATTTCAAACGGAATTATTTGAAAGTTAAAAAAAAAATGAAGCTTGTTATTTAAAAGCGCTTCGCAAGAACAAAAATCTTGAATAGTTGTTGTTTTTTTTTTTATATAAAAATAAAACCGCTGTTTTGGGGCCGCGAAGACGACATAATCCCGAGCTAAGTTCATACAAAAAAAACAGTGACTAGAACCGGCCCTTAATGAGAAGGCAATGCGAAAAAAGTGAGATAACGCCTGAAAACTCGGTTGACTATCGGTAGTTCCGTGATTTACTCGAATATTTCACTAAAATAAGTGTTTTTTAAAACCTTTAAAAGTTTTTGAGAAACATTGTGTCGTTCAGAATTCCGATTAAATGTGCAAGGCTTGTAAACATGTTATTTTTTTTATATTTTTAATATATGAGTACATCAAGGAGGGCCAGATTTCACGTAAAATAGCAGATCTAGATTAGTTTTACACAATTTTATTTTTTATTTCTATAAAAGTCTAGATAATATCCACAAGATATCTTGTGTCCACAAGATGTATCCAAAATATCTGGGGAAAGATGTGTAATAACATCGTAATGACGTAAGAGCGGTTGTATAAAAATGTACCTTGAGTTGGCCGCTCTTAAGATAAATTGAGCAAAGTATTAAAAAAAAACTTACCGGTTGAACCATCCGAATTCAATATCGTACTTCCATGTAGCTGGCGGGTCTGTCTTCTATGTTCTGGCAGATGTAAATACTGGTAGAAGTCATCGCTCAACTCCTGATCTTGAGGACTGAACGCCAGTTCATAACCTTCTGGGACCACTTCCCAAGCGGTTGCGCTGACTGCGAAGATTGTGAAGAGAACTGGAGAGAACATGATTGCTTAGTTCTGGACTCACGAATGATGCTGTGCGAATGGATCCTTGAGTTTATATAGGAGAAGTTGTGAGAAGAGATAATTCGTGGCGGGCAGCGGGACTTTACCAGCGGGACCGCGGTTTGAGTTTTATCAGTAATGTTTTTGTTATGTATGATTGATGGGTTTATGACGTAATTTTGATGTCTGTATGTGTAGTTTGTAGAAGCTTTGAAAACGAGAGTTTACTGTGATATCATCAGTTATCACATCTCTCAGAAAGAACGTGATACTACAGTACGTGGTACATAAATTGAGCCAAAATGGCGGTCGACCTTGAATGCTCAGTAACAGATTTTCACTGGTGCAAAGAGGTTGACTGAAAGATGGTGAGTTTTGAGGTGAACGAACCCTTTAATCGAAAGAAAAGAATATAAAAAAATGGTAATTTAAAAAACTAAAAAACCCGACTGCTTTTCTGAGTATTCATGAAAAAGCCCTAAAACAAGAAAGTCGTTGTAGCAGTCGGGACCCATTCTAGAAAGTCAGCCGTCTAGTCAGTAGATCTATGATGTAATGGGTCCCGACTGCTACAACGACTTTCTTGTTTTAGGGCTTTTTCATGAATACTCAGAAAAGCAGTCGGGTTTTTTAGTTTTTTAAATTACCATTTTTTTATATTCTTTTCTTTCGATTAAAGGGTTCGTTCAGTTCCTCTCGCCACACCCAGAGCGGGAGTTTTTATCTCTAAAAAGCAATTCCTAATTATCGCGGTATTTTTTTGAGAATCACAAAAAAACATTGTACATTTTTGACGGTCCATCTAAAGACTCAACGATTTTCAAGAAAGACGGTTATCGTAAAAAATAATTACTCTTTGAGGTTTTGATTGTGGGTAAAGTCTGTCATAAGTGTAGTTATAGTAAAAAAAAAACTGGGCAAGTGCGAGTCGGACTCGCACACTGAAGGTTCCGTATAAACTAACTTATACTCGTAAATAATTCAATTCCCGAATCAAGTCTCGAAGTTTTTTCAAATAGAAAAAAAAGTATTTTTTTTGTGTAGTTTTGACAAATTTTCAGTTTTCAGATTTATTCCTATACTTGCGCTATGAGACCTTGCTTCATGCCAAACAGGATTCTAGGTCAACGGGAAGGCCCCTATGAATTTTGATTTCTTTGAGAGTGTGCACTAGCGTCTGACGTTTTATGAGTGTCCATGCAGGCCTATGTGAAATAAAAACTATTTTGTTTTTTTTTATTTGAGTGTCGGAACACGTTTTTTTGTGACAAAAACGGCCGTATTTTTTTTTTTCATTAACTTGGAAGCTTAGAGCTTTTAAAATGCTTCTAAGTTTAGGACTTAGAAGTTATTTTTTTACAGCTTCAAGGGACCGCAGACTTGAATATAAGGTTTTAATATAAATGGTCGTATAAGGGTTTCGTATTTTCCTTTTTGAGGTACAGAACCCTAAAAATTGCCAAAAAACTTGCCTAACAAGACTTAAGGGACTTTTTCCCATTCGAGAGAATACACAGGAAAAACTAAGTTCATAAATAAAAGATCAAAATACTTTGCTGTGGTTATGGTATCACTCATGATATAACTATACATAATGTTATTAATAAAATGTATTTAAAACAAAAGGAAAATATATAATGTAAATAATTTTATTGCGGTTAGTATATTATTGTGGTTTACAGAACAAAAATATGATGAAGCCTTGTTTCTCTATTAACTTGTAAGAAATAAAATAGTCTGCCCTAATCTAGTGAGTCTCCTAAAGTTTAGTTCTCCAACCCGATATCCTAAAAAAAACCACTTCACCCACCCTTGCTCAGAACGGTTCTGGGTGCTAACTCTCTGATTCTTTTCCTCCCCCCCTGGCCAACCCGGGGCCCTGGGACGAAGGCAATGAAAGGAGCAGGGTAGGTTTTTAGTCAGTAAGAGTCTGACACTATCTCCCGCCCCACCCAACGGCGGGATTTGTCATTTGATGATTTTACCTACCAAAAAAAACCCCCTAGCCAAGTTACGAGCGTGAACGCTTGGAGTTGGCCACGCCCCCAATTCCGACCCCGATTCCGATTCTGACCACGTGACTGAGCGTTGAGATGACGTCAGAACAAAGGAATTGGGGGCGTGGCAAAAGGTGGAAGTTCAAGCGTGTAACTTGGCTGTGTAGAATGCTTAACTTAAGGTGTAACTACCTTATTGATATAGGTACACCACATTCAATAAATTCGGCAAAATAACTATCGAGTTTTATTCTGGTATTCAGTAATAACTTATTGCAACCTCATTTAATATATTGAATTATTTGTACTTAACCAATACCAATATTAATTGTAATTTCATTTATTTCAACTTAACTCATTTTAATTGTATGTAAAATATTAATGTTGACTGAATTCTTTTTAATTGTAATTCAATCTAATTTCATTCATTATTTATCGATCGAAATTATTATTATGTTTAACCAAAATAAAAGTGCATGTGGTGTTAGCCTATAATTATTTGCTATATGTGTCAATGAAGTTCCAAATTAATATACAATGTCAATGTTTTGTGTAAGCAGTAAAGTTGTTGGCTGACAAAATAAAATATAATATTGGTCATCACTCAACATTAGCGAAGATGCATAAAAATATAATAATTTAACACTGTTGTTTTGAAACTATCCTTTCAAAAAAAGCCTTTTCTACTTCTAAATCGAGTATTTGCAGATGGGACTGCTAATCACGTGGTTATAACTGAGAGGAGCAAAAAGGTGTGTCAGACTTTTACTGAGTAAAAGTAACCTGAGTTCCTTCAGTTGCCTTTTACGTTCCAAAGCCAGGGTAATTCCTTCAATAAATCCTGCGGATTTATGAAGTCCTACCCTGGTCTCCATGAATCCCTTCGGCCCACGACCCACCCGGGTCGTGCACGGAGTTTCCTTGCGTGATCGAATCAGGAATGAAGATATCCGCAGGAGCACCAGGTTACTGACATAGCACGAAGAATCGCCAAACTTATGTGACAGTAGGCAGGGCAGCTCGCAGAACAGATGGTCAATGGGGACGAAAGGTTCTGGAGTGGCGACCACGTACTAGAAGACCGATGATCTGGTGAGTGTTGCGGGAATCCGATAGATGTTAGACGCACAGAGCTGGTCATTATGGTGACACTTGCGGGAGGCCTATTTCCGACACTAGACTGTGGACGTCTTTCGGCTGAAATGCGATCACACTACATCATCACGATTGCATCACGAGTGCTTGCGATCAGGTGGGATCGCAGTCAAGCTACTAGTTTATTTCAATTTAAAAAAAAAAACATCTTCCTGCCCTTGCCCAATATTGTAGCTTGTATCTCGCTGCCCGACCATCCAGTAACCGACCGGACCGAGCCCAAGTCGTCGATGGCGAGTACCGTTCTCACGCGCCTCAAGGAGTTGTCAGCATACTGTAGGGGCCCAGCAGGGTCGAAGCCTACTCTGGGGCCATGGGTAAAAGTAAAAGTGTGCACCGGGTCCTGGTACGAAGGCTACGAAGGAACGCGGTAGTTTTTTAGTCAGTAAATGTCTGACACTAGCTCCCGCCCAAGCCTTAAAAAAACCCTTGTTCAATATTACTTGACGGCGATGCAACAAATTCTTACTTTATTCTTTATTGTACATACAGTTTTAATAAAACAATAAAAGGTTAGTTGATGTACATAGGCGAGCTTAACCCATAATTGGGTTTTCTTCCAGCAAACCGAATACATAAAAAGTGAGAAAGAAACCTTACATTTGAGGATATACAATAATGCACAACAAAACTTAATTACATAAATGATTACATCTAACTTAAAACTAAAAGTATACTAAATAGATATGTGTACAGCACTTTTCTTCTTCTTTTCTTCAATTCTGTCCAGTCAACCACCAAGCTATATCTCTCTTTTTAACCGACTTCGAAAAAAGGAGGAGGTTCTATGTTCGGCTGTATGTATTTTTTTTTTTTTTTTTTATGTATGTTCACCGATATCTCGGTCAATTGTGGACCGATTTCAAAAATTTTTGTTTTGATTGAAAGATTATACTTCCGAATTGGTCCCATAAAAATATCTTTTTGATCTGATGATAAACTTCGAAGATATAGGACGAAACTCTTTAAAAAATCATAGCAGAATTGTCGTTTGTATATGTTTGTTCGCCGATATCTCGGTCAATTGTGGACTGATTTTGAAATTTTTTGTTTTGATTGAAAGATTATACTCTCGAGTTGGTCTTATAAAAATATTGTTTTGATCTGATGATGAACTACGAAAACATAGAACGGAATTCTTCAAAAAACCTTAGCAGAACTGTCGTAACAAGTAAAATTGCTTTGTTTATACATGTAATTGGTGGCTGACTAAAGGAAAAAGGGGAGGGGTACATAGAACTGACCTGATGATGAAGACGGAAGGTAGGTAAGAGCCGGAACTTTGCAATAAATCAGTGTATCTTAGCCGTGTTTGGTATTATTAGAATTGTCATGATGATTTGATGATGGAACCGAATGGCGGAAGGTACCTATCTATTTAAGTTTGGCTGAGGGGTACTACTACTAAAAAGTGTGAAATAAAAAACTTTTTACAAAAAAAAATACAACCGACTTCAAAAACCACCAAAAAATGCAAAATAACTTTCAATTTCGGAAGTCGGTGTTAAATAGCGAAGAGACCAAACTATTATAGAAACACCGACTTCCGAAATTGAAAGTTATTTTGCATTTTTTGGTGGTTTTTGAAGTCGGTTGTATTTTTTTTTGTAAAAAGTTTTTTTCTTACATATCACTCATATTACGTCATATTGCAAACCAGACATGCATACACACTAAGATACAGGGAGAGAACCGCGTTGATAACTGAAGTCAATTAGCCGCTATTACAGTGTGAGGTCATATGGGGTCAGCTGTGATAGCGTGGGGACTGGGGATTCCTCTCGTCTGTCTTGTGATAGTGAGAATTAGGTACGCTGGATAAGACTAACATAAGGAAAAACTGATAAATTTGTTCATGATTTTAAACTCTTAAATGTCACAATATAACTATGGAACACATCAACATCATTTCAGCCCAAAGACGTCCACTGTTGGACATAGGACTCCCCCAAATGTCGCCACAATGAACGGTCCTGTGCATCTGAAAGAATAAAAGAAAGAAAGAAAATATTTTATTTGACACATATAGACACACACAATGCAGAAATAACATGTAGACACTTAAGATAAAAAAAAGGATAAAACTAACATTTTGTGTCTCACGGTTGCGCCAAATAGGTCCAGTTCAGCAAAAATGCAAGACAGCTACGTGGTAGTTGCCTGACGCTGGTTTTCATCTCGCATCCATCGGATTCCCGCAACCCTTAAAAAAATACTTCGGAAACTCAGGTATCCTCCGCAAATTGGTCAGTAACACCAAGGCGCTGCTGGCCTTCCTTGAGGAGCTGGGGTGGACGAAATGACACATTTGTCCAACCCGTACGCAAAATACGCGCTTTTGTCGTGGAGTTGCAGACACGAGCCCGAAACTTGTATTTCGGGCTAGTGTCCGCGCCATGGAGTCTCGGTTTGAAAATGACGGTCACCCATCCGGGGACTGACCTCGCCAAGCGTTGCCTAACCTTGAAGATTGAATCGTGTGGCTGTTATTACATAGGCACGTATTTATGTGTGTTTTCTTAAAATAAGATAGTTTTAAGGTTAGCACATACCATCGAGGTTAGTACAGACAGATGAGTTCAGAATGACACAGACAATACCTACGCAGCATTGCATAGCATCAGCCTTATAATGTTCCCACTGCTGGGACTCAGGCCTCCTCTCTACGAGAGGGGATGAGCCGTAATCCACCACGCGGGCCCAGTGCGGTTTGGTGGACGTCATATGTCTTCAAATTTACCTGTTCTTCGAAAACACCTACGCAGAAAAATACACAATGGATATGCTATTTGTTTTTAAACAAAACCTTATTTCATACTAAGAATTACTTTGTGCCCTGGATGCATTTACAAAAATATGTAAACAGACAAACCACAACTGAAATAATTTATCTGTAGGCCATACAAACTCTGGTTTCATATGGGAATCGAACCCGCGGTCACTCAACCACTGCGCTTTCCGTGCCGTATTATTATTTTATTTTTATTAAATTTTATATACTAGGGAAAACAAACAATTGTACAATATGTCTTACATTTAAATGTAACTTAAACTTTAACCTATTTTAAGATGTAATTAGTTACATCTTAAAATAGGCTAAAGTACAATTCATTACGTTTGCACATATTACTTTAGAATGAGATTATATAAAGTGAACGCGCTTATGACTAACTTTAGTACAGTACAAATAAAAAAAAAAAAAAAAAAAGATCTAACGGGAGAAACCCGGGGTCCAGGAACCCAGCTCAAAGAAGGTAAATAGGTATAATTAACATAGGTATAATTTTAATCAGCAAAAGTCTGACACGCCTTCCCGCTCCGTCCTAGAGCGAGAGAAGTCATCGGACGATTCCACAATAAAAAAGGATGCTACAGAGAAAACCAATTCTTATTAGAAAAAAACCAATAATAATTTTTGCCCGACCCGAGAATCGAACACAGGACACGAACCTAGAACTCTACGCTTGCAACCACGAAACCAACAAAGCAGTAATGTAAGACACACACACACATGCACATCCACCTTTTTGGTGTACAATAAAGTTTTATTCTATTCTACACGACGTGTACCAACACAAAAAAAACATGTTTCCCTTCCGTAAACACCAAATATAAAAAAAAACATAATCAGCTTTAACTTTTCCCGCCAACCAAAGAGCATTTAAAATCTTCTTTCCGCACCCCCACCTTATCGAACCAATACACCACTAAAGGCTTTCCCCCTACATTTACCGTTATGAGGAAATTTCTTCACAACCTTCATTTTGTTACAAATTAATGGCAGCTTCCTTCTATCACACCATCTCCGCACATTATCTAAAAAAGAAACATTTAAGCCTTTTCTTTGACTAAAAGCATGTATAAAAATATCGAGCGAAAAAACCATATTTACTTGACCTTTCAAAAAACTTAAATAGAACTCTATTCTCAGAAACACAAAATTCAAAATTGTTTACTTGCTAAGCAACGCGTTCCTATTTACACTGGACGATTCAATATCGTACTAAATAAAAAAACCTTAACGTCACGATAAAAATCCTCAACAAAGCCAAAAAGGTCTGCGATTTTACGAACGTTTTCAATGCGAATGTGACCCTTATTGCTACGAGATAAGGGCCATGTAAAAATGTTATGTAAGCCAAAATAAGTGAATAGTGCAGGAGATGGATCGGAATTTGATAAGTGATGAGGATTTTCCTTATATTAATTTGTTAGTTTGAATTTTGAAGGTCGATTTATTCAAGGTATCGGTCATTGGTACTTTATCAGGTTCTTAACCTAGGCACTTAAACCACTTGATTTTTAATGATAAAATCGGTACTGAGTACTGACTTTGTAGGGATCTAAAAATATACCTTCCATGAATACTTTTTTATTCTATTTGACATACACACTTATACAGTTTATTTACTACCTAAAGGTTTATTTATCTAAGCATATACACCATTAAATTTTGGTCGTTTTAATCCCGTGGAGGATCAATTCGGTACATGAAACCCTATAGATTTATAAAGTACTTTTTTTCTAAAACTCGAATTAATATACGCATGTACAAAATTAATTTCTTTAAGTAAACGAGTCAACGAGCTCGTAGGGAGTTGTCGGTCGTTGCGTACTAACTACCTACAGTTCATTGGCCTCGATCAGCTGACGTTTACTTAAAGAAATCAATTTCGTACATGTGTAAATTAATAATAATAATAATTTAAATCTTATTTCAGACGAACGTCCATAGTATTAGTAGTCACAATTCTCAAATTAAGTCGAATAAAAAAAAGTACTTTATTTTTCAGTTGTATCTTTACAAATCGATAGGGTTTCATGTACCGAATCGATCCTCTGCGGGATTAAAACTATTAAAATTTAACGGTGTATATTTTTAACGAATCTACAAGATATGTAAACACACAAGCTTCAAATAACACTAAAAAGTTACATATTTATAACCGACTTGCAAAAACCATAAAGAATAATACTAGAACTTTATAATTATATGTCAAGTCAACGAGAGTCTATGACAGTACTTTATAAGTTGAAAACAAAGTTATATAAGTGGATTCCTTGCGGATTCCACGGATTTAAACTTTTGACTTTAAATTCGTATTTAATCCTAAGTTCGTAGAGGTTAAATGTTTTATAATAATATATATGCAAATTAATAAACAGAGGATCTTTTTAATTAATTTATTGAAACTTTATTTATGCTGTAATACATTACATTGTACAAAGGCGGACTTAATGCCTTAGGCAAATAATGGAAATTGTAATAAAAAAACTAGACAAGAGCGAGTCGGACTCTCACACAGTCACACTGAGGGTTCCGTCCAATCTAAATTTAAATCTAAGAAGATTTTTGCAAATATTTTTTTTGTGACCTAAGCACAAATTTACAGTTTCAGGTTCTAAGTCAACGGGAAGTACCCTGTGAATTTTGATTCCCTTGAGAGTGTTGAAATATACGTTTTTTACGACATAAAGGCGGCAGTATCTTTTTTTCTTAACTTAGAAGTTTGTTTTTTTTACAGCTTCAAAAGACTGCAGACTTGAGTACATTATGGTTTTAATTTCAACTCGATACCTCCACGCGTTTCCGAGATAAAGAGTCTTCACAGACAGACAGACGAACAACAAAATGATCCTATAAGGGTACCGTATTTCCTTTTCTGGTACGGAAACCTAAAAAGAACCGTTGTTTACTTATACATATTATAAAAAAAACTTACTTCATAAATTAAAGCATTTTCATAACAATAACAAACCACACCCCGTCTCCCTGCCTAAAACCTTGTACACAGCCTCTATTGAAATCAGGAAAAGGGGCCTAAAGGTCTCCAAGTATAGGGCTATTTATTTTGATCTGAAGTGACATTCCGTAAATCGTTCACGAAATGTGAAAATTTTTAGCCTTTTCCAGTTGGGGATATAAATTGTTTCCCTAAAACGGATAAGGGTACAAAGATTTGAAAGGATTCTGTGTCTAACACCTCCTTGGTGTTAAGATTGATTCATTTGGGAAGATTAATTCGGTTTTTAATGGTGCGGTTGCATTAAAGGAAGCTAGAAAAAAAAAGAAACAAAAAAAAAAGAACGAAGGATGTGAAGCGAGCGAAGGGGGCTTTTTTTACCCGTAAATATATCGTGCATTCGAAACCTATGTCATGTAAAGTGTTAGCTCGCTGTCCGTTCGTCCGGTAACAGACCGGTTCGAGCTCAGGTCGCCTACGGCGCGCACTGTTTCCGCGCGCCTCAAGGAGTTGTCAGGAAACTGTAGGGGTCTCTGCACTACTGGGGCCAAAGGTTATGTGAAAATGTCACCCGGGGCACTGGGTGAATGGCAATGAATGGAACAGGGTAGGTTTTTAGTCAGTAAGAGTCTGACACTACTTCCCGCTCCACCCAAGGGCGGGATTTGTCATTGGATGATTTAACCTACCATAAAAAAAAATGTCATGTAAAGTGTTATTAGGTTTTCTAATTTGAACTGGCCTGTTGTCTATTTGTCAGCGGCCCTGACGGCTATGCTGGAGGTCGTGGATTTTATTCCCACCCAGGACAAATATTTGTGTGATGAGCACGATCATTTGTTCTGTGTCCGGGTGCAATTTATCTATATTATGTATAAGTATGTTTATCAGTTTGTCTAGTACTCATACCACAAGCTCTACATGATTAGTTTGGAACTAGATGACGATGTGTGAAAGTTGTAGAAAAATAAAATTAGATAAATTACACCCAGACATAAAATAGGCCACTTACCACTGAACCGATAGGCTAGTCAAACTTCCTCTATTTCTGTCACACCACAAATCCATCTGATCATTCTCATCTCTGCTATATTCAATCTATTTTCATCCGTCTTTTTAACAGACACAGTAAAAAAAAATATAAGTGGTGCTAAACTTTTAAGTGGATTAATTTTCCCGAATAAAAATACCGCGAAAACAGAAAGGATAGCGAAGCATCCGCCATTTTGAATCTTCAGCCATCACGGTTCTTGACTCGTCGACATACAGACGCATCGTGGTTTGAAGTGGATAAAGTATCCTGCTTATTTTTAAAACAACGGCTAAGTGCGAGTCGGTCTCGCGTTCGATGGGTTCAGTACAATCCGTAGCAAATAAAACACGGTAAAAAAATCACGTTTCTCGTATGGGAGCCGTAGGTACTGAAATATTTATTAGTGAGTTTTTTAGTGAGAAGTACATCATCTGTGAAAATATTTCAACTGTCTAACTATCACGGTTCATGAAATACAGCCTGGTAACAGACAGACGGATAGTGAAGTTAAAGCAATAAGATCCCGTTTTTACCCTTAGGGGACGGAACCCTAAAAAATATTGTCACTTCATGTGTTCATTTCATTTTATGTTATGCTTGTTTTTGTCTAGTCTTCAGGAAAATAAATAACGTATTGCATTACACAGAAGGCTCTGAATTCTATAAAGTCATACCCACACAGTCTTCACTTTTCTTTTTATTAAATTAAATAAACTAGTGCTTGTCTGCGGTCCCACAGTAAGCAATTAGCAGTAATGCAATCGTTGATGATAGATATATAGATATATTGGTAATTATTACAAATATTGGACATAAACACGGACGCCGAGTTACTGGCCCATCGGTTTTCTATCGTTTACATTTCGGGGAGTGTGCCAATTTAATTCCACCAAATCCGTTTCATCTTTGGACCACTAGACGTACGGCGTTGAGTCACCGGCACATGGTGGATATCCCACCCGTACGTATAAAGCGTTTTAGAAATACATTCCTTCTGCGTACAACTAAACAGTGGAATTCCCTGCCAGAGTCTGTGTTTCCTGATACTACAACCTAGAGAACGGAAGCGTGCTCCATCGTCGACCAAATCTTCGCTTACGGTCAAGTGAGTCTATCGATATAAAATGTGGTTCCAACACACACTTAAAATAGAAAATAATGGCTGCGGAGAACTTCAAACAGCGGAAATACAATAACCTTGTTGGTAGTCATGGTTTCGTATGGTTTGGGGTTCCGAATACTTACAAATTGTATAAAGAGCTATGGAAACGTCTTTTTGACACTTCGTGTAGCTAAAGGGCTGGCTTTTACCTTGGACAGAGGATAAGCATTGACATACAGCAATCGGATTCAGAATCAGATTTAGAAATCGGATTTTGGGTGCCGTAAGGCAGAATGTAGCGGAACCAAAATTCTGCACCCTCTAAAAATTGTACCTACCTGCTAGAAAATAAATAATTCTATTCTAATCTACAGCGTGGCAATGCCGCCAGTCTTTTGGGTTTATTACCAGTCCAGAGCGATATGGAGGATTTTTTCAGACGCCATATTTTAGTTTGTTTTTAGTTTGTTGTAATTAATTTGGGGTTCTTTTATATTATTTTTTGTTTCTCAAAACAAAAAACTTTACCGACTGTTCCTACCGCCCCCCAAGGAGCTGTCAGCAAACCGTAGAGGCCCAGCCTGCTAGCTGCAGGCAGGCAGGGTCGAAGCCTGCTGGGGTCATGGGTCAGCTTCCGAAAGGAATACCCGGCCCTGGTATCTAAGGCAACGAAGGAACGGGGTAGGTTTTTAGTCAGTAAGAGTCTGACACTACGAGTACTTCCCGCTCCGCCCAAGGGCGGGATTTGTCATTGGATGATTTTACCTAACATAAAAAAAAAACCTATTTGGAAATAAACTGTAACATAACTTAAAATAGTGGAGCTAGTGAGCCTTTCTACTACTTCAACTTTTAATTAATCCCTTGGCTCATTGTAATCCAAAAGCCATGAAGGGCGATTGCTGTAGGTATTACGTGTTCGTCAAACGAACCCTGCATGCTACTTTAGGGGATATACGAGTACTAATTATAATTGAACAAGAAAAATAAAAACACTTGATAGATAGACAGACGGACAACGGTGACCCTATATGGGTTGCGTTTTTTTCCTTTTGAGATTCAAAACCTTAATGGCCTTTGCGGAAGAGTCACCACAATTTTGCCAATAACACGTACAGACTGTTAATATATAATCGCCCTTAGTGGATAGTTCTCGGACGTCTGTCAAATCTACAAAAGAGGCCGTTAAAAGCCACGACGGCCTCATAAATAACAAAACACAGAGTCTAAATAGCCAAAGTTCAGAGAAACAGTTTGAAACAATCCTTCCGGACTTTTATTGAGAGAAACAATTCAAATTGAAACATAAATTACAAACGCTTTCAATTTAAATGACCTTTTAGACGATTAACTGAAGCCTTTTAGGGGTGTGCCAAATGCGGTTAGCTATATGTTTTATTATAAGGATTTCTCATTTTTAGGCCTATCAGGAGATGAGGTTATAAGTTATGTTAAAAGGGTTATTTATCAGATATGCAAATGGACGCCTGTGTATTATGACGATCGTGACAGACATTTTTCAGCTTTAAGCCAGAATATTCAAAGCAGCGGGATTGTTGCCTTGAAACACCGCCACCAGCGTTGCCAGACGTCCCGATTTTGGCGGGACGTCCCGATTTTTGAATCAAAATTAAATGTCCCGCGCGGAACACGCTTAGTCCCGCTTTTCGAGGATAGCTTGACCGTACATGCAGCGCACTGAGGAGGCACGGCCTGGTGGCAAAGACAATATGAACTGGCCGCCCGCCGATAAAGTAAATCTGATTTAAAATACTTATCATATTTTTATACAAATAAAATTTCTATGGTTACTTTTGCTATATAATGTAACACGTAAATTAAAATTTAGACAAAAAATTATATTTAAAAACTTACGATAATATAAGTTTTTTTACTATCCCGCTTTCGACGAAAAAATCCCGATTTTTTTTATTAAAAAGTTTTAAAATCCCGACTTGCCAAAATAAAAAATCTGGCAACGCTGACCGCCACCCACCTAGTATACGCACAAAACGTTTTAGGAACACATTCATTGTGCGCAAAGCTAAGGAGTGAAATTCCTTGCCGGAGTCTGTGTGTCCTGATGGCTACAACCCGGGAATCTTTAAGTCTAGAGTGAATAGGTTACTTCTAGGTAAGCGCATCGTCGCTTTCCATCAGGTGAGATAGCGGTCAAGCGCGAACTTATCAGTTATCAACAATAATATAACATAATAAACACAAATGGTAACTGAAGGAACCAAGGTGTGATTTAGTCACTAAAATTCTCAGTCTAGTGAAAGCTGGACAAATTATTAAATACAGGAAGTATTTAGTTTTTGATACGGTATACAGTCACTTGGTTTTCGTTAGAACGCGAAAGGAACATCACTGCCCTAGTTCAACAGTAAGATATCTTAAAAAAAAACACTAGTGAGATTATGACATCTCCCGTCCTTAGGCGGAGCGAGAGGGCGTATCAGACTTTTACTGGTTAATCTGTCCTAGCTCAGAGGACACCGGTGTCCTCTCACATCCACGCCACTATAGGCCTTAATTCCGATGTTTAGAGTCTACTTTTGTATGAACAAGTTTGGTAGTTGTGGATCTACGTGTTAAAACCACACCTGTGCACCCAAGGGCTGCAGCTGAAAATCAGCGTCAGTTGGTAGCCTTGTGTTGCCATTTGGCATTATGCTGAGCTGTGGCCTTTTTGGCATTACTCAGTGTACGTTTTCTGTTTAATTTTAACGTGTTTCCGTTTTGTAATACAAATAAATGAATTTTTCTTTCTTTCTTTCTTTTCAGAAATTCCTCGCGGTCTTTCTAGCGGGTAACGACCCTGCTCGACCCCTACGTTTGCTGACTTCTCTTTGAGGAGCACGTGGTACACGCTGTTGACGACTGGGCTCGGTCCAGTTAATCACAGGACTGCCGGATGGCGAGCTTCGCTTGCTCGACGTCCGCAAGCCTGTGTATCCGCTTGTCTCGTAAGACGGGGCGGTTACCACTGCTCTACTTGAAGTATAGTACTGTCGAACCCTGGCTGCTGCAGGCTCGACTGCCGAGATCAATTATATATATAAAAACGACTGAGACTTTTCAAAACGATATATTAAAAAATTACTTCATTTCACATCGAACGAATACATAGCACTGACTATAAAACAATAAAATATTCTATTCTTACAAATATTCAAACTTATTCTAGAAGATACTAACATCCTTCGAACTACTATTCAACCAGTATGATAACTTATGAGTATACGCATGAGTCTGCATATAATCTCATGCAAACTCATTGCTCCGACGTAACAGTACTGTAATGTTCTAGGCTACATGGCCACATAGTACCAGCCTATGTGGAGACCAATTTTCTATCATCCTTATTGACTAAGCAGTCCTTTGGCTGTTTGTTATAACACACTCACAATATGCCCTGAAAGGCTAATGCCCGACTTCAAAGAAGCGTCCTTTCTATTCGTTCTTTCAATCGCTAGGGATGGCCATATAACGGGTCCATACACTGCATTGCAGAAAAATTTTACAATCTTATTTTTGGTATGAACATTCTTGTTACACACATATAATAAGAAGACAAGAAGACAGAATAAGGTAGGTACTAAGGTGATGCTTAATTCTACAGAAATCTCTTCCAGCATACCTGCGAAAGGAGAGTTGGAAAAAAAAGAGATGTAGAGGGTAGTTCTATTGCGCTCCAAAACCCTTTATTCCAATAATGACAATTTTCATACATTGATTCTACCGCGCTTCACGTTTAAGTACAGTACGTTTGTCGGTTCTTGGCGCGCCTGAAGTTAGGCTCTGCGAACTTAAGCGCTCAAAATAAGCGCGTCAAATAAATGACTTATAAAAATAAATGCCAAACCATTTTATTTTTTTACGAGTGCACAAGCGCTAAAGTTCGCAGAGCCTAACTTCAGGCGCGCCAAGAACCGACGAACGAACTGTAGATTTAACTGAAAAATTAATTAAGCACGACACCGTATGTAAGCGTTTTTTTATAGATTTTTTTTTATAAACTAGTACTTGACTGCAATCCCACCTGATGGTAAGCAGGGATGCAATCGTTGATGGTGAAGCGCACTAGTTTATTAAGAGCCTATTCACTCTAGCCTTGAAGACACCTAAATTATAATCGGACGGGAAAACCGCAGCAGGCAAATTGTTCCAGTCTCGATGTACGCGGTATAAACGACGAGGCAAAACGCTGGAACCTTGGAAGTTTCAACAACTTTAACGTTAACGTTATTGGAAAATAAGTACAAACAAAACAATAGTCTTTGAAACAATTTATTATAACAGTGTAAAAGTATAGATCAGATACTAGCAGCTCATGTTAGCCTCCTTAGTAATCCTGAGTTGAGCTATACGAATACTGACAAATGCTTGCACTGACTGGACAAGTCCACTCAAATCTGTGTGGTTCTTTCTTCAAGAGACCTTCTCAGACACCAATCTGCAAGGTTCTCATGTGATTTGAAAGAAAAAAAAGAAAGAAAAAGAATTTATTTGGTACAGCATAAGGCATGAACACATCAATTAGGTAACACAAAAAATAATAAATTGAAAAATCAAAAAAAAAATGTGTGCCTCATGGCTGCACCAAAATAGGTCCAGTTCAGCATGAATGCCAGACAACTAGTGCCTGACGCTGGTTTTCAACTGACCTGTTGTTGTGACGCAACGGACGCAAAACCGTTTGGAGTGTGTATACTATGTATAGTACTAAAATAATGTAAACCTACAAAATAGGGTTTTATTTTTTATGGTTTTGATTTGACTATTATGTTTGTTGTATGGACTTTAAAGTAGACTTTGACCTGAATTGGTTTCGGTGTTCTTTCTCACGGTAGTCAGCTAAGTAACACTGGCCTCATCTAATTTAAATTGATGAAAAACTGACGTGTAAAAGTGTTTTTTAGGGTTCTGTACCCAAAGGGTAAAAACGGGACCCTATTACTAAGATTTCGCTGTGTGTCCGTCTGTCTGTCACGAGGCTGTATCTCAAAAACCGCGATAGTTAGACTGCAGTTTCTATTTTCACAAATTGTGTATTTCTGTTGCCGCTATAACAACAAATACTAAAAACAAAATAAAATAAATATTTATGGGGGCCCCCATACCTACAACAAACGCGATTTTTTTGCCCTTTTTTGCTCGATATGCTACGGAATCCTTGGTGCGCGAGTCCGACTCGCAAATCACCGGTTTTTTAAAACCTAAAGCCAAATAAATATTATTCATCATAATTATATACTCGTACATACCATAATTATATTAAAATTAATAATACATATTATATAACATTATATAATAATACACACTTACATGCAACTACGACGAAATACAAGAGAGATTTTACATCTAGACAAAAAGAAAGTATACTTAGGCGTCGAAGTACTTCATCACGCCGTCGTCTGTCATCCGGAAACGGGAAAATCCTCGTGAAAAACATTTAGAAAATGTGGCTGTTACTAAAATGAATTGTATAAAGACTGATACAAGTGGTCACTAATCGCTATTGTTATTGTAACCTTCTATAGCCTTCATTTATACATCGTTAAATATTGATCTTTCTAATCCCGCGGAGGATCGATTCACTACATGAAATACTATCGATTCGTAAATTAAAAAATAAATTACTTTTTTTTAAACTCAAATTAATTTACGCTTGTTCGAAATTAATTTCCAGCTGAGTGAGGCCAAATAACTGTAGGTAGTTAGTACGCAACGACCGACCACTACTTACAAGGTCATTGACTCGTTTACTTAAAGACTTAATTTTTCATGTTTATCTTCACAAATCGATAGGGTTTCATGTACCGAATCGACCCTCCGCGGGATTAAAACGATCAAAATTTAACAGTGTATTTGTTTTACAATTTAGACTAGCTTAACTACCTGCGGATTCAACCGCATGAATGTTGGTTATAGCGGACGCGAAGTCGAAGTGGAAGATAGATAAAAAACCTATGTCTATTCATGAGGCTCAAGCTAGCTCGGTAAAAAAATTTCATCAAAATTGGTTCAGTAATTTAATCGTGAAAGCGTAACAAACAGACACACAGACAGAGTTACTTTCATTCATATTTATAATATTAGAATGAAAGTATGGATTAACATTGCCATAAAATAATTAATTAATTAATTTTTATAATACTTTAATATAATTATATTATAAAATAAATGTATGCTAAAACAAATCCATAACAAACATATTATATTATTTTCATTTATTGTTATTATATGGAAACGTGCATTTCTGTTTATTTATTATTTAATTTTTTTTCGTGCATAATATTATTTAGTATTTCAACTAATATTTACATAAAACGCAGTAAGTCTGCCTTCACCTTTAATTGGAAGAAGTTTATATAAACAAATAAATATTTAACATTTCCTTACAAATCACAACTTATAATGAATATAATTTCAAACATTTTGTGAATTACTTTATTTTCCCTTATTGTTTAATTAATTAATTATATAATTTAAGTTTGATTTAGCTAAAAAATGCCACTAATCACTTATTAGTAAAAAATATAAATATAATATGAAGTAAATCAAACTGTTTTTAAAAGTAGACGTCTCGACCAGAAAAACAATCCAAAAGATATGCCCCGGGTGAGGATCGAACTCACGACCTTAAGATTATGAGACTTACGCGCTGCCTACTGCGCCACCGAGGCTGGTATCTGCAAGTGTGAAATGAACTATCACTTTACGTAAGACTGACTAGATAAAAAAAAAAATTGACATGACATTGTTAATAAATTACTACTGGTAATAGCATTGGTAGACACAGGGCAAGAAACCGATAATGTAAATGGAAAAATATACTCGTATAATGAATTAGGTTACCAAAAATAAATTAATTAATTACTTAGTAATTAACTATAATATTTTTTTATTAATTAGTGTGTTTTTTATACATATATAAATGATGTAATGTTAAAGTTACGATGGGGTTGGCATATCTGCTCAGATAAAAACCCCAAAAACAATAAAAAAAAAAAGAAAAGGAGGAGGCCGACCGCATCAGGCAACGGCGTACACGCCGCCGCCGCCGCCGGGATTCCGATCCCGATTTCCGGCCACCGTAGGCGCGGGCTCGCGGACGGCGGGCAATGGGTAGCTCACTGTCCGTCCGTCCGGTAACAGACCGGTCCGAGCTCAAGTCGTTTACGGCGCGCGCTTTTCCCGCGCGCCTCAAGGAGTTGTCAGCAAACTGTAGGGGCCCAACAGGGCCGAAGCCTACTGGGGTCAAAGGGTATGTGAAAATGGCACCCGGGGCCCTGGGACCAAGGCGAAGAATGGAACGGGGTAGGTTTTTAGTCAGTAAGAGTCTGACACTACTTCCCGCTCCACCCAAGGGCGGGATTTGTCATTGGATGATTTTACCTACCATAAAAAAAACCCTATGTATTATGTAGGAATGTATTTTCTTACGCAAAATGCCGTATGTCAAAAGACCTCTCTTACAGTTACCTTATTTCATTAATCTCAAAAAGTTAAGAACATCTATATTTTATGCAACGCACTGTATTCATTTTCACTCTCGCCAACTCAGTACCTCCAGCCCTACTAGAACATAGCTACAAGATTAGTGAAAACCCTCACTTCGCGTAATGGACCGCCGCCGTTTAAAAAGCTACCGTACCTACCTAGGACCCTACCATAGAGCTGCGATACGCCTAAGCGGCCCTTACTAGGGCCTATCCAAAGTAAACGCGCAAATCAAAACCTGAGATCGATTAAGGGAGGGATGCCCCACGTGAAATTAGGTCGAGTCCAATTTAACCTAATCTCACGTGGAGAGGGGGAAGTCCCGCCATGTATCACGTAGTTCCTTTAGCAAAATACGGCTAATTGGACAGAAGCCGAAGCCAGTCGAAGTGGAGCCAAAACTCACGACAAATATTTGCCCGACTTAGATCTACCTTTAGCAGTCGCCCTACCAACGAAGCAGTTTAACTATATGGCTAAACTAGAAGCTGATCCCAGCGTGGTTTTGAATGGGCACGCCATAATTATGGCAGTAATTCCCTTTTTTGAAGAGTCTCTGGAAAGACGGCGGCGGCATCCTCACTTTCCGGTTGACGCAGGTTCTCACCGCATATAGCAAGTTCGGGAGGTTCCTGCACCTCATTTGTGCATACAAGCTCGTGACTAGGTCGCCGTCTGGCCGTCCGGTAACCATCCGAACCCCGCGACAGCAAAATCGTAAGCCGAAGCCTACTGGTGCCTTGGGCTTACTTTCGAAAGGGAAACCCGTAGTCCTGGAACGCATAGGGCATTAAATAACCCTAGATGTGTTTTTAGTCAGTATAAGTTTGTCACGCCCTCCCTTTCCGCAGCGGGAGCAGGATAATTTCACACCTTAAAAAAACAAATAGTTCTGAAAAGGCTAGGCAACTTGATTGACCTCAAGTGCTGCCAATGCAACGTTCCTAGCTCTGTGTTTTCTACCTACCAGTCACTTTCGGACAGATTAATGGACCCTACGCTGCCTTAGAATCACTAAGTGGCTTATGAAAAGTCTGTATACCCTATAAGAGTGTTTGTTGATCAAAAAAGGGTGTTAGGGTTAACTAAAGAAAATAATATATCTAAAATAACGCCTGTATCCACAAAAGGACTGGGTGATGGAGTATTACTCGTTCAACTATAATATAACTGATGACCCACAGTTCCTTCAGTTATATTTAGGTACCTGAACGCGTTCTGCCAGGGTTGTTACAGCAACCCTGGAAATAAATTAGGGTGTCTTCAATTTAGTCGCGAAGTGCCGCGCTGCTATTCGATATCTTCTTATATATAAAAATGAATAGCTGTTCGTTAGTCTCGCTAAAACTCGAGAACAGCTGGATCGATTTGACTAATTTTGGTCATGAAATCCTTGAGTCCAGGGAAGGTTTAAACGGTGAGAAAACAAGGAAAAAATCACGAAAAAAAAACCTAATATTTTTTCGGGTCAGCTAGTTATATATGAATGTCTGATGTGTAGGGTAATCTGCAAAAATTTTGACAGTTTCTTTGATTAGTGATTTACCATTAGATTTGTCTGAATACAACACAGACATTCTACCACCATTTTTTTAAGAGACCACTGAGTGACAAATGATCGACCATTATGATTTAGCAGATTTAGGGCCGATTTTTCAATCGCCAGATAACTTTTATCTGAAGAATATGTTTGACGTTTTGACAGCTTTTGTATAGAAAATATGTCAAACCACCATATTTATTCCTCAGATAGAAGTTAACTGATGATTGAAAAATCGGCCCTAAGAACTTTTAGCAAAATGACAATGGGATCGTGGTGGAATGTTGAATGCAGCAGTGATGCAATCTTTGATGGTGAGCTCTAGCCTTGAAGACACCTAAATTATAATCGGACGGGAAGACAGTATATACGATGAGGTAAAACGCTTAACCTTGACGGATTTTTTTTATCATTATTTATTTATTTTTTACATTTTAAGAAAGCTTAAAGAATAATAACACATATACACACGAAACACACATACATATAAAAGTATTATTATCATTTGTTTGGTCGGATAACACTAACAGAAACCTGTCGTAAACTATAATTTAGAGTCCGCCACAGAAATATTATCTTTTATCTGTGGAGTCCGCTCTTATCCGAAACTATCTGAAAGTTTTATATCGATTACGGTTTATATTATCGGATTTTTTCGGTTATTCGATAGTATATAACAAAAAGAATGTAATAGAATGTGTAAGAGCATAGATACTCGTTTTTGATTGAATAACTTTGTTTAGCTAGCTAGCTATCTGGAATATTATTTCTATCTTACGTCTAAATTAAGATAAGTTTTCTCTTACAGCTAAGTAAACTAGCAAACCACAATAATAAAGAAATAAAGAAAGTTTCTCTAGACAAAAAAGGAAAAAATACGCCCATTACGAACTTGGAGTTTCGTTCATTTGTCTGTCTGCCCCTGAATTGAGTTTTTCTGCTGGGTACTTAAATAAGGATATTAAGGTAGAATAAAGTGTAACAGTATTTTTTTCGAAATAGAATTTATTTCAGGAGCTGGGAATCCCATCATAAAAAGGTTGGCAGAAGACGCAGCGTAGCAAGGCATGTGGACTGATGACTTGGTGAGGGTTGCGGGATTTCAATGGACAGACAAACAGGACCATTGTCCAGTCCAGCATTGAATGTCTTAAGGCTGAAATTATGAGAACCACTGACCAAAAGGCTAGGCGGGGTGCCCCGGGGCCTCCAAGCTCCGGGACCTTCAAAACCGGATTAAAAAAACTCTTATTGAACTAACAAAACATTTCCCACTGTAGAGACATCTATGGCGCCACCTAAGAACTGTCAGAAAAATACGAAATCCCGCATCGCGCAATCAAATTTCTCCACGCGGTTTGAACATAATTATACAACAGCCCGAAATCTACTATCGTGCAGTTGCCCACCAGACATAACGCCCGTCTGGTCCGAGGATTCTCCTTTTCAACGAAGGTTTACGGAACTTTACTCTCTGTTCCGCGTACCTCCAAACCGAAGCAAATCCAAGTAAAAGTGATTGCGACACTATTATAATAATGGCGAGTCGTTTTAGTCAGTAATAGTCTGACAATCCCTCCCGCTTTCACCCAGAGCAGGAGAAGTTATTCGATGACTTTTCACCTAAAAAAGGGGCCCCAGTTTATTTTTCAGCCCAGGATCTTTGGTCACCTGTTTATGCCAACGCCACTGGTCACTTATGATAACGGTGAGCTGATACATGCTAACCTAACCTATTAAAATCATTAATATACTATACAGATATGTTACGCGCTAACATCGCAATCAGTAAACCTGGACTCGAAACTCAAACATCTACACTACCTGTAGTCACTGATAGACAAGGACAGAGATAGCCGAGAAGAGCCAGCGCTGTCGTGCAACCGATGTGATATCGTTCCAATTGACACAATTTCACCGGTCCACGCGCTAGAAGCCAGTCACCTATATCTTCCGCTGTGTTGATTAAGAGCCAAATTCACCAATAAACTAATCGCGATTCGTTCAAACAAAACGCAGTTTGAGCGACTAATCGAGATTATAGCTTCATTTTGCGTTTCACCACGATGTATTGAACCTAGTTTACGCTAAACTCAGTTTCAATTCTTTTGTTGTCGCCCATGTTTACGACACGGATCTTTAAACTAGATTATGCTGAGCTCAGTTTAGTTAAACTAAGTTTTTATATTGAATGATGAAATCAGCCCTTAATCTAAGATTAAAATTCAAGTACGACTACCAAATTCACCAAAAAACTAATCACAATTATATAAAACAAAACGCAGTTTGTGCGCCTAATCGTGATTATAGCTTCATTTTGCGTTTCACCGCGATGAATTGAACCTAGTTCACGCTAAACTCAGTTTCAATTCTTTATTGTCGCCCATGTTTACGACACAGGTCTTTAAACTAGCTTACGCTGAGCTCAGTTTAGTTGAACTAAGAGCCAAATTCACCAATAAACTAATCGCGATTCGTTCAAACAAAACGCAGTTTGAGCGCCTAATCGAGATTATAGCTTCATTTTGCATTTCACCGCGATGACTAGAACCTAGTTTACGCTAAACTAAGTTTAAATTCTTTTGTTATCGCCCATGTTAACGACACGGGTCTTTAAACTAGATTACGCTGAGCTCAGTTTAGTTGAACTAAGTTTTTATATTGAATGATGAAATCAGCCCTAGTCTTTATATTGAATGATGAAATCAGCCCTTAAGGGCCAAGTTCACCAGTAAACTAAACGCAGTTTGAGCGACTAATCGAGATTATAGCTTCGTTTTTCGTTTCACCGCTATGAAATGAACCTAGTTTATGCTAAACTCAGTTTCAATTCTTTAATTTTTCGACCATATTTACGACACAGGTCTTTAAACTAGATTACGCTGAGCTAAGTTTAGTTGAACTAAGTTTTTATATTGAATGATGAAATCAGCCCTAATTATTCGACCTCGAAAAGTCTCAACAGAAAAGTAGACGAACTCAAAACTCATCCCAGCTAATCTTCCAGTACTTGATACCATTACATCTCCGAAGCTTTTTAACAAACTTTTCAAGAGTTCCCAACTAAAATTCGATGGGAAATAATATGAAAAACAATTTTATACTTTAAGCAGGCTAGCGCAGTTCGTCGAGTTGCGAGACATACACTTTTTGTTATAGGACAGACTGTTATAACAAGTTGTTCGTTCCATTTCGCGCTTCAACAAAACGCGACGAGCGCTGGGGTTTAAGACGGAGGTGTAGTGAGCGTTTGTGGTTTACACATATTTTATTATATTTATAGCCTTTAATTCTTTATTGTAAACCATAACAGCTTAAAAAATAAATGGAAAATTGAGGTCATGTACATAGGAGAGCTTAACTCAAAGTTGAGTTTTCGCCAGCTTTTTTTTTCTCCAGTACAGAGAGAGATTACAATAGAGGGTAGGATCCAGTGTACAATTTGAAAAAAAAAAAACAAATAATAGGAATAAAGTAATACATAAATATATCTACATACATAAATGCAAATAAACTTGGTGTGAAGTCCTACAATCCTCCGTTGTAAAGAGATCCTACGACCAGCAGTGCTGCACTATTCTCTAAGACCTACATTGAATTGTTCCTAAATCAATATACCTAATTGGATTTCGTCACTAGGCCAGCGCTGCGCTCAAGGCTGTTTTCTTAGAAAATAGCACTGCAGTCTGGTGTTATCTCTGGTCCAGGCAACTATCCGATAGTCAATTTTAGCTTTTTGTATGTGTACTAATCTCGTGAAAAACTCTATACCGTAATGCATGATTTTAAACTTAATTGTTAAGTACCATTTCTGGGCATGAGACTCCCTTCTTTCTTTCTAACAATTACAATACTAGCCCAATTTTATCTAATGCATAATTAAAGAAGACCTATAAAGCAAAGCAGATTAACCGACTTGAGAAGAATCCGGCTCGAAGGACCTACTTTTGAAAAAATCTTTTTTTTTAGAAGCAAAAGTAAGTAATTCATTTTTTCAAAAGTAAATTAGGCTAAACATGAAATCACATTGGTTATTTTCTAAAATCTAGGAATTAGCATTTTAACTGTCAATATTGTATTTTGGATTTTGACGTAAGAATTTAGCGTTGAGTCTCAATTAGTCTTAAACCCGTATTTATAAAGAGGTAATTACTTGGTGCTAAGTAATTTCTTATTAAATCATTGCTTGAAGATAGATATCTTCATTAAAAATTTCAATTTTTCTTAACTATAGAATACAAATTGTTATTTAAGTATTTACTTTTACTTCAAGAAATTAGTTTTGTTATAAATATGGGTTTTAGTCTACTTTAGCCTGAAATCTGTCAAAGTTTGACATTTAAGTAGAATTTGCCATTTTTCGCAGCGCCAAGCATGTCTTCCAACTTTATAAAAGGTCTTTATCTATAAAATTACCATTTTTTTTTTAAAAGGTTGCTTTGAAGTGTTATATCTTTGGATTGACTTTGAATTATAAGTTCAAATAAACCTTATATTAAATTAAGTATTTATTGGTATCTTTATGTTTTGTATTTTCTGTAAGCATGTAAGCTAATAAAAAAACGGTTTTTTCATATTAAGATTTCCAACGTAGAAACTATAAATTCGTAATTTAGAAAAAAGAATAGCGTACCTTTAAAACAAAGTTTATTTGAACTTATCATTCTAAGTAAATCTAAAGATATACACTTCAAAGTAATCCGTTTTAATAAAACGGCAATTTCATAGGAAAAGTCATAAAAATCATACTGCTAATATCCAAATTCTGTTTTGTTTTTCAAATAACAATATTCGCTTTTAAAAAATAACTTTTAGTAACAAATTACTTTCTGAACGCAGGCTACAAAATGCTCCCGGTGTACCCCTCGTCTGTTTCCACTTATTTTCATAAACTTAGCTATCTCTGTCTTCAACGAAGTCTCGCAGGCCGGACTATTTCATTACAAACTTTACTAATAAATATTTTACACCTGCAGTCCCGTTGTTTTATTATGACAATTGTATTTTACACTTTGTATTTGTTATTTAAAGATAAATCTTGTCGTTTCTAATTAACATATTTCATGATTCATGACACTAGCAATAATAAAATAAGTAAGTATACTATACATGTCGTGAATTAATGAGTTTTTTTTTTTTATTAAGACTTATAAAAAAATTCCGCGCAGTTTGATAAATGATAAGGCAATGTGATACAAACTATTTCACTATAATTAACATTTATTACTTTAGGACTCTAATCTACAATCTATAAGTATACTTATTATTTTACTATTATTAAGTATAAGTAATAATTTGTCCAAGAGCGAGCAAAGCGAGCTCGGAATTATAGAAAACAGCGCCCCTATTATCCTCTTCATGTTAGGTTACGCTAAATGCCGCAGACAAAATAGGAGGCTACCACACAGGGCCTCCTTCGGTGACGGGGCAGCACAGTGTCCGTGCCGACACCGAGCTTCCGTGCCCCGTCAGTGGTTTTTGTTCACACACGTCAGTGACGTGATAGTGCCGTGGACCGGCCGATATCTTCCCTTACTTCATTTTGTTTCCTTGTCCGAGGCTAAGTAGCCTTAGTGTTGTGTGGTGAAATAAATTACGAATTCAAAAAGTTTAAATAAAAATTTTGATACACCTTCGCAGTTTAATTTTCGTCCGATCTCATTCCATATTTGGTTTTTATACTTGCAACCCATATTTTCGGGTTACACAAGTGGTACAATACGTTATATGAGCATACAGTATCTATTAATAACTCATCATTCATTTTTACCATCAACAAAGTCGACAAACTTCAAGGAAAATTATCAACGCGGGCACGGCACGGCACTGATGCTTCGTTGATGGCTCGGCGTCGGATATGTGTGATCGATTTCATAGAAAATGTATCTAACGATATTTTTTTAGACTTCTGTCGACACACGTTGCCACCCCGTCACTGACCCGGCACGGGTGTGTGGGGAAACCTTCATCCGTGCCGGGTCGCACCGCATCGGCACCGCAGCAGGCCGCCAACGCATAAATTCAAAGCGCCCTTAAACCTTCAAGCTGCCACTATAACATCTAAATCAACAACACTTGTATCCGTATCCAAAAGACAAACACACACTGTATATTAACTTAGTCTAATACTCTGAAACAAGAACTTCGCTTCCCCATATTTGTGTTAAGTCCAAGGTTGTTCAAAAGGCTTATTAAATAACTTTCTTACTGTAAGGAGCTTCGCGTTTTAATCAAAATTGGGTTTGTGTGTAAAAGTTTCGATTCGTTTTCAGTTGAGATCTCTTTGGGTTCGATGTGGATCAAAATATTTTAGACGGCGGGTTCTCCATCTGATTACATGCTTTTTTTATGTAGGAAATCAACCAATGGCTTCCCACAAAACTCGCTCTCTAGGGCAGTGCGGGAAGGCGTAAAAAACTTTCACTAACTAAAACCCACCTGTGTTCCAGGACTTCGGTAACTTTTATATATTCGATAACGAATATTTCTGCAGGTGGCTTTTCTTTTCAGGTGGGAAAATCATCTAATGACATCTCCCGCCCTTGGGTGGAGCGGGAGGGTCTGTCAGTTTTCCAGGCCCCCGGGGTTTACTTTCGCAAAACCTGTGGCCGCTGGTTGCTTAGTGATAAAAGTCTGACACACTGCGTTCCACCCAGAGTGGAATAAGGAAAAAAAGGACTACGTTTATGTTAGCATTTGACAATTCTCTCTATTTAAGGTTTCACGGTGAGATTTTTCCACAATAGCATTTCTGCACTTTTGCGTTATCGCTGGCGCAGTCGCAGAATTCTGTTATAAAACAAATTATTCAAGTCAAGGTTTAAGTTGTAGAAAGAAAGGAAAGAAAGAAAGAAAATTGCGTTTATTTACATAACAAAACGGAATCACCTTAATATTAAACAAAAACGTACACTGAGTAATGCCAAAAAGACCACAGCTGAGCAAAATGCCAAATAGCAACACAGGCACTGACACTGATTTTCATCTGCAGCCCTTGGGTGCCATATGCTCGAAAACAGAAAAATATTCACCAAAAAAAAGTCTAAAAGGTTCTGTTCAGAAACCAACTAAAAGTAAATGTTGCAATTCTAAAACCCGTATTTATAAAGAAGTATTTACTTGTTGCTAAGTAAAATCTTATCAAGTCATTACTTGTCGTTTGAAATATAGTAGTTACTTTTACTCAAGTATTTAGTTTTACTTGTTTATAAATACGAGTGTTAGTCTTAATATAAACACCAAGCCATCTACCAGGTCCCTAATAGAAGCCCTAAATATCCTATCGGCTCCACAAATCACTGTCACCCTACAGCTCGCTATGGAGTCACACACTAATTGCCTTCAGTAACTGTAATGCAGCCAGCTAATTGCATAATACGTATTAAATGTATAATGTAAGCTCTGCTCAATACAATCTACAGCTGTGTATTTATTTCCTTGGACACTTTAGAATAAATCAAAACAGCAGAGAATAGGTGACTCGCCTCTAGCGCATGGACCGCTGAAATCAGGACTTTATGGCCTGATTTCACTCAAACGTCGCAATCGGCGAGTGACATTGCCATCGGCTGGGTAGCTCGCTGTCCGACCGTCCAGTAACCATCCGGACCAAGCCCAGGTCGTCAACGGCGCGCACTGTTCCCGCGCGCCTCAAGGAGTTGTCAGCAAACCGTAGAGACCCAGCCTGCTAGCTGCAGGCAGGCAGGGTCAGGAAGCCTACGGGGGCCAAGGGTTTGCTTCCGAAAGGAAAGCCCGGCCCTGGTATCTAAGGCCACGAAGGAACGGGGTTTGTTTTTAGTCAATAAGAGCCTGACACTATCTCCCGCTCCGCCCAAGAGCGGGAGATGTCATTGGATGATTTTACCCACCACCAAAAAAAAAAAAAAAAACTTTGCCGTCGGTGTTACGCAAAAATATTATTTTTTTCGGTTTCGCTCGTACGACAGCGCTGTCTCTTATCTCTGTCCTTGTCTATCAGTGACTGTAGGTTTGCGACTGAGATGACACTGATATCATAGTTGTGTGAGTTTCGAGTCCAGGTTTTCTGATTGTTATATTAGCGCGTTACGTATGTATCTTCCGTTATAATATATCAATGCTGTACACAAATAAAAAAAAAACGTTTTGGTCTAGTGATAGAGTCCCTGACCGCTATGTCGGAGGTCATGGTTTCGATTTCCACCTAGGACAAATTCGAGGCGGTAAAGCCCCTCTTTGAGGTGTGGCTGGAAAGGCCCCACGGCGTCGTCACCTTCCGTTTGGCGCAGGTGCTGACCGAACACGGCAAGTTCGGTCCGTACCTGTACAAGATTCGTGCGGAGACGACGCCCGGATGTCGCCACTGTGCGGAGCGTCCGGAGGACACGGTGGAGCACACAGTCGAGGTGTGCCCCGCTTGGGAAGAGCATCGCCGTGTCCTTGTGGGGGCGATCGGCGGCAGCGATCTCTCGCGCCGGGGTTTGGTTCAAGCCATGCTCCGAAGCGAGGAGGAGTGGCAGGCGATCGCCTCCTTCTGCGAAGCAGTAATGCTAGCAAAGGAGGAGGCCGACCGCATCAGGCAACGGCGTACACGCCGCCGCCGCCGCCGGGTATCCGATCCCGATTTCCGGCCACCGTAGGCGCGGGCTCGCGGACGGCGGGCAATGGGTAGCTCGCTGTCCGTCCGTCCGGTAACAGACCGGTCCGAGCTCAAGTCGTTTACGGCGCGCACTGTTCCCGCGCGCCTCAAGGAGTTGTCAGCAAACTGTAGGGGCCCGACAGGGCCGAAGCCTACTGGGGTCAAAGGGTGTGTATGGGGTGAAAATGGCACCCGGGGCCCTGGGACCAAGGCGAAGAATGGAACGGGGTAGGTTTTTAGTCAGTAAGAGTCTGACACTACCTCCCGCTCCACCCAAGGGCGGGATTTGTCATTGGATGATTTTACCTACCGAAAAAAAAAAAAAAAAAAACCTAGGACAAATGTTTTGTGATGAGCAGGACCATTTGTTCTGTGTTGGGGTGTAATTTATCTATAATATGTATGTATTTAGAAATATACAAGTATGTTTATCAACATTTTCAAACAAAAAAAACCGCATCAAAATCGGTCCATTCGTTTGGGCGCTGCGATGCCACGGACAGATACACAGACAGACAGACAGACAGAAAGACAGACTTATAACACCCCTCTTTTCCGTCGGGGTTTAAAAAGAACTCATTGGGCATCAAAAAATTCATCCACATCGATGTCAATGGGAAATTGCACAGAATGCTGGCAGCATTGCCACGTTGGATAGCAATGCGATTCATTTCCGATTCGTTGACCGAAGAAAAGCTCAACTTACTGGTCGCGCGAAGAAAAAGATGTTTAATAACGTAAGACTTAGAAGCGGTTATTAAGGTAGTCATGGGTAGACCGGTCTTTAGATATAGGTCTCACTGGTTTTTTTTTTTTGTTGAGTAAAAATCATCCAATGACAGATCCCGCCCTTGGGCGGAGCGAAAGATAGTGTCAGACTTTTACTGACTAAAAAACCCATCCCGTTCTTACATTGCCTTTATTCCAGGGCCCCGGGGTTGACTTTCGCACAATCAATATGGCCCCAGACGGCTTCGGCCCTGCTGGGTCCCTGCGATTTGCTGACAACTTCTGGAGGCGCGCGGGAACAATGCGCGCCGTGACGACTTGGGCTCGGTCCGGACAGTTACCGGACGGTCGGACAGCTAGCCACCCATTGCTCGCCGCCCGCGCCTACGGTGGTCGGAATCCCGGCGGCGGCTGGGGCGTGAGTGCCGCTGCCTCATGCGGCCGGCCTCCTCTTTTACTAGCATTACTGCTTCGCAGAAAGAGGTGACCGCCAAGGCCCGGCGCGAGAGATCGCCGCCGAGGACTCACTGGTAGCAATTCATGTAGTCTGGTTTCAATGTTCTTCTGGGGGTTGAATATACATTTATATTCTACCTCAAATCATAGTCACCCTTTATTTAGGTAGCAGTCTGTATACACAACACATTAATTGACGAGTTAATACAGGAGCTAGGTAAACGGTATATTGCAGGCTCGATCAAACTCGACGACTCAACTGTTTATTGAGTAATGATATACGGACCTATATTAGTGTATATTAAGCATATATGTTACTAACTTCTGCCAGTGGTTTCGCTCGCCTGAAATTAGTTCTCCAAGCTAGCTTTAAAAAAAGGACAATTGTCTCATACTAGGAATTGCTCATGTATCTTGGGTTTTTTTTTTATGGTAGGTAAAATCATCCAATGACAAATCCCGCCCTTGGGTGGAGCGGGAAGTAGTGTCAGACTCTTACTGACTAAAAACCTACCCCGTTCCATTCTTTGCCTTGCTCCCAAGGCCCCGGGTACCATTTTCACATACCCTTTGACCCCAGTAGGCTTCGGCCCTGTTGGGCCCCTACAGTTTGCTGACAACTCCTTGAGGCGCGCGGGAACAGTGCGCGCCGTAAACGACTTGAGCTCGGACCGGTCTGTTACCGGACGATGTATCTTGGGTGCGTTTACAAACAAACTTATAAGAGACACTGATTCATCCCTTGCATAATAAAGTGCAAAATTTTAGTTTTCTAGGTAAATGAATCTTACCCATATCACCCTTTTCCAGCCACCGTGGGCACGGGCATGCGGACAGCGAGTGAGGAGCTCACTGTCCGACCGTCTGGTAACCATCCGGAACGAGCCCAAGTCATCGACAACGCATAGTGTTCCAGGCGCGCCTCAAGGAGATATCAGCAAAACCGTAGGGCCACAGCAGGATCGAAGCCTACTCAGGTCATGGGTTGTGCGAAAAAGAACCCCGGTGGCCTGGAACGCTAGGCAATGAAGTAACAGGAGGTTTTAGTCAGAAAAAGTCTGGCACGTCCTCTCACGGGCGAGAGATGTTATTGTAAGATTTCCTACCCAAAAAAAACCCAAATCGCGCTTTAAAAAAATAGTTATATATTCTATTAAAAATAGTTGGTAAGTGCGAGTAAATACAATGATTACAATTAATGAAAATAGATTCTTTGGTCCAGTGTTTTAGGCGTGAAAACTACACAAATAAACAGACAGACTTCTCTCGTGTTTATAAATTAGTATGTAAGTATGGATATTGAGCATATATTATTATTTGCCAGTTTATGAAGCCAGCAGTTGCGTTAATTAGGAAACGCGTGTGACTGAGTGGTTGTTTATGAATTAGTAAATAAATAATGAACAGAAATGGAGAATTCTAGAAGTGGAATTTGATTGAACAAACTTAATTGTGTTTATTAATTAGGTACATGTTTTTCTTAACCTATTTATACACCGTTAAATTTTGATCGTTTTAATCCAGTGGAGGGTCGATTGACATGAAACACTATCGATTTGTAAAAATAAAATTAAAAAATGAAGTCCTTTGTTAAAGCCCCCGTTGTTTTAGGAAGATCCTGCTTCGGATTGGGCGAGAAGAAACACCTGGGTACGAGTATTTTCATTATGCAATGTGCACATCGCCTGCAGGATACAGGCGACAGCTCCTAATGCCCGCTCTGACCTGCCGTGACCTGTGTTGGTGATATCAAACTTGTGAGTTTTTTTTAATATTTTCGGGGAAAATATGAAATGATGTAAAAAAATTGGAATCGATTCAGTTACTGATTCTGAACGAACTATATTCAGGTTTCGCATAGACTAAAAATAATGCTGTATAGCTCGAGTGGTAGGTACAGCTCGCCGGTACTTATAGCTTGCCCTTAGATAAGCGCCTGGATTAGAGTGCTATTCTCTAAGAAAACGCAGCGCTGCCTCAACGACGAACACCCAAATAGGATACATTGGATTGTCAACCTAATTTACTTGTTCATTGGATTGTTAATTGAATGTATCCTATTTGGGTGTTCGTCGTTGCAGCAGCGCTGGATTTATTAGCGAATAGCACCACAGGTCGACGGCACGTTGTGTTTCACGTTCTCAATAGACACGTACGTATAATTGACGGGGCCTTCTTAAGCCGATGCCTGCTAGGCTTACGGGTATTTTCATATACGAAAGAGCCTGCGACCCTGTCCAGGGAAACTGGAGGAATATAGGTGGGTTTCAGTCAGTAAAATTCTCACAATTCTCCCTGTGGGTACACCCAGAGTGGTAAGAGTTATTTTGTATTTTATTACCCAAAAAAAAACCCTTGCCAGTTTTTATATGGAGATCGCACTGTTGAATGTGCGCTTTTCTACATAAGTACAGCTTTGTTCACTTACCTACTCAATAGAATAACCACAATCCAAAAATCGCGTTGTTTTTGTCATGTGCTGTGAATAAAATGAATAGGAGCAACGAGGGCAGTGGGATGTATAGGCTTTTTTTTAGGTGGGAAATCGTCCAATGACATCTCCCGCTTTTGGACGGAGCGGAGGGCGTGTCAGACTTTCACTAAAACCGACTCCTGTTCCTGCTTTGCCTGAGGGCTTGGGATTTTCTTTCGCACAACCCATTGCTCTAGTAGGCTTCGACCCCGCTGGGCCCCTACGTTTGCTGACATCTCCTTGATGCGCGCGTGGAACACTACGCGCCGACGACGAGTAACCCATTGCTCACCGTCTGCAAGCAAGTTATTTAATGTTTTTACTTTTTGATTTGCCACACTCAAAAAAAAACAGCCTTAGCATATGTTTCAATTAATACCCAACCAATATATTTGGCACTAAATAATAAAGAGAAGCTCACCGATAAATTCTGCAGAATTCAACTAAATTTAGACCAGTGACATCCAATCTTAATAGCTCCAAGCGATGTTACTCCAATTTACAACCGTTCGGCTTGCGTTTGACTTCGAGTCAAAGTAATTAGAACTTTAATTGCTGTTCTGAAAGTTGGTTTTGGCTTGGAAGTAGCCTCGTTGGCGAGGTAAGGGTTAGAGCTTATTGGTAATGAAGTGCTGTTTAAATTTATATTTGTAAAATTAATTATGGCTGGGAAGTTATATGTGTATTCTGTTCGTATGGAATTGGAGAAATGCAGAGAAATGATAATTGCTTTTCTTGGATTAAATTTGAATAATTGCAGATTTAATTTGACTAATGTAGTTGCCTGTCTATCTTATTTTTTTTTATTTTTTATTTATTCAATCTTTATGCACACAAACAGTACAGAGGCGGACTTAATGCCTTAAGGCATTTTCTACCAGTCAACCTTTGGGTGATGCAGAGACAAATTGTGGTAGGTGCAAAATTAAGCATTACAAATTATTATCTTATATAAATATATACCTATATCCTATAAATACAATATACCTACATAATATATCTATATGTACTCAAACTATAATGAAGAAGAGAGAAAAAAAAGCATAGACAAAAAAAGAAGAGAATACACGAATCTAGTTTTACATTAGTGCAGAGAAACATTGAGGAATCAAATTAGCTATCTAATTATTAAATACATGAAAGGACTGTTCTCGTTTTTATTTTATTTTTGGCTTTTGACCAATTACTTAGTTACCTTCGGACGTAAAGTATGTTGTAAAGCTAGTGTGAGAATCCTGGTACCCATAACACAAGTTAAATTTTTCCTTGGGTACCAAAACTCATTACAAATACTACTAACATACTATTTTTATTCTCTAATGTTTGTCTTTGTTTTTTGTGTTGTTTGTACGTGTTTGCTTGTACAATATGATGCAGTCCAATAAATGATTATTATTAAATGTTCAGTAAAATACATGCCCTGAGGTATCAGAACATTCTGGAGCTTGTGGACAATGAGCAATGGGAATCTCACTTTGCGCAGCCCGAGTCGACAGCAAGTTGTATGCCACGCTCGCCTCGAAGAGATGTCTGCAAAACTGAAGAAGTCGATATGTGCAGGGCTAGAAGAATATTTGAAAGAATTACCGTGTAACATGTGTTATTAATTTTACGCCATGCCACACGGTAACAGTTGAAAAATTGCAAATAGCGAGCAGATGCGATGACCAATCCTGAAGGAATAACCGCAGCCCTGGAACGCAAAAGGCAACTGACGACATAGGCTAGTTTTATTCAGTAAAAGTCTGACGCGTCTGCTCATTCCGCTCTTGAGCGGAAGAAATCATTGTATGAATTAATTAATGTCTATGACAATCACTGCTTTAGACATATCTATAACTCTAAGTTCTACACTACTTTTAGGGTGCTTTCAATTTATGCGTTTTTTTGACGGGCTACTGCGGTGCTGATACGAACGATTGTATTTTTCAAACAAAGCGCGCAGTGCAGCAATCATACCGCGAACGGTCGACAACACGCTAGGTGTTGGCCAAGCCTCCAATTCCTTTTGTTTTGACGTCATCTCAACGCTCAGTCACGTGGTCAGAACAAAAGAATCTGAGGCGTGGCCAACTCCAAGCGTTCACGCTTAACGTAACGATCGTAACTTGGCTATGGGGGCAGGACAGCAACGTCACAAGCACCACGTATTAAATTCGGTGTTGAATAGAATAGCGCATCACTGGCACACAAACGCACAATAGCCAAATACGTTTATCAATTTAGGCGCTTGTGGTCAGCTAACGTAATGCAACCGGCCGGTTGCGGCACGGTAAGCGTGCGGCAGCGGTTCTACAAGAAACGTCCAAATTGAAAGCACCCATAGACTAAAAAGTTGATGAATGGAACCCCCGCACTTAGTGGAGTAATTATATCTTCTGAGGCCCGTGGCAAATTCGTTGGGCCCCAGAAAAATCGTCATGTTATGATTTTTTTTTTATTATGTTTAGTTACTCCTTCTGAACGAAAGAAAGAAAAATATTTTATTTCACACATATAGACACACACAACGCAGAAACAATTCCTGCCTGACACTGGTTTTCAACTGAACCTTATTTAGAGTGGACGGTGAAAAAAATTAGTTTATTAATTTTGTTGGTAGTTTTAGGTGTAAAGTAAATAAGTTTATATTAAATAAGATTATATTTAAAAAACAAACCAAACTTAAGTGGCAATGGGCTGGGCACATTGCACGCAGAACAGATGGCCGTTGGGGCCGAAAGGTTCTGGAGTGGTGGCCGCGTACCGGAAGACGCAGCGTTGGAAGGCCTCCCACAAGGTGGACCGATAACCTGGTCAGGGTCGCTGGAGTCCGATGGATGCGAGACGCATAGAACCGGCCATTGTGGCGACGCTTGGGAGAGGCCTATGTCTAACAGTGGACGTCTTTTGGCTGAAATGATGATGATGATGATGATTTCTATGGTTCTGTCACTGCCTGCACTAGCATCTTTGACAATTGGACATGAATTACACGCCCTTTTCACGCTGTCAGTACTTTTGTTTTGCAGTTCTGAACTGCGTTTGTCTTAAACGCTACATAAATCGCTCCCGCTCCTCTCATTACTACTCTCAATCTTACCGTACAATTTAATTCGTCCTCATGCTAATAGGTACCGGTCTCGGCTGGGAGGCAATTTCGCAAGACGTTTCAGTTACTGATGGCATTAGCCTGTATCACGACACTATGGTTTTACATTTAACGTTACCATCATGTACTTGTAACTACTATGTATAGGAGAAGGTTTCGGTAGAGATACCTATAGTGGTTTAGTTAAAAAAAAATTTAAGACGACGATTACATAGACAATTAACAATAACAACTTAACAACAATAACAACTTAACAACAATAACAACAACAACTAAACAAAACAAACACAACAAACAAAACAAACAAAAAAAACAAACACATCACAGGCTAGGGGACGAGGAGCAATGGATAGCTCGTCGTTCGCACGCCTTTGTAGCCAAAGAGTATTTTGTTGGGGTTTTCTCTGGGTCTATGTCGACTTCGCGTATTAGCGATTTTAGTTTTATATAAAAAAGTTACTATTCAAGAATGTTGTTTTTGCCAGACCCTATTAAAAAAAACGTGTTCTTCTTCAATTCCGTGGCGAAATCTCGTAGATGCAGCAGAGCTCCCACTTCTCTCTTACCTTTATTGGCTAGCTTGGTGTAGATTTGCAAGAGCAAACATACTCAGGAGGAGGTTGTATGATAATCCAGTAAGGCGCCGGTAGAGATTTTGACCGCACTTCCGAGATTTTCCTGATAACCATGGTATACCGCTTTTGATTCCCTTCAGGGTTTCGAAATATGTTTTTTTTTTTTTGCTACATAAACGGCCATATCCATTTTATTCGTTAACTTAGAAGTTTGATTTTTTCATAGCTTCAAGGGACCGCAGACCTGAGTATATAGTTTTGACTCGATAGCTCCACGCGTTCCCGAGATAAAGGGTCTTGACAGACAGACTAACAGACAACAAAGTGATTTTATAAGCTTTTGGTTTTCCTTTTGAGGTACAGAACCTTAAAAAGAAAAGATAGTAACAATGTATAATAGAGGCTGGCTTTTACCTCGGTCGGAGATTAAGCATCGTCATACAACGTGGCAATGCCACCAGTACTTTGGGCTCTGGGGCTCTGGGAAGGTATGAAAATGCATACCAGGGCCCTGGAACCAAGGCAGGGAAGGAACAGGGTAGGTTTTTAGTCAGTAAGAGTCTGACACTATTTCCCGCTCCGCCCAAGGGCGGGATTTGTCATTGGATGATTTTACCTACCGAAAAAAAAAAAAAAAAAAAAAAAAAACCACGACTTTGGGCATACCAGTATACTTATAGTCGACAGTGATGCGGATGATTTTTTTGACGCCAGCTAGAAATTACTACTGTCTTTAAAGTACCTATATAATCATACCTATAGTTTTAATTAGTTAAGTGTTTTTTTTCCTATGTTAAACAAATAATAAATGATTACAACATTTATAAAACTTTTTTTTATAATTCTTCTGGTGCAATCCGTGCAACATTTATTACCATGTAGTGTACTACCTAAGAGATACTATCACCGATGAGGTCACATTTAAACTCTGGTTTTCAAACTACACACACACAAATATCAAAACCACGCTATATACCTATACCTACCCATCACACAAAACAAAAACATTACTGATAAAACTCAGACCGCGGTCCCGCTGGTAAAGTCCCGCTGCCCGCCAGGAATTATCTCTTCACACAACTTCTCCTATATAAACTCAAGGATCCATTCGCACAGCATCATTCGTGATTCCAGAACTAAGCAATCATGTTCTCTCCAATTCTCTTCACAATCTTCGCAGTCAGCGCAACCGCTTGGGAAGTGGTCCCAGAAGGTTATGAACTGTCGTTCAGTCCTCAGGATCAGGAGTTGAGCGATGACTTCTACCAGTACTTACATCTGCCAGAACATAGGAGACAGACCCGCCAGCTACATGGAAGTGCCATGGTGAATTCAGATGGATCGACTGGTAAGTTTTTTTTTTATATTGTAAAGACGTTAAGCCGTTGCGATAGTTTTCATTTGTAGATCTTTGACTGAAGTTTCGTTAAGTCTGTCAGATTCCTTGGTATCCTATACCTACTGGTGTCTAATCTTACTAATAAGTATCGTGTTAAATAGGTTTATATGGTTAAGAAAGGCAGTTGCTCTCTATAAAGTAATGATATTATTACTCAAGCCCCAAGCGAACGCCGGCGTTCGCACACCTATTTTCTTTCTATTGAGTCTCTAATTACGGTATTCAAATGATTAATTCACGGTCAGAGGTACCTATGCAGAACAGAGTATAAAGTCACGCAAACCTCTTATATTCTTTATTGTACACACAAATAACATAGTCAACAAAAAATAGGACAGGTAATGAACAAAAAATACACAGGCGAACATAACCCACAGTTGGGTTTTCTTACAGCAAACCGATTATAAGAAAAATCACCACTGAAAAGGAACCCAGCTGAATGCGTGCCAGAGGGTCATGGCAATACGCATGGTGCGAGGGTACCGAACGATTTCCCGCGAGGCGGCGACCCTCCTTGCTGGCCAACCGCCATGGGATCTGGAGGCAACAGTCCTTGCACACATGCACGACAAGCGCATGGAGATGCAACGCCGGGGCGAAATTCCGCTGCCACGACAAGTCGAGGCATGGCGGACAGAGCTCCGGCAAGATCTCATGGCGAAATGGCGTCAGCGACTATCGCAACCTCGTTCGGGGCGCGCCACAATTGGGGCGGTAAGGCCCATCCTTGAGGCATGGTTGGAAAGACCTCACGGCGTTCTCAACTTCCGCACGATGCAGGTGCTTACAGAACACGGAAAGTTCGCTAAGTACCTGTTCCGGAGTCGTGCGGAGGATTCGCCCGGGTGTCGCCACTGTGCGGAACACCCGGAGGTCACGGTGGAGCACACTGTAGAGGTGTGCCCCGCCTGGGCGGAGCATCGCCGTGTCCTCGTGGGGGCGATCGGCGGCAGCGATCTCTCTCGCCGGGCCTTGGTTCAGGCCGTGGTCCGTAGTGAGGAGGGATGGCAGGCGGTCGCCTCCTTCTGCGAAGCAGTAATGCTAGCAAAGGAGGAGGCCGACCGCATCAGGCAGAGGCAACGGGGCGCTCGCCCCAGCCGCCGCCGGGATTCCGATCCAGATTTTCGATTTTCGAGATTTCCGGCCACCGTAGGCGCGGGCTTGCGGACGGCGTATGCAATAGGTAGCACGCTGTCCGATCGTCCGGTAACCGACCGGACCGAGCCCAAGTCGTCGACGGCGCGTTCCCGCGCGCCTCAAGGAGCTGTCAGCACACCGAAGAGGCCCGGCCTGCTAATTGCAGGCAGGCAGGTTCGAAGCCTACTGGGGTCATGGGTTAACTTCCGAAAGGAATACCCGGCCCCGGCTCGATAGGCTACGAAGGAACGGGGTAGGTTTTTAGTCAGTAAGAGTCTGACACTACTTCCCGCTCCGCCCAAGGGCGGGATTTGTCATTGGATGATTTTACCTACGATAAAAAAAAACAACTGAAAAGGAAGATTCTCCGACCAGACAGATGTTATGTCTGGTCCGGGTAGTTGATTTCGGGCTGTTGTACCTAAATGTTCAGATCAGTGGTGCTATTCTCTATACTATGATTTTTTATTAGACGAAGTAAAGTGACAGCTATAACAATGGTTGTTTGACAGTTGGGCATTGTTATTTGACAGTTGGGCATTGTCCACTGCTGTCACTTTATTTCATCTAATAAAAAATCATAGTATAAGAAAACGCAGCGCTGCCTCAACGACGAACACCCAAATAATATACATTGGATTGTCAACCTAACGAACCTTTACATTGGATTGTTAATTCAATGTATCCTATTTGTATATTCGTCGTAGCGACAGAGCTGTGTTTTCTTAGAGAATAGCACCAGAGTACCTAAATGTGCGATGCAGGCTTTTGAATTTTTAATTCCTATATGTAGTTTTAGATGTCGCTACATCAATTGGGAGATGGCTCGACAGATCGATCGATATTCATTTGTTTATTCTTTTCCAGGTATCAACGCCAAGTTGCCACTTGCTGGGAACGATAAGAATGTTCTGAGCGCTATTGGTGCTGCTAACTTCGATGCGAACCAGCGCTTGTCCGGTACAGCTGGTCTGGCTTTGGATAATGTGTAAGTGTATTTTTCCAGCCGTTTTGCATCCGCAGTTGATCTTACAGGATCGTACATATTTCTGGTATAAATACTATAGATGACTTTGTATTAGCGAAATAAACTCCTTTCAGATTCTTCTTCGATTATTTCGGGTCACTAGTTACAGACCTATCCTCAGACAAACAATCAACCTTACCTTCTTACAATATCTATATTATTTAAAGTTACTAACTTCTGTCAGCGGCTCCGCCCGCACGAGAAAATTGCCTGCTGCGGTCTTCCCGCCTGATTATAATTTAGTTGTCTTCAAGGCTAGAGTCAATAAGCTCTTAATCAGGGGCGTAGCTACCGCCGTATCTGCCGTATCAATTATACGGGACTCCCACCCTACACCCCGTTGTAGACAAAAATTCGGAACATATCATCCACAACCGTCTCATATTGTAAACTACCATCAAACATTGCATCACTGCTTACCATCAGGTGGAATCGCAGTCAAGCACTAGTTTTTATTATTTAAAAAAATATTCAACATTTAAACATTCTGTTCTTTAACACTAAGTGATAAAGTAGCATTCTACTGATGACTGACCAGAGTGCCTAGTGTGAGTTTGTTTTATGTAAACGCGATCGACACGTTTATGACGTTCGGCGCACTGATTGGCCAACTCGAAACTCTTAGCCAATCAGAAAGCCAAACGCAGTAAACGTTTCGATCGCGTTATCGTAAAAACATCTCGCACTCAACTCACAGTAGTTTTTGATTTTATTCGTTTTAATCAAAATTATAAATCTTACCTGACGAACATGTGTATGTAGATAATATAGAAGAACACGAGTCATTAAAAGTAGTCAGTCACTCAAAACTTGCCGTTATAGCGGCGAATGCAGCCAAAATTTTTTGCATAAATGAAGAGCCAAGACCTCATTCAGTTTGGACTTGAGGACGGCGACTAATGCGTAGCTCACCCGGATCGAGCCCAAGTCGTCGACGGCGCGTAGTGTTTCACGCACGCCTCAAGAGGATGTCAGTAAAAACGTAGGGATCCAGTAGTGTCGAAGCCTACTGGCGTAGGTACATAGGAGGAACATAGGAGTGGGTTTTAGTCAGTAAAAGTCTGACATCCCGCTCGATTGCGCGATTAGTAATTCTAACTCATGTGAAACTTTCCTCAATTCCAGCAACGGCCACGGACTCTCCCTCACCAACACGCACATTCCAAACTTCGGCGAGCGCGTCACAGCTGCCGGCCACGCGAGCCTGTTCCACAACCCAAACCATGACGTCACCGCTAACGCTTTCGCCACCAGGAATATGCCTTCCATTCCTCAAGTGCCCAACTTCAACACCTACGGTGGTGGACTTGATTATATGTACAAGTAAGTGTTATTAAAATAATTATTACGATGTCTTTTGATCAAGAGTGGATAGGGTGCTTCAAGATAAGCTAAGATCCATCTTCGACCACATCATTGCTTACCAACAGAGTGGACAATGAATCCGAGACAGTTTAAGCAAGCCTATCAATAAATACGGGATTGCTTGAAATAATCATCGGCCTTGGAACTCAAAAGGCCAGTGAATAATCAGGGAATGTCAGATTTTTATTGACTAAAACCGGTTTGGTTTTAGTCAGTAAAAATCTGCCAAAGTAGTAAGTCCTGCTCCGAGCGCATGTCTTTATGTGATAATTTCCCACCTCATAAAGAAAGTAATTAAGACACAGACACAAATTATTTCTAAGTTTGAAATTTCCTATTAAAAAAAAAAAAAAAAAATTTCTTTATTTCAGACCCAATATAGTCCATAGATACATTGTTAGTGTGTTAGTAACAGAAAGTGCTTATATACTATATTAGTGTTATTAGTAACCTATAGCTAATTCCACCCAGTGTCTCTGGATGGGGCAATCAGGCCTGTCAGCAATCATTTTCAGGATACTGTTACGAGTGTTGCGCAATCGTTGCAGTAAGGAAGCCGCTTTCTTACGCATGATGGCGTGAAAGCCATCCGTGTGAGCCGTAGCAAACATTCCCGACGCACTACAATGCCGCGGCAACCGCAACAGCATCCTGAAAGCGTTGTTATATTGTACGCGCAGGACGTTGTAAGCCCGGTTCGTATATGACACCCACAGGCCGCTCGAGTAGAAGGACTGACAGAACGCCTTAAATAAACAAATTTTGACGTCTGCCGTGCAACGAGCGAACCTACGGGCGAGCATATTACCACGCACCGCCAACGCCCTGCGCTCGCGCTCTATGTCGCCATCATCACGTAGGTCACTTGTGACAACATGGCCTAGGTACTTAAAACTGTCAACCACTTTGAGTACCACGCCGTTAAGACATACCGGAGGCACACGGCGAGGCTGTTGTTTAGGTGCTTTAAACACTAAAAGCTCACTCTTTTTTGAGTTGTAACCTATTTGCAACTCCGAAAAATAAAGGTTTCTTACGTTTTCCTTCCATTACAGGAATCGAGTCGGGGCTTCATTAAGTGCAGCTCACACGCCGCTCCTTCAACGCACCGATTACTCAGCCACCGGAAACCTGAACCTGTTCAGAGGACGAGACAGTTCTTTGGACTTCAACGCCGGTTTGAGCAAGTCGGTGTCGCCCTTCATGAGGAGCTCCTCATGGGAACCTTCCACTGGCTTTACTTTTACAAAATACTTTTAATTTTCTAAGAAATCTTCAATGACAAAAGGGTATTGACTTGACTGGATTCTGCTACTAGTCGGTACTATAAGTCTTTTCTGTGGTTGCTAACCTTCTTTCTAACACACTTATAGTGCCTGTAGTCCTACCCAAAATTAGAAAAAAAAAACAAGATATTTTGCGTCTACCGCTTATGAACTTACGGTGTCCGCCATAGATATCGATAAATATCCGATGTCCGTGGTGTTTGCGGGGTATCAGGAGACATTTGAGAGATTAGAGTTACTGTTACAAATTGATATATGGTAGCGAAATCGTTAGTCCGTCTAGTAAATTCTCCGTTTTTTGTTATTTCTTGTACTTATCGGTTTTATTTATAGATATTCGTACTTTCTAAGTGACTTGGTTTATTTGTAAAAAGTTTTTTTTTTATGTGGATATGATTCATTTTCATGTTGTGTACCTAATCAAGATTGTACATTTCAATAGAACGTAACGTAAAATATCTGGTAGTCAAGTGATTTTTATAACCAAAGTATTAATTTAATATTTGATTTGAAAAATAAGTGTAAATATCATTACAAATACATTCGACACTTCATCAGTGTTACTCTTTATAGCTAAATATTAATGATATAGATAGGAAGTCATTTTCTATTGTCAATGCATTTACAATATTAGTTCCGTAAGTCGTAATAGATCTGTCAATAAAAATATTTTTAATTAAGTTGGTTTCTTAATTTCTAATTTCTATAGAAGATCAATTCTTTGGATTTTGTTTACCGAGAAAACATAACACATTTTTTTTTCATTAAAAAAAAATATCAAGTTGCCAGGACACCATAACACTTCTGAGTAACATTATAAAGCTACAGAGTTTGTTTACGGAAAAATATTATTTTAGAGAAAAAAATGTTTAGAAGAACTATAATATAGCCAGGCACGAATAATCCGAGAAGAAAACAGTACAATACACAGCATATAAGTCGAAACAAAATAGTGATAGGTTTTTTTTTTTTTTTTGGGTAGGTAAAATCATCCAATGACAAATCCCGCCCTTGGGTGGGGCGGGAAATAGTGTCAGACTTTTACTGACTAAAAACCTACCTTTCCGTTCCTTGCCTTTATCCTGGGGCCCGTGGTGACAGTCTCACATAACCTTTGGCCCCAGTAGGCTTCGGCCCTGCTGGACCCCTACAGTTTACTGACAACTCCTTGAGGCGCGCGGGAACGGTGCGCGCCGTAGACGACCTGAGCTCGGACCGGTCTGTTACCGGACGGACGGACAGCGAGCTACCCATTGCCCACCGTCCGCGAGCCCGCGCCTACGGTGGCCGGAAATTGGGATCGGAAACCCGGCGGCGGCGGCGGCGTGTGCGCCTTTGCCTAATGCGGTCGGCCTCCTCCTTTACTAGCATTACTGCTTCGCAAAAGGAGGCGACCGCCTGCCACTCCTCCTCGCTCCGGAGCATGGCTTGAACCAAGCCCCGGCGCGAGAGATCGCCGCCACGAGGACAACGCGCTGCTCTTCCCAAGCGGGGCACACCTCGACTGTGTGCTCCACCGTGTCCACCGGGCGGTCCGCACAGTGGCGACACCCGGGCGTCGTCTCCGCACGAATCTTGTACAGGTACGGACCGAACTTGCCGTGTTCGGTCAGCACCTGCGCCAAACGGAAGGTGACGACGCCGTGGGGCCTTTCCAGCCACGCCTCAAAGAGGGGCCTTACCGCCTCGATCGTGGCATGCCCAGCACGAGGTTGCGACAGTCGCTCTCGCCATTTCACCATGAGATCCCGCCGGAGCTCTAACCGCCACGGTGGTAGGCCAGCAAGGAGGCTCGCCGCTTCGCAGGACACCGTACGGTATCCGCGGATCATCCGGATGGCCATGACCCTCTGGCAGGCGGTTAGCCGGGCCGCCACTCGCTTACGTAGCGATGGCGCCCACACCGGCGCACCGTAAAGGGCCATGGACCGAACGATGCCTGCGTAGAGCCTCCGGCAGGATGCGTCTGGACCCCCTAGGTTCGGCAGGAGCCGCTTGAGCGCAGCCCCAGTCGCATTCAACCTGGGAGCCAGACGTCGGAAGTGCAAATAGTGATAGGTAGACCTTCAATGCGCAGTAACAGATTTTCGGGTCTGAATCGAAGAGTGGCACAGCGGGGCCCGCGCGTCACCGTAACTACGTCGGCATTTTAGTTCAACTTATTATTAACTATAGGTATTCACCAATCACAAAATAGCACTGTAGGATCATCAACCACCACCAATCAACGGATCGAACTTTAGGAAATCGATATTTTTAGAACTCGATTTATTTTAGAATCGATTCTTTAGACTTCGATTCGAACGATTCATAAATCGATCTTCTATAGGAAGAATCGCTATCCCTACCTGCGGATATTACATTATAGTGCCTTACCATGACGTGTAAAAATGTCAGGCGTGCGAGTGAAAAAGAAGGACGAAGCTATATACCCTTTATAGCTCCATCATTTCAGTTCAAATCGTAAAATGTACAACTGGCAGAACCGGTATGAACCGGTTTCTGCCTGTAAGCGACAGGCAGCCAGTTGGCACGCACACATAGGCCATTAGATTGTAGTAGTGTCGACCTATCGTAGAGTCATCGTTTGAAGTTTTGTCTCTGGTTACTCTGTGATATGATAGTGAAAAATGAAATCACAAAAATTCTATAAACCTTTTATTTTCCTTACATAAACTTTCTTAAACCTACTTAAATTTATCTACTATTTACAAACTAGAACAATATAATTGTTGTCACATGATAAAAACACAAATTCTTTGTTTAAATATAAAAACATGGCAATAGCTTAGAACTAGGACGTTTACAAAATATCTTTTACACCACAAATTCAAAATTCTAATATTAGTACGGATTTGTTTTTATACTTCTTTGACAGTCGTTACGGGCAATCAGGGGTCTTACTGTGAGTGATTGAGCTATACACGTGGTAGGACCTCAGAAGGACAAAAGTCTTACGTGAGCGATTCAACGCAATACGTGTTGGACAGGGTCAATATGTATAAGTAAACAGTTGAAACAGCCCCCCCCCCCCCGGCTTCGCTCGGGACATATACCCTTAAACAAATTCTCATTTTTGATGGGTAAAGTTGAAACACCAAACTGTATAGAATGCAATTTAATTGAAGAACGCGGCTAAACTGGAAGCCGACCCTAATATACTTGGAAAAAGGCTAGGCAGATTGATTACTGAGATGCAAAGGAACGGTCGTTGTGGCGAGACTTGAAACCTACGCTGAAAGGAGACGTTCAATAAATGTATGGAGTTTGGGCTAAAATAATTAAAAAATTGAACAGCAACCTGAGTTGTACAGGCTGAAAGAGCGTAGTTATCTTGATGTTTTTAGGATTTAAGGACACTTTACAGACCTCCGCTTTTTAAGGGAAATGGAAAGACAAGCTTGTATCACTATAAACATTATTTTAAAGGGTTTAACAACCAACAAAGGGTAATTGACGTGACAGTATTGTCATCTGTGTATTATTTGTGCTGCGTTCCTCGTCACGATAAAGTCGATGTTGGCGCGTCATCAGCCGTTCGTTTTGGGTAACCGATTTGTAAACTTGCTAACAGCGACGTTTCCGTGAAGTTATGTACTTTTTAGAAAGGTGTTATCATTAATACTTTATGACTAGGGAAGACAAAAGCCCTCCTGCATAAAGTTTGAACTGTAGCTTACTATGTTTTTCTTGAAAAGGTTCGATGTAACAAAAGGATGTACCCGATAGGGCCCGATCGTGATCTTGCCTCGTTAGATGGCATTAAAATGTATATTTTTCGTTTATTTTGTTTTTAGTGTATGGCAGCATTATTAAGTCAGTAAGAAATGATATAAAATCGAACATTTCACTTTATTGGACTAAATTATTGCTTCAAAATATCTCTAATTCAGTCAGAAGTTCCGTGCTTTCAGCTGCGTGAGCCAGCTACTTAGGTTTTTAGATTGAACTTACATCATCTACCGAAAAAATATTTTTTGACTAATTAGTGTAAACTAGTGCAATTTTTATTCAGCAGCCTTTAAGAAGATTTTGAATAAAGAAAATATAAATTAATAAAATAGAAATCACAAGAAAAACATACAATAAAAATATGTTTAAACATAATTCGTATAAATATTGCTTCTTAAATTATAAAAATGTTACAAAACTTAAACGTTAATTATAATGTTCCAATTGTTCTGTTGTTTAAGTTTTTTTTAAATATTTATTTAATAAAAGCTCAAACCAGTAAATTCACAAAATATTATAATAGAAAGAAATAGGTGTTCACAAATAAAACTTATTAAAAAAAAAACTATTTATCTAATTACAACTGAAAGGTACTCAAACATCTAATCTACTGTTCGTAATGAATATTAACACAATTTGCAAAGAAAATTAAAAAGTAATTATTTCACAGGCCAAGGCCCGACAAAATCACTAAAAACAGACCTAGATTATAACTGTACATTTAGGATTGAATTATACTTAGAACTATATTTGTACTCTTTTCCAATTACCAGATAATCTTACAATGAAATTATTTAGACTTAAATTATATTTAGTGCAAAATCAATGTACATTTTTAACACAGACATTACAAAATGTACTCCTATTTCCAGTGTGAAAATGAAATATTATATTCTTTGATTTATTACTTCGTTGCTGAGCTGTAATTATTTTTAAATCAATATTTTGACATGTATAAATAAAGCTACCTAAACAAATCTTGTGATTTCAATGTGTTGGAAATTAGAATTTCTTAATAATAATTATATTTTCTGTGACTTATAAAAAAATCTATAAAATATGCATACTTACTCAAACAATATTTTACACACATAATATATTATTATTAATAAGAATTATAAGCTGACTGACAATTTATTAATTTAAATTTTACCACAAAACCTTAAAAAATATTTTTATAAAAACTTAAAAGACAAACAAACGTACATTCTCAATATTTAAAATCAATTTACTGCTACAAAATTATCGGTACATAATTATTATCCTTACACTAGAATCACACTGTTTTTATTTACAAAACTATTAAATAATATGCATAACTAAACCCATAATCTAAAATAATAAGCGTACTTACGACTGTATCGTATTCATCGAAACAAACCGTGGCCCTATGAGGCCAAATTTTGGCTGAAAATATTTTAACCGTTGCTTTATCTGGTCACAAGATTTCGGTGTAAGTCCAAAATAGGCGAACCAGTGTGACACTTTAAAAAAATTATATTTTTTTCATCTTTTTCGAAAGTTTATAGTTTCATAAATGCCCTGTAAAAATGGGTTTTAATGTAATTTTATTAATATTTAAATGAGTTTTTCTCGAAATGAGATTTATTCAATTTGCTGACTTACTAACTCAGAGAGGAATTATCTGATCGACTTGAAAATTAATGAATATTTTACCACGAAAAAAATAGGTTATATTAATTGTATGAAGTTAAGTGATTATGATGAAATATTTAATTCAGTTTTTTTCTTCAAAAATTCCCGAACATCCCCTACCTAAATATTCAATGTTCACACTGGCACAGGCCCTTAAGACTTACTACACATTTTTCTGGTTTTTTAGCCTTAAAAATGACATATTTTTGTCAAGGCAGAGGGAAATTTGTGTACCCAAGACAAGAGACACTAGCACATCAAATCACACAACACACTCTTGAAGTATTGACTTAGAAACACCAAAATAGTCCTTATTTATAGGAAGTTAAGGGATCTAGGTTTTAGGGCAGTCTTCCTCATGTACTGATGAGCTAGCTGCGTGAGGTCCAATTGGTCTTGAGTCATACCGCATGCGAAGGTTTGCCATTTGTAGTTACCCTGTAAAGTTGAAGGTTACATTTATTTATTATTTACTAGCTTTTGCCAGCGGATTTGCACACGTGAAAGTCGGTTTGCCTCCATTACTCAAGCCCCAAGTAGAAAGACAATAGGTGTGCGTACACCGGTGTCCGGTGTACGCACACCTATTGTCTTTCTATTATATCTCTAATTATGGTATTCAATGGGTTAAGGGTTTTTTTTATGGTAGTTAGAATCATCCAATGACAAATCCCGCCCTTGGGCGGAGCGGGAGATAGTGCCAGACTCTTAATGACTAAAATGGGCTTTCCTGCTCCTTTTTAGCCTTGGTTCTAGGTCCCTGGTATGCATTTTCATACCTCCCCAGAGAGTAAAATCCATTCTTAGCGGATATCTATACACTATAAGAAACCTACCTGCCAAATTTTAAGTTTGTAGGTGTTATAGTTTCTGAGATTTCGTGATTAATCAATGAGTGGTATTTCGCTTTTATACTCGTATATAAAGATTTATTTTTTAAAGTTTTGCTCCAGACCAGGTTTAACTCCTGTATCATGGGAGCGTTTAGACACATGTAAACCGACATATTCGAGCTCGGCCCGGACGGTTACCGGACGGCCGGACGTCGAGTTACCACAGGCTACCCTGGAGCATTCGCTTTGAGACCTCGGGATGTATAATATACTCAAATTCACTAAAATTTCAACACAAAACAATACTTACTAGTATAAAAGGCGACGAAGGGATCTCCTCCTTGATCTCCGAGAGGTCTTCGAGTTTGTCGAACTTGATGGAGCGGACGGCTGACTTTTTGACTAATATGGGCTCGTTGCCCCGGGCAATCTATAATGGAATACGTTTCGGGTGCAATTTATGACATTTAAATACTTATATGTAGTACTGCATTAGATCTTTCATCATGATTCTCTTGCCGTTAGCCCAATTGATTCAAGGGCCGGAGCAATACAGGGTGTATCTGACAACGTACCACAAACGAATACCATGGATCCAGTACATGGACCCAAAAAAAAATCTTTACTTTTTTTTTAATTAAACGGTATAAAATCGTTATTTTAATATTTTTAGTGAAAAAAGTAATGAATTACTTCTAAAATTAAAAATGCTGTCGGGGTTGATTAGAATAACGATTTTATCAACCCCTTTTAATTAAATATTTTTTTAAATATTTTTTCTTTTTTTACTGAAAATACTTATCATTGAGGTTGGTTAGAATAACGGTATTTCACAATTCCAATAAAAAAACTATTTTTTTTTTTTTTTTAGGAAAAAGCAATGAAACATTCCACCACTGAGGGGGCCAGAATCATGTACTGGATCCATGGTATTCGTTTGTAGTACGCTGTCAGATACACCCTGTATATTTTATCTTATTCGTCTTCATACAAAAAAATGAAGAAATACGATAGACGAATTCAGTAATTTTTTGTTGAGTTGAAACAAATTAAAAAAGAAATAGAACTTCAAATATGACATGCAATACTCATTTGGTCAACTAATAAATTAGCATTAATTTGACTAAAGTACTGTACTATAATTTTAATTTATTACTGTTGTTTGATAACGACTATGAATGCAATTTAATGTGTGCTGTATGAATGTATGTATGTATGCTCTATACAAAAAACACCGAGGCCCCGTCATTCTGGACTTCATAACAGACACTTATTTTGACTAACATTACGATAGCCCGAAACATTAAATTCATAAAACATATTCTTCAATTTAATATGAACTAAGTACAGTTGGTAATAAAATTAATAAAATAATAATTCCCATAACATTAAATCGAAGTTATCAGTACCTCTACCATGAGTTTTAAGCAATAGTATTCGTCGCTACTCGATATCGACGCCGTAAATATTTTGTATGGCAAATTTTGGTTCTGCAAGTGACCGCTAGAGGCGCTGCAAAATTTGCCATACAAAATATTTACGGCGTCGATATCGAGTAGCGACGAATACTATTGCTTAAAAGTCATGGTAGAGGTACAGATATCTTTTTAGTTAACTGCACCAAGGGTGGAAAAAAAATCAAACCAAAAATAAAATGTACAAAATACATTTATTGAAATAAAAAATGACATCGGATCTCTTTTGGATTGGATTGGAATACAAACAATATTGACAGAGACACTAAACTACCCAATAAAAAAGAAAAAAAACACATCGAAATACAAAAAAAAATGTTGCCATAATACAAAGAAACTACAGCTACAGAATAAATTAAAACATTCTTTTAAACATAAATAGTAACAAAAAACAATTTCTATAACAACATATAAATAAATAAGTATTTTTTTATGAAGATTCAACACTGGCCTGTCAATATTGTGCGGGATTGGATTTGGCGGGAAAAATACAAAATGGAGGGATAAAGGGTAAAAGGTAATGTCATTTATTTATTTCAAATAAACTTTTCTTAAGTAGCTGCCGATATAAAAATGTTACAATTTAACAAAAAAGATTGACTGTATAAATACAAATTCCACAACCTATGCGACAGCATTTTAGTCGTTATTCGAATGACAGTTAAATTAAGTATAAAAAATGTTAATATTTTTAAGGCAAAATACAAAGCAAAAATACTATAATTAATAGAATTTCTAAATAAATAAATACAGGGGATAGGACAGGGTTACCTACTAGGGGTGATTAGTAGATCGAACGAATCGTGCCCTAATACTTAAAGACCCTACAATGTCTGTTTTTCAACGATTTTTCTCAAACAAATTCTGTATTGAAGAAAAAGTTAATTTAAAAAACATTTTTTATTTTTCCATTTCATCATCAATATTAAAACATCGCGTCCTAAATACTGTTGAAACACAATTATTATTTTGTACTTATTTGTTTTTTGTTACTACGAACAAGTATTTTTTAACCTAAACATTTTAATACTTGAAATTATTATAACTAGTAACACTTAAATAATTTGGTGCATGGTAAACTTGAGGTATACTTTTGACGAATCCTACAACTAAGTTTTTAACTAGAGAGTTTAGAAATATATTAAATAGAAAAAAAAAAAACGAATAATTCATTTGATGAAAACCTCATCTTTGGTTCCTTATTTTCTAATACCGTTTAACGTTTACATTAGTTTGGTGCAATACCTACCTAAGAATTTGATAATTCGTTAAAATAAAATTAGAAAAATTTACAACCGAATATGGATAACACCATAAAAGTAACGATATTTCGTTTTAAACTTACGTAGTTTAAACTTAATTTTAATGTATTTTATGAGTTAGTCATGATTTTTTACATCCCGTTTTTTAAATCGATTTTTTTTTATCGATTTTACCGAAAAATTTGTCGAACTTGATCACCGATTTGCGCTTTGATTTTTAGTAATAGATCACAATGTTATCGCGTAATTTTATGTTAGTTTATTAGTCGTTTAATGATTAGTTTAATTTTAAATGGGTTACCAGTTCAGAAATACCAAAATGTATAGATTTATTAATTCAGAATTTATTATTATCATTATTGATAGGCTCGTTGCGAAACCACTACCTCACGTGAAGATAAGTAATGATATTTTAATTTGTAAATAAATCAATTAAAAGATCTATAAAACACTGACATCTCCAAGGACGGCCATGGGTATCCAAGTTGGTAGTAAGAGACTACGGACGCTATCAAAACTAGCTAAATTCTGTTTTTTATTTTTGTTGTTGAGCCGAGAGAAACCAATTTATGCTAAAAACATTTTAGTATTTCTTCTAATAACCCATATGTTTAAAAAAGATTAATGTTTATGACTTAGTTAAGCGTGTGTTTTACTTTTAACTTATAGTCTAATCACTATTATTCACAGTCCATTACTTTATTATCTTGTGATGTTTTGCTAGTCGTCTTTTTGAACAAACCCTAACATAAAACTTCTAATCTATAGACAAGAGATGAAATCTTCAACTATGATGTGCTGACGATTTGAAAAGGGGAAGTGTAGTATAAGTGCCCGAACACAAAACTGCTATGCCTCGCTTTGTAAAAATCTACTCGCTCGCACGACGCTTCGCAAAAACTTGCGAATTAATGCGCATTGCACATTGTATAGCCACATGAACCGATACATCGCCGCAAGAAATAGCATCGCGGAAACAGTGTAGTATCGCAGTTTTGTGAATTTGACATTGACGCTTTAGTTTCTAGAGATTTTAGTCTTCAATAAATCTTATTGATTCTAAATTGATTGACTAAATTATGAAAACAACTCAAAACGGAGAAATTAAGTTGATATTTGCTCCTATCCAAAAATGATTATTTACGGTTCACATATAGGCAATAATTTGCGCTTTACGCTATAATCTACTTTTCGCGACTCATAAGGTATGCTAATTTGTTAGGTTTTCGTCATCATACAGCAAATAAAAAAAACCTTTGAGTTTAGTGTGATTTTATTTGGTTTCGTCAACTCAATCGGAGAACCAAAATCATGTCAGCAGTGGAGGAACTTATTCTTGGATGCCTCAGAGAAGACAGTGCAAGTCACTAGGATTTTATTATTTTTCTAAGAATTGATTTAAACGTTAAATGTATTCTGAGCTTTTCGAAATATTTGCTCAAACATTTTTCTTTCAAAAAACTCCAGATAATCACCAAAATTTTCAAAGTTCACACTGATATACTGTTAATCTGCAATATTTCTGTTTATTCATTGTTACATCAAACTGTAATTAAAATATGACAAGACTAACAAAATATCACAAGACTTTACTAAAAAAATAAGCGTAATCCCGACCTACATATTAGTAAACATATAATAATCACTCAACACTTCCTCCTGTCCATTTTCTTTATCAACGGTCCACCATTGATTCTCCTTCGCATAATCATTCTTGTTCATAATCTTATTGGTTAAAATCTCATCAATGCGTGATGTTGAAGGCTTCTGATTGGTTACTTTGTAGATATGGTCCGCTAGGGCGTTTGCTAACACTTGTTTTGGGGCGATAAGGGTGTCACACGCTAATTCGTTTCCAGTCGTGATCGTTCGTAACCTATCAGCGTTTAGTCGACTAAAACTAGGATTTTCTGAATTTGTTAAGTCTCTGAAAGGTGTGATTTGCGTGATTTGTGTTCCATATTCGGGATATATGATCTCAGTAGGTTCGAGGGTGTTAGGTTCGGGATTAGTAAGGAGTATAGACCTGTGTTGTACCTTAGTTTTCTCTGTGATGACGGCTTCTATGTCGATTTCTTCGTATTTGTCTCTTCCGCTGGTGTCTGGAGTGTTTTCGGGGCTTATAAGGGAGTGTAGGCTAGTGGACTCTTCTAGGAGAGAATGCTTGACGATTGAAGGTGGTGAGAACATTACTGAGCTGTCCCCGGCTAAGGTTTTGCTCTGAAACAAAAGGAGGGTTTTATTAGCAAAGTTAATGCTGTAGCTACATTATCGGGATTCAACGAACACCAATGCTTATCGACACTTACACAGTCGCATAGAATTGCGATTGATCACTAATAAAGACAATAAAAAGTCGCCTCTTACTAGGCAAGGGTTAAATGTAATAGGAGCAGGAAGTGAAGACTGAATTCGTGAATCTAATGAGGAAGGCTTGTTAAAACGCAAAGATCATCGTTTTAATAACTCGCCACGTCACGATGAGTCTCGTGGCATCGCAGATCTTCGTGGCATCGCAGATCTTCGTGGCATCGCAGAGCCTCGCGGCATCCCAGAACCTCGCAGCATTGCAGAGTTTTGCGGCTTGGCGGCATCCTAGAGAGTCGTGGCATCCCTCGCGTCGTGGCGTATAGTGCGTGGCGCAGTACTCACCGGCGTCTCGATGTAGGACACGTCGGGCACGCGGGTAGTCTGGCCGTGGTGCGCGTGCGGCGTGCTGGTGACGGCGCCCCAGCTGTGCGCGAGCGCCTTGCGTGCGCGCTTGTGCGTGCCGGGGAGGTTTTCTTTGCCGGGCTCTGAACGACGCTTCAGGCTGCCTATACCGGAATCGTTTACCTGTCACACAATTTTAGAAATTTAGTATTTGCATGGAATTGTTGGTTGCAGGCATCGTTCGGTCCATGGCCCTTTACGGTGCGCCGGTGTGGGCGCCATCGCTACGTAAGCGAGTGGCGGCCCGGCTAACCGCCTGCCAGAGGGTCATGGCCATCCGGATGATCCGCGGATACCGTACGGTGTCCTGCGAAGCGGCGAGCCTCCTTGCTGGCCTACCACCGTGGGATTTGGAGGCAACAGTCCTTGCACACATGCATGACCTACGCGTGGAGATGCAACGTCGGGGCGAAACTCCGCTGCCGCGACAAGTCGCGGCATGGCGGTCAGAGCTCCGGCGGGATCTCATGGTGAAATGGCGAGAACGATTGTCGCAACCTCGTGCTGGGCACGCCACGATCGAGGCGGTAAGGCCCCTCTTTGAGGCGTGGCTGGAAAGGCCCCACGGCGTCGTCACCTTCCGTTTGGCGCAGGTGCTGACCGAGCACGGCAAGTTCGGTCCGTACCTGTACAAGATTCGTGCGGAGACGACGCCCGGGTGTCGCCACTGTGCGGACCGCCCGGTGGACACGGTGGAGCACACAGTCGAGGTGTGCCCCGCTTGGGAAGAGCAGCGCCGTGTCCTCGTGGGGGCGATCGGCGGCGATCTCTCGCGCCGGGGCTTGGTTCAAGCCATGCTCCGGAGCGAGGAGGAGTGGCAGGCGGTCGCCTCCTTCTGCGAAGCAGTAATGCTAGTAAAGGAGGAGGCCGACCGCCTTAGGCAAAGGCGGACACGCCGCCGCCGCCGCCGGGTTTCCGATCCCAATTTCCGGCCACCGTAGGCGCGGGCTCGCGGACGGTGGGCAATGGGTAGCTCGCTGTCCGTCCGTCCGGTAACAGACCGGTCCGAGCTCAGGTCGTCTACGGCGCGCACCGTTCCCGCGCGCCTCAAGGAGTTTAAAGGCAAGGAATGGAAAGGTAGGTTTTTAGTCAGTAAAAGTCTGACACTGTTTCCCGCCCCACCCAAGGGCGGGATACGTCATTGGATGATTTTACCTACGTAAAAAAAAAAAAAAAAAAAAATTGAATTGTTGGTTCGCGGACTGATGCCGTCAGTTAAGACTGGTCATCTCTTAACTGCCAGAGGCTTATTTCAAATTCTATTTTATTTTATTACTTTTTCTCACTGTTTTTCTTATTTCAATTTCAATTTTTGCTCTCCAAATGGTAAAGGAAAACATCGTGAAGCATGTCTTACAACCAAAAATTCGAAGACATGTGACATCCGCCAACCCGCACTGGGCCCGCGTGGTAGATTACGGCCTATTCCCTGTCCTAGAGAGGACGCCTTAGTCCCAACAGGGGGAACATTGTAAGGCTGATGCTATGCTTCTATGCTATGCGCATGCGCATGTTAGCTATATTCACCTGTACAGTATTATTATCCTGGTCGGCCGTGGACGACAGTAGCGAGTCGTTGAGTTGCACCGTGCTGTCAGAGTTCTCTCGCTTCATCATCATAGTAATGTCTTCTACCAGTAAGCCGGGGCTGGATGGCTCGTATTTCAAACCGGATTTCTTGCCGAGTTCCGCCATAGCGATTTTGAAAGGCGTTGGGGTTCTGTAAAGAAAAGAAACAAATCTAAGTACATCATCGCTTACTATCAGATGAGATAATGGTCAAAGGTAAACCCATAAATTATATAAAATATATAGGGTGACTGGTAATTAGTGACCGATACTTAAATACGTGATTGTAGTCACAATAACAAACAACTTTTACTATGGGACCAAATCTGGAATCGCCAGAAAAATCTGCCGACCAGTATATTTATGTTCGTCTAACTGGTCAAAATGTACCTACTGAAGTTGGCTGATTTTTTTTCGCGATTTCAGGATTCATCCCATAGTAAAAGTTGTTTGTTATCATGAATACAATCACGGGTTTAAGTATCGTTCACTAATTACCAGTCACCCTATATACACCGTTAAATTTTGGTCATTTTAATCCCGTGGAGGGTTGATTCGGTTGAGTTGTCGGTCGTTGCGTACTAACTACCTATAGTTTATTGGCTTCGATCAGCTGACGTTTATTTAAAGAAATCAATTTCGTACATGCGTAAATTAATTTGAGTTTAAAAAACCACACATTTTTAAATCTTGATCGTTTTTATCCCGTGGAGGGTCGATTCGGTACATGAAACACTATCGTTTGTAAAGATAAAATTAAAAAATAAAGTATTTTTTTAACTGGAATTAATTTACGCATGTACGAAATTAATTTTTGTAGAACTAGGCAAGTGTAACTTAGCTTTAGATCTATTCGTGTGGCTATTATCATGTAAAGCCCGGTCGCGGAGCAGGAAGAATTTCATACAATGACTGTACGGGACTGACCGGGATTTGTGTAAAATAAAACAGGAGAAAATACGAGATTACTGCGCACTGTATATTAGCGTGTACAGGACAAGGGTGCTAACAAGAATGACAAGACATTTCTTATAGCTAATTAGCCTACTTATAAAACTAAACAAAAATAGGATGCATCGTCGCTCGTTGCTATCACTAGATATCAGGCTCTTCACGTGGAAGGTGTTGTTAACTTCAACATACCCCCGGACATTGAAAGATTGTCTTTCAACAAAATCAGCAAGTGACGGGTAGTGGGCAAATCCTATTGAAGGCGCGCCGAATTACTCCAGCAGGAGTCCGGATATCAGCCACCCGAACGATACCGTCTGATCCTGGGTGGACGGCAACAATTCTTCCCAACTTCCATTTAAGAGGGGGTAAGTGATCCTCCTTTATTACCACGAGTGAGTCCAGCTTCAGTGCATCCTTGCAGGAACGCCATTTCGTTCTCTGCTGCAATTCAGAAACAAACTCCTTACTCCACCGGGCCCAGAAATGTTGGCGGAGTTGCTCAACCCGTTGAAATCGAGCCAAGTGATGAACGGAGTGTTCCAAATAGTCCCGTTGGGGTAATGATGTGAGCGGTCGACCCACAAGGAAGTGTCCCGGCGTCAGAGGTGCAAGGTCAGCAGGATCCGAAGATAGCGGCGTCAATGGACGAGAGTTCAAGATGGCCTCGATTTGAATAAGCGTGGTGTTAAGTTCTTCGAACGTTAAGTTACAGTTTCCCAACACTCGTTTCAAATGATACTTTGTCGATTTAACACCCGCTTCCCAGAGTCCGCCGAAATGAGGAGTATATGCGGGAATAAAATGCATTTTAATACCATCATTTGCCAAACTTGCACCTAAGGAATCGCAATAAGTTTTTAGAAATTTCGATAAATCGTTGTACGCGCCAACGAATGAGGTACCGTTATCGGAATAAATGTTAGTTGGCTTACCCCGTCGCGAGATAAACCTATATAAGGCAAGTAAGTAGGTATTACTGGTTAGATCGCCTACTAGCTCCAGGTGTACAGCTTTAGTGGCAAAACAAATAAATATGGCTACGTACACCTTCACTAACCTGCAGCCACGACCTTGCCGACTGGCACACATGATAGGGCCAGCATAATCGACACCAACATTGTCGAAGGGATAACCTCCTGGCTGGACACGCTGCTGCGGCAAATTTCCCATCATTGGGGTAATTACGTTACCCTTCATGCGACAACAGCGCACACAGTTTCGATAGCAAGCCCTAGCTTGATTACGGCCACCTATAGGCCAGTACGATTCCCGAATTGAAGCTAACAATAACTGAGGGCCTGCATGCATCAATCTTTTATGCTCAAAATTAAATAATAATTTTGTAAAAATGTGAGCGGACTGTAAAATTATAGGATGGTTTTTATTATATGAAAAATCAGAATTTTCTAAGCGCCCTCCGACACGCATGATTTTATTTTTATCTAAATAAACATTAAATTTAAAGAGGACACTTTTCGAAGGTATATTTTGTTTATTTAATAGTAATTTGTACTCTGGAAACGACTCGATTTGACAATTTAAAATAATAACATTCAATGCTTCCTGTAGTTCATCTTCAGATATAAATTTATTAATGACAGGAAGTTTCCTACAGGTTCTAACAAATCTTAACACATACGCTATTGAACGAACAAGCCTTAAGTAGTTTGAGAAACGGTTAAAATCTATTAAAGTATTGCAAGCATTAGTTGTTACAATAGCGCTCAATGAAACTTGAGGTCGAGTTTCGGGTAAAATCTCGAGTTCTAAACCTTTAACCTGAGATGGCCAGTTCGACTGATCTTCCGTTAAGAAGTCGGGGCCACACCACCACAACTGCAGCCCTTGCAGAACACTAATATCCACGCCACGAGATATTAGGTCTGCTGGGTTCTTGTCAGTTGGGACATGACGCCAAGTGCAGTTACCCGCCTTATCTAGAACTTCAGCAACGCGATTGCGCACAAATGGCTGAAGTTTAGAAGGCAACATCTGCAACCATCCCAATACAATAGTCGAATCTGTCCAACAGTAAACCCGATCAAACTTCACTCGAAGTGATTTGACCACCTTCTCATAAACGCGAGCTCCCACGACGGCACCACACAGTTCCAACCTCGGAATAGTAGTAGGTTTAATCGGCGCCACACGACTTTTACCGATAAGTAAACGAACCATGCATTCACCATTTGCATTAACACTACGGATGTAGGCACACGCACCGTACGCGCGCTCAGATGCATCTGTGAATACGTGCAGTTCTAACGTCTGGTAACCGTCCGTCATAACATACCGTGGGATACGTAACGTAGTTAAAAGAGGGAGAGCTTTAACAATAGCGTTCCAAGTTGTGCTAAGTTCCAGAGTCAACGGTTCGTCCCATGAAAGTTTGTCTAACCACATTTTTTGTAATAGCATTTTCATGGTGACTACAAAAGGAGATAAAAGACCTAAAGGGTCAAAAATACGTGCAATTGCTGAAAGCAAATCACGTTTAGTGCAACTTCTAGAAGGTGACTTAAAACTAATTAAGAAACCTATTTCATCAGATTCAGCGAACCAGTCAAGTCCTAATAATTTATTGGGATTATTAGATCCTACACCTAAATCTAATGATGACTGAGTCCCTGACACTAAAATAGGTTCATTCGACTTCCACTTTCGAAGTAGAATGCAAACTGACCTAATGACTTACATATATTCCGCCATGACTTATGAAATAATTTACTCAAATCAGATTTAGCCTTAAGTCTGCGTTCCAAGGAATAAAAACATTTTGTAGCCCTATGAAATGACTCACCCAAAACAGATGGATTCTGCTTCGTAGGTAGACGCACACAAAAACGACCGTCTTCCAAACGAGTCGTATTTTTACAAAAATGCTCCTCACACAACCTTTCTTCAGGCAAATAATCAGAATTTTGCGAGTTAATCTCTTCGAGATTCCAAAATCGCGTAATGTCATTACGAATTAAATCCAAGTCGGCATCATTACAGGAACTAGTTTGAGTAAAATTACATCTAATGTTATTTATTGATTTACTGTGATTACTATAGATAACGGGACCAGAGACGATCCATCCTAACCTGGTTTCACATAACACCGGCTTTCCGACTCCTAACTTAATTCTTTGCGAACCTAACAGGTCCCAGAACAGATCAGCACCAATTAAAAGATCTACGTCTGAGGGCTTGTAAAAAGTAGGGTCTGCCAGACAAATATCAGTTGGAATGTTCAGGTTAGATAAATCTAATTCACGACATGGCATCTCATTAGTAATCAATGGCAATACAAAACATAACAACTTAGCATTATAACTATTGTTAAGTGACGTCATTTTTACCTGACACATATTGCCTACGCGACTGGACGCGTTATTTATGCCATAGATTGAACTATCAATCGAACTCGTATTCAACTTAAGTCGTTTACATAGTCGCTCCGTCATGAAGCACGATGTACTACCGCTGTCGAGTGTCGCTCGCACAATATGCTCATGATTTTTGTAATCATATAATTTAATTAACGCGGTTGACAATAACACGCCGCGCTCCTTACTCTCGCCATGAGTAGGGGAAATGTTCGCAGACAAGGACACGTTATTCGTCGCGTCAGTGTCAGCGGACTGCGCGGGCGCTGCAGACGTTGACGGAGACAAAGTTGCATTATCAAATGTGTTATCGTTACCTTTTGTTTCCGAAGTATGAATCAAAGTGTTATGCCTGCGCTTACATAACTTACAACCCGGTTTTTTGCAACTGTTAGAAAAGTGACCCGTACGAAAACAGTTATAACATAATTTAAAAGTAGGAATCAATTTGCGTCGAGCTTCATTGCTCAATGCAAGGAACTGTGAACAATTAACTAAACTATGGTCACCTTTGCAATTAGGACAAGATTTCGAAGCAGGTTCAGTGCTCACCATATTAGAATTTTGTGTCGTCACCATGGATTTGATTTTACTCGCGGAACTTGATTTAGGGTTACCTGACATGTTGTGTTTAGATAATTCTAAAGTTTCAATTAGATCAGCGCGTGCGCGAATGAATTGGAGGAAAGTATCGAACGTAATCTTGCTATTCTTATCAGTGTGACCTTTGAACTCCTCCCATTCACGGTAGGACTTCTGATCCAACTTACGTGTAACTAAATATATCAACAACGTGTCCCACTGCTTGACAGGTTCGCCTAAAGATTCTAACGCTCGCAAGTTTTTATTTAATAGATCAATTAACCCTTTCAAAGCGATAGAAGACTCTTTCGTGATGAGTTCAATATTAAATAATGCTGACACATGATTCTGCACTAATAAGCGTTTATTGTCAAATCGATCGCAAATTAAATTCCAAGCCACATCATAATTGTTCGCTGAAAACTCAATAGATTGAATTACCACGGCAGCAGATCCCTCCAGAGAAGCACGTAAATAGTGGAACTTGTTGATTTCGTCGATCTCGTCATTATGGTGGATGAGGCTAGTGAAGGTGTCACGGAACTCTAACCAATTGCTATATGAACCATTAAACTTGGGCAATTGTATAGTAGGCAACTTAATAGGTTTATAAACACTACCACGACTACCCTTACCACTAACTGAACCATTTTGCTTGTTACTCTTACTCACTAACTGTTGAGCCCTCGACAATGCCTTATAGTATAATGTCTCGAACTCGGAACGTTCAGACAACTGGGCCTTCGTATCGTCAACCATACATTCTAACCGCAACTGTACCTCATCATATTGTTCGTACAACGACTCCAGTTTTCCCATGCGCAACTGTAATTCCATGACATCGCATTCGCTTAATGTTACGTCATCCAATGCGTCCAAGTAATTGACAAATGTAGTTAAGCGACCCTTAAAACTTCCTCGCTTCTTTACTAATTCCCTTTCCTCGGACATGCTGGAAATCGAGTGTTGTCGACCTGGAATGTATATAATCGCAAAATAAATATCTTAATATACTTAATCCGAAATTAATTTAGGTACAGAGTTGTAAGGTAGAATTTAATAAGGTATAACAATGTAAATAGGTAGGTAATCTTTCTGTATAAAAATAAATCTGATTGCAAATGTAACGATACAACTTTTATTATAAATGAATTCCTCAATAACTTATCTAATAAGTTATTATATAAAACACCACAAAACTAAAGTACACTACGGGCAAGTTAACTGAGATTAACAGTCAATAGTTTGAAATAATATCTAACACTTTCCAGAATAAACTATGATTAACGAATACCTACACATTAACTATGATACTTAACTGAATAGTTATCGCTCAAATGCAACAATACAAATTATATAAATGTAGTTCTAATTCCTACTATACTTTTAAAAGTATTATATAATAACGACTGTCGCTAATATTGTACATGTAACATACAAAATACCGAAACTATTCAAAAAGAAAACCGGTACTCAATTAACATAATTAACAAAATAAATGCACTAACCTTTTGTAAATTTAAATAAAGCTAGATACAACCTGTACGAGTGTTGGGTGATAATATTATCCAATATACTTAACACCGTGAGAAATAATGTGTACTGAATCCATAAGACACGCTGTCGGCGTTTAACCTCTCAAATCCAGATCAATTATTTCCGTCTTCTAATTATATATTCTTCAAATTACTTGCTGATAACGACAATCCGGCTCGAAGGACCATGTACGGGACTGACCGGGATTTGTGTAAAATAAAACAGGAGAAAATACGAGATTACTGCGCACTGTATATTAGCGTGTACAGGACAAGGGTGCTAACAAGAATGACAAGACATTTCTTATAGCTAATTAGCCTACTTATAAAACTAAACAAAAATAGGATGCATCGTCGCTCGTTGCTATCACTAGATATCAGGCTCTTCACGTGGAAGGTGTTGTTAACTTCAACAATGACCTTTGGGCCTACTGACAGTGGTCACAAACATTTTTATATTAAGTGCGTTTTACATTTAACACTTGAAGGAGAAAAAAAAATGACTAATTTATTAAATAAATGATTGTTATTAAATAAATGATTGTTATTAAATATATAAATTTTTAATTTACATTCTATATTAGAACAATTTAAAAATCAAGTTAAAATTACGAATTCGGTAGAAATATGATAATAAAATAAAAGTTAATATTGTCATTCATTATTTAAATTTATGAATTTCGTCAAGGATTTTTTATAGTGACTAAATACTAACCAAAAAAAAAACACATTAAAAAAGAACAAAACTTAAAATAACAGTAAAAAGTTTACAGTAAAGGGTTTACAATCCCTGACGACGGAGGCCATTGCATCTGTGCGAGCGAGACGCATTATATTTACGCGGGAGTGACAGAGACAGGTAATAACAGGTCAACGTACGAAATTCTTCCTGTTCCGCGGCCGGGCTTTAGCCTGAAACTCATGTGTAAATTTAGCGACTTACTTGGGCGTATTACTCTTCAAGTTACTGGGTCCCCCTGGAGTAACGTGGTTTACGGGCGTCGGCGTCTGCAGCAGCGGACTTGCACTCCACTCCTGAAACATTTGGTACATGTTAAAAGATATGAAAATATAGATTCGTTTTATTTATTTGATCAGAATGGCAATGAGTTCGGGCGGAGGGCGCGGCGGAGCATAAGTACATTGGAGGTGTGCCGCGACGAGCCGCGCGACCTCGCAGCGGGACGCGCCGCCCGCCGACACAAGCCGCGCCCACCGCGCGCCAGACAGATTTACTCAGTGACCAACATTGACGGGGCCTGTCAGGCCCGATATCTACCAGGGCTGCGCGACTATTTCTAAATTACTACGACTCCGGACCATAAAGGAAAATTTAATAAATTAGGTTTTTAGTCAGTAAAAGTCTGAAACTGCCTCTCGTTCCCCCCATAACGATAGAAGTCATTTGATCATGTATAAAGTAATTGGAGGACATCCAACATTAAAAATTAAGCTCTTAGATACATATCAATTGACATGAGTGAAGTGTGGGTAATATGCTAAATGGACTAAGAACACTGTCGTGCAAGTAAATAATTTTGTTGTGCTCTTGGGTACAATATTGACTGGTCTACCCTTTCCTCAATAATTTTTCTATCAATACTGTATTATGGAAATATTGTGAGAAAACCATTTTTTTAATAGAGTAACCATGTAGTTTCTTGCCAGTTCTTCTCCATAAAAAACGACCAATTTGGAACCGTGCACTAACTTCTGACGTTTTATAAGTACATGTAGGCCTATGTGAAATAAACATAATTTTGATTTTGAGTGAAAACGCGCTAGCTGCCAAACGTGTGTGATCGTCGCTACCGATGTGAAATCGTGCCTTATAGGCACAATTTTAATAGTTAGAAGCACGTCACCTATCTTCCACTATTTTGATTTAATCTAAGAGTTAGGAGTCATAATAATGATTATCTACATAAAAAGAGAATAATATGTGTTACCTTAGTAGCGTGCCTAAGGGGCGTGGAATCGAGCGTGGAGAAGGAGATGGCGGCGGGCGAGTTGAGGAACTGCGAGGGGCTGAAGGGCAGCGCCTTGATCGGCGTCACGCCCGCCTCGCGGCACTCCAGCGCTTTCGATAAAGTGTCCGACCACGCCTGCACATAATCAAATCAACTTTATTATATTGTCATTTCATTACACTAAAAATAAACTGAGCTTTACAAAAATCCTTGTTCCTTTCGATATTTAATTATATTATACACCGTTAAATTTTGGTCGTTTTAATCCCGTGGAGTGGACATAAAACACTATCGATTTGTAAAGATAAAATTAAAAAATAAAGTACTTTTTTTCTAAAAGTCGAGGTAATATACGCATGTACGAAATTATTATTTTTAAGTAAACGAGTCAATAACCTTGTAAGTAGTTGTCGGTCGTTGCGTACTTACTACCTACAGTTCATTAGCCTCGCTCAGCTGACATTTACTTAAAGAAATTAATTTCGTACATGTGTAAATTAATTCAAGTTTAAAAAAAACTTTATTTCTTAATTTTCTCTTTACAAATCGATAGTGTTTCATGTACCTAATCGAGCCTCCGCGGGATTCAAACGACTAAAATTTAAGGGTGTATAACTATATAATATATTTAACTAAAATCGATAAAGATTGTCGACCCCTTCTGTAGAGATTGTCTTTAAGGGTGTTTTTAATATCGTGCGGATTTCATCACTCATGCGGGATTGCTCCGCACGGGTAGCCCCCGCAAATGTCCTTTTCATACAAGTATTTATTGTAATGCGTGTAATACGCACGCAGGATGTGGGGCGTAATATCAGGTAGCAGCCACGCATGCGGAGCAATTCCGCACGATAAGTGCAAAACACACAAAAGTAAGAAATTGAGCTTCTCTTTTCTTCCTCAAAATTGGGCGATCAACAACAATTCCAAATTCAATTGTAGTAAAACAAACAAAAGAGATACGATACTGATGGCGCTCGTATTTCCGCTGAAATTTCAGTTGCAACGGAATTTGACCTTTACCATATATGACGCTGAGTTCAATTTTCAAAAAAATATACTAATGAAACAAACAAACAAAAAAAAAATACAGATACGATACTATGACTCACATTATGGTTGGCAGTTAAGGTGTTGACCTTCTTGGCTTTCCGCCTTAGTATGGGTGGTGGACTGCTTGTCTCGAGCACTTTCTTCCTGGGAGACGTGTAGATTGAGGGCACTTCTATCTCTTGAGGGGACTCCACTTGCACTGAGTAGGTAACTGCAATGGAGAAATCGTTCATATTTAGCACAATAACATTCTTCTTAGCATGTCAATGGTAATTTTTTTTTTTACATGATCTTAATTATGATTTATTTTTTATTTTTTGACATGATTTTTATTATTATTATTACATTTTTTTGACGAGATTTTAATTATTATTTTCATTGTTATTATGTTTTTTAAATGATTTTGTGTATTGTCACTATTTATTAATGTGTGCCTATAATTTATATGTGTGGTGTGAACTGAAAGTATAAGTTGGCAATAAATAAATAAATAAATAAAAATTAATTAAATTCCTTGCCTGGCCCAGTATTCGGCCACGACAATGCAGTCCACTGTTGCTGTCATTAGGTCCCTACGTGAACAGGTACGTCCACATGGTGCAGGATGGAAGGAACATGGTCTGCGGAGAGACGCCGCACAAACACTGAAGATCAGAACCGTCCGAGAACCCCCATCTGTGGAGATTGTCTTTACTGCGTCCAAACTGGGTGCGGGGTCTGTTTAGAGTTTTTCAGGTTGGTCATCGCAGATTGCGTCCAGAAACGAAGCTCTCCGACGGCTCGATAAAATCGTCAGGAGGTTTGAAATTCTCACGCCAGAGTTACACTAACATTATAAAGACGAGAATTAAGGTAGAACTACACTGCTAACACGTGTGCCTCACACGCCGATCTGGGCGCGTCGGTCTCCATACATTTTATATGGAAACTAGACTTGTACTCTCTACACTGATCCACGCCAAGTAAATTCCGCGTCGGTTAATGTAGTTCTAGCTTAATATGTTTGTTACTCCTGCACGCTCAAACGTTTGAACGAGTGTGGATAAAAGGTGCAGTGCACGTCCTGATATACTTTATCTTACTTTTTTTCATCGCGGTATCTTTCTTTGGGATAATTTCCTACTTTTTTGCCAGGTGTAAGTTTGACAGAACCTTGTTTAACACATTAAGTCTACGTAAGTGGTTAATTGTTAAAGTTTTAAATACTCCTTATATATACAAAAACAAAATATTCTATATCTTTACAAAAACGACGATAGCAAGATGAGCATCTGGATGAACGTCTGGAGTCCAGGAGATAATTATTATTGATATAATACTCACCAGCATCTTGATTGCTCTCATTCCCAGCAGTAGATTGACTCAAGTAATTTCTTAGAGGCGAGTCCGTAGGTAATGTTTCTATGTTTACGAATCTGAAATTTTAATATTTTTCTGTTAAATACTAGAAAAACATACAAAGAATTCCAGACCACATTCTCTAAACTCACAGACTATTCAAGACATTGCTAAACTCTAAACTATTCCGTATACTCTCAGACTATTCTAGATATTGCAAGTCTATTCTGTCCACTCACGGACCATTCTAGACCTTGCTAGATTATTTTGTACACTCACAAACTATTCTAGACATTGCTAAACTATTCTGTACACTCACAGACTATTCTAGACTTTGCTATATTATTTTGTACACTCACAAACTATTCTAGACATTGCTAAACTATTCTGTACACTCACAGACTATTCTAGACTTTGCTAGATTATTTTGTACACTCACAAACTATTCTAGACATTGCTAAACTATTCTGTACACTCACAGATTATTCTAGACTTTGCTAGATTATTTTGTACACTCACAAACTATTCTAGACATTGCTAAACTATTCTGTACACTCACAGACTATTCTATACTTTGCTAGATTATTTTGTCACACACAAACTATTCTAGACATTGCTAAACTATTCTGTACACTCACAAACTATTCTAGACATTGCTAAACTATTCTGTACACTCACAGACTATTCTAGACTTTGCTAGCCTATTCTGTCTACTCACAGACCATTCTAGACATTTCTAGATTATTTTGTACGCTCACAAACTATTTTAGACATCGCTTAATTATCCTGTAAACTGATAACCATTTTAAACATTGCTAGAGTAATCTATAAGGTGTTAAAAAATTAACTGCAAGAATTTTGTCCACTTACTCGCCATCGAAAAACGAACACATAAAAAAAAAAATTTCTTTTTTGAGCGTTTTTATATTTTCACATAAATAAAATAATTACGTATAATATTTTTTTGTGCGCTGTACCCAGGGCTGCGCTTGAGGCTTGGGCCGCCATCGTACCGCGCGCGAGCGGCTTGCTAGCGGTTCCCCCGCCGCCCGCTACTCTTCCCGCAGCTCTCTCTACCCCTCCCGACCCTTAGTTGTCCGAAATCCGTCGCGCGGTAAGGGTGTTTTCTTGTGTCATTACGGCGAATACGTGTGTTCGTGCAGTTTCGTGCTTTTAATAATGCCGTTTACGTATTCCAATCGAGATTACTTAGATATGGTAGTGTCCTACATTACGACTGGTCAAAGTTTAGCTGCGGCACGTAACCGTTACCGTGAACTGTATGGTGAGCAACGACGAGTGCCTGCTGTCCAAACAATCCTAGGAGTCTACCAGTGCTTTTAATAGTCCTATAGGTATAATAAAATATGCTATTTGTAAGTAAGCTCGATAATTTGCCAGTCCAAAGTCTGAGAAATGTGATGAAAAAATTAGAATCAGCTGTTTACGAATTTGCGCCGTCGCGTGTCGTGTCACAGGGGTGAACGACTCACGCGTACCTACGGCGGGGCGGCCGCGCCGGCGCACGTGCGGTGTACAGTGCGCATATTCAATAATTTTGTGTGAAGTGAAAATATTGCATATCTCCGAAACGGGTTGTTATTTAAAAATCATTTTTTCGCCAATTTTTTTTATTTGTAATTCTAAACCAGTTCTTACTTTTCTTGCAGTTAATTTTTTAACACCTTATATTTACTCACACCTATCTAGATATTTCTAGACTATTCTGAACACTCTCAGACTATTCTAGACTTTGCTAGACTATTCTGTACACTCACAAACCATTCTAAACATTAGCACACCATTCTGTTCACTTCTAGATCATTTTAGATACTTCCAGACTAGTCCAAACACTGCCAAACCGTTTTAGAGACCTCTAACTAAACCATAATAGACACTTGTTATGAATATTTTTTAACGTTAATTTTACTTACTTGAAAGGAGACTCCACAATCTCAATATCAGCAGCCACCAACCCGCCTCTATCAGGAGATTTAGGAGTTGTAGTCTGTTGTTGAATGTTGTTCAGTTGTTCCTTTAGTAACTGTCTGAAGTGTAGCACATGCTTCGAGGGAGGTTGGCTTGTATTCGACGAATTACTTTGAGTTGATTCATTGAAGGGATCTGACCAGATTTGCTGTGGAAAGAGTGGGTTGGTTAGGTGTGAAGAGTTTTGTCTATATAGATGTCTCCTAATACTGTAAATAGACCTCCTCTGTACTGGGGTATGTTTGTGTGTGCCTCCAATCGTGAGTTTAATCTACTAGATCCCCATTTTATTATGCCGCTACTGTTTGAATCCTGTGGTCTAAGCAATTTGTATTTGACTAGGGAACACCTGAGGTCTTACAGTTCTCTTATTGTTGATGAAAGTTCATTTTCGCATCTCAGTCCTGTCTAAAGACACCTAAAATTTTAAGTTTTTTTTATTGTCGTCGAGATGAGATTGTGAATTGAATGTGAATATTTTTTAAGTACGAGAATTGCTTCCTTCTGGTGAAAGGTAAGTCGAATCGAGATATTTTATATATATTTTTTTAAAGTATTTATATTTTATTTACATATTTATTTATTAAAACTTTATGCATTAGTAAGAAACACTATACAAAGGCGGATTTAATTCCTAAGCCATTTTCTACCAGTCGACCTTAGGGTGGTGCAGAAACTTAATTTATTTTAATGATACCTTTAATTCAGAATGATAGAAAGTTTTTTCTAAACTTATGTGAAGAAAAATCTGTAAGTACATTACAAAAGTGAATTATTATGTACATCGTGTGAATCACATAAGCGCCTATTAAGCTTAAAGCACACAGAACTACAAAATAAGCCGAAATGTAGAAACAACCACCCAGTAAAATGATATTAATGATAATTGTGTGTGATGGGGTGTTATGAGACGATGTGAAGTAAGATGGAGCAAATAAACAGGATAAACATTGCAAATTAATATTAAATAGTTGAAATGTACAGGCTGACCATCAAAGCATAATACTAAAAACATTGTGAACACTTTCAAGATCTCTTTGAAGCGCGTGAGGAACTCTACGCTCCGTCGACGACTTGGGCTCGGTCCAGGCGGTTTCCGGACGGCATTCACCCATTAAATTTACCCGAGCTTATTGTGCTGCCGATTCGAAATTCTACGATTAACGAAAAATACTAATACCCCCCCCCACCCCTTTAAAATATCCCTATACCATGATTTTTAATTAGACGAACCAAAGTGACAGCAGTGGACAATGCCCAACTGTCAAACAACCATTGTTATAGCTGTCACTTTAGTCCATCTAATAAAAAAACACAGTATAGATTGGCCACTGCACTGAATGTGCAGTGAAATAGTCTTAGTAGTAAATAAAATAATTACGGTCAGCATATACATTTTAAAGGCAAAGATATTGGCACTTGGCTTCAAAGGTAGTCCCAATACCGTGATTTATGTACAGTGAGCTCTCGTAGCCATATCTTGCCTTATGGTGTCGATTTGGTGGGTTTATCTTGTGAGAAGTAATTACATTTACACTTCATCTTTGATTTAATTTTTTAACCGCTTATATCGTATGTACCCGACAAACATTCCTGCGTTTATTCCGCCAGGGTCGCACATCCACGACCAATTACTCCATCTCGTCAGCTCTTCTGTCACCTATGGGAATTGAAGAGCTAAACGAGATGGAGCACCCAGTCGTCAACACACGACGCTGGCGAATAGGACACGAAACCACTCGTCGGACCAATTCGACGCAAGCGGTTTAAACCAGTTTGAGAAATTAATCCACTTGCAAATTAATTTAATTTTAAAAGTAAAACGGTTTAAGAAACGTTTTATAGATACTCTAAAGCCTTAGAAACATTAAGGGGCAAAATGTCCCTCAACATGATTCACAACATTGTCAAATTGTTAGCATGTGGCGGGACAATGGGCGACGTTGCAGCGTCGCGTAGATTAAGTGTTTAGTCAGACTGCAAACTCAGACATAAGAACTTTTTTAAAGTGTCCATAGTCTTGATCACGCGTACCGCGCTAACAGGCGAGACAGTGCTTTCGGCCGAATACTCGGTACGTATAAATATAGCGCGGAGTGTTTGGCATAGCGCTTTCTTTACAACTCGCTCGCACTGTCTCGGCCGAGCAACATTTTACTGTCTCTCACCCTTTAACTCGGTACGTGTGATCTAGCAAAGTGTGATCGGCAAGCGGCGCGGGCTACAGTACGTTCGACGGTTCTTGACGCGTCTGAAGTTAGGCTCTGCGAACTTTAGCGCTCAAAATAAGCGCGTCAAATAAATGATTTATAAAAATAAATGCCAATAACAGTTGTTAACAGCAATAACAACTGCTATTGGCATTTATTTTTTCAAACCATTTATTTTTTTACGAGTGCATAAGCACTAAAGTTCGCAGAGCCTAACTTCAGGCGCGCCAAGAACCGTCGAACGTACTGTACTTGACGCGGCACGCGCGCGCCCTACTCACGAGCGTGGACTTCAAACTAGTTCGAGCCATGATATGGCAACCACCGCTCCCCGCACCGCGCTGCCAATCTGACCAGCAAGCGTTGCGCGTCATTCGCATCTGTACCTCTACCATGAGTTTTAAGCAATAGTATTCGTCGCTACTCGATATCGACGCCGTAAATATTTTGTATGGCAAATTTTGGTTCTGCAAGTGACCGCTAGAGGCGCTGCAAAATTTGCCATACAAAATATTTACGGCGTCAATATATAGTAGCGACGAATACTATTGCTTAAAACTCATGGTAGAGGTACTGAGGAGGTCTAACGTATCTGAGGCTTTAAGGCTTGTCGACCCACCAAATCGCCACGCAAAAAAAAGAAACACAAACAAAAAAGCGACTAACATCGTTATATGCGACCTGCACCTTCTCGGGCGCTACAGTACTGTCGCAGGCGTCCCTGCTCAGCTTTACCCGCGTTTGTTTGCGTCGCAGCGACTCGAAGCTGTCCAGCAGGTCCGGCTCGTACTTGCGGCGCATCGTCGAGTTCCAGTGGTTCTTTATTGCGTTGTCGGTCCTGGAAATGACAAGATTTTGGTGAGAAATTGTGATCAACGTTCGACTTTTGGGTTTACTGTGTAAAGTAAACCTAAAAGTCAAACGTTGATCGTTCAGGCAAGGGTAATACTAACTTTACTTTTATGACTAACTTAAGTCATAACTTAAGTTTTACCACCAATGGTCTGAATACGTAAAATACTGTATACACCATTAAATTTTGATCGTTTAAATCCCGCGGGGGGTCGATTTAATACATGAAATACTATCGATTTTAAAAGTGAAAATTAAAAAATTAAGTTTTTTTTTTAAACTCTAATTAATTTACGCATGTACGAAATTAATTTCTTTAAGTAAACGTCAGCTGAGCGAGGCCAATGAACTGTAGTTAGTTAGTACGAGACGACTGACAACTACAAGGTTATGTACTCGTTTACTCAAAGAAATTAATTTCGTGAGTGATAGTATTTCATGTACCGAATCGACCCTCCGCGGGATTTGCATTGCATAAGCCTTATAATATTCCCACTGCTGAGACTGGAGAGGGAATGGGCCGTAATCCACCACGCGGGCCCAGTGCGGGTTGGTGGATGTCACATATCTTCGAATTTTTGGTTCTAGGGCATGCCTTTCTTCACGATGTTTTCCTTCACCGTTTTTGAGAGCAGTAGTGATGAATTAAATTACACAAAGTAATGCGCCGTTTGAACCCGCGACCTACAACCGGGATTAAAACGACTAAAATTTAACGATGCATTTAACTAAAGTTCGTGGAAAGTACATAGCATGTATACGAGTGGATAATCATCATGGTCTATTTTATTTGGGGTCGGCGCAATACTCTTTTTTTTTTATTCTGTCCTGTCACCCGTTTTACAATATCTTTCTTCTTAATAGAGTTGATAATACCTCCTCTAAAATCCCAGAATCATTAAAAAAAAACTAAAATATTATAATAATCACTCTGTTCTGTCTCAGGTCTGTCTCGCTCCACCCAGAGCGGGAGAAGTCATTTGGTGATGAACACTACGCGCTGTCGACGACTCGAGCTCGGTCCGGATGATTACCGGATGGTCGGACGGCAAGCTACCCATTGCTTTCCGTCTGCAAGCCTGCTCCTACGGTGGCCGGAAATCGGGATCGGAATCCCGGTGGCGGCTGGGACGTGAGGGTCATTGCCTCACCCGTGCGGCCTTCTCCTTCGTTAGCATTACTACTTCGCAAAAGGAGGCGAATGATGATGATAAAGTGATCAGTGGTGGTCAGAAATATGCTTACCTGCCGGGCAATAATTTAGCGATCTTGGCCCACTGGTTGCCAAGTTGTTTGTGCGCTTGGTATATGACTCTGTCTTCGTGCTCCGTCCATGCTGTCTTCTTTATGGAGGGGTTTAGATGGTTATGCCATCGTTCTCTGCAACATAGTATGAACACTTGATTAGTGGCCGAGAAAGAAATTGTACAGAAATTAGATCCTCAACTGCTTATCTGTTGTTAAATGTTATAATTAGTTGACGAAGCAATTAATGTTGGTATTTATGTTTTTTTTTTGCAGGTTGGTAAACAATCAATGACATAGTGTTCCGCTCTGCTGCTACTACTGCTCCACCCAGTATGGGAGAAGTTTTCACCCTCAATTTAAATTGGATTGGATGGTTGGTAATTATGTTTTACTTCATGATCCGGGTATTAGCAAATGCCTTTTTGGGTTTGGCGAACTGATAAAATTAAACATATATTATGTATATATGTACTTGGTTGCTAGGTAAAAGGCTTAATTTTTTTAAGATGTCTATAAATGTTTATAAGTTTTAAAGTTAAAATATACAGTAATAAATAATACAAAATATTTACCTGCACTGTTTTCCTATCCTTCCTTTTAAATGGCGCGCGATCAGCGTCCATTTTTTCGGTCCATATCTCGCGACCAGCTCCATCACCTTTTCATCCTCCTAAAATCACAAGAAAAAATATATTGGATAAGTTAACATAGTTTCTTTATTAAAGAAAAATAAGAGAATAATGTGAGAACTCTGTCTAACATAGCACGTGAAATCGGGTTCCCATTTTTGTTAGAAACGCCAGTTCCCATCCGACTTTTAAAATCTATACTAATATCATATTGAGGTAGTGTTTTTTTTTTGTTTGAAGGAGTTGTTATCTCTGAAAGTACTGGTCAGATAGCAAAATTTTTTTCACCGATGACAGCTGCTTTATTCCAGAGTGATATAGGGCGGGTTTCTGAATTGAGTATTTTGAGTTAAGAGCGTCTCAAACCATACTTAAGTGCCAAATTTTGACAGGTTTACAGGTTAAAGTAGAGTTTGAGTAATTCTCAACTTCAAATGCTTTAATCAGAAATCGGGGGTTAGGCTACGGGCCAAGCCGCGGGAAAAAGCTAGTAATCTATAAAACTGTAAACTGTTCTAGGAAGAAAAATTGTTCGCAAGTACATTATTGTTTTGTATTCCAAAATAACCTGCGTTTTTTTTCTCTTTCGATCGACATGAAGGTCAAGACGATAATTATTTTTGTCTTTTTTTTATTATTTTGCTACCACAAAATCGTACAAATAAATCAACCAAAGAGCCATTCTTTTCTCAAGTACCAACCTGCCAAATAACTACCAAATATTGCCAACTCATTACTTAAACCAACACCCTTTCAAATCGAAACAATTGCGAATCACCGCCCATCCTTAAAGGAACCTCTACAAAACAAAAAGTTCGCAAATAAAAAAAAAACAATAGCACATCTGATCGTAGCGTGCGAAAATACGTTAAAACGCAAGGTGAACGAGTGTGTGGGCGAAAAAATATGAATAAGACGGTTGATCAGCTGATTAATACAAATCAGATAGGTACCTACTACAGAAGTTCGGTTCCACACAACGAGCAAAATCGAACGCACACAGACGCAAACGCCGATCGTCGCGAGTGCGCTCGCACTCGCTGTACGTACAGCATACATCTACATTCGACAGGTTCAAAGTAAAAAAGTTATTAGCAAATTTGCGATTTTCTGATTATCAGTAATATGCAGTTATTTTGTTTCTTTTTTTTAATATTATTGAAAAAAGAGCATAATTTCTGCATTTCTGACACTTGAAAGAAGATTTGCCAATGTCACAGAATATGAATTTTCAGTACTGAAGTTACTGCAATTATCAGAAGCTCGCAAACTTGCAGATAACTTTCAGATCAAATGTGCGTGCGTTATCGCAAGTGTTTTATGGAGCCGGCCTTCTGTACCTAATTAATCTGTGGGATTGTGAAGTACCTACCTATATAAAAAGTGTTTCCACGTGTTAGGTACGTTGGGTATGTCCGGCCTTATTCCTAATTGCAATTTTTTACCGGATAAAAGGCTCGGCAAAGTCCAAAGGAAGGGTAATGATTTTATACTTTAAATATCCGTGTAATATTGAATATCGTGATTGTCTAATTGTACCCTACAAAGTACATCTAAATATCTCAATCGAATCACGAGTCACGTAGTCCAAATTTAACGCCCTTTCAATTAAAATAATAACACTTTTTGCTCAACACTGTACTAAATAATTATTCTATGATTGAAACTATTTTGTTTGGTCACAAAAACGTTGCTCGGTATTATTGATTAATGAGTGGCCTTGGATGATTGGATATTGTTCATTGAAGATGTATTTAAGCAAGCTTTGATCTCGTAATAGTCAGTTGATTGATTTAGTTCCGGCAAATTTGTGATATAATCAGATGAGAACCTCCTCCTTTTTATTATGAGTTGTTTTTCTTTTCTACCAACAATCTTTTTGCCCCTAGAAAAATAATGTGAATATCGTATTTAGGCTTGTAACTTTGAGTTTAATAATTCTCTTTGATGATTAATGACACATGGATTGTGTGAGGAAAAAGGAATCAGTGATAGCGTGACGGTTGTAACCATAGAAATAGAAATATCTATGGTTGTGACGTTGTAAGACAGCATGGAAAAAAATATGTAGCCCAATGGAATAAGGGGTGGAAGATGATAGTCGTCTTTACTATCCCAAAATATTATAGTCTAATTACAACACACAAATGTCTAATTACCTACATACTAACAAAACGGTGAAGGAAAACATCGTGTGGGAAAGGTCGTATTCTTGTACCAATAATTTGAAGACATGTGACATCCACCAACCCATTAGGCCTGTGTGGTAGATTACGGCCCATTCCCTCTCATAGAGAATAATCCTGAGTCCCAGCTATGGGAACATTCTAAGTCTTATTATGCATATGAATATAAATCCATCTTAAATCACGAAGAGTATGTGTGCAATCTGTTTGCACTATATACTAATCCTCTCATACTTAAAAATAAAACCTAATATCATCTTATCACACAGCTGGCTTCAAGTCAATATCCCTGCCCTCGACTTGCATGTTTTCAGGGATCCTTAGCCAAATGAAAAAAAAACCCAGGCCCTATTGCTAAGACTCCACTATCCATCTGGCTGTATCTCATAAACCGTGATAGATAGACAGTCGAAATTTTCACAGATTTTTCGCCATAACAAATACAATTTGCCTGCTGCGGACTTCCCGTCCGATTATAATTTAGACGTATTCAAGGCTAGAGTGAAAAGACTCTTAATGGGATCGCTGTGAACCACTAGTTTATATCACTAAAAAAACTAAAATCATAATAAAACAAATATTTAAATGGGTGATTTTTTGCAGTTTTTTGGATAATCCCGAATAAACGGTACGGAACCCTTCTTGCAGCACTTGACAGGTTTTTTTATCTGTTTGTCGGACTCAACTCTTATACAAAGATGTTTTAGTGCTTATTATTAACTAGAACGGTCCTGTTTGGTAATTGATGATGTCATTTCTTAATGGGAATAGAGACAGGGAAGTATTAGGGTCATTTCGTTATTGAGTTCATTGTTTATGTCGGATATAAATAGTTATTTTAAATATCAAGCCGGCGTTCTAATTTGAGATTAGAGATAATGGTCTGAAAATCTCAATTTAGATTTTGTAAGGTGTGTATGAGAGAGCTACAATGTTTCTTCAAACAATACTGCGGCTTGTTTTTTATGGCATCAATTCTGATCTATTTTGTGATAAATGACGTCCTCTATTTTTGAGTTGTCAGATGGTTATCATTATCAATCATCTATGTTAGCCACTTAATTGTGACATGTGGCTATAGCTTTATGTATAAGTATTTAATTAAATAACTGAAGTCACGTTCGAGATAGGTATCGGAGGTTTTTAGATCATTTTGAGAACACTGCAGCGAGCATGTTTTTTTTGGAAGAATACTCTTAGGGCCTAGAAAAAGTGACATAGTAACAAAGACAACGAGTATGAAACGTGTATAGAATTAACAGGTTCTACCAAAATGGGACGTGCTCAATCCTAAATATTGATAAAAGCGTTTTACAAAAAGTAAATTTGTTTAGACCTCTTTTGTAGAAAATAAGGGTTTTTTTGACCACTAGTCATTCTACCTACATTGACCGCTATGTTGGGACAGTTTGAATATATTACAGAAAAATGGTCAACCTTCCTGAAACTACCAAAAAAAAAAGATGATTCAAATTGGTCCAGTCCAGTCATTGTCGAGCTCTCATAAGATAGAAGGGGAATTTAATTTAAATACAACTTTATTACTGTGTACTACAGATTACTTGAGGAAACAATACTTTGTTCTACTTTTCCTGTCTTCACTCTGATTACAGATGTTTCACAGTAGTCAAATGAATACATATCTACCTACCTACCTATATTAAACAGGTACATCAATCATCCCATATAAGGCCTTATAAAATTGCTTCCATAAATGGTGTTATCGCTCAATTCCGCATTGATTCCCAAACTAAAATATGATTAATGTATTTATCAAAATATCTATCAGCCTAGGGTTTTCCCAACTATTTTGGGGTCAGCTTCCAGTCTAACCAGATATAACTGGATACCCATATTTTACATGGGGCAATTGCCTATCTGACCTCTACACTCCATTGACTTCATTTTAAGGCAACACTGGTGTTAGATTTTCTGGCTTCAGACTATTCATAACGACTGCCACGAATGTTCAAATGAGAGCTAGGGCCAAAGGTTTGTAGCGACATCTATATCGCCACATAGGAACTATTCGCTCTGCGGTATCCGAGTCCGAAACCAACTATCAGGCAGTTACCCGGATGAGACACAAAACTAATCTTAAGATCCTCCATTTTCAACGGAGGTTTGCGATACTTTACACCCTGTTTTGCATACCTCTAAACTGTGATTTCCGAGGCACAGAGGAAACTCGGTATGTAACGGATGATCACCCATCCATGGACCGACCTTGGCACGCGTAGCTTAACCTCGAAGTACAACCCGTGTAACTGTTATTATTACTTATATCTAGTTTCGTCTAGATTTCCTTTTGAAGTCTAATTTCATAATCGTACATGATCTAATGCTGTAAACACGCCCATTCAATATTAGTGTTAGAAAAAACATATCTGTAAAACGATTTGCATAATGTGATGCATGACTTGATTGTTTTGGGTTCCGTAGGGAAAAATATTACCATGTTTTCAGACCCTGTTCTTTTAATAAAGCTCTTATTTCCAAAAAAAAATGTATCGAACTTTCCTATCAGTCTTGCCAAAATGTTGGGTACTCATGTAAAATATGTACTGATATTTTGGTCAAACCAGACACAGATTCGATTTGACTGGAAAAGCAAGCAGCTTTGATGGGAAAAGGTCTTTTCTAGAAATTCTAGATTAGGGCATTTTCTTTTTTTGAGCTTTTTGTAGGCGTGCTGGCAATATTTTGGAGAACGAGACGATAAATAAAGAGGGGAAAGCTAGATTAAGAAGATTTTTTAATAAATACTATTTTCATAATTTTAAAATACTTTTTTGCATTTTTTATTTTATTTTTAAATAGCATATTGACTAACTTTTACAGTTAAAAGTTAACGACTATACTAAGAAGATATGCCGGAACAAACAAACTACAGAGGTCCGAGTCTTACATTGAATGCGAAGTGTCTTAAAATTACATATGGAACCCCACTTAATGCGTAGGCAGGCTCAAAATATAAATATTGTAATAGATTTTATTGTCATACTCATTGGGAGCCCGAGCCATAAAATGTGTGAAAATATAGTTGTATTCTGAGAAGTTATTTCTAATATTAAAAGCTTTTATTGACTATTGTGCGTATGATTGTTAATTTATAGTTGTGTTGTATTTGTATAAAATAACAATGAAATTGTTTCTAGGACATAGCTGTAAGGTTTGGTGATTAGATCTTGAAGGATTTTGACCAAAGAAATGTACCCAACGCATTGCTTTTGGTAGAATTGTTTAAACATTTGCAACTTTGCCAGCAGCATTTGGTCTTAAATGGAATAGTAATTGTTATGCGTGTAACAATACCAGTTTGTCTGATAAAACATCAGAATGTATGGGTCCCTAAAAAACCTCTTACCAAATCATATCAGCATACAAAGACTGGAAAGACTTATTTTAATTTATTATATCTCATGTATGTTATTATGTCGATTGTATAATGCCAAATATAATGTATTTTCTTATCTTTCTTCTGTCTCACAATGAAGCCATCTTCAGAGACATTTTTTATAGTTATCTTAAGGTATATCAAAAAAATACAGGATTTTTTGCCTCTTTTACAACATTTAATAAAAATAAGGAAACAAATTAAGTAGTTTAACTAGTTCCGGGACTATCACTAGGTTTAATTAGCATTAAACCTTACTAGGTTTAGGGTAGGGACTATTACTATAGTCCCGGAACTATTTTAGATCACGTTTTGGAATAAGGCGGAATATCTCTTCAACTTTGTAAGTTTGCCAACAGGCAAAATGACAACAGAAACCCTACAAACGTGCGTAATAAAGATATTATCATCAATATATCTTAATAGACAAGTATAGATAGAGACATTAGCATTCTAACCCTGTTGTAGCAAACAATGGATTCATTCATAAAATCTAAGAATTTGTGTCGTAAGCCGCGCGAGGGTTATGGGCAATTTTGTGCGATGTGCGTGCTCGAATTTGGGTGACGAGTTTAGATTGTTTGAATATCAGATGAACAATCTCGTCAGGCATGTACTTTAATGTAATATTTGTCTATAATTTATATTTTAACAATCCAAAATGTAGAAAAAATCCGTCCCAAACCCGAAGGCAAAAAATACGTTTTTTTTTTTTGGTTTTTGCGAAACCCGAACCACGTTTCTAGTATTTTTATGTCAGGTCTATACAAAATTTCATAACTGTATCATAAAAACTCATGTTAGCTGGTTGTTCGCACAAATACATGGTCACCAGGCCATCCGGGCGACTGAGGGGTTGTTTTGTCCCGCACCCAGCTGTGCGCTGGCGCCTCATGCCCGCTATGACCTACAGTAATCTGTGTTGTATTTAGTTTAGGTGGTTGTCCAAGCTGTGATCTTTTTAAAATATTTTTTGGAAAAAAATCTAACGTGGTGTAAAAATTATTAGAATCCATTCAGTTACTGTTTCTAAACAAACTTTATTCAGGTTTCGCATTTACTAAAAATAATATTATATTACGTAGCTGTTTTTCTTAGCGTCGTCAACAGAAAATTATCCTATAACCACAAACATTGTCAACTTCTCGCCACATAAACAGCACTTATTCAACACAAGTGCCAATCAGTCTATCGAGGTTCGGAAGCGATGCTGAGTCATAGGTCGTTGGTACTGAACGCGTGTGCGCATAGAATGTGCATAATTAGAGAGTAGCATAGCTGGGTGTTGTCGTGAAGATATTGTTTGATTTGTGAGAAGCAATCGTAATTGTAAGTGCTAGGAATTGATGTAGTAAGTCATCATCTTCCTGCACTTATTCTGTGTTTTTTGGAGTCGTATCATGATAACAAACAACTTTTACCATGGGACCAAACTTGAAATCGCGAAAAAAGGTCAGACAAGTTTAGTACATTTTGACCAGTTAGGCCAACATAAATGTATAGCAGATTTTTTCGCGATTTCAGGTTTGGTCCCATAGTAAAAGTTGTTTGTTATCATGACTACAATCACGTGTTTAAGTATCGGTCACTAATTACCAGTCACCCTATATAAATGATAATCAGCGGTGCGGTTAGTATATACACAGGTGGTCTCAAAAGTTTCCGATCTGATGAAGACATTTTTTCTTACATTTTTTTTTTTTTCATTGTCTCCTTGTAACTCTACACACTCCTTCCAGCGGTGCCCTCATCTCTCTAACCCGTTCAAATAGTAGTCGGTTTTTTCTCTGCAAAATAATTGTTTACGAAGATGATTGCCTCTCCATTTGACGAAAGTCTTCGAATGTTGGTCTTCTTACGATATTTTCATCCAGTTTTAGTAGCAATGGTGACGAAAATAATTACATATATCTGCTTGGGTTTGAACTTGAACCCATAATGCACCATTCGGTAAGTTAATGCCGTATGTTGTAACAATTTTACATACATAAATAGATAAAATACATGTCAGATTTTCCTGGACATGACATTCATTTTCACAAAGGAACTCTACCAACAATGCAGCTTTTTTTTGCACTAGTGGTAATATAGCAATCATTTTTAAGTTTACAAAACAATAACCACGTCCTCGTGAATAGCCCGAAGCCTTTAAACAGTCCAAGTACATGCCTTTTATTATGGACGTAATATCCTCGCAGTTTAACAAGACATTGCGGTCAATAGCAGCGGAAGCCATTTTAAAGTAATTTACTCCTCATGAGAGTATGTTCAGATGTTACAGGATATTATGGTAAATCATTGCCTTGAGGGTTTGAATCCATACAGGTTTGAAGACTATGGTAAAGGGGTTTTTTACTTGACCATTATAGGACAAACTAATCAGGTGCTTGTAGATTACATATAGTGGAGATTTCTCATCTCGTGTTAAGATGGATGTGTGGTATGACGAAAATGGATAAAGTGAGAAATTAGTATATTAGAGGAAGTTTGAAGTAGCGCTAGTGACCGAAAAGTTGAAAGGAAATCGTTTTTCTTGGTATGGTCATGTGAAGAGGAGAGATAAAACGCATGTTACTAAAAGAGTTCTGAGTTATACGTAGACAAATGGAGAGGAAGAGAGAGGCCGAAGAAGAGATGGATGGATTGTGTGAAAAGTGATATGAAAGAAAAGGGAATTAGTGATAGTGTGACGGGTGACCACACATAATTCTATACATTTTGATATGCTTGAGCTACCCTCCACCACGAAAATCTCTAGTCAGGTTATTTGCCGCCTGCTGTAACTTTTTCGAACCATCACACAGCCAATGCCGGGTAAAATCCATGTGTTCATCTAACAAACAATTACTCATATCCCTGAGAACTTAGCAGACACACTCTGAACACATATTCAAATTCATCACAACATTGCAAAGTAAATAAGGAATGACGTAACGTCGTTCAATAAACTCTCAGCCATTTGTTCTAACCGCAAAGGATGCGCCACACTATGCATGAATTACCAACTCATTGAGGACTTATGGCATACTTTCATTAAGTACGATTATACGTAGGTCCTTTATATGAATCAGTGTCTATTTGTGTTTACATAATTAGCGCTTGGAATAACAATAAAACAGTTTGTCAGTTGAACTTTCGGTTTAAAATGTTTTACGAAATAATACGGCTTCAATACGGACTGGCCTGTTGGTCTAGTAGTATAAAATACGTATTTCCTGGAACAAGTTTTGTAAAACTTTCGAGTGAGCGACGGAAGTTACCGAATCTAACCGAGCATTCAGGCACTTTTTTTCGCGACGTCGCATTATCGAACATCGCATTTGAAAACAAGCTTTCAACCACGCGCACGTTACATTGACGATAGACGGACCGGGAAGGCTCCTCTTAAAACGCTCAAAAACACATCATACTGCCTGTACGGTACAGGTACAGCCTGTCCTCTGCGTGTGTGTATCTCCGCGTGTGTCTGCCTGTATGTGTGTGGCTGTGTCCTGTCTATTGTACCATATTTATACAAATAAATATTTTTGATTTCATTTGATTCTTTGATTTGTTAAAAACAACATACAAACTTGGGCTAGGGACCCAAGTCTCAATCCCACTGTCTTCGCAAAGGAGGAGGCCGACCGCATCAGGCAAAGGCAACGGGGCGCTCGCCCCAGCCGCCGCCGGGATTCCGATCCCGATTTCCGGCCACCGTAGGCGCGGGCTTGCGGACGGCGTGCAATGGGTAGCACGCTGTCCGATCGTCCGGTAACCGACCGGACCGAGCCCAAGTTGTCGACGTCGCGTTCTGTTCCCGCGCGCCTCAAGGAGCTGTCAGCACACCGAAGAAGCCCAGCCTGCTAACTGCAGGCAGGCAGGGTCGAAGCCTGGGGTCATGGGTTAACTTCCGAAAGGAATACCCGGCCCCGGCACGATAGTCTACGAAGGAACGGGGTACGTTTTTAGTCAGTAAGAGTCTGACACTACTTCCCGCTCCGCCCAAGGGCGGGACTTGTCATTGGATGATTTTACCTACCATAAAAAAAAACCCAATGTCTTCCAGATATATTTAATGTCGAATTATTGCTGTTCAAAATGGTAGCGTAACATTGTACCCGCTCTTATATCTATGATCGTACCATTACAGATCAAAATAGCTATGTAAGTATAAGAGTAATTTACCTCCTTGGTCCATGGGCCTTTGACTAGTTCAGGGTTGACGACTTTGCACCACCGCTGTTGGCACTGGACGTCGGATCGGTCTGTGAAGCCGGCCGCTATCAGGTCCCAGTTCTCGTTGTACATCTTAACGTATGCTTTCAGCCTTTTGTCCTGGAAAAATTAAGTTCAAAGTTAACTAAAGCAGAGGGTAGTTGAAAAATCTGAAGGATACCAGTACCAACTTTAACAGTGGTATCCATACTTTAACACTAGCTTCTGACGTTTTATAAGTGCCCATGTAGGCCTATATGAAATAAAAATATTTTGAATTTTGCGTAAATGGGTCATTGCGTGACGATATATAGCCTACTAAATTCTGCCAGCGCCTTTGCCCGCGTGAAAGTCGGTTTCTCCATACAAACTTCCAAACCCCGTTTTATCCCCCTAGGAGTGTAGTTTCGTAAAATCCGGTTCTATAAGGAAACTACCTACCAAATTTTAAGTTGGTAGGTGTTAGTTTCTGAGATTTCGTGATTAAACGGTATAATTATAATGGTTATTTAAATATTTTTAGTGAAAAAAGTAATGAATTACGAATTACTTCTAAAATTAAAAATCCTGTCGGGGTTGATTAGGATTACGATTTTATCAACCCCTATAACTTTTTAATTAATTAATTTTAAATATCGTTCCTTTTTTTTCTTTTTTTACTGAAATTATCATCGAGGTTGGTTAGAATAACGGTTTTATACAAATGAAATTAAAAAAGCACAGATTCTTTTTTAAATTAAGAAAAACCGATGAAAAATTCCACCACTGGGGTGATCCATGGTATTCGTTTGTGGTACGATGTCAGATACACCCTGTACATGGAAAGACATATTTATAAGTTTTCGATTCCCTTACCTCCTCCTTCGTCCACCTTCCCCTATTAATATTCTTCCTCGGCCCAGAGCTTTTGGTTGCAACCGGGACATCTTCGTAGGCCGCTGCCGAGTCCTCTGAGTATTCACTCGTCTCCGAATCATAGCCGCTACGTCTGTTGACAAGAAAAAATGAACATTAATTTGTGTAAAGATAGTCTTGTAAACTTAAAGTGGCAGTTATAACAAGTATATCATTTTGTTGATAAAGGAAATTGGATTTTTTTTTTTTTTTTTAGTATTATAATTGATTAACAGTGAATGATTTGTAAATGTTACAGCCAACGGTGGGTACCCACACGTGTGCCACACACGCCGATCTGGGCGCGTCGGTCTCCATACATTTTATGTGGAAACTAGACTTGTAGAGCTACACTGGTCCACGCCACGCGACGTCGTACAACGTACAATTCAAGCGTGTCACACGCATGCCCATTATAGCCTAGCGGTTCCGTCTGGCACTTTTTGCACCTTAAACAAGACGTACGAAAGTGACTGATTTCCATTGGTATCGGCAGTCTATGGGTGATTCCATAATTATGTTTTATTACCCTTTTAATAACCGTAATTAGAGACACAATAGAAAGACAATAGGTGTGCGGACACCGGTGTCCTCTTGGGGCTTGACGGTTGAGTTACAAGCAATTATTTGGTTTTGTTATTAGCTCTAAGTCCAGTGTTGAAAAAACTCAGCCGATAATGAGTTAACTTAGATCCCGAACATAAAACTGTGATGCGCCGTCGCATCGTAAGCATCTAGAAGCTCACTCGACGCATCACAAGAAGTTACAAATTGATTCGTATCGCACACAGTCTGTGTTTCCTGTTAACCTAGGGGTTTTTAAGTCAAGAGTGAATAGGTTCCTTCTAGGCAAGCGTGCTCCATTGTCGGCCAGATCTTCGCTTACCATCAGGTGGTCAATCGCGAGCCTATCCACTATAAAAAAAAAAACATTGTATGGATACCCAAACGCACGAAATTGCATCGTACCGTAGTTTTATGTGGTAGTGATACCTAGTTATACTTTGAAACCCTAAATATATTATCGTGCTCAGTTACTCTCAAACAGAATACTTAAGGCTTCATTATATTTTCTTTCCATACCCTCGTGTTCAAAGTTTACAAGAGGATGTCCTTGTTTACTTTCCACCTAGCTTAGATACACAAAAGTCCCGTTGTGTACTAACATCAAGATGGCTGGTATGGTACTTCAGATGAAGCTGTACGGAGATAAATAATGCATTTTAGAGAAAACTAAGTATAAGTGTTTAGGCAGAGAAGGGTAGAATATAAATATTGTCAATTTTTAGGAAGAACTAAGTAAGGAAAAGAAAACTTATTCCTGTAAAAAAACGCACACTGTAGCTTACAATATTCTTCCTTCAAATAAAACATTTATAAACTAGTGCTCGACTGCGATCCCACCTGATGGTAAGCAGTGATGCAATCGTTGATGGTGAGGCGCACTAGTTTATTAAGAGCCTAGCCTTGGAAGACACCTAAATTATAACGGAATCAATATTATAACTTAGGTACTTGCGGTCTATGTGTGAGACTACAAATTCACATAAAAAGAGGCTTTAGTTTACTTTCAAAGCTCTTTTCCAATCATTAAATGTGCTGACAGTTAGTCAGTGATAGGCACCTATCACTTGAAACATAAAAAATGAATAAGAAAAAATAACTTCAAAAAAATAACCATATTATTGCAACTTACGTTAAAAATAAACCACAAACGTCTTTATAACAGCTAAACAGTGAAAAACTTATCGCATCAACACATTAGCTATTCGAAAGTAACTAGAAATCCATAAGCTTTGTGAAAAATATAGCGTTATATACGTTGGTTATGCGTCTCAGAGGCATAAGGTTATCATTCTAGGTTAAAAAGTTAGAATTTTAAAATTGTAGCTTCTTAGCTTGCTAAAAAAATTAATAAAAACAAGTCACGTCTAAAATGACCATATAAAGACAGTATTTTATCAAAATAAAGAATGCCAAAATATTTTATGCAGTTCACGCCGTTCACGACAGCACTGCTTATTAAGAAGGTTGTCAACAATATGTCAAATTCAATACGTTTTGTGTTTAGTTCCATATTTTGGTGTCTTTGTGTTATAGTATACACAGATCCTGTTTATATCCTCTGTCTAAATATTTCATTTGAATTACGTAATCTCCCGATTTGTCTGGGGGCCTCGCTTGGGCAGAGCACATTGTATTATTACTAACAATGTGAACATTGGATGGATATTAAAAATACAGTAATTATTGTGTCGGTTTTCAAGAAGACACTTCAGGTTGTTTGAGTTCTGCTTATTTGCACTGTGTTTTAAGCAAATAAATTTTGAAAAAAAGTATATTTTTTTAAAATTTTTGTTCATCATATTTTGACTTACGACAGTACTTACGTGTTTATTTGAATTTAGGTTTAATTAAATGACAATAAAAAGAAAAAAATATAATTATAATTTTAATAATATTTTTTTAGAAATTAAAAATAATATAAGTATGCAAGTAGTTGTGTATTAAAAATATTACTATTTATACATTTTATGGAAGTGTGGAACTCCCTGCCGGAATTGTTTTCCCGATAGCTACAACTTGTGATCTTTATGTCAAGAGTGAATAGGTTACTTTAAGGCAAACGTGCTCCGTCGACCACATTTTCGCTTTCCATCAGGTGAGATAGTGATCAAACGAAAGCTCATCACCGATAAAATCGGCGGCATTTTGTTAAACTAATACTTCTATGGAAAGATTTGATAGGTTATTTTTTTGTTTTAGGTACCTTTACTATTGTTAATCTGTGGTTTTATCTGTAAAAATAAACCAAAGAAGTTGAACTTTTTGTCGATTTTTTAATGAAACTAGATCACTTGCATAACTAAATCCAGATGCATAACAAAAAAAAAAGCAAACGATACGAGAGCCAAAAATAAGTATGACGATAGCTCATGACATTTTATTAATTAAAGATTATTTTTTATCTATCAGAGCATGTACCAAGCTATTCTTAATGTATGTTAAAATTATTGTTATGTAAAATTTCGGGTATGATAAAAGGCTCGCTGAGACCAAATTGTAAACATTTACACAGTTTAATGTGTGGGGTCTTATTTGGAGTTGCATTATAATTATTCAAAATAATACCTACTTTGTAGACGCACTAAGATGAAAAACTATTCATTTAGTTTTTTTGAAGGAGGGTAGGTAGAGAGTTTATTGTCAGTAACCTAAGAATTAATTCAATCTACCCACAGTTTTGAAAGAGATACTCCAAAGGAGGCCTTTTAAAATAGTTAAGAAAGTAGGTCAGTGTTACGTTGTATGTTGATTAAAATAGGATTGGTGGCCATAATACAGAATTATAATCATTACAAAAATCATCAATACAACCCTTCCAGTTCGTCTTATCCTAATAAATTAGCTATTTTATGAAAAAGTCACTAAATAAATACGTATACAGGAAGATAATCATTTCAGTTTCTTTTTCTACCATTGTTTTCTAAAACATACGTAACTGTTCAAATTTCGAAAGAAAAACTACAAAAGTAAAACGAAATCTGTCAAGAGTCGATTTTGTACTTTATGTTCAATGTCACATCGAGGCTGTCAGACGGTACTGTCAGCCAATAAATTATACTTAATAGAAAAAACGTATCAACTTTTTACGAATGCATTCTGAACAACAGAAATGTATTTCCCACCCAAGCTAGTGAATATAAAGTGAGAAATTTTAAATTATCGGCGTATAAAACATATAGAAACTTTTTTGCGCACACTACCACCACAATGTTACTAGGTTAACTACTCCTCGCATTATTTGTCGGGAGTTTACTTTTGACAAAAACATGTTGGCGCCAGAATCCCCCGCAGACACACAATAAAATTCGAAGAAGTAACCAGCCCTTTGAATTTCCGCTCAAAAAGAACTGAACTTTATAACCCAAGAAATAGAATTTAAAATTGAATAGCGTAGGTAATCCAATTTCTTCCAAGAACGAGTATCGTGTAGATATAGAAGAATAACCTATGTTGAGACAGCTAATAATTCTTGAAGATGTTTCGGCAAGGTAGAAAAACCTGCGTTATTTATGCATACCGTGCTCGCCATCAGCTGATATGGAAACCAGTTTAATGTTCTCAGGTCTCATTCATTGCAAATAACATGGATGGAGTAAAGAAACCGGAGCTATGTGAATTTAAGAAAGAATTTTATCAAGTGATCCATCTTGGTCTTGAAGCTGGAATTTGGTGATTATTTTTATATTGATTTTGTTTTTGGTGTCTCGTGCCATCATTGGGAAGAAATAGTGGAATATTGATCTTATATTAAACTTGATTATGTCGTCTTGATCTGACTTCGTTCGTATAAAGAAGTTTGGGATCAAACACATAGTACGGGTATACTTCACACTTGATATAAAATCTTTGCTTCATAAAAAAATTCGCACAAAACATTTTAATTCCACAGATATTTGTAATTAATTAAAAATCTTGTCACGTAGATTTGCGACACAGTAAAAAACACAAAAGTTGTAAAACAAGAAACCTTACTCACACATTTATCATCACGACGAATTATAAGGACGACCTCCAACATCCAAAACCCCATTATTCACTTAAAAACATCAGCACACAGTTCAAAAACATATTAAATTTAAAAAAACACTAATTTTTTTAGGTAATATACCCCAAGTTCCCGCCAAAACGCACCCAACTCACATTTCGGGAACCCGAGACACGCGCATCGAATGCCGAAACAACACTGCCGAAGAAAAATTCTATTCGTACATGTTCCCACACACACACCATGAATATTCACAAACACACCCACATGGATCGCATACGCAGGCAGTAATAAGGGTGAGGAGAACAACAAAAACCCTGTAAGGGACGCGGCAATTCCGATGAACGAGACAGCAAATACAAGAAAGAATGATAAAGAAAAGGATAGAAAATCAGGTATAGAAATCATTACGCCGCAGAGGGAATGTGACGCAACACAGCCAAAGGTAAGCAGGTGTAGGCTGGTAATAGAAAGGTACAAAGAAAAATTGATCTTTTTTATTGGATAGGTCAGCGTAGTCGCCATAAAGAAAAATAATCACATGGTATTAAAATACCCAAAGGAAAGGAAATAGGGTGATATTTCAAAGCCTTAGGCAATAAAGCAAACATATTGCAACACCATGGCACATTAACTACTTTAAAACCTTTGTATTAAATGAAAGTCCTTTCTTTCTTGCTTCTACATTATTTATTTTGACGATCCTGCGTATAGATAGGACAAGACGTAAGCTTTCCAGAACCTTGATATTTAATTACTGAATAAGGACAAAAGAACCAGCCAAGAATTCTAGCGTGTCAAAGACACCGAGTCAAACATTATGAAACAAAATAAAGAAACGATAAAGTAACAAATTCGCCAACCCAGTATATAGCTGTCTTGCACAAATTCAGGAAATCGGGACACTCAAACCACATGTTTTGGACGAACGGCACTTTCGATTGCAACAAAAAATGATCAAACAAGAGGGTAGAAACGTGTGCCGGATGCTAAACTAATTTTGGATAACGGGGACTCCATTTTTTCAGGGATGGGTGTTGCGAATACCAAACGTGATGGTTTTGAAGCAACGGCAGTTATCCATGACTGGTTCAACTTTGTTGACGATTCTAAAATGAGTCTCGCTTTGAATTTGCTTACATATTTCTGGGAACCCTCCCAAACCCAAAGCTGGTTCAAAAGTAATGTCTCGTTTTAGGGACATGATTTTACGTCAATTCAAGAAAAAAAGAATCAGAAAGGACATTGAAAATTATTAAAATCTACGTTACTTGAACCGATGTTTACCAAATTCTGTTTTCACAATTCCATTGACTCCAATCATTTCCGACAAGCTTTGTCAATTACTCATGAACTATTTGATCAGACGTCTGGTATTTTGTCCAAATATTAGTTTAAATTAAAAGGCGCTATCAACATTACTTCCGCAGCCACACAATGATAAGAATACTGTGAATGCGCTATGTGATCACATTTAAAGTAAGGGCAATGTCAGATACGAATTGATGTAATCACATATATTTGATAAGGAAGACGTTTCACATTTGTACCGGTTCCCTGAATTGTTAGGTTTCGTTTTCGTTATCCATTCATCTAGAATTTGAAATCATTGATGACTTTGATAAACCTTGGTTCGTTTACTTTATTTACTATCATCATTCATCGTTATTTGCAGTGTGAATTCGCTTCTCGCTTCGATTTTTTTGAGCTTCCCGTTTCAGTTCTATTAGCTCAGTATCAATTAGCGACAGGATATTTTATGTATAATCGCTCTTCTCTTTCAGATTGTCTTCAATATTACAAACTATTTTTGACTAAATTGAAAGAAACAAAGTTATTAACTTTGTTTCTTTTTCTAGGACTTAAATTATTTGTCATATCAAAATTACTACGGAAATGTCGTAATTAAACGACAATAGAACCGCTATTGAGGACAGTAATAATAATTATTAATAACTTCCACAATCTAAGATCACATTTTAATCACATGAGGCATAACTAATTTAAATAAGGAAGTGGTAGCCATTTTGTGTCGTCATTTCACCTGTCCAGTCGTGACCACCCCCTGATGTACATTTGATTTCACGACCGATTATTCTGGGAAACGGAACAAAAAACCTTGTTAAAGTTAAATTATGTTTCTTACAGATTTCTATCGGAAGGTGCATAGACCGTCCATGAATATGAAACTTTCGAATTGGCATGTGCTTTATTTAGGGTCATCTTATTCCTATTGTTTTTACAACACAATTTGGGGCTCAAAATGGTGGTAAATATTTCTAATACATTGTCTGCCATATGCTAGTTTTCCACTTGCATCAAGTTATGTTAGTTTGAATTACGAGTTTCCACTATTAAACAGCTGCCAATCTTTAGAAAGATCCGAATACGCAACTAAGTTGTAATGAAAAGATGTTTCGACGCACACAGTAATTAAGCCATCATTATAGTCTACACCGCCTCTATTCATGTCTACATCTATAATTTTGCACGTTCTCAAATTACCTACTCTTCTATCAAGACCACCCACTTCCATTAAGGCAAACCTAGATTCCATTCATGACGACCAATTAACTACAAACCATTTCCTTTCATTCGAAACAAAAGCCTGGACATCGCCAATTTCAAAAGGGGAACGAGATATAAAAAAATTGTCAAGGGGTTCCCTAAGGAAGCGTCCTGTTAACTCACGCATCGCCCGTGTATCCTGTCTTCTGTCCCCTTGCATGTCGTGTATGACCTGCTTATTAGCACTTTGGGTATACTCAAAACATTCTTAGTCCCCGTTAGAAATTTACAACTTCTTTACGTGGTCAATGACTTGTATTAGAGAATAATGCTTGCACGGGGTTTTGATTTATAAATGTACTTGGCTGCATAGTATGGAAATTCTGATGTTTTATGGTTGAGGTCCACTTCCACTAAGCAACATGACCGAACGCCAGAATCCTAAAAGCATTTTAAAAGAACGTGATTATCAAAAGTCTAAAAATTTACATTCCTAAAGAACCAAACAATCGCAACAAGTAGTGATCTCGTAGAAACAAACTCTAAGAAAAAACAAATAAACTCATATTAAAAATCAAACCAGTAATCATAAATTAAGAATACTTTTATTCCCTTCTGATTATCATCTGAGAAGAGTATCTAAGGGAAATATTACAAAACACACAAATAGAAATGATAGCAAAGCTTCCAATAGACAGAACAAATGTTGCAGCTCATTCATAATTCATCTCGAATTACAAGTGATGGCATCATAGGCTTTAAACAGATCCAAAAGCCTTGAAATATCGATATCCTATTGGGTTGATATGTGTGATATTTAAAGGATACATAAACACTTCCTATTCTTATAACACACGTTCTAAAGAATATGACGAAGATTGTTGGCCAAGCAAAAACGAAACCACAAGGACCAAAAGTAATGATTTTGTAAAAGAAATATTATATCAACGTGGGGGTCAAAATGACCGCCAAAAACGCCACCACACAGGAAATAACATACAAACACACGCAAATAATTCAATTATAACTTATCGGTAAGCTTTAAACATTTAAAAACGTCGTCCATATAGGTCAAACGATAAGCACGAAGTTATATCGGAAACATAACAATAAATGAAACCTAATCTGCTTTGATCTGTGCATGAAATCAAAAATGAATAAATTATTTGTTTATATTAATTTAATGCGTTCAATACCATACGCCTGATAAAAGAAGACGACATTGTCATTAAATTATACGTTAAAGATTTTTTCACGAAACAACAGCTAACTCACTCAAAAAATAAGACAAACAGGACTTAGAGGAAAGGGTTATTTACAGCTTTAAAGGAGGCAGCTTCAATATTATTAAGCTGAAAATGCATTTATATCAACCTCTCCTTCCTTCCCGTGGGAAGGAATGTACGATAAAGTTTATAATCCTTTGTGGCGCCAAAAGTCTAGACGTTTAAGTACTTATACATATATACTACGAATGTTTTTTCAGGTCATACATGTGACTGAATGACCATATTATATAAACACAGTCATAAAATTTACAAATGTGATGACGTGACGTATAAGCCAAAGAAAAAATATTTAAGTCAAAGCAGCCGTACTGTGGTAATAAGTTTCGTAATGTAGCCCATTGTAATCCATATTATTTACAGGAAAGACAAAACAAGGAAGTACTTGACAGTGAACCAGACGCTGAGGTAGACGGAACAATCTTTAGATGGAAACCGAGGGAAGTCAAACCATTTAATCCTAGAAACCCGATTTTTTTTCGTAAATTACTTACTTTTTCCTTTGCAGTGTAACAGACACTCGGCAATAATGTAGGGGCGCGACCTGGTCGATCATCAACTAACAGCATCAAATTTGCCACAGATGAATACGGAAAAAGGCAACAAAGCATATCTGATTGGATACAAGAATTAAGATGTCACAAAAACACCAAAACAAAAGTACTCGTGTGTCGTTAGTGTAACAGCTATTAACTAAATTAGGAAATTACTTTATTAATAGGAACACGCCACTCATCATTGACAACACGAAATCCTATGACAATGCAAGTGTCAAAGAAATATGTACTAGATTCTCCAGAATCTAAAAATGAGAATCTGAAAAAGTTAGTTCGCATATACATATCTCCTACAATTTCCTTTCTCATGTCAATTACAACAACATATTTTTTTCATATCAAATTAATATTCTAGTTCAGCTTTGTTTCTTCGAAGTCAATCGGTTAGCATTACAAATGTCGTCTCTCCCACAATTAAGCCAAAGCAGTAAAGAGTCGAGTTTGCATTAAAAATAATTAAGATAAACATTGAACTGGCTCTTATTACGCGTTGAATAAGATGCCTTGTTGACATGTGCATCGGACGTGAAACGGTGAATGAATGAGTCAGGCGCAACAATTTGTAGATAAAGTAAGAATGGTTATTGAAAAAGCAACGTGAGGTTACAATTTTTAAATTGATCCCTGTCTGTGAATAACCTGTAATTCGTGCTGACATATTTCAAGGCTTTTATAAGGAGAAACTTCTGGGTCTAGGAGCGTGAAATTTTGCATATAATTTTCTTTTATGACGTAGACGAGAACTAAGAAAGGCACTACGATTTTCCTCTGAGAAAATGAAACGAGGGAAAATGTTCGGAGAAACCTACTTTCACTCGCTCGAAAATTGCACGATATCAAACTGCAACACATTACTACGTCCATAACAAAATCCATATAACTTTTACATTCTCCTATTCAACACAAGTCAGAAATACTATCTTCACGTAGGTCACCAGTTGAGGAGGACCACAAAAACTCATTTCAAGAGACCTTAAATATCCATGTTGTTTTTGCTCAGGAATATGACACCGGAATCTGTGCCGATGAGAACTAAGAAAGTCGATTCGATGTGGTGGCCCACTGCGTAATTTAATCCAGAGCAATCAAGAGGAATTAATATGTCGTCGTTAAGATTAATGGCAAAAAAAACTTGTGAAGCTTGACAATGTTTTAAGAAAACCAGAGGCATTATCAGAAGTTTAAAGTTATGAAAAATTATCTTACGATGGTCTCTGAGGTTATGATCATTACTCTATGCAACGCCATAAGGATAAATAAATCCACCAAAGTGCCTTAAACCGCATAAATTGCAGTTTTATTACCTTTTTACCGCTAAAAATGACGCATATTTCTTACTCCGGAAATTCCTAATATAGCAGTAAGGGACATGATTTCCAGTTCCATTATAAAATAATTTACTGATATTTAAATGGTTGAGAACACCAACCAAACTAATGTTCTTCTAACAAAGTTTTGAAGACAATATCCTCATTTCCATTTTAGGTCATCATTCAACATTGCCTTTGTCCCAGACATTAAAATTCAGCGATATTTACTCAAGTGTTCTTGCCATTGAACCGCCATGATAGTCAGACAAACGACCTGACCCAAATGAATGATTGCCTATTCAGTGGACGCTATTTTCTATTTAGAGTCATAGGAGAATGATGGGTCTTTTATTATTTAAACACCCCTTTGCGAAATTAATTCTACGTTGACACGTTCTCACACTGTCTGGATATAAATTGGTTTGTTTACTGGTCTATAAAAAGAAACCGTAAGGTTTACGTATTGAAAGTAAGCATGATGCGGTGGCTATCGTTATCCATTTACGTCAGATTTCTTCAAAACACAAATACAGAACCGAAAATCTTGCCATACAAGAGGAAAAGTTGCTGTCTAAAGCTCCTGTAGTTGAAAGCATCGCAATTATAGTGACACATTTAGAAGATATTCTGGGAACTACTATTGGAGCAGACAGATCTAATTGATATGCCCTACATCTGCATGGTATCTTCTTGGCATTGACCGATATGATGGCATGGACCGAATAAAGAATCTTTTTGAAGGAATTCATGCCCTTGCTGCTTTTATTAAACAGACACCATCCATAACCTTTCATTTACCTCTAGCTTATTCAGATCTCACGCTTGAGAATCCATTTAATCTCCTCACAATGCGTAGAACACCTGAACTAAGATAGATTCCCTCCTAAATCATAGGCAGGGGTTAGAAACAGGTTCTTAGCCTTTACAAAATAGATAAATAGACATTAGATGAAAGGATGGCTCGCAGCGACTATACAATGGATGATAGACAAAGTTGAAGGGGATGTATGCGAAAAACAGAAACCCTTGTCTGTATTTTAATGTACTTTCTCACGCAATGGATAAAGGTCTTGCGTGGTCATGCGCGATTCATCATAGTAATTATGTTAGTCCGTACCTACACTAGTCTTATCGTTGACAGTGTATTCTGACTTTAAATTTTTTAAAGGTTACTCCAAATTAGTGAAGTCCTCATGGTTTCGTCTTTAATTGGGACCATATTATCTAAATAGTTTTTGCATGCATTAGCTCTTTTGAAAGCAAATACAAATTTGATAAGCCCTGCTACGAAATTACAACAACACTATTTTTCTTATACAAAATCTGGAAGCGACTTCCGACTTGCTAGTCAAATAGAGGGGACTTTTTTTCCTAACTATCGTGATGTGTCAAAGGCAACAGCCGTATGGCCATATGCCGTGGATGACACATTTAAAACATATGTGAACTTTTTGCTGAACCCGTCCACCATTTAGCGTGTTTGTCGATTGACTCAATTTTATCAACATATTGATAAGAATTAATTGCGTTAGACATATGAGAACTTGGAGATTCTTTATCTGTATTTTTTTTTTCTTATGAGATTAAGCTTCATTTTTGGACATGAAAAAAGATTGACCACAGTCATTTGGTAAGCTACAAAGACAATTAGAATATATGTACCTATATACAACTGAAGTTTCGACAATAAAAAACAACAGCTTAAAAAATTCGAAATAAATGCCACAAAATATTCTAAACAGGAAAATAACTACAAGAGCTAAAAAACTCGCAGTAAACTAAGTACCATAATTAAATTCAGTTATACATAGATGACATTAGGACCCATACGAGGGGTGCACACAAAAGAACCAGCTGCTTGCTGACTTTGAAAACGATTAGCATCAGTTCATGTTGCAACATGAATGAAATTACTTGAGGCTCCTAAGTTAAGGAGTCGATAGGATCTTTATATTCTTTAATGATACTTGGTCACTTTGGATTGAATTTCGTTCTCAGGATTATCTACTGTTATGGCGTTGAAGAAGATGCAATTTTACTGAACTTAATGGATCCGTTTGCGAATAGAAGTATTAACTAAGAAGGAGCGACAATGCTGGGTAGTCGTGTTGAAAGAATGTTAAAAACTTGTTACATGAAAAATAGAGATATTAAAGCTAAATGTGTCCTGTTATAAATATGCAACTTGTTCGATAAGCTAAACATAGTTTTTGCATTGCACCATTTAACTTAAATGGAACTAAAATGGTGTGTACTTACCTACTCTAAAAAAGTTTCCTGTTCTTAATAGTCACCTGCCTTTGGGGAAAATTCATATTTCTACAAATTTATGTTTCGACGGCTATGGTGAAATTACCACCTCTTGCAGTCAGTAGCCCAGATTCTCGGTTAATAGAATTTTGTAATAACACTTTTCCATAAACATAGTGACCTTCCAAAAAAAAATCAGCTGTACAAAACGGTCAAAATTTTTGGCCTACACTACATATTGTTGAAAGCACAAAGGTTCAAGGGTGTTCACCTGGCCACCCCCTAAGATTAATGTCTTAAGACAGTACAATGGTTCGCCCCCGCGGTCCCTAGCACATGGCCTGACATTTCTACCCCGACTTGAATTTTTTTCCACTTCCTCCCTTATTATATCGCCTTACAATAATTACGCACGCGCTCCTAAAGGTGTTTAGAGAAAGCGTTAATGAACCATTTATTTATATTCTTTTTTTTATTAATATTGATCTTTTTTGTTGAGGACATTTTTTATGAAATGTCGCGTGCTTAGGAAATGTGCAGTTTTGTTAATGTTCTTTTGTGTTTTGGAATCGGAAGCTAGAGTAAATATTGTGGGGGCAATTTGATTTTTTCGATCGCTTCCGATTTCAAACTCGGTTTGCTGCTCGAGACAGAGACGTTAGGTGAAACCAAAGATTTATTTAAACTGCAAAATTGCGTTTGTTTGAGAAAGGAAGTTTTACCGTAATCATCATCTTCCTGCCCTTGTCCCGTGTTATTTGGGGTCGTAACACTTTTTTTTCTGCACCAAACACGCTATCACTGACTCCCTTTTCTTTCAGTAACATATTCCATACATCTTCGGCATCCCTCTCGCTCTCCATACGTCCATTATAGGTATTAATAACTCTTTAGGTTTTACCGTAATAAAGTTTAGAATTACACTATTTGTGGATAAAGCCTCTCGCTGCGGCACAATTAAAATAAACGATGCATAAAAACGCAATAACACTAAAAGAACTTGCAGAGGGCGTTAATAGCTTCATTTCGGAGCAAAATACGTGTGAACCTTCATCTAATAATTGCTTCCCAGAGACTTGACACTTGACTATTTTCCATTCAATGTTCAATTCAAAACAATATTGACAATATGAGGCAAGTTACACCGTGAATTGATGATAATCTGATCTCCTACAATTACAGTTCTATTTCAAGATATCGTCACGGTTCCAATGAAGTTGAAGCATGCAGACTCTAATGATAGCACAGATTGTAGTAAGAATGCAATTTGAGCCAGTGGATATTACTGCGATATAGGATCTCTCTCACACAGACTGCTTTGTAGAAATATGTATATGACCAAGAAAACGCGTACAAGAATAATGAGGCACTTGGTTTATTGACTTTAAAAATAATAAGTAGATACTTATGCAGCTATGTATTCAACATGACAGAAATTGATTATTATCATTGCATAAACAAAATGCAGCATTAAATTAACTCGAAAAGATCTTTAGTCTTGTCCTGTCTAGATTCACAAGCTGTACAAAACTTGCTGTGTTCTATAGGGTTTTCTATCTTCATAAAACTTTATCCTATTATTACAGTGCTTTTACATAATTTCATACTCCTAGCCCAGGCTTTTTAGGCAATAAGTTGTTTGACTGTATTGAATTGAAGCATATTCTGAGTTAGATTAATTTGTTGTCGTGAACTGACTTTGATGCAATTTCTTTTCTGATTAGTTCTACATGGAAGAATCACTTCAACAATTGCCTACCATATCATAAACAATAAGTCCGTGACAGCATATGAGAAACAGATTGCGCCGGTCTCTGGAAGACCGTATTATTGTATGAGGTCATTGTTCCTAGTCGTGCCTCTAAATTGCCACAGTTTATTACATTATTGCGGAGTTATGGGCTACGAAAACGTCGGTTGATTTATTTCTGTTCTAGCTTTTGTAGCGCCTTTATGGACGTCTTTGCAGGAAATGTTTTGGTTCTTAAATTCTTGCTTAGTCCTTAAATTTATTTAAGAACAGTTACAACTTAAGTCTTATTTTATAACATGGAAGATGATCCAGTCATCAGCTGTTCCAAGGGTTCTCAATTTATTCTATCTTAAACTAAACTAACTAGAGAGAGTGGAGAGACTGGTGGCTTACTAAAAATCCTAGGTATTGTTAAAACTGGATATCTCTGGACTCTAAACTTTATCATGCAAATGTGAATCCGTACTACTATAGACAAAATTAAAGACAAAAAGTCTAAGAACCTTACTAATTAAAATATCCACATAACGTGCAAAAAATTATAAGAAATCGAACTGCAAGTCAACGACCGAGTAGTAGTGATGGGAATTCGTTTTACTAAAGAATGCGGTCCCGACGGTCTTGTTCCGCAAACCCATACAGGACTATACCTCTTTACTCAGACGGCAGGTGATACGCCATCTGGTCTGCCACGTGTCAACGAACGGCGAATTTATAATACCGATTCGCAATAATTATATTGATACCAGGAGTTCGGGACTATTCCCGTAAAGTTTGAAACGGGAGTTTTTTTGTTTTTTTATCGATTTTTAAATGGAGCTAATAGTAATCGGTTAGCTTTTAGTTCGCAGTTGCTAATTATAAAGCAGTTTGTAAACATTTGCAGAAGGACCACCTCAAAGTTGAAGTATTTTGAGAATATCATTTGTGAGTGTCCGAGGAGTGGAATTAAATATTGATTTTAGTAATGGAAAATTATGTTTCTACATCGTGTAGGGTAGATAAGTTACAGAATACCTGTGTTTGATATATGTATTACTCAGTAAGGAATTCTATGAATAAATAAAAATTACAAGCAAATTAAAATATGCTTTATCTCAGGTACCAACTACGTCAAAAAAAAAATAGAAATAAATACTATATCGGTACGAATATTAGTACTACAAAATAGGTACTTAGGTTACCAACTTGAAACCTAAATACAAGAAGTATTGCCACAGAATAAGTAATAGTACAAGGTATTGCAAAATTAGTAAATAAGTAGGCATTTAAGTTACTAACTTGCTTATGAGCAACATTAAACAATACAAGCATCGATATATATGTACAGAATATAAGTCGATGAATACAAGCCTATCAACGCCATATGACAACGTAACTAAACTCATATCAAACAAAAAAACAACACTAGTCATACAAAATATCGATTTTTAGTACGTGTATTCCCAATTCCGGACCGCGGGAGTGCGCTAACGCCATCTGCGACCCCCACGCAACGCGCAGCTGCGCTTATGAGGGATGCGCGGAGCCAACCAATAACAACGCAGGAATATAAGACTTTTCGGTACTGAATCAGTCATTGAAGAGTGATTAAAGTAGGGGTTGCTTTTGTATTGTAACATTATGTTTATTTTATGGTGTTATCATTTCCTTTAGCTATAGTTTCGGATAGTATAACAAATTGTTTGATGAGTTTAGAAATTTGAGTTTGAGTACTTCCGATGGCTTCCGATGGACGATGGGACATAAGCAAAATAAAAAGCTTTCTTAAATATGATGCTTGTGTCGAACCAGGCTGATGCAAAAGAGATGGCGAATGCCCAAAACAATTTAAGAAAATTACCAGTCTTAGTACAAAAGGAGTCTTGACTCATCTGGTCAAACGATGCTTGCTAGGGCCATAGGTGAAACGCGTGGTCCTGAAACTCAAAGGTGAACTATAGGAACATATGTAGGTGAGTTTTAGTCAGTAAGTTTGCCTCGCCCTGAGCTCCATCTTAAAGCGGGATAAGAGAAGTCGTGACGAATTACCACATACCAAAAACAAATCCTGCCATCTTTTCCTGACACTGTTAATATTAAGACAAATAAGCTGGCCCCAGGTTTTCCCACCTAAGTTAACTAAACAATGCGTAATATAAACCTTTACATGCTTCAAAAACCCTTCAGCAGAATGACCCATTAAGAGGGCAATGCACTTTTTAAATCTTAACAATGTCTCCCTTTAAACTAAAGGGGGGTGCTTATTAAAAAATCTTATTCTCGAAGTAGCGAAACAGGTTTTGAGGTACATTTGTTATGGATAATCTTGGTAAGAAGCGTGAGTCTCACTAATGGACGGAAGAAACTTTTGTATTAATTGTATTGTTGACGGTAGATAGTAGTTTTTGTAACTCTTTGTGATGGTACTTGTCGTCTCAAATAATGTGAAGAATGGAGAAGTAGGAATTGAGCTTCAATGTGAATAAGGTAGAAGTAAACTAGTATCAATATAAAGATCCATTTGAAAAGCCATTTTTTAAAATAGTAGGTAAAGAACGACACAAATAGCTAAGCAGCCAACAGAGGCACCCTGATTCGTTTTCCTAATATTTAGTTGATTTATATTTTTTCTGACAACGCTTGTTCTAATAAACCAATTTACACAATTCTGGGGTTACAATCCTACATGGGAACGCCGGAAATTTCATAAACATATCGTCACCACATCTGCTTGTTCATCGTTTACAAATTTAGATTAAAAAGATGAGAAAGGACATGCACCAATGCTTTGGCCCCTTGTCCGAACCTATGCAAGCCCCCCGGTTTTTTGACTCGTGGGAATATGCCGTGGTTACCTGTAAAATAGGGTGGTTCGTCTACCCTTACATTAATTATAAGTGCAATAAATTACAATCAGTATTTTGATTTCATTCACGCGTGATTGGGTAATTCGATGCGGGAATTATATCGAATAACATGAAATCTTTTTGTTGGGTGCATAAAAAGCTTGAATTATGAATGTAGATTTATAGATGCAGATCCCCAGTTCAGAATATTACTCGTTTTCATTATAAATACGCTTGTAAAACGCGTTATATTTAAGGAAATCAACCTTAAGTCACACAAAGTCCAAAATTCTACGAGCCTTAAATCTTAAACAAAAAACTTCGGTACTTACATTAAAAAGGTTAACAGAACCATTTCAATGATGAATTACAAAAGATAGTATCAATAGGCATATTGTGGCCGAAAAAAACTTGTATAAAACCTGAATTAGTACAAGGTTATTAATATATTCTGGTTCCCATGTCGCTACATCTTCGCAAACCATCAGAGCATGATATGGCCATGACTCACGAGCAATATGGCGTTCACGCTTGACGATAACTAAACGATACCATTAATTCTTAATTAGGAATGAATAAATAAGCAATGAGAACGATTATATGGTTGTTGGGTTTAAGCATGATCTTATCAAGGGCGTGGAAAAGGGAATCTTTATGCACTTGATTTACATCTCGAAACTATTAAAAACCCAGTAATTACCCGAGTGTTAACACAATAACGCTTCAGATTTCAAAGGCAAACATTAAAAGGCAAAAAAAAGCTAAGAAATCTTAGAGATAACTTAGTCAATAGCTCTTTGATATTATTATAACTCAATCCAACTACAGAAATGAGAAGTGATATAACCACGCAGCAGAGATAATTTAAAAAGTCAAGAGAGTAAATATGCTTAGTGTACCTTGAAGAGCCAGAACCAACCAAAGAACCAGTTTCGAGGTTTCGCCAAACATTTACGAAATTCACCAGAATTGGTTCACGTATTTTCAACGAAGATGCTTAACTAACATATTCACGCCTTAAAAGTAACATCGATTATCTCAACTTTATTAAAAACTCTCATGAAGTGTATACTAAAGAAATACCCGAATGGACCGGTCCAAAATGATATCAGATTTTAATTTTATTATAAATTATTGTGTAACATGCGGAGGATCCATAAAATCGTTTCGATCGACATATGGCAGACGGAAATAAAGGAATTGATAACTATTTAAAAAACCCTTATACAAGGTAATGGGGAAACTAACAATACTTTCCATAAAACAGTGAAATTATCTAAAACATAGGGGCCCCTTGAGAATTTCTCCCTTAAACTTAATACCCGCATTTGCAAGCAGTTTTTACTGTTCAAGTTTATAGTTGTGGTTTAGACATCAGGACGATTATTAAAGAGTGGAAGACAGGTCATAAATATGTAAGTACTCATCACTACTAGTTGCTACTCAAGTAGAAAATTCAAGGTGTGTTCACGAATCCTTTAGTTTTGCCTACATAATTGATAAAGATCAAAATTTGATGGTGGTAATAAATGTAACATATGTTTTAAAAGTACCCTCCTAAATAATGTTCAATAAAATATATTAATGAGATAACTGCTGGAAAGCAATTAAGTCTTGAGAAGCCGAAAGAAAATAGAGAAGGCATTAGAGTCGACGACAGAATATCTGCCAGTATTTAAAAACGAATAAAACATTAAAGACGTAATAAGTGTCCTATTTTTTTATATCCATCTTTTAAACAAACAAAAGTCTTTAACAAAGTCAAAGCACATTGAAAATGTGTAGAATTTCCTGTAAAACACTGATAAACATAAAACAGTGACGAATATCCTGGACATAATTATAACGATGGCAAAGGGCATTGAAGATATCAGCCCCCCTAGCCAAGTTACAATCGTTTCGTTTTGCGTTAACGCTTTGAGTTGGCTACGCCCCCCATTCGTTTGTTCGAACAAAGGAGATGAGGGCGTGGCCAACTTCAAGCGTTAACGCAAAACGAAACGATTGTAACTTGGCTAGGGGGGCAGAACTGAGAACGCACGCCATTCGTACTGACTGACGCATGTCCAAAAACTCGTTCATGAATTTAATGTTTTTATTCTAAACAGGATTTCATTCTAAAAGAACATCAATAAGGAACTTTTTGGTATGTTTGCCTTTCACGGGTGAAGATCTTGAGACAAAGGCAAACTTTGACCAATATAGGGGTACTTTATAAACATCTTCGCTCTTCACAGACGGCTACGAAGAAATTGTCTGACGCACCGTAGGGGTAGCAAAAACCTCATTTGAATACTCACGGACGTTAAACATCTTCGGTGCATAAGTAATTCTGAACGCACCCGGCTCGAAGGCATAGCGCGTGCCATCGCAGGCGCAGCTTATCGAAACACCTACGCATCGCTGGCATAAATCGATTCATTCATCCGTTGTGCACACAATAGCTGTTTTTGCTGAGCGTAGCTTTGGCGGAATAGGGAGTGCATATAAAAATCTTTGTGCATTTTTTGGGAATACCTAAATATTATGTTTCCGCAAAAAACCGTATACAGGGTGATTTTGTTTACTCGTAATTACAATAAACAATTATCAAATAAAAATACATAAATAACTAATTAAATTATATCTACACATGTACAAAACCTTAAATATTAACTAAACTAATTATACTAAAACCTACCTATGTACATATAATACAAAAACACAGTACACTCAGGCGTCGAAGTACTCCTCCACATCGCTGTCATCCGGAAATGTACCCAGAAGACTGGCAGCATTGCCACGTTGAATGGCAATGCTAATTCTTTGGGCGAAGAACGAGCCAGCCCTCTGGTCACGCAAAGTGTCGATCAGACGGCGTGAAATTTCCTTAAAAAGGAGACGCGCACTCGGACCCCATGACCCAAGCGTTTCAACCCCAAACGGCTCAAAACTGTAATTACCAATAAGGTTACAGTATTTGCGCCGTTTAAGGGTCTCAGCAGCCGCAGCGGCAGCGCCGGCACAACCTGCCGAACTTGGAATATGTGATGGCGCAAGGGTGTCGACACAGGTTGCGTCCCACACCAAAGGCCTACCCACCTTCCACGGCACCAACGTCATACCATCTGGTCTCTTTCCATCGTCACGTACCAAGCCATTAGGTTCTAATACGGCAGGTACACCGGCGGTGACAAGAGCTCGACGGATAATATCGTTGATGCTAGCATGCCGTGCAATGCGGCCTGCACTCCTGCAGCAGGACAGGCCATGGTGTCCGAGACTGTCGACGGCTTCGCCGCAGTGGCACCGATGTGGAGCGACACAGGGTGCGCCTAAGCGTAAGCAAGTTGCTAGCCGAAACGAAGCGTCATCCATCATAGTGCCTATGGTAGATGACGGGAGTGCCTGAAGCCATAAACCCGACTCCCATTCTCCCACAGCCAGCAGACGCGCACGCTCAGCAGTACTTGAAGACGTGTTAATTAGATTATTACGTATGGTACTGCAGAGTGGCACGTCCCACCGTCTTTGCGAGGACAGGTTGTCGGGCAAATCCGTGTTGGGACAAGCCATTTTCCAAGCATTCAACGCATCGCTCCGCAAAAAATATGTTCAACAAGGAGAAATCTGCTACTTTAATGTCAAACTTAGAATTTTATTTAAAAAAAAACTGTTCGTACAGCTGGTATCGCAAGAGTATTTTTCAACATTTCAAGACTCATAAAATTTAAGGGACTGTCAATAAATTTCGCTCTCGTTCCGCAATTCCGGAATGTTTTCGAAAATCTTCTTAAAGGGCCCATGATGAACTTTGACACAAATACAAGACCGACCCATGTTACTTATTCATGGCCGAAAAAAATCGAATCTACTCGTCAACCATTGCGAATCCGTCTCGCGGGTACGAACCTTTGTTAAGACGGTCCCAAATAAGAATAGCTCCCTCAATTTCTTGGTCCCCTCTAAACTGTATACAATATTTCTTCTGACATCAAACCAGCTGGTCTATTCAATGTTTAAAATTAAAAAAAAACACGGCCTGTCTCCACGTGGTCGGAAATTCGACTGGTTCTTCATAGATATTATTACCCTTGAATGGTGACTCAAACTTATTTTGTCACGACTATGGTAATAAATTATTCATCTTATGTGTTTCTTGTAGCAATTTATTGGAGTGTTGTTACGTGAAAAAACGCCTTCTTAAAATGTCAACTCTGCAAAGCATCAGTAAAAACTACGTCATCATGTTTAATGAAATCGTAAAGCGTAAATACATTATGTGCTTCAGCATTAGATGCAGTTGCAATCGTGTGAAAGTCAAGTCCTACACTCACCCCAATTACTTTAGTATTCATAGAAAACGTCACGTTAGATACGGCTGGACAGCTCACTTATCGATACTTTATTGATATTGATTATTCCTTATTTGACATGAAACTTGAGCAGAAGGTTGATTTTGAGCCTAGGAAGGTAACTGCAATTGCTGCAAGGGAAGTGAATTTGGACAAATTGGCAAACCCAAATGTGGGTGTTTCTTAGTAACATGAACACATATTTGAATTTTAACCGGAGGAAGGCACAAGCCACACGAATGTTTTAACCAACAATAATATTGTACTGAAAGTCGTAATGGTGTTAAACTACCATCGTATTTAAATGTCAGTCATCTCTCATTAAACTCGACTAAACTATGTTAAAGTCCTCATTACGTAATTTTCTTTATTCATAAAGAAACATATCAACAGACGGCAATAAAACAAAAAACAACAACCATAAAATTTAAACCACCCAACAGAACGCACATAACGAAATGCTTTTTAAAAATAAAGAACAGGAGTAAGTCCAAGCGCAAAGATCAAAAGTAGCAAGCGCATTTTATCGATAAGCGAGGGACATCACTTACTCGCACCTTGCTTACCATCTGCCGCGGTGCACGTGAGGCAATTAAGGCCATCGGTCCTTTGGGGGTGCCACCCTCGGTACAATGGTCGTTTACCTCAGCACAGAGGGGTTGCAACGTGGTCAATGCACCAGGTTTCATTGTTTGGTATTTAGACTCCCACGGCACAGAAAGAGGGCAAAACGTGGAAGGTTTATGAGACCCTCTTAGAAGTGGTGAGATTTTGAAGAAAGTTTACAAAGGGGACAAAGGTATTTAAATATTTAATCCATTATTGAACAAATATTAACGCGCAGAATACAAAGTTTCCTCTGTTTTTTGTTTGATAATTTGAAGACAGACAGAAATTATTTGTTAGTACACCTTTAGTCGTAAAAAAAATATATTCAATAATATTATTATTGATAGGCTTGTGCTTAATCTCCATCCTTATGATAAGAAATAATGTGTTCGACGATCGACCACGCTTGCCTAGAAGTAACTCATTCACTCTTGGCTTAGAAAACGCCAAGAATATTTTAGAGCGGATTATTTTCTTAGATACTAGAAACAAGTTGAACTTCACGTATTCACAATGTTTATTAGATAATGGCAATGGCGGTTTCGTACTTAAAGTTTTTTTCTAAAATTCCGTATAAAATATTACTTATTACGCATTTAATCAGCTGTATTCTTTTCAGAGATTTATCTTATTAAAAATCTTTGATTTGCAACAACCCGACGATAGAATTCCTTGATGTAGCTTAGAAATTATTCCTCTAAACACAGCTATAAAAAAATCTTGATCATCATCACCTCAAAATCCCTTTAGAGCAATTGATTAAGGAATGTCACAAAAAAAAAAAACCATAATCCAACGACAAGGCCGAGCACTATGGGTGCTAAAACTTTGAATGAAGCCGGCTATGACTTCATTCAATCAGTACAACTAGTTACACTACCTACGCTAAAGCGAAGGCATCTCGCAAAGCTACGTGAGACCTTGGTTACTCGTCAAGGCCTCCGAAAGCACGCAGGATTATCCGGGCCATTTGCTAGTCAAGTCGCTAGTCGTTACCAACTTAAATATTTAAATTTTATTCGCGTGTGGCTTGCTTTGTAAATCATAGCTTCCTTTTCTATTAGCATTGTCATCTGTTGTCACATTTTTGGCATTTCTGAAGTTTCTACTACAGTTTCAATTCAATCCTTGGTTGTTTTTACAACACAAATAGTTTTTTTTTTTTTAATCTTAAATTTTTTCTCCTGCTTTCTCTGATTCCATGTTACCTAATGTCGACAAAACATGTTTTTCTCTTTCACATCTCCCTATATTCTATCACTTCATAAGCCTAATTCAAGTACACAATTCATTATTTTTTTCTTATGGTCCTCCAGTTCGGCGTTTGCTCTTTCTAAGTTCCGTCCGACTATTCGGAGTAAATATCCCAGCTGATAAAGCAGTTTTTTTGGATTCCAACCGGTCACGTACAAAAAACGACCTTGTTCTGTTAAAAGCATTAAGATAACATCTTAGAGGAACGAGTTATTTCAATACAGAATAACTTCTCACTCCTATCTGTTGTCCGTGTAGGCACGACATTATGGATCTAATTTTCCTTTGTAATTTCTCATCGGGTTCAACAAATTCATGTCCATCAATTTTCTAACTCCTTTGTCATTGTCAACATCTTGATCTACATTTTCAATGCCCACTAATTGAGATGTTTCAAACAAGCTAGGGGCCCCAGCCTCCAAAATATTTGCGAGGTCAAAAAGTTCAAGGAAACAAGGTTTTAAACGAACTTGCTTCCTCTTAGTTACCGCATACAAATATCGCCATATAATCCAGTGTGACTGTAATCAAGGTCTCGGTTTAACGTTTCTCAGTTTAAGAACATTAATACCACGATGTTCAGCTTTCGTAATAGTACTTACTTTAGCTTTGTTTGCATTTTCAATTTCATAATACCACATAACATTCAATCTGCTCTTTCGATTCGCAATTTATTGTTTGTATTATATTATTTTATTGTCTGTACGGTCTAGTGGAGTCTTCAACATTTAGTCGTAAACCCGAGTCGTACTGTAACACTTAAATTCGAGAGAACATCTTTATTAGCTCATTAATTCTCTGTCTTCAAATAATAATTAATATTTATGGGATTCCCTTTGAAAGATCTTCAATAAATATTTAGTAACAATAAATTTCCAATCTTCCCATTGTAGAATTATGCAAGCAAGCGCACACGTTTTCTCCAACTACCCACTTCTAAGAATCTATTAAGGAATTGTTTAAGCATTGACATCTCTATCAAGATTTTCGATTTTTAATAACCTCGTCACGTCCTGATGCCTATAGACATGTTCATTACAAATTAACATTATTAGCAATAACGCGACCCATAAATAAAATTGTTCGAAATGAAGATAGATAAAAAAAAACAAGTTTTTTTTTGTCAATGTGTGTTAACTTTGTGAGATTGTTACATAATATGGAAAGAATAACAATTAAGTATGGATTTAAAATTAATTAAAGGAAGGATAACTTTTTGGCGTGTTTGTTGTATTGTACGATCACATGGCACAGAATCGATGGTATCGAGTACGTACTCTGATACCGGTCAGACTTGAGTGCCCGTGGAATTGGTTTTTGTTGCATAACAATTTCAATCTTGAAATGATTAATGAATGAAGCAGGAGAGAAACAGATAGATACCAATTAAAGATTACCTCATACATATTTTGTATTCGGTGAGAATAGCAACAAAGAGAAGGATGGATTGCGTATGAATCGTATGAATATTGATTTTAAAGGAAATAAAACGTGATGCTCCAATCACAAGTAATAAAAGACGAGGACTGGATGGATTTTTTTTTTTATGGTATGTAAAATCATCCAATGACAAATCCCGCCCTTGGGTGGAGCGGGAAGTAGTGTCAGACTCTTACTGACTTATGATTTTATCACCATCTTCTAACTTGACAGGTACATATTTTCGTATAGTTTTCATTAAGACTAGTCTCTCAAGTCTAAGTTTAGTCTTAAACCTGAAACAATAAACTTGGCTAATAATATTTCCTATGGTACACAATAAAGTTTGAAACTAGAAATAGACCTTTTATAACAATGCGACGGTACTTAAGGCACTTTAGTGTGCGTATCGAAATATCGAATGACCTACACCGTGGACCTGGTATTAGTAACTTCGCAGATGGCTTGCTGTGGCATAGAGAAGTAAAGTTTATCAAATTATCCAGTCAAAGCAGAAATTTACGGATTTAGGGTATTCAGAGGCCCTGTCACGCGATCCATTTGACGGCCTAAACTGAACCACAATACTACACGTGAGCCAAGTACCTGCCGATCTGGGTGCGTCGGTCTCCATACATTTTATATGACAACTAGACTTGTAGAGCAATATTAGATCCACAGGATCCATGCCACGCGACGTCGTTCTACGTACAAATCAGGCGTGGTCGACGTGTGCGACGGTCTAACGCTGTTCTACTCGTAGCTTTAAAGGGATGGAGTTATATAGAGTGCATAGCTTCAACCCTCTTTATAGCTTACACCACTGACATTTTGACACGTCATGTTACGGCTTCTGGCTTCTGGTAGATTGGTTACATCGAGTCCCTTTACGTCGACTCTGGAGTCTATTGTTCTTGCAAAAGGTTATTTTACGCTTTCTATTGCCGTTACATCGAGGTTAGTAGATACAGCCAGGATGTAATTGAAAAGTCAGTACCTGTCATTAAAATAGTGTTAACCAGCTCAGGCCCGCAATTTCATCCGCGTTAGACTCGTAAAACCAGCACAATGCAATAAGAATCTTTAAGTAATCTCAAAGGGACTCGATGTAAAGGAAACGAATCTTCTGATGCCTTTAATTTGCGATTCGAACTTTGAGCGGGATGTTCTGAAGAAAACACAACATTGGTCGGCGGTTTTCCGCCCTAGTGTTGGAACTCCTACTTATACAAGTTACCACCTTCTTTTGTTTTAACACGTACCGATGAAACAGGTATCTCTATATTATGTTAGATCCTAGAATCTGTAGCTAATAAACCTGGAATAGTATTCTTGTTTCTAAAAATTTTCAAAGTCAATGAAAATAAGAAAAAAGTGGGTTTTGAGTTTCTTGTCTATGATTTTGAGCAAGAAGTGCGAGTTCAAAGATAAAAATTATTAAACTATCATCAATTCATCACACAATTCACAATATCACACTAATAATCAAAAGGCGATAGTTTGTGAGTGTTAGTTAGTTCTTCACGCTCGTCCAGCTGAACGGGTTTGTCCTGGAATAGCACATAGGATACAATACCTACGTGGCATATAAGTTGAACCAAAATGGCGATCGACCTTCAATGCGCAGTAATAGATTTTCGGGTCTCAATCGAAGCGGGAGCTCCGTGTAACCATAGCAACGACGGCCATTTTGGTTCAACTTATTTGTCGCGTAGCGGAGGTAGTATACTTTTTACTCGGGATTATGACGTTTTCTGGGGATAATTTTCTACATTTACGCGGGCGAAACTGCTGGAAACAGCTAAGATCTACTACATAGGTAAGAACGAAATTATATTAAATCATCCAATGACATCCCCCGCCCTTGGGCGGAGCGGGAGATAGTGTCAGACTTTTACTGAATAAAAAAACCCAGTTTGTTCCTTCGTTGCCTTCCTTACCGGGGCCGAGCCTTCTTTTCAGAAGCCGACCCTTGGCCCCATTAGGCCACTTGATCGGTTTTTGTTTTTACTATTTGACTTCCATACAGGATGTTTTTTGTTTTGAAATTACACCATTAATCAGTGAGATACCTACCTAGGAGGAGGACCTACCCCCTTAAGGAGCTTTCGTGGGTAAACTTCGTAGAATCTTATCAAAGTCAATAAATAGGTAGGTCAATAAAGTTAGGTTAGGTTAATAACCAAGACTGTATGGGTCTTAGGTAGGTTCCTCCCTACCGCCACAGTACGGTCACCTTATTGGACCATGTATAAATCCCTCCTTAGATATTCATTCATCTGCATGCGCGTTTTCATGATTAAAATAGGTACCTATCTACTATGATTAATATTTTTTTGAGGAAAATAACAAACAGCTGTACAGATAAACCGCTTTAAGAAATCACCTACACTTCTCAAAATGCTGTAGCTTTTATGTATTTCGATGGACTAAAGTAAACTTTTTAACAGGTAATAAAAGTACCTAAGTACTTTAAATTTTAGACCTGAAATAGGCTGCTGCTTGCGTCGATAAGAAAAACAAAATAAGGTTTTATCAGCCTTTCTGCAATACGAAAATAAAACATGCTTTTTAACATTATAAACGAGGGACTCACTTTCTACGTCGGCCGGCTGTTTTGTTCTCGACGGGAAAGTTGAAGGATTCGCCAAAAATCCGATATTGCAGGTCGTCGTCATTACTTTGATATTGCATCTCTTACACACAAGTTACTACGTATTTAATAAATAAAACACCCTTATCACTATTTAATCTTAGAATCATTGTTGCAAAGCATTATTCTAGCACTTTTTATTTCATTTTTAACGCGATAATCACGTTTGGCTTTACGATACCACCAAAATGATAAAATTAGTCGATGGTTTTATTTTTTAATTTGTTTTTTTTTTTGACGCAGGTCGCCGTGAATCTCGGCTGTGACGCGCGCGAAGCCGGACTGAGCGAAGAACGAAACGTGCGGCGACGCGGGAACCCGGCGCATTGTCCCTCATATAGTGGTGTTGCCAATGCGGGAATTCTCCTCTTTGTATTGTGATTTTAGTTTAAAAAAAAAAGAAATACTCTATTATGGAATAGTGAAAATGATAGGGATCATTTTCACTATTCTGTAATAAAGAGTATGACTGTAATACCAAATTTTAAAAAAAAATCGTCATATTTTTTTTTTAACCTGATCGCCGATGTATGGGCTGTAATATTTATGTACCTACCTAACTTAGTGCCAAATTACCAAATTTAGTGATTAAACCATCATTAGTTTTTAAGAGGTATTTCATAACGCTACCATAAATAACCACACAGTGCGCTGCGGCAGGCCAAGCAGAATTTGTAGTTAATGCGATCAGGTTCACCTGCAGTGTATGAAGTTCAAACTGATAATAATATGTCCTTGGGTATCAGATACCGATAAGTTTTTGTTCTCATTAATATTGTAAATGGTAAGTCAACAGAAAAATATCAATAAACCAGTTATTTGCAGTATAATTTATTATTTAATAGCACTGCAACTATAAAACAATACATACCTACTATAAAATATTATTCATCGTCTGTGAGACGCTTTGACATAACTAATTTCCAGCTAAACCCGTCAAGGCTGGTCATTCACTCTAAATAAAATATGCACATTATTATTTTAATAACTTAATTATATTATTAATAGGTACGATAAAATATCATTTTTGTTTAATTTTTGAGGGAGATTTAAAAAGCAATTTCTGGTAACACCGTTATGTCCCCGCGTGGCCCAGGGCCGTGCTATAATGACCATGGAATGGAATTCCATACTTAATAGTTCAATTTATTGTACAGATGAAAGATTCTGATTGGGTACCTATGCTGGTGTTAGAATTTGTAGGGAAAGTTAATATGAGTAGTCTGCCTCTAGTCTAGTATTTTGACCTTCTCAGAACAAGTTTTTGCATTTAAATTCGAAACTAATTTGCTAGCTATTTTTTTCTTTTCATCACTGGCTCATTATTTATTTATAGGTAAGGTAATAATTTCCTCTTTCTCAGTGGCCAGTAGTATGATACGATAAGAAATTTTAATTTGATGGAAGTGTCAAATCATTGAATTAAATGTTTCTGATAAAACAATTACTGAAAGACGATATTATTTATTACGTTAACTTGTGGCCAAAGAGAATATAAGCACCACGTTTACTTGTGGCACTTGTGGTCAATTATTGCTATCATAGACAATAATTTTAAAGTGCTCATTTTTTTTAATCTCGTTTAGTTCTGGCAAAAATAGTAGGTATATTGCTAGTATGAATGTAGAAGTATGAAAATTATTATTATTATTCTAAATGCATTTAATATTTTACCATCATCATCAGCCTTTTTAGTGTTCCCACTGCTGGGACTCAGGCCTCCTCTCTAGGAGAGGGAATATAATATATATAATTTAATACTTGGTTGTGAAATACCCATAATCTGTAAAAAATAATAAGTACGTATTTTAAATTAAAGGGATGTTAGGATAACAGGCAAATTTTTCTGAATGATAAAAAGTAGGTATTGTACGCGGCAAATAAGTTGAACGAAAATAGCCGTCGTTGCTACGGTTACGCGCAGTCTCCACTTCGATTAAAAATCGAAAATCTGTTACTGTACATTTCGATCACCATTTTAGTTCAACTTACATGTATGCCGCGTATTGTAATGCGCATTAATAAGTCGACCGCCATTTTAGTTCAACTTATATGCCGCATATTTTAAGTAGGTAAGCAATTTGTTTGTTTTATCTCACTAAACAAGCCAATCTGTGCCACTCTGTCCTTTTTTTTCAGGAGTAGCTATCAAAAACTCGACTTTGTTCTTTGAACAGCTGTTTTCTATACAGACCCCCTCTCAATAAGTACAGACTAAGATACAATAACGTCGGGCGAATTACAACGTACCTACCTGCACCGGATAGGCAGCTTCCAGGTCAGATAAAGGCTATCAACTATATGAGTATATACGCAGAGTATTTGCCTTAACCTAGTTCCTTTTATTATTGGAAATGTTTTATAAATAGCGGTAAGTAAATGGCTCTTTGAAGCGAAAACTACGTTAGACCGACGACGCACACGTGGGTAGGGTTATCTTACCACCTTTTTTTGCAAATAAAGTACATTAGATAAGAAAAAAAAATACATAGTATCAAAATAAAGTACAATTTCGTTTTCTCTATAATAATGTTTAAAAACATATGTTTATTTCTTTTTGCAATTTGTATCAAATTAGTATTTGTACTAAACAATTGCACAGTAACTTTACAATCTATTATTATATTCTTTATTGTACACCGCATAAACAACAAATATAGGACAAACATTATTACAAATAAGAGTAAAAAAATGTATGGAGACCGGATATCTATGATGGAGACCGATGCGCCCAGATCGGCGTACCTGGCCCACGTGTGTCCAATGTAGTTCTACCTTTAAAGCACAGCGCTAATAGTGCCGGCAAGTAAATAAATAGTAGTAGTAGTAACGAAAAAATAAATCGGCCTCTCCATACAAAATTATAAACTTCATTGAACAGTTTGTATGGAGAAGTCGATATTTTTTCGTTTCTAGAAAAAAAAAAACTTGTGGCAAGTTGTTCAGTTTCGGTTACAGAACAAGCCCTTACACCCTGTATAGTATACGGCAAATAAGTTGAATCCGTTGCTATAGTTATGCGAACCCCCCCCCCCCCACTTTGATTTAGACCTGAAAATCGGTCACTGCGCATTCAAGGTCGACAGCCATGATGGCTCAGCATGTGTGTCGAGGATTATATCACACTTACAATTCTTCGACAATGTCTATCGTTGATTGAATGTCATTATGTCTAGTTCCCATGCTAATGAGATATGAACAATAATACACAGGGACACGAACGCAACAACTGATTGATGACGTCACCGACGCGACGCACCTTCGAAATCCGCACGCGAATAAGATGCCCAAACAGGCTCCACACCCACGTTTTGTATTCAAAATATCTTCGGCAAGTGTAGGCGTTTGATGCTGTAGGCCTCACACAGGGTGAGGAGCTTGCGCGGATACTATGGTGAACGTGAAGTACTTTATCGAAGTATGATACCGCATTTTAGGTCTATAGGATAGGTACCATACTAAAGTTTCTGCCGAGCAATGTTGGACGCAAAGGAAATGATTATAATATCGAAACCGGAGTTTTTAATTATAGTAGGTATGTCGTAACTAATCAAAACCTCAAAAGACTATATTGAAGAGTAAAGTCAACATTCCAAATACGAAACAAAACAAATGAAAGTGCAACCGACGAAAGCCACCAGGGGAAAAAGATTCCCCGTTCTCTAAGTTCGGATTATCGGAATCGAAAGTGCAAAACTATTCGGAAGTTCGATCCAACCTTTTAGAATCCTAATCGGACCTCCACTCCGTAACATAACATCTCTGGTGAGAAGGCAACATCGCAAAACCCTTTGATTGAAGACTGATCACGAACAACACAATGTAGTACCGTAGTGGCACAACACAGCACCGTACCAGATACCGTATACCTGCTCATATGTGCTATTCTCTAAGAAAACCAGCGCTGCCGCAACGACGAACATTCAAATAGGATACATTGAATTAACAATCCTATGTATAGGTCCATTTGGTTGACAATCCAATGTATCCTATTTGGGTGTTCGTTGTTGAGGCAGCGCTGCGTTTTCTTAGAGAATAGCACCACAGATCAGCAACGTACCGCAGTCAGTTGCCGTGCTTTTCACTTTAACAACGTAGCACTGTGATAATGTGGTCAGGCTCTATGGCGGACGCCTAACCTGACGTCACAGGATGCCTCGCAAGGCAAACGCTCGCCTATTATTTTACACTTAGGAAATAGCTTCTCTACTTCCCGCTACAACTCTTGATGCGCTGTGCCACCTAATCGCGTCCGCACCCACCCTACTCATAGCGCATTCACTCTGGACAAAGCTTAAGTCTTGTTGTGGTGGGTTGTACAAGATAACGTAACGTCAAAGAGGATCTAAGAGACTAATGAAAGGGTTTTCCTTTTAGATTACTACAAGAGGTTGATATTTGCACGCGATGTTATAATAGCAATGTGCAATTCCATTATTATTCCGTTGCTCTTTAGCCCTTAAATAGCATAGGTATAGGTATAGGCTAGATAAATTGATTTTTAATTAAAATATCTTTTTAGGGTCCATTCCACTTTGTAATCGATCTAGTCCATAAATTGGGGTTAATAATCATGTTAAAGATTGTATTAATGCGTGAATAATAATATGTTGACCTGCATTGTTAGTGCACATGAAAAATGAGAGACAAACAACTGAATAACGGCCAAAGACGGAGAGACTGAAGTCATCACCATCATCATCATTTCAGCCGAAAGAAGTCCACTGTTGGACAAAGCCCCCCCCCCCCCCCCTCCAAGTGTCGCCATAATGAACGGCACGGATATCGATGAACGGTCCCCTGCGTCTCGCATCCATCGGATTCCCGCAACCCTTACCAGCAGGGCTATTGGCTAAGTTTTTCAAAACATTTGACAACTGGCATTTCATGTAGCAACTTTGTTGTCAACTAACAATTTCATAACTTTGGTATTACGTATGACATCAAGTGCCTAATAAACTGCGGTGGATAAGTGGTGGCTAGCAAAAATTATCGATGTAAAATTATCAGCTAAGTTAAATATCGCATCTTCAGCATAAAGCTAACAATCACAATTAGTATAGATACAATAACATCTGTCAAAACGTGTCACGGTGGATATCAAAGGCACCGGTGGATAATGACGTCATATCAGTTGGTGACTAGACTAAAGGTAGGCAATACGATGTACATTCTAGCAAATGATCTTCACTTGAGCTGTCAACAGAGTTACGCAATAGCCCCGCAGGTCATCGGTTCTCCTTTTTGGAGGGCTTTCAAGTTTTCAACGCTGCGTCATCTGGTACGTGGCCGCCATTCCAGAACCTTTCGGCCCCAATGGCCATCTGTTCTGCGAGCAATGTGCCCACGCGATTCTTCGCGCTAAGTATATCGAAAACCTTGGTTTTCCTGCGGATATCCTCATTCATGATGAGATCATGCAAGGAAACTTCGAGCATAGCCCTTTCCATTGCCCTTAGGGCGACTTTGAGGCCCATTGTAAGCGAGACTGAAGGATCAAATCAAAAGACGGTCAACATTCATCCATATGTTCGGCACGCTCCCTAAGATTAACATGCACTGGGGTAGCTACCAAGCACCCAGAACCTGATCAGCAAATCTGATTGACCTACCGGAAAATTGTCCCACCTTCAAAATAAAAATGAAATAGGTTGCAATTGCAACACTAATCATGGCAACTCGTTTTAGTCAGTAAGTCTGACATTTCCTCCAGCTCCACCAAAGCAGCTTATTTGATGATTTCCTTTGTGAAAAAGGGGTTTAGAAGTATGCGGAACAGAGAATAGAGTCCCACATACCTCCTTTGAAAAGGAAGAATCTTCCGACTAGACAGGTGTTATGTCTGGTGGGCAACTGCCTGGCAATTGATTTCGAGCTATTGTAGGTATATATTCAAATCACGTGGAGAACTTTGATTCCGGCATGCAGGAATTCATTTTTTTGTAATTCTTATGTGGCGCCATAGATGTCGTTACAAGGGCCCCTTTTTTGCCCTAGAGCCGTTAGTCACCTAGCTACGCCACTACTAACATGTCCTGTATCTCCAGTCTCCAACCCATTTACAATACGCGGCAAAGAATAAAAGTTAACAAAAATGGCGATCGACCTTCAATGCGCAGTAACAGACTTTCGGCACGACGGGGGACTGCGCGTAACCGTAGCAACGACGGCCATCTTAGTTCAACTTATTTGTCGCGTATTATAGCTATTCTTGTTTCTGCATTACTAGATCTATTATTTAATACAATTCGCTCCAAAGTCCTTACAAAGACAGCCGGCGTATCGTGGTATTCGCAACAGGACTAACCACTTTAGCCTTAAAAAAGATAAAACGGTAGACTTATGAGAGAGATAGCTCGGATTTAAAAGTAAAAGTAAGATGTTTTGTAATTAGTGTAAATGCGATGTTAATTTATCAAAGATACTCCGAGTCTTGCGTTTTGTAATCTGTTCTAGGTAAGTTTTAATTGGTCTGTGATTTACCGCGCTTCGACTAGGCCTTAATAGTATACATACATATTAATTCTACCATGGAACAACTCGACGTACGGCGAGTATCCACACTTACGTTGTTGAAACCTCTATAGTCCGGACTAGGCGTTTCGCTTCGTCGTTTATACCGCGTACATCGAAGGACTGGAACAATTTGCCTGCTGCGGTCTTCCCATCCGATTATAATTTGGGTGTCTTCAAGGCTAGAGTGAATAGGCTCTTAATAAACTAGTGCGCCTCACCATCAACGATTGCATCACTACTTACCATCAGGTGGGATCGCAGTCAAGCAACAGTTTATATCAAATAAAAAATAAAGTTCTAGTAATGCTTTAAATGAGCGTGGTACACACGCTATTAAATCATTTTTAGGTGAAATACACTATGGACATTTCGGCGACAGGAACTTTCATCTCATCGTAAATTTATGATGAAACAGAAAATGATTTCAGTGCAATGGTAGGATTTCATTTAGTTTAATTCAAAATAAGTAGAGTAGTTCACAGAACATAAAGCACTTCTCCCCAAAACAAACTCATATCAGAATATGGTTTGCAAGCTTATGTAAAGCTAAGGATTCTAAGGGATGCAATGATATCTTTATCAGAGTATGTGTTTCCTGATGGCCACAACACCTGGGATCCTAAATGCAAGAGACCTTAAATCAAACTTAACCAAGGTTGCTTCTAATCCAGCGTTCTCTATCGTTAACCGCATTGATTACTTGATCGCTTACTTTAGGATGAGATAGTGGTCAAAACCGATTATATCATCAAAAAAATATCTTGTATCAACACTCAACGCGGTATTCCAGAGAATTACGCTAGCGGTATTATAATTATTACCGGCGACAACGACAATATCCAGTTCTCGTGAATAACAGCTTAGATCGTGCATAGATCTATGTCGTAAATAGCAGGTACTACCAAAAAAACTGGGTAAAACCAAAAGGTTTCGAATCAAAATTTGCATACCAAATGAAACTTGGAGTATTTCCCCAAAAATGTCTTGGCATATTTAACTTACTTATAGCTAATACTTACTCTTCTTCTTTAATTATGACGTAATCTTCTTCAGCTTCAGTCGACAGTTTCGCTTGTAAAACTTTCAGTCTCTCTATCTGGAACTGCAGATAGGATTTTGTTCCTTTTTCTTCAGCCATTCTGCGAACAAGGCATTTTTTGAATTATAAAATTGGATACCCTAGAAAGCGACAACAAATTCAGATAATATTAACAGTCCTCCTAACCGCATTTCTGTCATGGCTGTTAATCACATGACAGCGAAAACTGACCATCAACGAGGAAGATGCGTGTGCCATGTTTGTACGCAACCATAAATGGACTCTTTCTTATTTCGCTCCCAAAGACCAACGAGATGGCAATCCGACACAACCGGAGAGAGATCAGGGTGCAGGTTCGAAGTGAGTGTGTCATATGTTTTAAATGGTAACATTAGAGAGACAAAAGACTCTTGATAGCATGTAGTAGTGAAACGGAAAAATCCAATAATTAATAGATCTTTCTCATTAGTGTATATTTCCACCTTATAAAACTACAAAAGTGATGATACAATTCAAACTTTATACTTTCTATAGTGAATGAGAACCTACCACTAGGCCCAAGAGAGAGAATAATTTCTTTGGGACTTTTATACTTACAAGTTGGCTAGCAAGGCTAGCCGATATGAAGGCGATAAATCGAATTATCCTCCAGATACCGTAAATAAAGGCATACAGAATCCACCGGACGTGCCAACTACTTTTGCAAAAACCATTACTTCACTCCTGTGATTATATGTCATCAAGATTCCTCCTCTCAAAATAGAAACAAGTTGCCAAGTGTCCGGTAATTTTGATTGATTGAACGAAACCTGTTTCTAGAACGGAATAAAGGAATACGTGACATGTCTGGAGTGTGAGGCAAGGCACACAGTTTGTGCAAAAATGTAATTAAAAGGTAAGTAACTAGAGACCTCCCTGGTTGATAGAAGTTAATTCGTCGATGTTGAGAACACCACAGGTTTTTAGGTCAGTCTAGCTAGAATAAGACCTTTATATAGGAGTTTCCGAACTGCCTATACAATTACCTTTTGAGGACGTAGAAGACTGGCCCAAATCATCTTAAAATTAGAACATTGATTTGAAAAGGAGAATTCAACATTGTACATCGAAAATCAGAAGTAATTTAATTGGGGTTGGATGGTAATGATGGTATGAAATTTATAGTCTCCGCGACAGAGTGATTCATGAGAAAGGTTTAGAAGTATGTATTAGAGAAAATTCCAGAATTCTAAAGATATATGTAATAGCTGAGGCGGTCGCTAGTAAAAGTTAAAGATTAGCAGAGAGAGAAAAGAGAAGAAGATATATAAGCGTTTGTCCAGAAGTAGCAAGAGGCATAGTACAACGGAAAGACAGAAGAAAGGCCTTTAACCTGCAGTAGGACACAACAGGCTCATAATATTAATAAAGTGAATTGCAGAAAAAGAATACAGCGACGACTACTTGCTTATTACAAATTATGAATCAGCGTTGGGTCAACTAAATGAGTCTTTATTAATCTTCTAAATTACGGTGTAAATGTCTTGAATTTTAGTGCCATCGTTTCTTCAATTCGTTTATACTTTTGATAAAATGTAAACGCTTCGTAAAGGGACCCAATAGCTTTTGAATCGTAAGTCCTTAGGGCATGTCTATTATTTATTCACTACGATATGTATCTCAAATCCGACGTATTACCGACATGTGGCTTGGAATTAAATTGATGCACCTGGTGCCAATGTCATTTAGAGCTCCAATTACCGCGTGAAAGAACCGTGAAAATAATGTGTAATGTCGTCCCTTGTGGAGCCTTCCAGCCTACGTAAGTAGAGGTCATTCCATAGTTTTCCGTTTAGGGTGGGCCAGCTAAAAACGCTTTGGTTTGAAAATATGATGCAATATATATCATTTATACCAAACGTATTGTTCGCCGCCAATTGTGAGTATGCTCACTGTCTGTCTCAGTGAGAACTGAGAGTACGCTATAGCGTAGAATGCGTTACTTGTGTGAACAAAAGTGTAGGCTTGCTACGCGTAGTACAATAATCGGCCATCGAGTCAGATAAAAAACGCAATATATAATAGCGTATAGTAGATTCGATGTGAACGAGAAGTATGGAAAACAACGGCCGACAATATATTTGCTCTGAACAATGCCAAGGGTCGGTTATTTGAATTTTTTTACAGAGTTATTCAGTTCTTCGTCGTTCGTACACATCCCATCGGTCTATTGCAGTAATCATAGTATGATGGGACAGTTGAAGATGAGACGGGATTTCTTTAACAGTTTAAAACAGATAGTCAATGGGATCGGACAGGACGTTGCAAGTTCTCCCACAAAGTGGACCAATGACCTGGTGAGGTACGCAACCCGAGGTTGGAACCCGATGGATACGAGACGCACAGGACCTGTCGTTGTCGCGACACTTGGGGAGGCCTATGTCTAGCAGTGAATGCTTATCGGCTTAAATGATGATGAAACAGAATTATGACCTGCAGGAAAAAGGTCTCCCTTTCAGTTTTTCATTTCTTCCGGTATTTAATTAATGGCTATGCAGTTTTTGAAGACCCTAGGAAGATATCGGTTACAAGTCTTAACGACTCCTTCTGGAGAAAAAATCTCCTTCTCGTTGTGATAAAAGAATGCATACGCACTTATTTCTTGTTAATATTCGATTGGACTATATGATTTATGTAGAATCGCGACTTAAGGTTCGCCCAAGGTTATCAAGAAATTACATTGACAATATCAGGTAAGTATCATCAGTTTTTAATAAACTGGTTTTCTTTCACATTTCTCGTTGATACCACTTTGAAAATGCAGCACATACAAATCCAGCCTATAGGTAATGATAGACCTGGAGGACCACAGGCCTCTTCTTTGTTACAGAGAGTGGGCTGTAATTTATAATGCCTCGCGTGCCAAGTTCAGATTTCAGTTTTACAATAAGTACGCTTTGGAATGTGCAATTGGCTTCATTTTTCTGTCCGACTGATTTCTTGGCAATTCAAGTGCCTATAAATGGTTTAATTGAAACAAATGCTCTGATTTTATCAAAAAGATTATTGGCGTGTCTCTGAATTGAGTATTTTGAGTTAAGAACGTCTTAAACCATACATAAATGCCAAATTTTGTCAGGTTTAGAACGGGTTTCTGAATTGAGTATTTTGAGTTAAGAACGTCTCAAACCATACTTAAATGCCAAATTTTGACAAGTTTGCAGGGTAAAGTAGAGTTTGAGTAATACTCAACTTCAAATGCTTAAATCAGAAATCGGGGGTTAGAGGCTAGAGTTTGAGTAATTCTCAAATTCAAATGCTTAAATCAGAAATCGGGGGATAGTCACATATCTTCAAGTTTGTGTCGGTTTCCTCACGGTATTTTTCATCACCGTATTTTTTTTTTAAACAGCAGGCCCAAACATTATTAATGTCTGTATGACGTCGTTATTTTCGCATTCACCACACATGATTATAAATTACAATAATCCTCCCTCCAGGATTTAAACGTGTTTTCTTCTCACAGAAATAAAAATAGCATCAGCTGTTTTAAAACGTTTACGTAAGAAACCTGTCCCAGTTCATTGTGGGTGATTAAGTTATTGGCCACTTGAATGGATTGCAAACTCATCCATTAATATCATTTTGAGTAATTCGATCGATTTATTCCATTCATGGATCATTAATAACTTATCTTGCGAAACCAGGATCCGCAGATTCAAGGGGATGCTACAAGTAGTAGCTTAAGCGCAGTGAGTCATGCAATGGATTGGAATCTGGATAACCTTGAGATACCTACACCGGGTTACTGTTATGCTGAGTTACCAGTTAGCCTGAATATTTACATCAGACAAAACTCGACTACTTTTTTACGTGGAAAATCATCCAATGATTTCTTCCGCTCGATTTTTACTGACTAAAACCCACTTCTATGTTCCTTCTTTGCCTAGCATTCCAGGACCCTGGTTTCCTTTTCGGGAGCCAACCCATGGCTCCAGTAAGCTTCGGCCCTGCTGGGCCTACGGTTTTGCTGACGTCTCTTTGAGGCGCGCGTGGAACGCTAATGAACTCAACGGCCCCCATTGAGATACCTACATCGCTGTCTGATGATGACGCAGTAAAGCCAAAAGATCCAATCACTCAAAATCAACTAATAGCTTAGGTATTAATTTTGCTTCCCAAAAACCAGAAGACAGAAGAGTGTAAGACCATTAACCATTGCTAACTTCGAGGACTTACTAGGTTTGTCAAGGATTTGTCATAACTAGCCCAACCTACTGAGTAAGTAGGTAGGTATCATTTTGGGCTTTTAAATATCGAATGAATAAAATTAAAATTTTTATTCAATAGAGCTGTAGAGCTAAATTCAAAATGCGAAGCTCTAGTCTTGTCAATGTTCAAAGACCTTGACACTAAGCAGCTAAGTTTCCTCCATCCATCCGGTACTCACATCCGGTTTGGACTTCGTCAAAACCCGTCATTGAAGAGGAAAAAGAAACATTCTTTATGATTTTTTTTCTTTGAAGAAAGAAGGAGGTTTTTGTTCATAAAGCACTAAAACCTAAGGAGGTTTAGTAAAATACCAAAACCTAAGGAGGTTTTAGTATTTTATTAATAAAAACTTCCCTCCCCTCCCTTCCTTTCTTTTTTTTACAAGGAAGTGTTTACTAGGGCATTGGTCCTAGTAACCTCTTCCCTGTAGGATGTAGAAAGAATTCATTTTTAGTTGCAAGGTCAAAAAGAGATGTCGCGTAGTAGGTAGGTCAGTAACTTACCTACATAACCTCCTCTTCGATCTAAATTAAAGCTCTACCTGTTTTTCCTATGTCAAAATACGGAAAGACTTGCCCCTACATTTGAGTTACGTCCCGGATAAGAAAAGTAAATAAAAGCGCTATCAACGCATGTGTTGATGTGTTTACTATCTTTGTACGGGCAGATAATCTCAAGTGCGGTCATAAACGAAAATCATGTTTCACAACATTTCGTACCAAATAGTTTCGTACAGGCAACTTCATTGCATCTTTCTGCTTTCTTTATAAAATGAAAGACCTAACAGTTAAAAAATCGAACAAATAAAATGGCTGAGTTACGTTGCATAATCATCGCACCTAATCACGAACGACATTGAACCGTATTACGTAGTTATGCATCGAGTTAATGTTTATGAGACGGCGAAAATCGCTTCGAAGTCACAAAATAACTGCCTGAATTTGCTTATAAGGACTATGTAAACTATAATGAAAACACAAAATAACGAATTTCTTTCAAATTGGAATCCGTTAAATATTCGAAGATCAAATTCGAAGGAAAAACGTTATGGCCAACGTCAAGCGATGTGCCAATAATATCCCAAAATAAACAATTCCTGTCATCATTTTCTCTTAAATACCCGCAGTAATATCAATAATAAGGTTGATTACAACAAATAAGCGAGGTAGAAGTGAAAATACGTGAGCAAGAAAGTGTAATTGTGGTTATAACACATTCGTATGACGACATTATCGATCGTCCACATACCTTGACTGTTCATTTTTCTCCATTTATCCTCCTTTTCGTTAGATTATTACGAAAATAAAATTATAATTAAAAGTTATAGATAATACATAAACTATAACAGCGAATAAATTACTCTGGATTGCACAAAAATTAAGTAAAATAAATAAAAACTTTTTCAAGTCATATAACCACAATTCGTTAGTATTCGTTACAATCAAAATGGAACATTGCCTCTCTCATTCATACGTAACAGAATCGGTCTATGTGTAACAGAGAGCGAAGATGTACCGTAAATAGAACTTTATCAACACGACAGCGCCATTCAGAGCCATCTTGGTAGGAAATGGGAACGCATAGATCATTGTCTATGGTTAAAATGATACCATTCGAAAATATGAAAATCGACTAAACCAAATAGTAACTAATTATAATTAAATAGCGATGTGTTTTTTTTTTATATAGGAATTTAAGTGTTGTGAGTGTTGAAGGGATTAAGTTCTTAAAAAAACTTGAAAGAACCAAAAATACGTTACAAGAACTGACTGAACGAAACGAAACGAACCATTCACTTGTTTTTTTCCGAATGTGAGAAGTATACAATTCCATATTGCTATTGAGATAAGACCGAAGTTTGTACAGACGCCAGCACATCAACCTACGTAAATCTGTCAAATTTCTTTAATAGATTTTCAACCTGGAAAATCATTTTCATAGATCACAATACTGGAAGGCTAATGTTCGATTGGTAAAATTTGACAGATTGGGGTAGATTGACGTGCTGGTGTCTGTACAATTTAGCTTCACTTTTTTTTGACTGACCGACATTTTGACTATTCAAAAGTGCCTGTAAATGGTCTATTTGAAATAAAAGAGTTTGATTTTGATTTTATCTTAAAAAAGAACGAGTTTTTCATTTTCGAATGTGAGAGGAATGCATTCCATATTTGCTATTGCGATAACACCTTAGTATGAATTGAAAAAAACTGGTTTTCGTTTTTGAATTATTTGTAAGTTAAAATGAATATTATTTTCAGCATTGTAGAGATCAATTAAGATACTTGAGTAATAATAGATCAATAAGAACTGGTTTTTTTTTAGCTTCAGTTGACTGATGAAGGTCAAGTGTTCGTTTTATATGTTTTGAAATTTAAAATGAATTGGCATCAGAAACGTGCGCGCGTATTTGTTTACAAGATTATTGGTCAACTTATATGCCGCGTATCGCGTAGTTATTTTTTAACCGTATCTTAGAAATGTTCTTTTTTTTTTAAAAAAAAACTTGTTTTATGTTTTACGAAAAGTAAATTGAATGTAGAAATTAAAAATTGATTGAAAGATTGCTTCACGGGGTTGGAGCTGCGGGCGGCAGTTATTATTACGGCCCGTTCACGACTTCGGTCTTAGTGGCGAGCGGTGCGGTGGGCGGGACGGCATCAGTAGGCGGGCGCGCGTTGCTATGAGCGTCGTCTCCTGGCGTCACTGGCATGCTTCAAAAATTTTTGTACCTTTTGTTATTACCACTCGCCGCTGCCGCGCTTAGCTGCCACTCACAGCGACAAGGTCGTGAACGAGGTGTTAGTATAGTTGTGCATTTAAAGTTATGTAATAAGGTAGTAAAAATCTTTACTTTTTTTTCTAATATTATGCCATTTCTTTTTTTGAGTAACTGATATTTTGCATATCAAAAAAAAGCTTATGGTTGCGCCAATTTGCTATGATCCGCGACTTTGTTTTTTGTAATTTATTTTTTTGGCCTAGCAATCCTATCCCTTCCGTTTTCCTTCACCCGCACGACCGCAAGAAATGATTTGACATTGACGTGTGTGAATCGATTGTGAATGTGACCGCACCGCTAACCGCGCCCGCTCGAAATTACAAGAAAATTGACTATTTTCGTGATCCAACCATTCAAACTCAACAATAGTGCAGTGTAGTGCAAACAGGACCTGGCAGTGGTTAAATGTGCGAAGTCGAGGATCGCCGGCCGGTGCCACGTGCAACCTTCGAAGTCTAAAGGTCAGTGCTCCTTCCCAATACATTTATCCCATTAATGAACGCCAAGCACAGTATCTGCATATTGTTAACAAACCTTAGTTCGCTTTTTAAACCTACAGTCCACAGCAAATTCGCGCAACCATTACTTTTGGTCCTACGAGCAGGATCGTGAATCATTTTCTTGTAATTTCGCAATATAGTATTTGTTTCATAGGGAATAAACGCAACGCGCCTATTTACCTAGATATAATAGTAGAAAACCCGCATCTAGGCATTTAGGCAACTATACGTTATTTCGCTCGTATAGTTAAAGAGCCATTGATAATTACGGTACCTACGCCGTCAACCGCACCGCATAATTATAGTTAGCTACGTAAATATCAGCGTAGATATAAATCGATCGCATTCTTTTTCTTGACAAAATTCATTCGGAAGTCCTACAAATTGCATGTAGGTAGACGCATTTCAAAAATACCCGTTCATTGTTGAGTGAATATTTGTAGGAAACGGATAAACCATAGATTATATAGACAGGTTATTCCGTTCGTTCGCCGTTCGCTTTGTTGTTTACAATACTACCATATTGTTATCTGATAATTATCGCTTACTTAATAATTCGTTAAGTGTTTGTTTGAGTGTATAGTGTGAATATATCAAAACAAGATGTCTCTTAAGGGAACCAAGGTTAGTACTGATTTAAAGGTTCAGTTAAAGCTTTTATACGCCGAAAGGGACTCACAGTTTTCACGTGTTCAATCAATTTGTGATAAATCTTTGCAAATCTCGGATCTGATGATTAGAGATGCTTTCTTGTGTTCGTTGGAAACTTTAGATAGTTTGCGCGCGGATTTTAAATCTACAATTAAGAATATAAACATTTTAGAGTTGGAGTTAAATCCTGATTACTGTGTGAGTTATCAGGCATTGTCGTCCTTTGATGACTTGTATTGTCGTATCAAACGTATTGCTAGGAGTTTAGAGACTCCCCCCCCCGCGAGTGGTTTATCCAACCCTCCTCGCGAACGCCCACGATTGCCGCCAATTCAAATACCTGAATTTGATGGTGACATTCGAAATTGGAATTTATTTATAGATAGTTTCGAAAATATAATACATAGGAACACATCGCTGACAGATCACGAGAGATTGCATTATCTCGTAGAAAAATTGACCGGTAAGGCAAAGGCTGTCTGTGCTGGAATTACGTTTAGCGCTGAAAATTACACTTTAGTTTTGGACACTTTAAAAACAAAATACGAAGATAAGCGATTAGTAGCCACCGCATATTTAGATCAATTATTCGATTTGAAAAGTTTTTCCGTTTGTAACGATCATAATTTAGAGAAGTTTTTAAATATTTTCGCATCATCTGTTCGTGCAGTAAAGAACCTAAAGGTCAATGACCTCTGTGACTTTTTGTTTTTGTATATCGGTTTAAATAAATTAGATCCTGAAACTGTTCGTCTGTTTGAAACGACTCAGCGCGGTAACGAAATACCTAAGTTCAAAGATTTAGAATCTTTTATTCGCGACCATATTAAGGTATTGCAGCGCACGTCGGCACGTCATGAAGTCACGAATAGGACAGGTTCCGATCGCCGTATAGACGCGTCATCGAAGTCAGTCAAGACTGCACATACGCTAGTTAATACCGCCTCAACACCTGACTGTTCTCTGTGTAAGGGTAGCCATACACAGCTGTACAAGTGTTCGGAATTTCAGAGATTATCGCCTAGTGATCGTTACAAGTTTGTCCGCACTAATAATTTGTGTTTTAATTGTCTAAGTGACAAACATCTGGTTACGTCATGTAACAGTGGTGTTAGCTGTCGTAAATGTCTAGCTAGACATCATACCTTCTTACATTTTGAGAGTAGTAAGCTGCCATCGCAGCAGCAGCCTGCGCAGACGCGCGACGCTTGTGACGCGCGGCCTGCTGCGAGTGCAAACGACGTAACATTGTGTTCGCTTTCCGCCGCTGGTACTCAAATCACTACCGTTTTACTTGCGACCGCGCAAGTTGTCATTGTAGATGCCTTTGGCAAACCGCACACCGTTCGAGCGCTACTAGATGGCGCTTCCCAGAGTAATTTTATTACTCGGGATTGTTGTCAACGCCTTGGTTTTAGTTTTAATAATTGGTCATCCCGCTCAGAAGTGAAAGGTTTTGGAGGTTTAAAGGCAACCATTCACGGTTCCATTAAAATAATATTTAGTTCACGTTTTAATCGTAATATTTCGTTTGAAATGGATTCGCTAGTCGCAGATAAGATTACGGAACGGTTGCCCACGGTGCCGGTTGACACGTCCATGCTGACGGAGTTTAAGAACTTGCAGTTAGCCGACGGAAATTACGCTTTCCCTGGAGATATCGATCTATTGATCGGTGCTTCGATTCTCCCGCATCTCCAGTTATCACGTAAAATTCAAGGTCTTCCGATGTACCCCGCTCCGCACGCACTGGAAACAGTTCTCGGGTTTGTTATAGTTGGTTCCGCACCCGCTTGTTTAGTTAGTTACTCGACTGTGTCGCACTGTTGCACCGTCGAGCCGCCGCTTGAGTCTACCATCCGCAAGTTCTGGGAGATTGCAGAGGTCAATGTCCCGCCTATTCTCAGCCCTGAGGATCAGGTCACTGAGGAGATTTATACCCGCACGACTACTCGTGATAAAGATGGTCGTTATGTTGTCGCGCTCCCTTTCAAGGGTGATATTTTTTCGCTCGGTGGCTCCCGTGCCTCCGCCGAAAAACGCTTCTTGTATAGATTTTCTCCGCAGGAACCTTTGAAGGTTTACGAATTCAATCGTCGAATTCAATCGTCACCCCATCGATGGGGCACGTTTGTCGCAAATAGGGTGGCTAAGATTCAAGCTGAATTGTCACCGGAAAATATATTCCATGTCGCTGGAACAGAAAACCCAGCTGATCGTCTCTCACGTGGTTTGCTTCCTGCGCAAATTTTAAATCATCCGCTTTGGTTTTGTGGCCCTCCCTGGCTTCATACCACTCCTAACGAGTGGCCAAGTGTTCCGTTTAACCCCGCTACTGTTTCAGAGCCACCCGAGGAGAAGAAACATACGCTTGTAGTATCAGTTCCGCGTGAAGAGTCAGTTGTTTTGTTGTTGTCTAATCGAGTCTCGTCTTGGTCGAGACTATTACGCTGTGTAGTTTGCGTCCTAAGATTTTTGAGATTATTACCATCGCGTGGTTCTATAATCGCAGCTGATTTGGATAGAGCTGAATCAGTTGTACTTCGAGAGTTGCAGAAATTTTATTTTTCAATAGAATTTCGTAGTTTAGAATCACATAAACCTTGTAGTCCCGCACTTCAACATTTGAAACCATTTTTGCAAGACGGACTCATTCGTGTCGGTGGCCGTCTGCGAAATGCTAAGTTAGAGTTTGAACAAATGCATCCAGTAGTTCTACCACGCAAGGATCACGTTTTGGATTTGTTGGTGGATTATCACCATAAGGTGAATTGTCACGCTGGTCCCGATTTATTAATGTCCATTCTTCGACAGAAGTACTGGATACTTTCCGCTCGCAATTTGATACGCGCTAGAGTGCACAGATGTGTGCCCTGCTTTAAGCTCCGCCCGCGTTTCAACGCGCCGGAAATGGCCGACCATCGTTCTTGTCGTGTTGTACAGACGGTGAAACCTTTCATACATACTGGGACAGACTATGCTGGACCGTTTAAAGTCACTATTGCCCGTGGTCGTGGTATACGTTCCACAAAGGCATACATTTGCCTATTCGTTTGTATGACAACTCGTGCGGTTCACATAGAGTTAACCAGTGATTTGAGTACGCAGGGTTTTATGTCTGCATTTAAACGATTTTTATCTCGCCGTGGTCCCGTTAAGCGCTTATACTCTGACAACGGCACAAATTATGTTGGAGCGCGACGCAATATTTCGGAATTACATACATTCTTACGCTCCAAGTACTACCAAAGTGAATTCGCCCATGTCTTAGCTGAGAATCGTATTGATTGGTGTTTTAATACGCCAGCGGCTAGTCATTTTGGTGGCAATTGGGAGGCGAATATTAAAAGCCTTAAGTCGCACCTGTTTCGGGTCATAGGCGAACAGATTCTCTCGTACGAGGAGTTGAGCACCGTACTCGCTCAGGTAGAGGCGTTGATGAATACGCGTCCGTTGTGTCGGACTTTGTCTAGTGATCCATCGGAGCCACTAGCGTTGACGCCGGCTCACTTCTTGACGACGACTCCTCTTAAATATTTGCCCGCTTTAGATGTCGAGACTGACAAACTGCAGCTTCACCCGCGTCACGCTCTGCTAGATAGCTTAGTTCAGTCCTTTTGGAAGCGATGGAGGACAGATTATCTGCATACGCTGCAGTCGCGTCAAAAGTGGAACACTCCTTCAGATCCAGTCACAGTCGGTACTGTGGTGATACTGAAGACTGAGAGTGCGCCTCCTCTGCACTGGCCTCTTGGTGTAGTGGAAGAAGTTTTTCCGGGTTCGAACGGAATAACGCGAGTCGTAAAGGTTAAAACCGCAACTGGATCGTACCTGCGTCCGGTTATTCGCCTCTGCCCTCTGCCTAATCAGTAGTAGTGGCATAGTTAGTTATAAGTTGTTTCGCTACCTAGTATTGATAGTTTAGATTAGTAATAGGGTTTAGTTTCGCTTTTGTTTTTTTTCTTTTCTTTGAAGGTAACCCTTCAAACCCGGGGGGAATGGTTGCGCCAATTTGCTATGATCCGCGACTTTGTTTTTTGTAATTTATTTTTTTGGCCTAGCAATCCTATCCCTTCCGTTTTCCTTCACCCGCACGACCGCAAGAAATGATTTGACATTGACGTGTGTGAATCGATTGTGAATGTGACCGCACCGCTAACCGCGCCCGCTCGAAATTACAAGAAAATTGACTATTTTCGTGATCCAACCATTCAAACTCAACAATAGTGCAGTGTAGTGCAAACAGGACCTGGCAGTGGTTAAATGTGCGAAGTCGAGGATCGCCGGCCGGTGCCACGTGCAACCTTCGAAGTCTAAAGGTCAGTGCTCCTTCCCAATACATTTATCCCATTAATGAACGCCAAGCACAGTATCTGCATATTGTTAACAAACCTTAGTTCGCTTTTTAAACCTACAGTCCACAGCAAATTCGCGCAACCAGCTTAACTATCATTATTACACTAAATAATGATAGAAGCCCTACACCATTAACCAAAAGTAATTAAAATATGATGTAGAAAAACTCCTCTAATTGATAATGTACTCAAAAGACTAGTATCACCACGCTCTATGGCAATGCTTATCCTTTGTCCAAGGTCAATGCTTGCTTATCTTTTAGCTAGCCCTTGGGTCATATAAAGTATTAAAAAGGCGTTTCGAAAGTTCTTTAAACAATTTGTAAGCGCTTGGACTCCAAGAGTTTCAAACCAAACAGCAGTATGACTACCAACAGGGCTATTTATATTTCCACCACTTGAGGTTCTCTGCAGTTGCTGCGGCAGCACCAGCACAGCACGACGAGCTAGAAAAATGAGGTGGTGCAAGAGTTTCGACACAAGTGTTGTGAGCTGCACAAATTAATTAATACGTGAGTACAGCTATTATCCCTTTTTTGTGGCTACACTCATGAGAAATGTAATAGATTGCACTTCTTGTTTAATCTATAGTTCCGTAACCACGCGAAAGTTCTCTCGACTGAACGTGTCACGACCTGAAAAGAAAGATACTTACATCAGAGTGAGATTTTCAGTGAGGCAACGAGCAGGTGTCCCGTGGATCTACGATCAGCGCTTCATCTAAGTTGAGTATTGTGGGTAGCCATGAAGCCTGGAGTAACAGGCGTCAATGTTAACTGGCATCATCCGCTCAGCGACTTCGGACGGAATCTCGGGATTTTAATTCGACCATCAGAGGGTCATAAGCACATACACAATAAAATGACAACAAATACATGTACAATTACAAGGACCACGCACACAAATTCATAAGACACATAATATGTATTTACAGATTCCGATTGCTCAGTAAGTGAACAATGTAGCAATGGTTTAGATACCGACAATCGAACCTCTGCGTTAATGCCCTCACGATGCCAATGAAGTTAGCCCGAACCCTACCCACCAGGGATGTGCACCGTTTCGCATAGTAGAATATAAAAATTCTACTCGCAATTCAGCGATCATCTCCGATGTGCTACAAAAAGTGCAGCCCCATCAGCACCCTGAATGCATTATTATATTGTCCTGTCCGCACGTGTATGAGACTGGCTGCTCGTGTAGAAAACTGTACAGAATGTTTTGAACAAAGTTGTTTTCACTTCGATGGTATAACGAGCAAACCTGCGAGCAATCATATTCGCCCTTACAGACAAAGCCCTGCGTTCTCATGCTATGTCTGCATCGTCTTTCAGATCAGAGGACAGCATATATCCTAAATATTTAAAATGTTCCACCCACGTCAGAGCTGTCCCATACAGTTAAACGGTTGGTATTGCTGTCGGACATTTTCCTCTGGCCTGAAAGACCATGCAAATGCATTCATTTTTCTTGACGTTATAAACCAAGCCATTTGCGGTTGCAGTTCTGATCGCACTTTCACAGATACCCAAAAGTTTTGAAAGGTCACATACAGAAGCGCTCAACAATAACATGTCATCTGCATAACTGATATTATTGAGACACATCATCAATTTGGCAGCCGACACGGGCACTACTAAGCTCCTCTACACTGGTAGAGGCTACGCTTAGAGACTTGCTTAGTACATCAACGTACTGACGTTGATGTACTAAGCAAGTCTCCAAGCGTCTGTAGTCTCAGTGAAGCACGGCTAAAGGTGAGATATTACTACGTACTGTAATGATTTTAAAATAAAATGTTTATAAATCGTTTGACTTCTGTCTAAAAGCGATAGATGACGCTAGTTGTTACACGAACTATAGACATTAAGTAATAATATTTTAGTATTTGAATTTATGTATTTGTTAACTATAAATATATCATAATTATTTAAATTAAATATTTACTTGCAGTTAATTATAGATAAACCTTAATGTTTATTAGTTAGTCAAAGTCAATTGAGGTTACGTACAATTTACTTTGCCCTGATTGGTCGGTTAATTGACCGAGTGTTTGTGATGGGGTAACATTGAGTTTGTAACAGTCATTTTTAGACAGAGGCAGTCTTTGAGTTGTTGAACAGTGAACATGTCTTACCAAACGATGTATTTGTAACTGATTGTTAATAGGATGATAAATATGGAACTATGTTGATCAAAGTGAATAAAATATTTATATAAATAAAGCTGAAGTGTTTGATTTCATGATAGTACAATGCGTACTGGTACGCATGTAACAGGTCTTACAAGTACGCGTCTGCCGAAATACTTTTTCCAAAAACTTAGTCCATCCAAAGGTTGTCTGTAAGAAATTGCCCTGTGCGATAAGACCGCCCATTGTACCCTTATTTATAATAATGTGTCCTATATTTGTTGTTTATGCGGTGTACAATAAAGAATATAAATAAATAAAAAACTCGAGACGCCTAAATGTTTATTTAGGCGTCTCAAGTTTTTTGACGTTTTCTTATCTAGCCAGTCTTCGTCCGTATAAGTGACATTGTGAAGATCAAATTATGACTGACAGCTTTTTTTTTATAATAAAATATAGAAACTTATAAATCAAAGAAAACTGGCGTATTTAGAAGGTTTCAATTTGTTTTATTTACAAAATCAATTTCTACTCATCTGGGTTCATGTTTACAAGATAAACAAATTTGTTTTTTTATTGTTTTTTTTTTTATATTTATAGTAGTGTTTTAATTTAAATAGTATTTCCTGCACGTTTCTTGAACCTAATCGTTCTTATTGACTGGGTAGTCCATAAAGTATTTACGTGTCAGACGCCATACGCCATAATTCTCGAGACGCGTTTATGTGGTGCGTATGGATTAATCCATACGCACTACACACTGGATTAATCCATATTCTTGGCGCGTTCGGCCACAGGCCTATTCCAAATACATGTTCCAATATATAACACGTTTCATCTCTAAGCACAGCACATTAAACCTGGTCACAGAGGAAGATACGATATTCCCGATATTTTTTTTAGTGCCATGAACCGAAGACAACCGTAAGTCGGTAAACTAATATATACTGGTAATTTTACGGACGCCGAAGCAGGGTTGCCTGTGCCAAAGCTCAGTCGTCCATGAGCACGTGATGGGTCCATTTTTTTTTCCAAAATATGATTATGATTCTACATATGAGGTGCACAAAGGAAACATGTCAATTTAAGGCCGAAACAGCAGAAACGGATTAAGGTGATAGCCGAATGTATGTAAATTTGCAGCAATTCTTCCGAAATATAACAAAAAAAAAAAATTACTTAAAAACTAGATAATTTGATTGAAGAGACACATTTAGTCGACTTCTTGATTACAATTAGTAGATTTGTAATTAAATATATTTTCAATAAGGCAACCCTAAAACTCTAAACTGACATCATGTTTGTCTATGCTTAACGCCAATTTCATTTGCTGTCAAAACAAATCGAATTCATTCGGCGTTGGAAGCCCGCGAACTTTTATTTAGAGGACTATTTATTAATTGTTTCTATGACAAATTAAAATTATCAATTACAACATATACTATGAAATTCCGAGCGGTAATGATAGACGCTGGGCCGATGCGAGAATTTTCAAGTAGTTAACCTCTTAATAAAAATGTAAACAAACTTCTCATTTTTTTTTCAAACTTTATGACAATTTTATTTATTTGCAGATGTAGTAACAATAATATCGAAGTTGTCTAAAGAATGTGTTTTAAGATTGACTGACGACCACTTGTATTTTATTGTAAGTGAAGAGAATAGTGGGCCGAGTCCACCAGTATTATGGTGTGAGATTCCTCAAAGGATGTTTTGTTCGGAGTATCAAATGATTGGGTTAGATGAAGAGCATAAGGATATTTATATGGCTTTAAGTTCAGGTTAGCACATATGTTAAACTATTTAACGTTTTCGTAGGTGTTTTCTCAAGCAAACATACAAATTGCAATGAAATATTTCAAGATAAGGTTAAAACCCTGTAATAACCCGTGTATGTTTAAAATTGGTCTATTTTACGTTTTTCAGGCAATTTAGCAAGATCCCTAGTAACATTAAAAACAGCAAAATCTTTGAAAATGAAGCTAACAAAGAAACAGTGTCCATGTCTAACTTTAGAAATTGAAACCGTAAGTACAAATGTTAATGTTTGAAATGCTGGCAATATTAAAATTCTGCTTATATTTATAATACTTAAATGTGTCCTTGGTCTTTTTCAATTCATCTTCTAAAAAACAACCAACCCTATCTATCTATTGGATATGGTTTCTGCATTTAGTCCTAGTGGACTATTGTGCATGGGCAATGGCGGCCACTCTTTGGTGGGCTTATTTGATTCAATCCACCTCTCCAAAGACTGATCAAAGCAAAGACCCTTAACAATACAGACTCTTAAGAAATAATTTTTTTTTTCATTTTTTAGCCATGTGTTATCTCACAGCAGACTAGACAGGTCACACATGATATACCAGTAACAGTGATCCCAAGGAAACTGTGGTCTGATTACCATGAACCTAGGATACCAGACCCTGATGTAAGTTATTGCAATTATAATCATCATATCAGTTGATAGATATTATGCCACTACTGGACAGAGGTCTCACTCAAGATCATTGGGTGAATTTTGCCATAATTGCCATGCTTGAGAAGTTGGTTGGTGATTGCAGTGAGGTTGTTATAATGCCCACAGAATGCTGTCCATTTTTTTGTGAGGCCCTTATTTGTCTCTTAGGACACCTATGGGAAGTGAAGGGATGGTGCAAAGCTTTACGGCCGACACCATATTGTTTTTTATAATGATGATTACATAAGAACTATAATTGTATATCAAGTTCAAATATCAATGAATCTTTAGGATAGTTAAGGTTATTTTGAAGTTTCCATTAAATTTTTATGGTATTTAGTTAGATGAGCATAATATTTGAGACACAAAAATATATTTTACCTACCATAAAAAAAAAAATATTAGGGCCTATATTCCAGTAATTGTCTCAAAAGAGACAAGATGTAAAGTATCCCTCTTAAAACATAGAATCTTTTAAAGCACGCACATATTACAGATATCAATAGAACTGCCATCTCTGAAGCAGCTCCGCACAACTATAGATAGGATGAGAACCATGGCCACCGAGGTGGTGATCAGAGCATCAGCAGAAGGCAGGCTCACTTTACAGATCAAGACTGACATGGCTAAAGTGTCAACTAGGTTTAAAGGATTGAATGTGGAGGCTTTTGGTGGTGAGTTACAATTTATGAGAATTTTTTCGTGACCTTATTGGTGTATCTAAAGTTATTTTTTAATTCACTTCCTTTAAAACCCACTGTTTTTAGGCACACAATTTACTGATTTCCGAACTAGGGCGAAAAAGTGCTGGCGCTCGCCCGTATCGTATCTGGCTGGGCGCGAAGCGACCCCCACGAGTCGCGCGTAAACCCTCTTTTATTATTTCTTCCTAAATGTATTGAAAAACCTCGTTTGATACATGTGGAAATTTTTCACTGAAGCATTAAGCTCCATAACACCCTCGCCTATGGTTATCATTATTACTGATGCTCATGGAAACTCCGAGCGTAGCCCTTTACATTGTCCTTTGGGAGCATTGGCGTAGCTAGGCGAGCGACGGCGATGTGGGCCCTCGCCCCCAAAAGGGCCTCGCGCAATCACTTGACTACCTTTTTGCCTAATGGTAAGCGACGATGTGGTCGAACGCTGGGTTGGGACAGTTGCTGTCTCGTTATCGAATTTATGAAAGAAAAAGGCCTCGCTGATGCGCCTTCGCCTACGTCTAAACTAGTCCACGCTACGCTTATGTTAAGGAGACCTTACGCCTTCTGATGAGATGAGGCGCATTGTGAGTGACCACATATGTCATCACAATACCCTACTAGCATAAAATTAAAATAGTTGTTTTATTTTTCAGGCCCAATAGAACATTCGGACTCCGAAACTGAAGAAACACAAGCAAATGAAGATATGTCCCGTATCTGCTATTGCCGAGTAGACGCCAAGAAGCTGTCAATGTTCCTGAGTGCGGAGCAGATATCGAGCAACAAGACAGTCTGCAGTATCTTGCATAAGAAATTAGTGATCTTGTGCCTGCAGACTGATGAGAATGTCAAGCTGCAGTGTTTTATTAGTGGGATTGTGTATTGAAACAGCACGACTGTCTGCAGTGTCGTGCGTAAGAAACTAGTGATCTTGTGCCTACAGACTGATGAGAATGTCAAGCTGCAATGTTTTATTAGCGGGATTGTGTATTGAAACAGCAGGACTGTCTGCAGTACCGTGCGTAAGCTAGTGATCTTTCGACTGCAGACTGACTAGTGTCAAGCAGTGAATTAAATCATTATAAAATTTGTAATATATATTTTTTTTATTGTTATTTTATGTGACAATTTTGCTGTGATATTTCTGTCCTTACTTTCTCAGATAGAAAAGAGTCTTGTGTCCCAGCCATTGATTATGTTGACAAAACTTGACTCACATTACAAGCAATACCGCTGAGTATGAGGTATTGGGTTTGAATTCCTAGTTGGCCAAGTGATATAGGGTCCAGCTAGTGACAATAGGCTCGTATCCTATTGTATACCGTGACAACTGAAGTGAAAGAAATCTTTTCCACTCTCCTGTCAACCATCACTGATATTTCGAAGAGCAAAATGGGACAACAAGCATGAAAATGTCGAATTTCCGCAAACCATAGTTATGCTGGCGTTTTTTTTTTTTATAAATTTCAGCTGTACGAAACTATTTCCATAGACATAGTCATATGTCATTGACTACTTCATTTAAGAAAAGGTGTTACAAACGTATAAACAGACTAGAAAAACACCCAAACGTACTAGCCACGCCCTTAATGAATAGTAATTCATCATTTAAAAGACTGAAAAGAAAGGCCCCTAGAGATTTATAGAGAATCTTATTCAAAAGGGTGTCAGTCACTGGATACCCTCCAAGTTACAAGGATAAATTTCCAACTGTATGCTGAATGTTCAAACGAAACAGATTGCATTAGTACAAAAAAAAGAAACGTATAAACGAATCGAAATTAGACAGATGTACAGGTCGAGCGGCTCAATGAAAGTAGTGGGGGCAATCGGAGCATGTGTACAATCACGCACAGAAATTCTTTGTGTGTTTTAAGGGATTTTATTATTTTTTATTTCGTATATTTCATTTGAACCTTAGTAACATAACATATAATAACACTAGTTTTTGCTTGAAATTTATCTTGTAAGTACATTCAGAAAAAATAAAAACAAGGGTTTTTAACCACGATTTCATTAATTTCTTTCTTAACGTAACAATTCGCGTCATAAACCATTTTTATGGCTTGCATTTACCACTATGTATTACTAATACAATAACACCAAGCTGTACGCGATAAGAGGCATGAGCGACTGATCCAAAGAGTATATAGTAAATAAGGGGGGACTCTAGAGTATAATAATTATACAGAGGAGGGGGGACTGATCTACCATTGACGTCTCGTCGTCAGCGTCACCCGCGACAATTACTAATGACGTATCTCCGTCACTTCACACATCACCAAATAGACCAAATCGAATACTGCGCGGGGCATGCGCTATTCTACTTTTGCCGAGTGATCTTAATTCACCGCTCAACCTGTATGAGAAATAAAACTTTATTAACTATAATAATCACTTTATTTCACAGAAATACACTTTTAATACGAATTACAATACCGAACAATTTGTACAGGTTTAACAAAAATAATGTAGATTAGAGAATTATTTTGATATTTTTGGCCATATTCAAAATATTATGTCAATGAAAATACAATTTTTTCAAGTTAATTACTACATCTTTCACAGCATCAATAAGTCTATAAGTTGCTACATAAATAGGTAAGTATTTAGGACAATCACTGCTTATTATAATGTGGAGGAGTAAGGGCTTGTTTACGGAGACGCGGCGCGTTTGGCGGTCGTCGTACATTGCCATATGTTTGTATTTCCGCGTGCGATGACGCGGCTCGCTGCTGCAATGTACGACGAACGCCCAACGCGCCGCGTCTCCGCAAACAAGCACTAAGGCTGCAAGGTTTGTTTAAAACAATTACTTGATGGTATTATATTGACCTCATTTTTTACATTGTCGCTCCGACAGACGGCGCTTTTCGGTTTCCAACGATCGCGTATTCGCGTCATGCACTTTGTAATATGAAGACGCCTAACTATCATTAACATAAGGTTCAAATTGCCACCATCAATTGTAAGTCAGTTGATACGACCGTTCATTGTCTCTTCGCAGAGTATCGTGGGTCGCCTTCAACTGGTCTAGTTTTGTAGATATTTGTGCGATGGAGTTGTCTATCCATTGCATGGACGACATGTGGGCGTTTAATATGCGCCCGATTTGAACGATCTGAAAATAATAATAATAAAAAGAATAAGACAGAGAACAGATAATAAAACGGTATGCTTACTAGACTACACGACGGAAATGAAAACTTTATGAATAACACAAAATATAATTATTTTTGTAAAATTTATATTCATAAAGTAATATCCCACTGCCGAAGGAGAAGCAGCCACAGGAGGCCGAAGAAGAGATGGATGGATTGTGTGAGGAGTGATATGAAAGAAAAGGAAGTTAGTGATAGTGTGACGGCTGACAGGATAGAGTGGAAGAAAAAAACGTGTTGCGCCGACCCCAAGTAATATGGGACAAGGGCAGGAAGAAGAAGAAGAAGAAAGTAATATCCCACTGCTGGGTAAAGGCCTCCCTCCTTTCCCAGCAGTTAGACATTACAGGCTGAATATGATAATAAAGTAATAACATTTAGACCTAGCGCGCACTGGTGACTTATGTCAGGATGAAAATATATTTTTTTGCCACGTGGTACGCGTACTAATGTTGGGTTGTGCACGGTGACTTTTTGTCATAAGTCACCAGCGCGCGCTAGCTCTTATAACGAGCGAGTACACGTATAGCTTAAGACAAACTGAGCCATGATACCACGTATGCTACGCACAAAACTATCGATTTTGTTTGAAAACAAGCAAATTCAAGAGTCTAGACGTACGCGTTGCGTATACCAAGTAAGTTTGTTAATTATCACTTAAAACTTCTCTGAAAGAAACTCATTTTGTTGTTCTTTACATTCGGTAATGAAAGCTAGTGAAAGTGTTATATAGACTTTGCTTACAGGGTCATTACTGTCTTGACTCCTATTGGTCTCATTGAGGTGTTCAATGACTTCCTTCAAATCTTCTGACATCTGTCTCAGCTGCGTATCCAAATTCTCTGCTAGTGAATACCTGGAAAAAGAAATAATAATATATTAAATGAAACATAATAAGCAATTTTCTACAGAAAAAATGTTTAATCGCTTTGATCTTCGAACAATTGGATGCATAGTCATTCTTTTTAAGAATCATATGGCAAAGGCTCAACTGCCATAGTGCCAATAACAAATCGCGTCTCCAAAAGCACCCAAACTAGCTAGCAGGACAGCTTACTAACCCTGGTAAACCCTCCAGACTACATCACTTCCTGATTCCATGATAAAATTTAATAAAAAAAAAAAATATGGCAAAGGCGTATTTTCTTTATCGGTTTTTTGGGAACTGAAGGTAGTAGTAACCTACACGGGTCTTATTGACGAACTCCTTCATATTAATACCAGTAACCAGTGGTGACTATCTGAAGATGGACAAATCTCAGAACTTTGTCTTGGAACACAAGCGGTGTGTTCTTTCAGTTGACTATTGCCGCCCAGGCCCTACCGCGGCCCATTCGAGTAATCCCGCAGCCCAACAGGGTCGACCTTAGAGGGCCTCGGCAATTTAGCTAACAGCTCTAAGCCGCGTGTGGAACACAACGCACCATCGACTCAGGCTTGGTCTTTACCAGATAGCGAGCTACATATTGCTCGCCGTCGGCAAGTGCGCGCGATCGATGACCAGGAATCGTTCCGTGACGGTATATTACTCACATGTGCTCCCTCTCAGGATCTCTCAGCCTGTCCACGGTCTCCTCAGAGAGCTGCTTCTCCATCGGCGCCAGTAAGTCTTCCAGCTCCTTCTGTTGTGCTAGCACGAAGTCTAACTCATGTTCCAAACTCTGTTGTTCGTTCTTCACTGATTGGACGGCGTCGTTTAGTTCTACGATCTGAAAAAAAAAAAGAAATTATGTTATTACATAGTTTTTTTTTACACAACTGCCCCAAAAAAGGAGTGTTATTTAAATGTCCTTTCGCAGATTACCTAGTGTCTGCTGGATTGTCTGAAAAAGTTACCACGCCCCTGAAATGCAAAGGTTATTGAAAACAATGGAACAGTAATCACATGCTGCCATACAGAGCAAGGCTCAGGGGAGACCGTTGTAGTCTCTCCAGGGATGTGCAAACATTGAACACAGGGGTTTAAGGAGTGGTATTTTAAGAGGTAATGGGGCTCCATGTGCTGATGATAATGACTGGGGTGATTTTGGTGAGATAAACATTCCATACTCCCTGAACTGCCCCAAATCCCGGGAGCCTTTTTAATAAAGATGGGCCTCGTTTACTGAAGTTCTTTGGGCATATCTCCAGAAACGAGGATTCGATGGAAAGTTTGTGGTTTACGGCCGCGTTGAAGGCTGTTCCATCTTATAACCAGAGCTACGCGCGTAGTCGACCGCAGTAATGTGCGTGTAATGCCAACAACCGCCAGAAATGAAGAGATATCGCTCGACATGACGCGGCAAACGATGACGGCGCGTCGCAGCCCTGGCCATCATCAAGAGCCACGACTACACTGACAAGAGTGCCTGACTAAAAAGATTTACAAAATTTAGTTGACGACATATCGTATCTCTTACCTTCTCCCCGTTAGCTATAAGCAGTCGGTCCCACGCGTTGATCTGCGTCGCTTGGTTGATGAACGTCTTCTCCTGTTCTTCCAACTCCAGCGTCCATTTGTTGATGTTCTCTTCTAGTTGGGCGAAGGTTATTGAGGTAATAGCTTGAGGGGGCGCTGCGGGTGTTGTACTGAAAAATTAAGTTATTGAATCGGAAGGAAAGGAATGATAGCTGGGGTGTAGAGACTTTAACACTTGGGGTTTAGATTGAAAATAAATTGTTATTTTTTTTTCCTTTTGGCTTCGTGGTATTTGTACATGTTTTTGTACAGGGCCAACGCTCCGTTAAGCGGGCGCACGCGCGGTCCCATACAAAAGTGTTCCGTCCGGGCTCGCCACGTGGGCATTCGCGCCCGTTTTACTACGTAAGAATACATTAAAGTTCTCCATCGACACGACTACTTGCACACTGTTAAAGATGAACTAGCGACACTGTGCAGGTAATAATCCGATTTCTCCTACGGGGAGCGCCGCACGCGACACAGCCTCACCTCACATACTCACGCGAGGGGTGCCCGCGGGCTATAGCTTCACGTAGCGTTAGCCCTTATAACTCGACACCAGACACAAGACAGAAAAGGATCGATGTTACTTACGTAGTAGCTGTAGTCAGAGATGCCATAGTAGTGGCGGCCGTAGTTTTGCCGAGAGCTGTGATACCAGATGGGGCGCTCGTGGATGCTGAAATTACAAAAATAAAAAAACATTTTATTTGACAACACATAAGAGATACATTATTATATAGTACGTGGCAAATAAGTTGAACCGAAATAGCCCCCGTTGCTACGGTTACGAGCAGTCTCCTGCTTCAATTGAGACATGAAAATCTATTACTGGGCATTGAAGGCCGATCGCCATTTTGGTTTAACATAAATGCCTCTTATTGTAAGAATTTGATTATTGCAAAAAAAAAATCTTCTAGCAATCCTACGAAAGGAAACAGCAGAAATCATCGACCTATATTCTTGCGATAGACAAGCACGTTCATATAAACTATTTGTCAAAATACTGAAAAGTTCAAACAAAAAATCGCTGCAGCGCTAGATTGCCATTATGTCGTTTAACAAACCTTTAAAATTTACAGCGCTAAGAGAGCTTATAGAGAATACTTTTTCGCGACCAAAAGGTCTAAAGCGCCATGAATTTCCTAGTACTTACGCGTTTCGTTCAACTTAGTGTGATGACATGTAATCTATATAGATTTTTATACCGCAGAAGTGACACAGTTTCTTGCCTACAATACTTCATTACAATAATACTCTATTTCAAGATGTAATTATAGTGTATGTAAAAACGAGATCTAAATAACAGTAAAATAAATAAATAGATCAGTAATCACTGATAAGACTACAAGTTCAACTGAACCTAATTCAAATTTTAATATTAACCTGCACGTAATATGGTACGTAAATTACCTAAGCGCTAATGAATGGCAGCATGGTTAACAACAAAACTTACCGATGAAAACTGATACCTCATGATTTGCTGACATTTCGTCGCAATTTATTAAAAAAAAAAAAATCGTTGTTATTAATTTGATTATACAAAAAATGAACGAGCATTAAATAAAATATTAAAAAATTTCAAACAGTATAAAAGACCGTGCGAAGTCTGTATTTGGTAAACTAGCTGTAGGTAAAAACCTAATTCAGCTTTTTGTGGGAGGGAACATCTGCATATTTTAGTCTGTGATTGTAAAATGGGGAAGAGTTTAAATAAAATAATATCTTCTCTAACGTACTATTACGATAGTAGAAGCTATTACATTGCTTGAACAACCAATGGTTTTACTTACTTGACTACAAAATTATTATATATGTCCCAGTTCACTTAAATTTGTATTTATAAGCGTCGCTCTGACACTGCATGAACGTCAAAACTGCACTAATGCCATCAATGTAAAAGTGTTCGGCCTGCAGGTCACTTAAGTGAAGTAAAGTGACTGTACGCCACGCCTCATCTAGTGCGTAGTACATATATATCAATGGCAGAAATGCAGACAATAGTGTGTACAAATAAGAAAAGAACGAGTTTGTGAAATATTAAAGTATAAAAAATTACATTATTTATAACCCAGTTGATGTTACTCCCAACACGGCAGACTACATTTTTTTTTTTGAATTTTTTTTTTTTTAATGAAGCAAATAAAGTATTGAAGAGTAAATAAACAATTTGATAATAAATCAGGAAACCCAATTGCATTGTAAATAAAATAACAAAATATAAAAATAAGTGAGCTTTTCAATCTATTGGATAGGATAACATTTCATTGTGTCAAAACAATTTTATTATTTTTGGAAGTGAGAGAATGTTAAAATAACCTTTATTTTTTCAACAATAGAAGTTATATTCAGTTACTAATAATTTTGCATTAGAATAAATAGCTTGAAAAATAAATAATTTTATCACAAACAATATTTTCCTACAATGTCATTTTGACATGAATTTTGAATATTTGAATTGAGAATTGAAATTGTTATATTCAAATACTGCAGTGCTATTCTCTAAGAAAAACAGCCTTGAAAACAACGCTGTGGAACGTTGCCTCAACGACGAAATCCAAATAGGTATTCACTAAGGTGTAAGTAGCTACACTAGCGCTCAAGGCTGTGACGGTTGTGAGTTGGAACTACTCACCGGCGAGCAATTTGACTTTATTTGACAGTTCTTCATACATATTGGTATTCCCTAAGAAAAAATAGCGTCGAGGACGTTAACAGCCTCGACCTCGGGCTCGATTCTATCTTTCAAATCTAAAAGCTACAATTTAGACGCGGATTTCATAGTTAACTTCTTAGATTTAACACGCAATTAAAAAAATGTTAGTATCCACCGTATCTTTTTAAAATTTAATAAACTAATAAATAGATTGAAATGGCAGTGGAGTTAATGATCAAGATTTATCTGCTAAAAGAAGCTGAGAAAAGTGACGATATAAGGAAAGCTCGACGGGCGAAGCAGTTAAGAAAGTTTAAGTCAATATCCCGTGATGTTGACTTCATCCACATTTACAGGCTTTCTGAAGATTTAATCGATATGTTAGAAAGTAATTTATCACCCTATATGCGCTTGGGAGTTCGTTCCAGTGGTTTAACCAAGAGACTAAATGTTTTTTTATTTAAAGCTTGACTTCCAGGGGGGCAATCGCGCTAATTTTTTTCAACGAAATCGCAATCAAATCGCTACCAAATCACAACTTTTTGCCCGTTTCGTATCGCGCTATAAATTTGACAGCAAGTTGAGTCGCAACGCGATCGGTGCTGGAACGTTACCTAACCACTGTCAAACGTAAAAGTTGATACAATGTTATGTCTTTGTTGTGAAGTGATTTTGAGTGAAAATCTTGCAAAAATACAACATTACCGTGTACTCCTACATAGACTTATTGGAGAAATCTTATGAATACGATGTAGTCGAGCCGAAACCAAAAGGAAAAACTTAAAAGCTAGACTTAGATGTGATTCATACATTGATCGACAGTTTATGAAGATATATAAACTTACGAAACCCGTGAATTAATTTCCAAGCTGACTCCTCATATGCCGTCCTACGTTGTGATGCTTTGGATGTTGAAAACAAGGTTTTTTGTTCTATAAACATAACCACAAATTAGACAACTAATAAAGTTCAATGTGTGTGCAATTTGTTTTAGATTTTGGTTGCATTGGCCCGGCCTTTGATGCTTCTGGGTCCTATCAGACCATAGTTGGAGAAAGCAGGAACCATTTTATTTCCCAGGCCAGTGTTTCAATAGCTATTATATCCAGCAAGTAACAACAGCCTTGAACAATCCAGCAATATTGAATAAATATATAGCTTTTCCATTTAAACAATGTCAGAGGAAACATCAACAACAACCATCCATTGAATGTTTATATAGACAGACTCCACATAAATAATGGAGAAGATTTGCGTCTTTTGGGTATGTTTAATTTGAGTATAATTTACATTGCAATCTTCTGACTTGATACATTGTGTACTTATTTTTTTAAGATGCTTTAATTCATTTTTGGTTATTGCAGGAGATTCAGAGTACCCTTTGAGACTAACAATGATGACACCCATCTCAGAACCAAGGCCAGATACTCCGGAACAATATTACCAAGACTTACACTTGACGGCCAGAAATGTTGTTGAACGCTGTATAGGTGTTTTAAAAGCTTGCTTTAGGTATGATTTGGATATCATACCATTATTATAATAGTTGACATAATTATGAATCATTTGTGTTCCAAATTAAAAAATACCTATGTAGCCTATGTCCATCTGAAATTTTCATCTTTTTTTAATTGTTTTTTTTTTCCTAATTAATTCTACTTTTCATACTATCCTAATTTTATCCATGTATTCATTAAAAAGGTGCATTGTAAAAATGTTATATCAACATGGTTGTAAAAGTTGTGTTAAGATGACACGGAAAAGTTATGGTTAAGTTACGGCTTGTTATTTCATTGAAAGTGTTTTTTATTAGTTCTTAAGTGTTTTATATAAGTATTATTAGCAAATATTAACACAAATAATTTAGCTCTTAACACACCTGAAGTACCTACAGGTTTACAGGTTTATCTTAGTTCAGGGTAGATCTATTTATTATTGAATTCCATTATTGTTCTAGATTATGACTGCACTTATTGTGTAAACTTGCATGTTATTCCTCTTAATAAATATTCTATACTATTTGTTTATACTTTTTGTGAATAAAGACTATTTGTATTTTTAATGCCTCATCGTTTTAATTAAATAATTATGGTCAAACATAAACATCACCAAACATAGTTTTATTCAGATGCAAGTAATGGAGAAAAGACTAAGGGGGTCTAATGCTAAATTTCAAATTCAGGACCAAACAAAATTAATTTAGGTATACCTAATATAATTCTATTTATTATAGTCAAGAATATAATATTAATAACTAAGTGATCAGTGATCACTCATTCCACAAGTATGCTGCAACTTGACGAGCCTCTTTAGATCTAACTCGTCCAAGAGAAAGGTCTTGATGCTGTTCCAGAAACTGCACCATCAGCTCCATTTGTAGGACCGTCGTGCATCTGTGACGCTCTTCTATTTCCATGAAACAATCACGACTTGCGATATTACAACTTTCAATGAAAGTGGCTGTCCAAGTTTATAAGTGGTTCTCTGAATGTTTATTTACGTAAAATCTTGCTTACTTCTTCAAAAGTTTAAGTACATACCGCGCTTTCAGCTGTCAAAACTAGAGCTGCAAGCGTCAAAAAATTTATTACAAAAGGCTCGTATATTCACAAACTAAAAGGGCATGGAGCCGTATGATAGTCACCGGAACTCCGTAATGAATCAATGTATCCTAGCCGTGTTTGGGCTTGTTAGAATTTTCATGAGATGCACTTTGGCTATAAGGTACTAGAGTATTTCTCAAAATAAATGTACGTAACGAAATGGTAGTAACGAAATATTGTTACGAAATAGTCCTTAGATGTAACTAAATAGTAACCATAAGGCTGGTTACACATTGGCGAAATATTGTGAATGCTCTTCATTTATTCAATACGAAATATTTGTAAGTATGTACCCAAATACTTAAGGGGTTAGAAATAAAATAAGGGAGTAATCATTCATACTATTTTAATCAAATTATTTTTTTTTCCCAATCTTTTAAAAATGAAAACCTGACGTTATTTTAAACACAAAAAAACTTAATTAGAATCACTATCCATTAGCGCTTTATAAATTTCTTCCTTATCTTTGTAATAATTGAATTCTTTCCGAAACACATTTGGTTTGACAATCCGTTTTTTAATCTTTGGATCACATCGCTTTGGCGCGTGAAGATAATTATTAAGCGATAGAGGTTTAAGTCCTTTATAAACCACTTTCTTTTTTGTGTGTATATTTTCCAGTATTTCGTCGTTAAGAATAGTCAGTCCACATGTTTCGCCTTTGACTTTGTGAGTGCCTTCAATTGGTACATTTTCATTATTTTCATATTCAGTGTTATTTTTTGTTGCATTATTATTTTGTATTATAACATCTACATTGTCCAAATCATTGAAATTAAACTCCGGTTCATTAAATGACATTGCATCACTCATATATTTTTCATCCGTAGTTACAGCTTCGTCACTTATTAAATCCTCGAGAATTATTGGCTTTGTATTGATATCAGTTGTTGATCCTTCTTCCTCATGACTTTTTATTTCTTTACTTGGTTTGTCTGTTTCACCTTTTTGTTTTAATACATTCATTATATCAATTGGATATTTGTCTTCTTCCATATCTTTTTGTTGCTTTGCTGTTTTCTTCCCTGTTCCTTTTCCTTTATTCTTAAAATTTTCTTTGCCTTGTTGTGTTTCGTCTGCCTTGAGGCATTTTACTTCAGTATCATAGAAAGCATGGTTTGCAGACATAAATCTTGACGAAGATAACAATTTTACTTGTTCTGGGGGTTGCCGTTTAACATTTTCCTCCTTTGATGTGTCCTGAAAATTAAAAACATGACATCAAAGTGTATTTAAAAATATTTTTTTTTTATGATTGATTTTGAAAGGTATTTATTAGTTTTTTATTTGTGTTTGACCCTAAAATACGTCAAAAATCATAAATAAATCTCTTTTATATTTGCTCTCAAATGGACATTCACCTCTAAGTCTTGATCACTCTCTCTGTCATCTATCCTGGGTAAATCATTGTCCTCACTCCAAAAATCCGCATCTATCAGATCTGAATCACTATGATAACTTATACTGACATCACTCTCCGTCGTAGTAGAACTATTTATTCTTTTGAATCTTTTCGCTGCTGGTTTTTGTTTTTTCAAGGCTTGCGGTTTGTTACTGCATGATGCTTTTGGTTCTGATAGGGTGTTGGATAGAAGTTCATGTTCTTTAGTGTAGTAGCAATCACAGCAGATGTTTTTCTGGCAATCAAAGCAGCTCAGCAATTTATATTTAATTGTCGTGTTGCCATCCGTTACAATCTGATGCAGCTTCATTGTTCCTTTTATGGGAATAATATTTTCAGGGATATTTTTGGTCATCTTCTGAATATCGTTTTCATTAACATAAAACATTTTTACTTTACTGTTAACCATTAAATAGTCATATGCTTCTTTTGCGTTGGTTATGTCATTGCCATGTGAAATATGATTGTCAAGTTGGCGCTTTAATGCCCCACCAACCCCGTCAGCTGGCCCTTTGCCGTGAGAGGCTTCAAAAAAATTCCAAGTTGCATATTCAAATCCGTATTCTTTTATATTATGTTGGAACAAGAAAAAATTATGTTTTTGGCGGTACTGAGTTGTAGGGCTATCAGAAAATATATGAATCTTTTTAATGGTAAAGTGTTGGCACAGTTTCATTATTGGATCCAAATGGGCCCAGATTGCTCCAGGACCATGTTCATTATTTGGGGATATGGAGCATATCGATTGGGGTTTCACATTTTTTCTGTAAAGGACGCAAGTGTGCAATGTGACTTGATTTCTAGACCCTCCGAAGTGTATCGCCTGAATTTCTTCAGACTGCTTGCACGAAAAGTTTTCTGAAAAATCGCAAATCAATGCAGCTTCGTCTTCATCAAGGTTTTCAATACACTTTTTCCACGCCAAGTACTGATGTTGAACATTGTAGTAGTGAGTTTTAAATTTTTGAACATCATTTTGAAATTCTTTTATCAATGCATTCACTGTCCCTTTCACTACCTGTTTTGAATACTTTTTCGTCTGTTTTTCTACGCATTTCTTTTTGTCAATTTTAATATAAGTGTGTGTGCCTATTTTCCATTGAAGCCACTCCACAGGGCTGTCTTCATTTATTGTCAAATCAACAGCTAGTTTCTACTAAAACTATTCGATTTTGTTAACGGTGTGTCATCACACTGACGAGTTTCAATGGAAATAGCATCATTATCAGGCCTAATTTGTTGGGGTAGTCGTTTTTTCAGAATTTCCACTCGCTTTTTCATCCGATTGCAGGCCTGTCTTAAATTTTTATTTCGTCGTTTTAATTGAGCATTTTCTTCAGTAAGCTTTTGTAGTCTCTCCTTTAGGATATTTGTATTATTTTTAGCATTTTTTCTTACTTCCAATGTGTTGTTTTGTTTTGTCGTAGAGTAGGCCTTTTTTTTTCTTTCAGCTCTTATAGCATTGGCTTGTCTCCACTTTGCTCGTAGCTCTTGTTTTTCTTCTTCTGTAAGAATTTCTTTTTTCTTTTTGATATTTTCTTTAACTTTTTCCAAATGTTTGACACGGATTTCCTCATATTTATTTGGTTTATCCTTTTTGAGTCGTTCTCTGTAAGCTTTTTGCCTTTCGGCATTGGTTTTTGGCGGCATTCCTTAAAAAACAAAAGATGTAATGCAGTTGTATATAAGCAGTTGTAAGTAATAACCAATTTGATAAGTCAAACCAACAAGTATAGTGGGCATCTCTACAGAAGTGTCATTAGCAAGAGTTAAGTATTTGTAACAATCGGTATAATTCTATTCTCAAGCGAATTGAAACAAAGCCGCGAGGTTTTTTAACCGACGAAAAGGAGGAAGTTCTCAATAGAACTTCATGTAAGTAATATCAGGGGTAAAAAGTTGTTAAATCACATAAAAACGTAATTTAAATTATTTCATTATTTTTTGCTGGTGGCACTTCTATATAGCAGATAATATCCAATCCTTTAGTTATTGACGCTCTATATATTTTTTTTTCATAAATTAAGTAGTGAATATTACTATGCATAGTCAGGTTATAACAGTATACACTCAGCTTTATGTTGTACTTTTTCGTTACGTAACGAAATTCGTAAAAAACGTTACGAAATATTAGACAAATTGAGGTCAGAAAAAATATATTTATTGATAAAAGCTGTTACAGCAAATATAAAAGCTTATTAAATATTCGTACAACACGTATTACAAAAAATGGGTAAATGAAGACTTACCGTTCTATGAAAAATCGCTGATTTTACTTCCTGTCTCGAAAAAGTAACCCCACAAAACACACACGTTCTCACTGATTTTCACGATAGATGTAATGGCGGAGACGTCAAACCAATAGCCAAACAGAGTGAAGCTAGTGTTGTCCGTGTAAAAAAATTACGGAATCGTTCAGAAATCATGGGAAAGTAGAAATAAATCGTAACTAAAGAGTAATAACTAAATAGTAAATGAGAGCGACTCATTTTGTTTTTTTGCTTTAAATTGCCAATTCACTATGACACCCCATAGAAAATCAATTTGATACAGAAACTGCGATTACTGTAGAACGATGATACAAAGAAATTTACAATAATTTAGTTACGTATCGCATTTTATGAAACAAAAACACATGAAAAAGGTAGAGTGGCAAACAGGTTTTTGTATGAAAGGTAAAAAAAGCTATTTTTAAAATATCGAAATATTTGATAATAAGTATGATTATAGCTATAATTCTTCGTTATCTTAAAGATTAATATTCATCCTACAAAATTGAGTGTGTGTTTTTTTTGTGTGATGATTTATAAATATAAAACTTTTGAACTGTTTCAAAGCACACTTTTTTTTTCAAAGATGTACATGTATTTTGAGAAATACTCACTATCAAACTGATCTGATGATGGAGCCGGAAGGTGGAAGGTAGACACGAGAACTTTATAATAAAACAATGTATCCTATTTTTCTAGTAATTTTGAAAAATCCTTTCTTATCGGATGCCTACGTTATTCAAAGAACATATCCTCCAAGTTTCAGATTTTTACGATCAGCGGTTTAGGCTGTGCGTTGATCAGTCAATCATTCAGGACAAAGGATTTTATATGTATAGATTTTGTTGTAGTTATACTTTTTTTCTTTAAAATAATAATTATAAACCTCTATTACATATTTTAAACCTACAAAACTCTAAGTCGAGATTGATCGATTATGATTTAAGAAAATTGTGTCAAGTCCCTATTCGACTACGGATTTAGTGACGAGACGCTACAGCCTAGAATTCGTCGACGATCTTAATCGTGCTAGTGAATACCGTTTAAATCAAGGCTGCACACTTGGTCGATCTAAAGGCTGTCTCGACCTCGACCTCGTCATAGGGTACAGCCATGAAAATGACTTTTAGAGAATAGCACTGCTGGTCTTGGCGCGTCTGAAGTTGGCTCTGCGAACTTTAGTGCTTGTGCACAAGTAAAAAAAAAAAAGATTTATAAAAATAAATACCAATAACAGTTGTTAACAGCAATAACAATTGTTCCAAAAATAATAAAGTTCGCAGCCCAGGGACAGTTTTCGGTTAAGGTATACGGTTGCGCTACCGGTATGAAAATACGGTACAGCTTTATTTTAAAGGTAGACCGAAACCGGTTAAGATTTGCGGTTACGCTACCGATATATGATAACGATAGCGCTATTTTTTTTAGGTACCTTTATTTAACCTTTACTTAACCGAATAATTCCAGTACCAAAATTATTTCTCGTGCGAGTACCTACGATAAATGCGACGTTGTCACCTATCGCGACAAGTGTATTGAGATTGGCACGACGAAAAAGCGCGGGAGTAGGGGGTTTAAAAGGATACCTTAATGTTAGAGGTTTAGGTACCGTAAAAAATAACGGTACCGTTGTTTTGAGGTATTGAAATAAAAAGGTATGACGTCATACCGTTAACCCTTATAACCGATATTTTTTCGGTATGCAGTCCTAGAGAGCCTAACTTCAGATGCGCCAAGATCCGTCGGCTGTACTGTACACGAAATTGGTGAAAACATCTCGTGATGACCGCCTCGTCGAGTTGTAATTCAAAAATATATTTTTAGTATCTTTTCGTTTAGTACTTGATTCCGACGCATACTCCCCGAAATCAAAGTAACAACATAATCAAACATGTACCTGCAGAAGAAGCAGCCACCGATGTAATCGATTTTCCAAAACCAAGTACACTTTTATTAGCACTGGTCCCTAGGCTAAAGCCAGATTGTAGAGTGGTGGCGGCCGTAGACACTGGCCCGAAGCTGAGACCGGTGGCAGCGGTGGTACTGGTGCCGAAGCTCAGGCCAGCTGTGGGCTGGCTGGTGGTCGCCAGCGGCGTGGACCAGGCCGCCAGCCCCGTGGAGGCGGCCGGAGTGCTCGAGGGGGCGCTGGAGCCTACGAATGAGAGTGTAACTTATTTTTTATTTTTCAATACACACTCGAAAACCCCCCACGAGTCGTAAGTGTATTGAAAGACGTCGTTTGATACAAGTGCAGAAAGTTTGTCATTGCGACCGAGGCGGAATTCGCACGAGCCGGAGGCGAGTGTGTTATGGAGTCGAGGGCTGCAAAATGTACTAACTGCTCGAACAATGAAGTGCGGACATCTCCCCATAAAACATAACTGCAAGGTCACTTACAGGCTTGGTAAGCATCGAACTCTTTTGAGATGAACTTGGTACACAACACGCCGTCGACCCGGACGTGATGAATGGTGAGTTATCTATAGCTCGCCGTCCCTAAACCCGCGCCAACGTTGGCTGGGAAATGCTCTACGACTCACAACACACAAAATATCTATTGCGGCCTATCGTGGGAATAAAACGTAAATACATCAAATATTTTTATTTTCTCTCAGTCAGTCTAGTGGCCTTTTACTTGCCAAGAACTTGGTGTACTACATCTACCGGTGATGGCTGGTGTAATACTAGTCATACATATAAGGTGGACTATGGGCGAGTATAAAACGTAAATACATCACAGTAAGATTTGTGATTTATTTACGTTTTATAAAGAGTGCTAAAAACCGAAACAAAACTAATCGGAACAGAAGTTTTAGGTAACTGTACCACTGGCTAAGCCTGCCCCAGTGTAAGCGTTTTTGTTTAGGTTAGATTTCTGATTAGCCGTTGATGCGCAATGGCCTCAACAGTGCTCGTAGGGGCTTGTGAAGATAGGGATGTCACAAGGTAGACAATGGGCTAGTATAAAATGCAAATACGTCACAAATCTTACCTGGAGTGCTAGAAACCGGAGCAAAACTTATCGGAGCAGCAGAAGTCTTAGGAAACTGTCCTGCTGGTGAAGCCTGTCCTAAAGTAAGCGGTTTCTGATTAGCTGTTGACGTTCCAATGGCCCCAACAGTGCTTGTAGGGGCTTGTGAAGATAGGGATGTTCCGAAGCTCAGTTGTCCCGGTTGGGAAGTGGTTGCCGCACCAAAACCAAGTCCAGGTTGGGAAGTAGCAGTTGAAGTTGGGGCGAAACTGAGTACAGATTGTTGCTGCTGTGGCTGGAGCGATGGTTGGCTTGTGCCGAAGTTTAGTGGAGCTTGCTCTGTAATGGAGATGAAATCATAGTGAGTGATTTTTTGAGGATCGGTTTCGGCATGTTTCGAAAAAAAAATCTAGATCAGTGTCGGTTTCGGCAGAAAATCTGTGGAACCTTTGGCCGTGCCGAAACTCTGCGTTCGAGAATTATAACGCGTCGGTTCGGTTGACTTTAAATTGTATTTTTCATTTAAAATTAAAGTCTAGTAAATAACATGATAGTATGGGAAACAATAGAACTACATTCATACAAAGATTGCTGTTTTAAGAACCTCGCTTCGAATTTGGTAATATTTTTTTTTGTATACTGACTTTATAATGTAACCTTTTTTAATATAATTATATTCCTATATAGAGTACTAAAATTACTACTGGTACCGGGACACCGGTTCCGCCAACAGAATTGTTCAATAAAGCTATATCTATTCAGTGCACATTAATTAAAATAACAGAATGGTTTAACTCACGTCCACCACCAAATGTTGTTCCAATGCTTCCCATCTGATTCTGTTGGGGCTGGGAACCTTGAAAACTTGGCGTCAACGTCCCAAACGCTGGCGCCGGAGTGGCCGTAGTTTGTGCAGCACCGAAGGCAAGACCGGTGTTCTGACCGGTAAGACCCGTTGCCTGACCGGTTTGATCGGTGCTCTGACCGGTAGTGGTGTTAGTAGAGCCACCGATACCGCCGAAACTGAGAGTTGGTTTTTGGCCGAATGCGCCTGTGGTTGATGCTGAGGAAAAAAATTATAGCTTTTATAGTTGCACCAAAACATTATCAGTACAGAATTCAACGCTTATTATTTGTTAAGACACACTAGCAGCTATTTACTGATGCATGTGTTTCATATAGTTTGGTTAGATATTTAGTTTGTCCAAGTACTGAATTTCAATTGATTTACGTAATATGTAAATTACTTCTAATATGTCTATCTAGATACTCTTTCCTTCTGTATATATATATATATATAAAAAAATAAAGCCACGCTAACAAAAGAAAACAACGATAAAAAAAGTATAAAACAAGAATTTTAGGATGTTGAAAATATAAACAACCTTGTTTATTCTAGTGGAGAAACAAGAACAAAAAGAAAAGTCATAGTCACACATTATAAAGGGTGACTGGTAATTAGTGACCAATACTTATTAGTGACCAACACGTGATTGTAGTCATTATAACAAACAACTTTTACTATGGGACCAAAGCTGAAATCGCAAAGAAATCAACTGGTCAGTACATTTATATTCGCCTAACTGGTCAAAATGTACTGAACTTCAGCAAGTTCAGTACCAAACCTGAAGTCGCAAAATAAATCAGCATTTATTTTGCGATTTCAGGTTTGGTTCCTTAGTAAGAGTTGTTTGTTATCATGATTATAATCACGTGTTTATGTATCGGCCACTAATTACCAGTCAACCTATATAGGTACCAACTTAAACACTTTAATAACTTTCAACTTATATAAATAAATGAATGCATAATGTTCCCATACACTAAAAACAAAATAAACTAAAAATGTTGAGTTTTGCGCCATGCAGGGAGAAGATAGCCACGTTCTGGCACGTCGTAACTTCCATTTAAGTCGCCTTTATATATAGAGTGACTGTTAATTAATGAATGATACTTAAACACATGATTTTATTCATGATAATAAACTTTTACTATGGGAATAAATCTGAAATCGTGAAAAAAATCTGCAAGTTCAGTACATTTATGTTCGCCCAACTAATCAAAATGTACTGAGCTTGGCTGATTTTTTTCGCGATTTCAGGTTTAATCTCATACTAAAAGTTGTTTCTTATCATGACTACAATCGCGTGTTTAAGCATAGTTCACTAATTACCAATAACCCTATATATTTTTGTGGACGAAGTCTAAATAAAGTACTGTACTTACTAGTAGCCGGTGCAGAGCTAAAAGCAGGTGCAGCAGTGTTTCCTCCGCCGAAGCTGAAGGCCGAGCCCGGCTTAGCGCCGAACGCAGTCTGAGCGAACCCGCCCGGGGCGGCCGGCGACAGGAACGACTGAGTTGATGGGGCCGCTGTCGTAGTGGCGGCCTATAAAAGGAATAAGCATGAAAAAAATATTTTCAATACACTTACTTGCTTTTAGCTATAAGACCGCCCATTGTGACACCCTATTAATTGTAAGTTCTGAAAGTAATTTTATTTTTGGTGTACGATAAAACATACATCATCAATCTATTTTACCCGAAAAGCCTCTTTTAGGTACGCAACTTACTGTTTTTCGCACCAGTGCGGAAAAGTACGCGAGCTCACCCCACCCACGATTTATTACATTTACCGTATTGTAAATGTAAGCACCCGTTAGAAATCATAAAGTAAAAGCCAAAAAGTTCATGTGGGATTTCTTATTCATATTAGCTTTTTTTTCTTTTAGAAACTTTTCAATTTGTTTATTAATGCTAAAAAAAACCGGGCAAGTGCGCGTCGAACTCGCGCACTGAGGGTTCCATACAAACTTACCTAAAGAGTAGTTTTTTGTGATGTAACAACAAATTTCATATTTTTCCTATATTTGTGCTATGTGACCTTGCTTCATGCCAAATTTAAGGATTCTAGGTCAACGGGAAGAACCCTATAAATTTTGTAGTGTCGGAATATACGTTTTTTGCTATATAATCTTTTTTTCGATTAACTTTGAAGTTTGATTTTTTCACAGTTTCAAGGGACCATAAACTCAGGTCTACGGTCTGTTGAAACTGTGTGAGGTATTGAGTTGAAATTAAAACCATTTACTCAGGTATGTGGTATTAATTTCAACTCGATAACCTCTTTCCTGAGATAAAAGGCCTTGACAGACCGACTGACGGACCACAAAGTGATCCTATAAGGGTTCCGTGTTTTCCTTCATAGATAAAGAAAAAAATTAGCATTTTTTTATTGATAAAAACTAGTTTCTGACTTATTGTGTACTCACAGTATTAGCTTGAGGTGCAGAGAATCCCGAAGCAGGTGTAGAGAAACCAAACCCAGAAGTAGCAGGTTGAGTGCCGAAACCGATAGTCGCTGGCTGAGTGGTTTGGCCGAAACCCGTAGTGGTTGGCTGAGATTGACCGAAAGCGGAAGATGCTGGCTGGTTGGCTTGGCCAAAGCCGAAACCGGAAGGTGATGCGCCGAAACCGGTTGAAGCTGGAATGAGAAAGGATGATTAATGTACAACAGTTTTGCTATATTAAACATTCTTTTTACTTCGTGTTGATTTGACTCAAATCATGTCCAACTAATTTATAGTAACAAGCTGTTGTCAGTGGCTTCGCACATTAAAAATTAACCCAAGGGAATATACTCCCGGGATGAAAAGTATCCTAGGTGCTTCCAGGATACTTGTAACAAGTTTCATCGAAATCCTTTCAGCCGTTTGAGTGTGTAGAAGTAACAAACATACACCCACACACATACAAACTTTCGCTTTTATAGGATCGACGACAATCTCACACACCAAGCCAAGCCATGCCATACAGCCCTTTGAGACACTCGTGTTTATAGATGCTTGGCGAAGCTTGTCAAGTGTGTAAATAGTATAATAGTATGTGATAGTAAATGGATTAGCTGCAAACCTTGTGTGGTTGGTGTACCGAATGCTGGTGCCGGTTGTTGTGTATTACTTCCACCAAGAGGGCCTACACCACTCTGAAAAGACAAGTAAACAAGTCAATCTTGTTTATTAGGTATATCTTTCTTTTTTGTACCATCGTGGTCATTACTGCCTGATCACTTAAAAAAAAATTCGCTTGAATACTGCAGCATCAAACGAAACCAAACTTTTGAAGTTTTCGTTTAGAGTGCAAGCAAAAATGAACTTAGTGATGGTCAGGCGGAAGCGTCTTTGATAGTACCTGAGTACAGGAAGGGAAGGGTGAGAGAGCATCAACTCAAATAAATAGGCTAAAGGCAAATATGTTAAGATATTAGGAAGTTACCTGTATTTGTCCAAAACCAGGACTGCCAACAGTTTGGTTGGGTGGTGATGTGAATCCTCCAAAACTTATGGGTGATTTAGCTGCTCCAAATGCTGGACTAGCACCGGTGCTTGTAGTTGGCGTTGAAACTGTAAATGGAATGTGTAGTGGATGTTTAATAACCTATTGTGGAGGTTATAAAACCTTGAGCTATCATAAATTCTTAAATTAAACATATATTCTTACTGCACAGCCAATTGTCTCAAGTACAGGTTGGTCAAGATATTTCAGCCATACTGTAAATGTTGTGTTGTAGCTATGTAATCATATTGCTGCACTAGCTGCTAATGTTTTATAAGTGCCCATGTAAGCTTATGTGAAATAAAAAGACTTTTTTTTTGTTTGAGCTAAATGTCTGATGTGTATACTAACACAGTGAAGATGTGGGTGCTGCCGTAGTTTTAGCAGCACCAAAAGAAAAGCCTCCTCCGGAAGGGCTAGCGAAATTGAACGCTGGCTTATTTTCTGTAATGGAAGAAACAAAACGCATGTATGAATTACAGCATAACTTTTTGATGAAGGTCAATAATGTTTATAATGGCAAATATAAGATATAAAATAGTGAAAAAAAGAGGTGTACCTGCATTATTACCTCCAGTTCCGAATAATCCTTGTTTAGCAGCATCTCCGCTGCCAAATGAAAACCCAGATCCTAAAACCAATAACATTTCAACAATATTTTGAATTTTGAAGATATAAGAGCATTTTACGTATGCAAAATGATTCTTCTTAAGTAAGCAAATATTTTGAGTAGAAAAAGCAATATTTTTCTGTTTTGCTATTACTCAATGTTGTACAAGAATAGGTTAGGATTTTACATTGATCAATTTAGATGAATTTGATAAAATTGTCTCTAGTACAACTTAAGTAAAAAGATGTTTCAAAACATCAGTTGTTTCCTAGCAATTAATGAGCAATAATAGAGATATTTAAACATATTTACCCGTAGACGGGGTTGTAGTGCCGAATGTGCTTGCTGCCGTCGTAGTAGCCGCACCGAAGTTGAAACTCATCTTTCAACTTTATTAAACCTTGAAAAAACTTAACAGGCACAGCCTCTTACACAAAAATATTTAATTTCGATAATATTTCTAGTGAAATTAACGTTTTTCGTTGCAACAACAAATAAAAGTCAACAAACGCGGCGCGCCATTAACGACTTTGTGTTCGGGTGCGTTCGTAGTCCGTAGGCGCCGGACGTTTTCTATTCGGTTGCGTTCAGTGTCATAAAAATGATTTATTGAGTTTCGTATTGGTATTGGGTTATTATGGATGTTGTCAGATAGATAGAATAGGATATGAATGAAATAGTATTGACGCGATATTATGGAAAACACTATTATACAGATGTATCCATCACACCAGATATTTGGGAAAAGACAGACGGATTAAGCTCATTTCAAATCTTATGGCGGGTTTCTGAATTGAGTATTTTGGGTTAAGAACAACTCAAACCATACTTAAATGCCAAATTTTGACAGGTTTGCAGGCTAAAGTAGAGTTTGAGTAATTCTCAACTTCAAATGAATCGGAAATCGGGGGTAAAGAGCATTAAACCAACGTTGGTTTAATGCTTAAGTTCCGAATCATAAAATCTTACTTGTCTCTTAAAAGTATTTTAAGAAAATATCAATTTATTGTTAACTAGCTTTTGCTCGCGGCTTCGCTCCCGCTCTACCCTAATCTACCCTACTCGACCCTATGCTCAGTAGGGTAAAAATGTTTATGTTTTTATTTTTATAATAGAGTAGGATAGTGTAGGGTAGAGTACTACCCAGTTTATTTAATGCGATAATTTTTTTTTAAATTTTCTAAGCTACCTTCCCACCAATTTTCAGCCAAATCGGTCAGTTATAAATAGTGTAACTAACACTACTTTCTTATAAATACATAGATTTACTAAATATAACTCAAATAAGTTTAAAATATTTTCTGGAGAGACATACATAGGTGATACTTATAAGTGCTTAAGTAGTTTAACCATAAGGGCCGCAGGAAAGGAACCACAGGGTTATGTGTTTAACGCAAGAGGTTGAGCAGTGACGTATTTTACTGTGCTTGTATGCTTTAGCTAAGTTCAAAACAAAGTCAGCTCAGTTTCGAAGATTTTGTTGTTTTTGCGATCGTAACCCCTATCACTTGTATCAGCATGTCGTTGATTCCTCGCATGAGTCCTCCCACCATGCGCCCACTGAGGCCTTTTTTTCTTAGCTTGTTGATGTCAATCTAATAATACTAGCTTTTGCCCGCGGCTTCGTTCCCGCTCTACCACTGTACTCTACCTTACTCTATCCTATTCTACCCTACTCTACCCTATACCAGTAAATAAGTAGGTTTAGGATTTTTTTTATTTAACGCGATAAAAATCCTGTGTCCGTCTCCTGATTCTAAGCTACCATCCCACCAATTTTTAGACAAATCGGTTCAGCCGTTCTTGAGTTATAAAAATAGTGTAACTAACACGATTCTCATTTAGATAGATAATAGGTTTTCCGCCTTCAGTAGCGTTCAAGCGTGCAAACATCAGAGCACGATCAGGCACGATTGGAACTGCACCCCATTTCCTGGGGTCTATTGATCTTTGCTCGAGACGTTGAGGTTAGGCAAGGCATTTCATACCTAGGCGGAAGATTTTCAGCAGGTAGCACTCAAAATAACACCCCATCGAAGATTTTGTTGATGTCTGATAAAACAAAAAATCATATGACCTCATGCGGTGTTTCCTGCGCTAATGTAAGTGACATCTAATTAATTAAATTAAGTCATAATTTGTTATGTTATTGTTTAATGTGTTTATTTATTTATTTGACATTTAATTTAATTTCAATTGATAATACAATTTAATAATTTAATTCTTAATTCATTATTCCCGAGAGGACGCCGGCGTCCGCACACCTATTGTCTTTCTATTGTGTCTGTAATTACGGTATTCAACAGGTTAATTCGGACATTTCAAGGTTTTGTGATTTATTTATTTAATGTGATGTCAACTATGTAATTTTAGGTAACAAATTAATGTAATTAGTATGTGTTGTTTATGTTTTGTGTGTTTCTGTGTATTTGTGTTAACATATGGGTATCTTACCTGAAATAAATGCTTATTATTATTATTCAAAATGGCACCCAGTTAATTTGCTAACACACCTGATTTATGAATAATCACTTAAAATGACACAATCGCAGATATTGTAATGCCTGATAAACAATAAACCCCAATTACCAAAACAGAATAACACCTCTAGCGGTATTTCTTGCGCTAATTCAAAATGGCACCTTGCCAATTTGCTAACACACCTGATTTTGCATAAATTCCCTATCTAATCTTTTCATTGGCTGAATTTACAAAGCCACTCAACATCCACACCTTTGAGAGGGTATCTGGGCTTGGCAGAGCGCCAAACGGCACTGACTGCAAATCATAGGCGTTTGCTATCCCTGTTACTACTTGTAAACAAGGTCTTTTGTTAAAAAATAATAGCTTGTATCTTTGATACATAGCTTGTATTGTGGATGTATTTTAGAGGAAGTTAGAAGGCCTTGCTAGAGTTACTTCAAAACCCTGCAAATAATCAAAGATTACCAGACATTCTTCAGCTCTGAAACATGTGGTTGCAATTTTGTCTATATAATCATTGTCTGAAGTAGAAAAGCCACATGATGAGTAAGGCCGTGTTTACGGAGACGCGGCGCGTTGGGCGTTTCGTCGTACATTGCAGCAGCGGGCCGCGTCATCGCTCGCGCAAACACAGTGCAGTTATCATTTCAGCAGAAAGACATCTACAGGTATAGATAAAGTCCATTTCCTCAACGGACGCATAATGCTATGTACTGTGCGATGCCGCATTAATATTATCGTCTAAGGCCAGCGTCTAACAGGCCTTTAGACAAATCCGCCCCCAGGCCGCCGTACCCATACAAAACGTTAGAGAAAAAAAAACCAGATCCTTGATATAAAGAAAAACCAAAAAAAAAAAACTAAAAACCGTACCTTAACAACATTTAATACTGATCACACAAACTTGCTAAATAATAGAATACGACAAAGAAATAATTAAACCACATTATATCTAGCTCTCGGCACGAAAGGTACTGGCACGGAATCTGGCGTCAGGAGCAACCTGACGTTGACATTGGCCCTTCTCCATCTGTTCCACATGACGTAGTGGTCCTTCCATAGGAGGTAGACTGTGACTGAGTAGCCGCAGAGTACGATAGCCATGAAGAAGTCCATTGCAGTTTCGGTGATGCGGTGCGAGATGCCTGGAAGGAGATCCGATGATATTTTTTTCTTTCTTTTAAAAATAAATGTGACCCACACTATGTATATTTAACTCCTGTGTGCCGATTGCGAGTTGTTTTTACGTTAACGCGATCGAAACGTTTGCCGCGTTTGGCTCTCTTATTGGTTAAGAGCTTGGAACGGGCCAATCGGAGCACTGAACGTCATAAACGTGTCGAACGCGTTAAAGTTAAACAAACTCACACTAAGCCCTCTATATCCTGGGTGCATTCACAAACATGTAAACTGACACACACAAGATACCCAGACCCGGAACACCTATCTAGGTCATACAAATATTTGTTACGTGCGGGAATCAAACACGCGACACGGATCGCAGTAGTTAATCGGTCAACCATTTGAACCATTGTGACAACTGTGTGTTCCATTCTCTCAGTAATTTTAATATAACGGTAATCTGTGCACACAAATCATTACCCGAGGATTACCCCGAAGTGCGGAATACCTCAATATATAGCGAGTTTCCTTCAGATCTCATAATTATAATAGGGGAGTCTATTATTATTGGTGAATCTATCGGATACAAAAATTCAGACCTCGGGCTGCATATATGATAAATTCGCAACGCGGAAACCCAATTAAACCTTGTCCGATCGCCATTAGTTCATTTAATCTTGTATCTCATTTAATTTTAACGTAATCTGAGATCTAAGCAATGAAAAAACAACTGCCTATTTTGCTAGCCTCATCCTTTTACTTACCACCTCAAATTAATTTAATAAAAAAATTACATTTTCAAAAAAAATAAAATAAAAACAAAAAACAAAAGGCAATTTTGCTTTTGCATTTCTTTCGAGTAACAAAAAGTAAGCGTCAAAAAATTCAATCCTCAAAAAATTCAAACAGCAAAATTTCCTTTTACGATCCGTAGAAACAAAATTAAAAAAAGCAAAAACAAAACACACCTTCCTCTTTTCGAGCGCTTGCGTCGAGCTTACCAAAATTGGTGCCTTCAATCACAAAGTATTGAGTGCCGACGATGCATACTGCTAGCAGTCCAGCCGTGACGGTCGATAGCAACCAGAATATCAGACAATCCGACTGCGGAATAAAAGTATGGCATGAGTAAGTACGTACTGTATACATGTTGACGTCATGTCTATGGGTTTTCATTACGGTCATGTTGCGCTTGTAGGGGCTGGGCCTGTGAAATCGTCAACGTGGAAGTTTAAAATCAACATAGCTGTAGGTGATATGTGACAAACATTTTAATAGCCTGCGAGTACCAGATATCTCATTTGAAATATCGCTTTTTTTTGTTTCCAGGTATTCCTAATTTATTACCCGACGCGACCTCTGCGCGAATCAAAGGAGGCTAATGTTCCCCAGTTTATAAAAAAATGTAACTTTCGGTACAAAGTTATCATCAGCTGACCAAAATTAGCATTCAGGTCAACTTTTGTTCAACCCTTTCGAAATATTCCTTAGTTTGAAATACCATTCCCACTGGAAAATGAAAATCATCCTTGTAATATCAGCTATCCTTTGGTGAAATTTCCATCCAAATTGGTACATAGCTCCATATTTCGCTCGCATGCCTGACACTTAAACACCATGTGGTCAGGCCGCTGAGACATTTCTAAACAAACATGAATAAATAAACCAAATAAGAATACCAATAGGTATTTAGCTTATTCTAAATTCTTCTGAATTTCATCTTCATAAAGAAATTGTTCCAAAAATATCATTTGCAACTTTACAAAGGATCTACCGAGAAACTGAAACTGTTTTTCAGCGTTACCCGAATGAAATATAGCCCTAACTAACGAAGGGGGGTCTCCACGTCAAAAGGATATTTGTCAAAACTGGTACCAACCCCCGGAATTCTGGGCCAAACCCGAAGATTTTGAAGCGACAGTGTTATATCGCCGGTATATTTCATCATCTACTTCGCTGCGAGATTTCCAAAAGACTGCGTGTTGCAAATCGATTCAAGGGTGATTTTGTCAAGTTTTGGGACGAAGTTCTTTATAACTTTACCTAATGTTTAAGGGGTTTGCACGATAAGCGAGAAATGAAAGACGGAAATGATACTCGTGCAGATTTAGTGATCTCCGAATCTGGATGTATCAACTCCTCATGTTTGATGATCTTTTGTGTGTGTTGATGTTAGACTAGCTAACCCGTGCCCACTTTAGTGGGCGTCAAATACTTTGGCGTTTAAAAAAAAAAAATAATAACAATTAATTAATGTAGCCTATGTAAACGATTTTTAAAACAAACAAACTTACAAAGTTAACCTCTTTATAATATTAGTGAAGATCTTTATGGTCGTTGGTGAAGATAGAGAATTCTATCTATAATACAAAAGCGAAATACCATTCACTGATTAATTACAAAATTTTAGAAACTATAACATTTACAAACTTAAAATTTGGCAGGTACGTTCCTTATAGGGTGTACAGACGCCAGCACGTCAATCTACCCCAATCTGTCAAATTTTACCAATCGAACATTAACCTTCTTGTATTGTGATAAGATTGAAAATCTATTAACACGTCGATCCACAACTACCCAACTTGTTCATACAAAAGTAGACTCTAAACATCGGAATTAAGGCCTATAGTGGCGTGGATGTGAGAGGACACCGGTGTCCTCTGAGCTAGGACAGACACCACCCACCGAATCAAGAAAGAGCTGTTAATCTGTCAATCCTTCCGGTGTCCGGGCCTGGTGAGATTTCCCGTGTTGAGTCAAATTAAGCCGCAGGCTCCACTCCTGGTGGTGCCCTTCCGTCAATTCCTTTAAAGAAATTTGACAGATTTAGGTAGGTTGATGTGCTGGCGTCTGTACATATCAGCTAAAACAGATTTCACGAAGTTTATATGGAGAAATCGACTCTTACGCGGGCGAAAGTATCAAGATAATAAAAATCTTTTAGAGATGACATTCCTCCTAAAATGTAGGTAGGGACCAACACAACACCAAGTTCAACTACCCAAATATTTCTGATGCAAAGGGTTTCCTGGTAATCTTGCGAAATGTATTGAATATTTGAGTCATCGACGAAAATCATACATCTGAGAAGCGCAAATACAGTTCAATAACATCAAGCCAAAAATATACATAGGTACAAACACCATCTTAAATATTATATTTCGTACATCTTCGAGGACAACAAAGCACCCGTCGCTGCTCGACGCAACGTAATTCAATAAATGACAGTCTGACAACAGAAATCCAATATATGCGTGTCGCGTCACGTCAAGTCATGCCACCATCTTTGGGCCGCCATCTTGCGGTCAGCGGGCGCGCGTGAAATATTGTCAATGTTTGAGAAACGCTCGACGAGACGTCAAGTCAAGACGTTAATTTTGAACGATGTGAACGTCGCACGTTCACGTTCTTGAATTTAATTTGGTGATGTCAAAGGCCTTGTTTATGTTTTGAGGACCTTGCATACCTTACATGCCTTCGGTTGATCAAGACTGAACGGTTTATCTATGTCGTTGCCGTACAATACGCCGTTTTACATATTGGCGCGCTGGATTGTAAAACGTCGGAGTTACGCAATGCGGCTATCTCACATTCAGCCGGATTATAGTAGCGATACGTTCTACAAAGCGGCGTCGTACAAAGTTTAGCAGTTTTGTCAGTGTAGGGTGATCAAAAAATTTTTAAGAACGCATCAAAAAAAGCTTGGGAGCAATCGTACATAATGCGTCGCGCCAATATGTAATACGGCGTGTTAGATGAAACGGCTTCGACATCACAACATAGTATAAAACAAAGTCTCTTCCCGTTGTCTGTCCCTATGTATCCTTAGATCTTGATGCGGAACAGATTTTGATGCGGTTTAATAATTATATAATTAACAGATAGAGTGATTCAAGGCGTCACCAAGAGATAGGAGATAGTCATTATTCATTGATAAATACATTAAAAAAAAACAGAATCAGAATTCCTTAGTAAAAACTGTCTATATCACTTTGCCAGTCTCAGAAATGAAAAAAGAGCATATCTACCTACTTCAGGGGCCTTACTTACCATGACGTGTTTAATGTTTTGACTGGCCTGTTGGTCCAATGGTGAGTGGACCTGACTGCTATGCCGGAGGTCGTGGGTTGGATTCCCACTCAGAACAAATGTTTATGTGATGAGCACGATCATTTGTTCTGTGTCTGGGTGTTATTTATCTATAATATGTATGTATATAGAAATATATATAAGTATGTTTATCAGCTGTCTGGTACCCATAACACAAGCTCTGCTTAGCTTGGGACTAGACGGTGTTGTGTGATAGTTGTGGAAAAAATAAATAAAAAAATGTTAGTCGTGCGAGCAAGAAAGAGAGGTAGAGCTATATACACAGTTCAGTTTAGGTCGTAAAATGGATCACGTTAAGATTTCGTGGTAAAGCCTCTGCACTTGGAACCAGCACACCGACGAGCTAGTCAATCTGTGCGCTGAGTGCGAGTTGTGGGCCCACCTCGGCCAATCGCTAGTGTGTAGCCATTATACAAACGGGGAAACCCCGTCAACACAATGGCGATTGGCCGAGGCTGGGCCCACACGTAAACGCATTAACGCGATCGAAAAGTTTGCGTTGGACCTCTGTACCTCTACCATGAGTTTTAAGCAATAGTATTCGTCGCTACTCGATATCGACGCCGTAAATATTTTGTATGGCAAATTTTGGTTCTGCAAGTGACCGCTAGAGGCGCTGCCAAATTTGCCATACAAAATATTTACGGCGTCGATATCGAGTAGCGACGAATACTATTGCTTAAAACTCATGGTAGAGGTACTGATTGCTTAAGTGCTCGATTACGGAGACGCGGCGCGTTGCGCGGCGCGTTGGGCGGTCTGTCATACATTGCCATATGTTTGTGTTTGCGCGAGCGATAATGCGGCCCGCTGCCGTGCAACGCGCCGCGTCTCCGTAAACACGGCCTAAGAGCTTGGAGCGGGCCAATCGGAGTCCCAAACTTCATAACGTGTCGATCGCGTTAACATAAAACTCACACTAGGCAGACTGCTAACTGATTTTTCAGTACCAAAAACTGCGGGAGAGGAAATGCCCTCTATCTGCTAAATCTTTGTTTTAAACCTAAACGAAGCTTTATCCTGGCTATACTATTAAAACCTCCTTTTCAAAGACTCAATTCTACTTAGCCACGACTAGTAAATGGACGAAGTGATCCTGAGTTAATCGCTCAAGCGAACCACTTCATATTAATGAATAGAAGTGAAACAGTTCGATTTACTAAAGAAAATTTATGTATTTAAATAATAAAGAAGACTTACAGCTAAAAATAAATATATTACTGTTTAAAATATAATATAATATCACACATGGGTACTATCACACGACGTCGTCTAGTCCTAAGCTAAGCAGAGCTTGTGTTATGAGTACTAGACAACTGATAAACATACTTATATATTTCTAAATACATACATATTATAACACCCAGACACAGGACAAATGATCGTGCTCATCACACAAACATTTGTCCTGGGTGGGAATCGAACTCACGACCTCCGGCATAGCAGTCAGGGCCACTAACCACTAGACCAAGAGGCCAGTCTAATAGTTAAAGGACTAGCAATCCTAATAAAACACAAAAAATGTTTTTACTTGTGGCTGTTATAGACTTTAAAACCATCCAACCTATGCGCACCAAAAAACCTGGTTACAATAGTGTCAGAATCGTCTATCATTGATTTCATTATGGTTGATTTTGACAACTTTGGTAATCTACTAATAAAATGGCGTCAATTGACTTTACAACTGACACACCATTGAAAGAAATGGTAATCTCGTACATAATGACAAATTAATTTCTGACTTAGGGGTAATCTGCTAAAATTTTGTCAGTTCCTTTGAATAGTGACTTACCATTACATTTGTCTGAATATGACAACGTCCATTCGTTTACGACACCAATAACCGACCAATGATCGACCATTACCTACGATTTAAATAGATAGATAGATAGGATATATTCTTTATTGTACACCAAAGATAAAATTACAATAGGAACTTAAAATTTAATAGGGTGTCACAATGGGCGGTCTTATCGCTAAAAGCGATTTTTTACAGACAACCTTTGTAGATTAAGAACTTTTACCAAAATGACAATGGGATTTTGTTTTTTTTTTATGGTAGGTAAAATCATCCAATGACAAATCCCGCCCTTGGGCGGAGCGGGAAATAGTGTCAGACTCTTACTGACTAAAAACCTACCCTGTTCCTTCCCTGCCTTGGTTCCAGGGCCCTGGTTTGCATTTTCATACCTTCCCAGAGCCCCAGACTTGGCCTCTAACCCTACTGGTCCCCTACGGTTTGCTGACGACTCCTTGAGGCACACGGGAACAGTGCGCGCCGAATGGGATTGTGTTGGAATGTCGAATTTACAAATAAAGCAGACTTGGGCCCCAGAAGATGGCGCTGCGGCGGTGCTGCCGTCGCGCGGTACGTCGCGGCTAATTTGAAGGCGCCCTAAGAGTTCCATTTTCATCCATATCAGTTGAAAAGTATAGTCTATCTATAAAAGTCTTCTATCTATTCCTGATACTTTTAAAATCCGTCGTAAAGGAAACCCTCAACGTAAAATAACGCTTTAAATACAACCCCTGATTCATTAAGAGTTTCAATCCACAGCTTCATCAAATAATTTTAATGTTAATCGAGGTTTCGTCAAACAATTGGAGTAGCGATTGAAGCCATTTCAAATTTCCATTGAAATTACACGATTAAAGGAGTCTGCTATTACACCGTACTATAGTACGCGGCAAATAAGTTAAATTAAAACTGTCATTTTTATGGTTACGCGCAACCCCCCCCCGCTTCGATTGAGACCAGATTATCTGTTCCTGCGCATTGAAGCAAAGAGTATGTAAGCACTACGTTTCATTGAAGGTCGATCTCCATGTTGGTTCAAGTTATATGCCACGTAAACATACCATGATCATACCGTGACCGTGGTAGGAACGTATCAGCATAATCAACCTTATAATGTTCCCACTGCTAAGTCGAGGGCTTGGAGAGGATGTCACATGTCTTCGAATTTTTGGTTCTAGGATAGCTAGTTTCCTCACGATGTTTTCTTTCACTGTTTTAAGAGCAGTCCTGATGAAATAAATTACTTACACAAAGTTTTACACCTGGCTAGCAGTTTCCATTGGGGCACCACTGCTCTCATGAATATATCAGGCAAAAAATATTCTTAAACTCAGACCGTTCCGTTACCGAACAACACCGTCGCGAGCCAAGCGCGGAGCGTAGAGGCTTCGTCAAAAAAAGTATTTATGCCAAACCGGGGTGCGCTTGTGGTGAAACGGTGAACATACGGCTTGTATACAGGCTGTATCTAACATCGTACCACAAACGAATACCATGGATGCAGTACATGATTCTGGACACCCCAGTGGTGGAATTTTTCGTCGGCTTTTTACTAACTTTAAAAAAATATCTGATCTGTGCTTTTTTAAATTTAAATTGTATATAATCGTTATTCTATCCAACCTCGATGGTATTTTTAGTAAAAAAAGATTTTTTTTTTAATTAAATTATTAATGATGATGATGATATTTATTTTGTAAGTAGGTTTTAAAAACACTTTTACACGTCAAAACGTTTTACACGTTATAAAGTTACAGTGATTTTAGAAGCAATTCATTCCTTTTTTTCACTTAAAATATTAAAATAACGATTTTATATCGTTTAAATTAAAAAAAAAACAATTTTAATTAAGAAAAAACCGATGAAAACTTTCACCAATGGGGGTCCAGAATCATGTTCTGTATCCATGGTATTCGTTTGTGGTACGATGTCAGATACAGCCTGTATAACCGCATAGCATGACCGCTGTTGATACGTTCTAAGTGGGCATAGAGTTCGTATCGTGTTTCTTTTCATGCGTTATACGTCCCTAGCACGGTCATAGTACGTTACGGTGTTAAAGGCAGACTCCTAATTCTCAACTCAGACCAAAATATTGAAATGTTGAGTGTCTGAAGAGCAAATTGTATGTCGATTGCTGAGTTTAGGTTTTGATTATGTAAAGGATATCTTGCTATTCTTGTCTTATAGCTCTGAAATTGGGTTATGGAATTGTTAGACAAGATAATAGATACTTAGCTAGAAGATGAACTAATAGGTATTCTAGGACCGGTATACATCGTTAGATATTAGTCGTTTTATTTTAATCCCACGGCACAGGACGCAGAAATTACCAAATCAATAAATCAGTCTTGTATCATACATTTAACAGAAGGAGGTTATTGTTTTCCATTCCTTCTCTCTTCGTACCATGAACCAGGACCAGACGCTTAGGTCACCACCGTTAACGGGGCTCCGCCCAAGCGGGGCAAACTGCCACCATATACTTCACCGTGTGCTACAGGCGATCTGCACTATGGTAACACTTGAGCGTCTCTTCCAGATCCGAAACAGGCATATCTACCAAAATGCTCATGTCCGGTGAGAAACTGCGTCATGTGGACAACTTACCCAGCTCGGGCATTTTTTAGGGGCGCAGTTTTATAAACTGACATCGGGCGTATAAAAGGTTGGTTACCGCACTGATAGGGGCTAATCTCAACGAAAAGGTTAGCCAGGAGATAAGCATAGTCACATAGTCAGCCTTATGATGTTCCCACGGCTGGGACTAAGGCCTCCTCGGTAGGAGAGGGAATTGGCCGTAATTATGGAGCACCAGCCTCATAATGTTTCCAATGCTGGGACTCAGGCCTCCTCGGTAGGAGAGAGAATGGGCCGTAATTATGGAGCACATTAACTGTGCTCCATGTTTGCGGCCTTAACTCATCACGCGGGTCCAGTGCGGGTTGGTAGATGTTATTAAAATGTATGTCTTCAAAGTTTTGGTTCTAGGACATGCTGATTTGCTCACGATGTTTTCCTTCACCGTTTTAAGAGCAGTGGTGATGAAATAAATTACGATAAGTAAAGCGCCAACCGCCGCGCGCCGTTATCACTAGGCCACCAATCCCCTTGCCGAAACTGGGAAATATTTGCAATACGATAACCATCTTCAATCCAAGATTATATTAAAAATCAACACAAACACCCCTAATCTTAAAATAAAAGAGCATACCAGTCAAAAAAGAAGTCCTATCCAAACAGCTGTTTCCAAACATTTTTGAAGCACGTCAGTCACTCAGAATCGAGAGTTCCTCCAATCGATTCTAATCTTGAACCTAAGTGACGGGCGTTGACGCGTCAAGGGCGTATTGAGTCGCGTCTGTTAGGTTTGAAGGTACTTTGTCCCAATTGAAACTGGCTTCCTTGAAAGCCGTTGAATATTTCCACCGTTTTAAGTTTCCAATGAAGCGGACGATGGAATTTTGGTACGCTGGATTTTGTTAATGTGTTTTTGTAGGGTCTTAATTGTCTTAGTTAAATTATCTAAGTTAGTGAAACTTAGAATCTTTGGTTAAATTTGTCAATTGGGATTTGTATCTTGTAATGGACATCACATTTCATTGTTTTGAGCAGTTGAAAAGGGTGTATAAAAACCCAAATAAATTTAAAATTGGATAATTGATTCATTTTTTTTTGGTATTTATATAAAAAAACAACTTTACAATAAATGAAAAATAAAAAAAAAAACAAATCTCTTCAAAATTAATTAAGTAAGTTAGAAACATCTCAAATCTGGTAGGACACTGACAAATAAAAAAAAAGGATGCATATTCTAAAATGTGACGTCACCGCCATAAGGGTACGCGAATACAAAAGAGATAGTGAGATATCCCCACCAAGTCCACACACTTCTTCACATCATTATTTGAAACGCTAATTATTGTTAATTTAATAACAATTTGGATGTTCTTTTCAGAAAATCATTTCTTATATACCAAGTTTTATTTCTTGATTTGTGAAACACAGAAAAATACATGATTACTTATGAAAATTTAGCGATAATAAGACACTCAGTTATACCAGTACCTACATGTTTTACCTTTTATTTGGAAAAACGTTTGAAAGTGAAAAAGACCAAACCAAATTGATATAATAATAATTTGAACAAATCACCTCTGCGTGTATAAAACACTCCAAAGGTACCTATTAAAATACGAATCCATTTCACGTAGCACATAGAATCTACATTTCGAAATTCAAAATTTGACCATAAAGTTTCTCACCTGTAAATGGCTCCTGTTTCTCGGGTTCCCGAACCACAGCCGAAGCGCCTGTAGCACCGTGTACCTCGGCGTCCGAATTGCAGGGTAGCTACAAAAAAAAATATGGCGGATTTTAGCGTGAACTAGTTTTTTGGAGGGAAAATGCGTGGTCAACTTCAACTCTTCATTAATGGCCTTTGTGGAAAAGACACCACAATTTTGCCAATAACACGTACGAACTATTAATATGCCGTCAAACGCTGGATAGTATTTAGCGAGAATTAACAGTAAAATGGTGGTCGTTTCACATGTCGGTAGAGAAGTGTCATTTGAATGTGGGTGAAAAACCTGCGGTTGAAAATAGTGAAGTCTATTCTTTTTATTATTGCGTTGCCAGTCTTATTTATATATCTTCTTCGTCAACGATGTTTTATTTTTTTCAAGTCGATAGAATAGTTTATTCTTCAAATCTTAATTCAAATTCTCTATACTTAGATTTATGCGATAAATGATAAATCTCCCTAACTGCCCCCCCCCCCCTAATCCCTTTAACAGTTCAGTTTAGGTCGTCAAATGGACCGCGTTAAGATCTTGTAGTAGGGGCTCAGAACTGAAAGAAAAGAAAAAGAAAGAAAGAAAAACATTTATTTGAGACACGCACAGGACAAAAAAAAATATACAAAAACAATACAAAAACCATAAAAAAAAACAATAAATAAAAGAACACAAAAAAAAGATTGAAAATAAAAGACCTGTGCGAGGTCAAAAAGGCCCCTATCTCAGCATATGCTGCTTTATTACCTAAAAAAAAGGTAAAGTAACGCAGCGCTGGTATTCTGATAAGGCCTGGTGATGTCACGGAACACAGACATAAATAATATATATATCGATAAAAGAAAAAAATAAAATATACAAAAAATATAAGGATTCTATATAATAATAATATAAGAGTAAAAAAGTAAAAAAAAATAAGAAGTGCCAATTTAACCATACACTGCACTGCATTAACCAGTGTGAATCAACCTACGCTTGCTCGCCTACACACATCGGCGAATACCTTTCATTACAGTTCGTTCACTGGGTTTGTACTAGCTACTTGGTTTGTGCCAGCATAAAGCTACGTTTTTGTTTTCCTGCGACATCTGGCTAAGAATTTACCACCTCACTTCTTCCCTTGAGCATCGTAAAAGACACTAAAGGTTTATCCGTCGAAGCGGTAGCACGGGTAACAGGCGTTCTCCTCTGTGAAGTCCGAAATAAATCCTCTTAGCTTCTTATGACCAGACGTCGGGGATTTCGGACCGCCTTCAAAAAGTAGGAGGTTATCAATTCGACTGCTTCTCTAAACTTATATTTTTCTTAGTCATTATTTTTAACCGACATCAAAAAGGAGGAGGCTCTATGTTCGGCTGTATAAAATAATAAAGAGACCAAACTATTATAGAAACAGACTTCCTAAATTAAAGTTTTGGTGTTTTTTTGAAGTTGTTTTTTTTTTTTTGTAGAAAGTCTTTCATTTCCTATTTCATTTAAAGTAACATTAGAATTCATGATTTCGTAATTACATTGAGGTTTTTTTTAAGTTTGTGTTAGCGCATAGTTGAAATATTTGAGTAAAGATTAGCTACAGCAAATTCTTCTTGTGGTCTATTCTACTTTGTCTACTTATAAGCCACGAAAATAGTGTAGTATGTCGGTGTAGGCATACCTAGTGTTCAGTCGGTTTTTCCTACTCCTGCAAGGTAAAGTACACAGTAACAATAGATTTATAAATTATGATTTAAAGCTGAATATTTGTTAAATACTACTTTGGCCTCCTAAAAAACTGTTTATTTTTAGATATAAAGTAAAATTGACCCGTTCTTAATAAAGCATCCTTCAGTCCCTGAAATTTTTCGATTCCATTGAAATTTAAATATGTTAGAAACCTTTCAAATCTCGTGGAAGGGGAAACTGTAAAGTAACAGAAAAAGGATGCACAAATTACAATATGACGTCACCGCCATTAGGTTACGCGTGTAGAAACGAGATAGCGAGATGTTCCCTACAAGCGCCCACTCTTCATACAAATGTTTGAAATACTATAATTACTGCTTCATTTTAAAACCACTTTTTAATTTTAACTGTTTTTCAGAATAAGATAGGGTCTTAAATATTGTTTAAACTAATTTTAAAAAGAGGAAGGATTTGACTTTTTTTAGTTTGTTTGTATGATACGATTTAACTCAAAAACTGCTCGTCTGATTTCAAAAATTCTTTCACCATAAGAAAGCTACATCTTCGCTGAGTAACATAGGCTATTTATTTTCTACTTTCATGCGAGCGAAGCCGCTGGCAGAAGCTAGGATGAAATAAACACAAGAAGTAGATACCCAGTTGCGTTTAGCCCATTCCCGATTTTGATGTTGCCTACATTTACCCACGAACCATTACTGTATCAATCTATTAGGAGGTCGGGTTCAGCAGTGGACGTTTTCAAACTGACAATGATTGATTGAGATGCACATTTCTATCTTATTCGGGTTAACAGGTGTGACGTCACAATTTGATTGATCGCCATAATAATTCAATGAGAGATATTAGCTGGCCCTCTAAGGGTGCTTTTACAACGGAGATGTGCGAGGTAGCGAGGCGGTGCGTGAGGAAAAAGTCCACCAACGGACCACTTCATTTTCTTAGCCTGGATTGGCGTAGTTCTGGTAGTAATTCTAGCAGAGCCAAGTACGTATTTTTACATACAAACCAGTGAAAGTTGTATGGGATTGAGGAATAAGTGTGCAACGGTTTCAAACTAGGAATGTGTGTAAGAATCTCGAATTTCCACTCGCGCACAGTTGAAAAGAGTTTGCTACGCACCCTATCAGCTCCAGATTGTTTCATTGCTGCGTTTTTATCCTTGTATCACATAAGTTCCTGGCATATAGCTTCGGTGAAAGTATTCGCACTACACATCCTCGCACCGCCTAGCTACCTCGCACATCTTTGCCGGAAAAGCTACCTAAACGAACCTCAGCTGCATTTAGAATTAAGATTCCCAATCCGACCGAAATCGGGAAGAGAATTAAATTCTTTGACAAATTCATTCGAATGGGGTCGTCGGATGAATAGGATTCTTTATCTTGGACGGCCATAATCCCAGTCATTATTGGAATCAACTTTTTTATTATTTTCTCTTTGGTCCGTCTTTTTTTTTTAATCGATGGTATTATGAATAGATTTGGACTATTTTTTTATGAGGTTTTCTTTTTCGATTGCTGTGGAGATTATCAAATTTTACAATTTTCATTGATTTATTTGATGTTCATTCAATAAAACGTAATTTTTGAGTGGGTCCTCGGATGGTTTGAAAATTAATTGGACTCGGTAGGTGGCACTGCAATCGGGTTTGCAATTTTTTCTTTCAATACTATTACTCGAAAACCCATTCTTATCCAACCAGATAAGAACGGGTTTTCGGGCCTAAAAGCGGTTGCTTTTAGGCACGCAATGGACTGTTTTCCGCACTAGTGCGGAAAAAGTGCGTGCTCGCCTCCGCCACAATTTTATTGCCATACAATTGTTTACTATCAAGCTGCGTGTGCGCTGCACGCGTCGACCCCCACAAGGTACGGGTCATCCTTGACGAGTTGCCCCCACTAGTCGTAAGTGTATTGAAAAACGTCTTTTGATACGCGTGCAAATTTGTCACTGCAGCCCTCGGCTTATCTACTCACGTGCCTCGGCTTCATAACACACTCGCCTACGAGGCGAAGTCGTACGAGCACGACTTCGCCTCGGTCGCAATGACAAACTTTCTGTACTTATATCAAAATGTACTATTTCAGCTTTCGGGCAGTGCAACGTTTGCCTGGACCGCTAGTCTAGTAAAGCTAAGTAATTAATATTATAAAGCTGAAGAGTTCCGATTTGCTGGAAGGCGTTCATCTCAGGAACTACTGATTTCGATTGAACTATGTATTATGTGTAACTATAGGCGAAATTCACCCGAGCCGTACCGGCGAGGGTGTTATGGAGCCGAGTGCTGCAGTGAAAAATCCCCAAGTGTATCAAACGACGTTTTTCAATACACTTACGAAGAAATACGATGAAAAATCCCCCAATAATCTCTATCTTCTGTCAGTAAATTTCGACACATTTTTGTTAATTTTGTACTAAAGAAAATTTTCCAAAGTTACCTTACAATTTAGTTTTGATTTGATGGCAGCAGGCTATCGCAAGTATTTTTTACCTCAATCACATAATCTGGCAGCGTAGCATCTAAAGGATTCTCTTCAAATCTTCTTTTTCACAACTATCACAAATGAATAAGTTAATTAATATTAGGTGTACTTTTTCCCGCGCATATCCTTCGCAGGTTCTCCTTCAGGAGAAGCAAAGGTATCAAACCGTATACATCCTAATATTGAAAATATTAAAAAGAATAATATATTTTTCTATTAAGAACACAGATAATTGTTAATTTGTTGGTATAACAAATTATTGCTTACGTTATCATGTCTATTTATTATATTCTGTTCCAAAACACAATTTAAATTTTTATTAAATATTAAACCTTAAAAATATCCGCCTCTTAGCTTAAAAAAAAATAATCACCCTTGACTGTGACGAAATAGGAATGAAAAAGGCCCTTGTTTTGATAAATTTAAAAAAAGCATCCGGGTGATAAACATGCCATATTGAACCTAATCGTAGTTTGATAAGAGGCAGTTTTCGAGTAAGTGTATTGAAAAATAATTTTCAATATTCCTACTGCTTTTAGGCACGCAATTTACTGTTTTTTGCACTAGTGTGGAAAAGTGTCCGTGCTCACCCCCACTACAATTTTATTACATGTGTCATGACTCCCACAAGTCGTGCGTCAGACCCTGTTTATTTGTCATCGTAAGTGTATAGAAAAACGTCGATTGATACTGATACACTGCAGCCCTCGGCTCCATAATGAATGGCGCCTCGGTCGCAATGACAATTTTTTTTTCACTTGTATCAATACGTAGGGACTATTATCATTATATCATCAAGTATCTCAAAATCTGCTTCAAAATTAGAACTGGTCATAATTTAGACGTATCGTTCATACAAAGTTTCTGCTTTCAAACAAACTACAACTGAAAATCATTTACCCGTGCCGAATAATTCCGATTTGGACCGAATCAAGCCGAAGGCATAATCTAGTCCCACAATATTGCAGTTGATAGAATTAAATTTAAATTGTTACGAGCATTTACCTGAGGGCAGGGTTGCCAATGAATTGGTTGTTAGCCAAAACCTTAAAATATCAGCTAATTAAAATATAGAGTTCATGTAATTACCTACTGTCCGTGTTTACCCGAATCTCTCCTACCTACTTAACAGTGTCTGACCGAAATTAGCTTTCACTACCGTAGCCGACACCGAAACTGAAATTCGGCAACAGGTTCAGATTCGGCCGAAACCTAAGCCGAAACTTCCTTACGAGAATCATTTTTTGTAGGAAAAATAAAGAAAACGTTATTTCAATCAGTCAGTCTTTATTTTTTTTATCTTTGAATCACATAGCTATGCAGTCTTCGACATTTTAATTAGTATGTAATCAATATAACAACCGCTCATTTTAGAAAAAAAAAATATTGATTGCGTCACGACATGATATGCAAAAAGTTGTCGTCTTTTACTTGTTTGGATGGAATTTAACGCGCCGAACTTGACCGATCAAAGCGCGAGAACTACCGAATGTAGTTTCAGTCGTACCTTCAGCAGGTTTGCCTCCGACAACTAAACTAAACCGAAACTAGTATTTTTGCCGAAACTCAACCGAAACCGAAACCTAAACCAAACTTCGATCGGATACTAAATACGAGTGTATATGTTGCAATATTAGGTAGATACTCGAAGATAGAAGATACAAGATACGGGCTACCTACCCACAAAAATCTACGATTGCTGTGGGGATCTCTGCGAATATGTGGTTAAAAATACGCATCCAGGTATTCATAACTTACATGTCGGCTCACTATGAACACTAATAATAAAATATCTTATAATTTAGTAAATAATGATAATGTCTAATCAATTTTAATCTATTAATTTCAAAGATAATCAATTAATTTCAAAGATAAAATCAATTAATTTCAAAGATAATCAATTCATTTCAAAGGTAATCAATAAATTTTAACGATAATCAATTAATTTAAAAGATAATCAATTCATTTAAAAGATAATCAATTCATTTCAAAGATAATCAATTTATTTCAAAGGTAATCAATTGATTTCAACGATAATTAATTAATTTCAACGATAATCAATTAATTTCAAAGATAATCAATTAATTTCCAAGATAATCAATTAATTTCAAAGATAATAAATTTATTTCAAAGGTAATCAATTAATTTTAACGATAATCAATTAATTTCAAAGATAATCAATTAATTTCGATGATAATAATCAATTAATTTCAATGATAATAATCAATTCATTTAAAAATAATCTTTTTTTTTAAAGAACAATTTATTGTTTATTTAGGTATGTTTTAATTAATCACAATGGAATGATGAATCTTGAAAGATCGATTGTTGTTATTTTGTGAACTTGATCATGTAAATGTATTTTTTACTAATACATTGTTTACTTGCAATAATAATAATAGGTAATATCCAGGCCTGCGGGATTGTTCAAGACAGTTACCGTAGTTTTAGAACGCAAAGCGCAACTCAAAGAACACAAGTGGGTTTCAGTTAGTTAAATTTGGACACGCACCCTCGCTCCTCTCGTGGCGCGAAGAAAGAAAGAGGATCTAAATCTAAAGAAGGCGGTATTTTAAATTATTTCCAGCATCCGCAACCTGTTAGCGACAACCCTGGCTGATGATCACGGAGCGAACAAGCCCGCAGCAAGTTGCCCAACAGTTCCACTCCATTTGAAACTGTTCAATAAGTTTTAACAATCGAGCTCCGGAAACTTTGCGAGCAACGTTTTTGTCGTTGTGAGGTTTTGTTACAGATATTTATTGGTTTTTTTGGTTGTAAATAATTGGTATTTTTCTCTCGGGGCACGTCGAACCAGCCCTTGCGGTAGGCGTCCAGGTCGTCTCGCCACCTCTTCCCAGGTCGACCTCGGCGACCTGGAAGGAATTGGGGGAGGCCTTTGCCCAGCAGTGGGAAAGTATAGTATAATTAAAAAAAAAAAATTGTGATTTGTGATTAATACGAAGTATTTTTAATTTCTATGTTGGATTGACAGCACGGACACCACGCGCTATAATATCACGGAATGTATAATATGGTGCGCGTGACAGCTTTCATACATTTAGTTACAAGTACAAGTTTGAAATTGATATGTAACTGTTTTTATTTTACAACATGAATTTATTTACTTATTTATTAAACTCAATTTTGACTTTGAATATTTACTTTGTTAAATATTCCTTTTTCTAGACTTTGTTTTGTTTTAAACGGTGAAGGAAAACATCGTGAAGAAACCGACATGTCCTAGAACCAAAAATTCGAAGACGTGTGACATCCACCAACCCGCACTGGGCCCGCGTGGTGGATTACGGCCAATTTCCCTCTGGGAACATGGGAACATTAAAAGGCTGATGATGATGATGTTTTGTATTTCGTTTATAATTGTGAATATAAGGACTATACATGTGGATATTTTTTTTTCTTTTCAGTTATTTTAACGTATGTGTGGCAATTTGAGTATTTCTGCCTACCCAAATGTTCTTTCATTGGTATTATTCGTCAATTCGTTGAACTCCTTAATAGTTTTAAGTTGAGTTATACGAATACTGACAAATGCTTGCACTAACTGGACAGGTCCACTCAAATCTGCATGGTTCTTTCCTCAAAAGACCATCTTAGACATAATTCTGCATGTTTCTCATATTATTTGATCATTACATATTTGCTGTGTGGACTTTTAAAACCGAGTTTGCCCCTGAGTTTGTTTCGGTGTTTCATCTTAGGGTCATTCAGCTAGTAAACATCGGCCTCATCTAGTTTAAACTGACGAAAGAATTGACGTGTAAAAATGTTTTTAAAAAACCTATTCGTGAATAAAATCAGCCAACTTCAGTAGGTACATTTTGACCACTTAGGCGAACAAAAATGTACCATCATTAGTAGTTTTTTTTTACGCTGAGCTCAGTTTAGTTGAACTATGTTTTTACATTGAAAGATGAAATCAGCTCTTAGTTATCAACAAACCTTACACAGAGGAACACTCACCTAAACCCACAAAGCTCGCAGTGGTTCCTCCCCACTTGATTGAGCCATCTCTCCAGACAGCTCAGGTGGACATTCGCCATCGAACCCTTACAGTTGCATGGTGAGATCAATCTGAAAACATATGATAAGAATCAACCATAAACCAAAATAGTACTGTCAAAACTGAGTACAAAGTGTGCCCACGTATGCCACGTATGCTACGCCATAACGTCGTTGCGACTTTAAGACCTCTTATGTGTCACTATTGGCGACACCACTTTTTCACCCCCAAAACAATTATACACATGAGAGTTTTCAAGCAAAAACTCACATGTGTATAGGATGATGACGATTAATTCATCCTATATATATGAGAGTTTTTGCATTCCATAGACCTTCAAAATGTCTAAAAGGCAGGGTTCTAAAGTGGTTTGGCCAAAAATTATACATAAGAGGTCTTAAAGTCGCAACGACGATATGACATCTAGACTCTTGAATTTACTTGAAAACAGATGACTAAGATCCAAATCGGTCCGGACTAAGCGTTTCGCCAGTGGAGTAACTATGTCATTTAAGGCCCGTGGCAAATTCATTGGTAAATGATAAATTATATTTATTTTGTAAGTAGGTTTTAAAAACACTTTTACACGTCAAAATTCATTGGATGGGGTCCTCCAGAAAAATCATGTCACGTTGAGATTTTTTTTTAAATATTATTTTGTTACTTCTTCTGAGCTCGCGGCGTCTAAGACTACGGGCTCTATCAGACCAGGGGCTCGTGGTATTTTGCCAGCCTTGCCACTCTGTAGTTCCACCACTGCGTTTCGCCACGTCGTTTATACCGCGTACATCGAAGGATTGGAACAATTTGCCTGCTGCAGGCTTCGCGTCCGATTATATTGTAGGTATCGGGTAAAGTGAATAGGTTCTTAATAAACTAGTGCGCCTCACTATCAACGATTGAATCAATGCTTACTATCAAGTGGGATCGCATTCAAGCAACAATTTATATTATTTAAAAAAAAAATTGTCACACGCGTCCCACGTCCACTTTAAGTCGTCTGTTTTCACGCAAATGCAAGAGTTAGATTCTAGATGTCATAAAGCGTAGCATACGTGGCATACGTTTGCTCCGTTAGTCTTTAGGTTTATGGAAATAATATAAATAAGACATAATTTTGGAATACTTTTAGAGGAATATGGAACATCGTGTAAAGTCTCACGGTGGATCCTTACTTTTCAATGGAGGTTTCCCATTGAAAAGGGAGGATCCTCTGACCAGATTGGTTTTGGGTCTGGTCTGAACAACAGCCAGATAATTATTTTCAGTTCTAATCCCTAAGAGATCTCTGATGTCGATGTTGTCTTTTAGTTCCTTTATGGACGCATTGATGTCGCTACAACTGTTTATTCTGTTGTTGTTTAATAAGGGACGAAAGTTCGTTATTTATGCCGAAAAGAAATCCCTTCTTCACACAGTTTGATAAAAAATAATTAATAGTCAATTTTAGTTATAAAATGAGTTAGATTGTCTCTGTCTTACAGCTGCAACAAATAGGTATACAGTTCAGAATATGCGTACCTACATGACGAGTGCTCTCTGTTCTGTGTTAAGTTACATTAAAGATCATGTAACTTAACACACATCTCATAAGATGCCTAATATATGATCAATAAAATCTTGATTCTGAGTTCAGGTTGTTAACTTACATAAAGAGCAGATTATTCTATAGGACCCTCATCTTGTAACTTTCCTATGACCTTTCCAGAAATAGGCCTACTAGTAAGACGTTACACAAATGTCAATAAGATACGAAATGAGATTCCTGACAATAAAACGATGTTCAATCTTCGAACTCAACTACCAAATAAAAAACTCACTCAGTCCCTCGACAACACGTTTGGCAAACATCTTATGTAACACCAAAACGAATATCTTTCAAGTAAATAAACATTTGGCATATATTAGAATTTTCCCTTCACCAACCTTTCCCTACCACGGGTCATACATATTCTGCAAACATTGGATCCAATACTGGAAAGCGAATCTCTAGCAGTTAGTGCTGTTACTCCTAAATCAGATTTTTCTGAAATACTAGTAGTCTTTTTTTTATCAGTTTTCGATATTTTAGCTTCAATAGTTTTAGTGACTATCACTTCGTTCGTATTTATTGGTATTGGAGCACTTTCAGTTTGTACCGCACTGTTTCCTGGGTGTGTTTCCACAGTGTCTCTTCTAGTCGCGTCTGGAGTCGTAGGTACAATTACAGGATGAACGCTTTGAACATTTGGTATCTCACTCAAAACAATAGCATTTGGAGTTTCTTTGACAAATTTGAAACATGAAGCCATGAATTTCTTTAGATCGATAAGAGTTGTGGAATCATCAATTGCAGTTGCTTCTGAATCTAGGATTGGTATCTTTAATTCCTTAAGGTTAAGGTTCTTTATTGCTTGTGCTGGGGTACCGAAGCTTAAGGATTTCAGTGCTTCTGTCACATCTTTGCTTGTTATAATGTGTCGCATGCTGTGTTCAGATTTTGATATGCCAGGTTTTGCTGGCATGAGTTTTGCATGGAATACGGCTCCAGGTAGATTATTGGCCCCGGATGGTCCTGCATCTTCGGTCACATTAGATCGCTGACTCTTACTATCAGTAGCCTTTACTTCACTCGACGCAGTTTTGTCTCCATCTGTTGTTTTTTTTTCGTTCTTGTCCATCAATACTTGCGTACCATTTGTGGTATTTTTTAACAAAATATAATTAAAATAAATCTTGTATGAATGTTGCGGTGCTTGACATAACAATTTGATGGTTTGTGAAGTGTTCATTTATTGTTGTTTTTATGTCAAGCTTTTTATATGTCAATAGGTAAGCAGTTACGTTCTGAGGTTTTATTCCTACAACTCAATAGCTCTTCGACACAGTAACTACATTTAATTAATTAACAGGTATATTATTATTCTTAGAATAAAAAGAAATATAGTTCATAATGGATTTTATTAAAAATCTACGAACTATTTTTTTTTAGTACACCCTACCTCGATAGATGGCGTTGCCCGGTTTAAAAGCGCGCTATGGTTTCGTTACCGCGCGAGATATAAGTAGTTTGCGCGCTCTCGAACAAATTGCCATCAGGAGGGTCTTAACTGACTCGACTGAACAGCGGGTGATGATCCCGGGATATGAATCTCTGTGATTCTACTCCGCTCTCTCACAAGTCAACTATCGCAGACTTGTGAGTTGAATAACTGACGCTGTTTTTGGCCCCTTTTAAATACCTATAATGAATAAAATTGACGATAAATTTAATTTCTGCCTTTTCTGTGTGTCGATTTATAATTTCTAAATATTTATATTCAAGTAAAGTAATCGATCATTGCGAAATTTAATTTAAGTAAGTAAATTAATTTATGTGTTTGAATAATACATGCAACCTATTTTCAATATAAACAAAAAAATCTGTATGAAAGATAACATACTTAACATCGAAGTGTTCCGTAAATAAATATAACCACACTGTCTAACCTAAAAATTACACATCCACATTACTGTACAATCCCAATTAATATTTTGAGTCTACTTAATAAGTCAGATAAAAACTTATACTATTTTATAAATATTTATAATTTCTTTAATAAACTGTGGATGTTTATTGGTAAATAATTTAGCTTTTAATTATTACCGATTTGGTCAAGGTAAAATGGGGCCTGTAAAATTTATCTTAGCAATCAGAGGCAAATATGGTTGCTATTAAGAAATATTCAGGAGCCGCCAAAAGCTTTTTTATTTATAAATTATACATATTACCTACATTTTTTAAAGGTTAAAGCTGAGGTGTACTTATAGTAGAGCAGCACTAGTTTAGCCTCCGGGTTGGTATTCAGAAATTCGAGAAAGACAACCGAATAACATTAAACCAGTGCAGTAACTAAGAGGTAATTAAGTAATATACAAAGTATTTAATACTGTCTGTATCTAACCAGAACAGACATTTCATGAAATAGCCGGCTAATATTGACCACATTGTATAAACTTAACGTTTGACGATAAATATGTGAATCCACGTCTGGCCATAATTATATACAAAACAACAATGACAAAAAAAAAAATGTGAAGTTTTCAACAATAACTACATATTATCAGTTTAGTTCACAAAATTTTGTCAAAAAGGAATTCGTCAATAGTATAGTAACATTTTTCAATTAAAAATCGATTCCACACCAAAGAAATTAAACACGAAATTCTCCTAATAAATCCGACTACAAAAATTAGGTGTACACTAAAACGGACTAAATAACCAATCCACTAGTGCAACTAGGATAAGGTTGACCACAAACTGTGGTGACTGTTGCAACCACATCGTGGCGAAGCCGCCCCGGATTGTTTAAAGGTCTTATTTATATCTAGTTTTAACCGGCTGAATCTGGTTTACTCCGGTTTGGGATGGTAATTAGTGATTTGGTTTGAGGTGTGAAAGTAGATTTCAAGTAAGACTTTAAGTGTGTAGGACTATATCTAGGATTGTGGGATTACATGCATCAAAAAAGTTATAGTTCGCTGCAAATAGGTTGCACCAAAATGGCTGTCGTTGCATGACTACGCACAGCACCCCGCTTCGATTGAGATTCGAAAATCTGTTACTGCGCTTTGAAGGTTGATCGCCATATTGTAACTTGGCCCTGGAACGCAAAAGGTCACTGAAAGACACTGGTGATTTTTAGTGAGTAAAGGCCTGCCACCTTCACACCTGCCCGCTCTACCTTAGTCTAGGAGAAATCATTAGATGATTTCACACTTAAAAAAAAAAGATAGATACTCTTTATAGCGCATCACAAAAAAAAAAAAATGTAGTTGCTTACAAATTACGAATAACAGGATGTAACAATGGACGGTCTAATTGTCGGAAGCGATTTTGTACAGACAACCTGCCCAACCAACTGGCCTATTGGTCTAGTGGTTAGTGGCCCTGACTGCTATGCCGGAGGTCGTGGGTTCGATTCTCAGCCAGGACAAATGTTTGTGTGATGAGCACGATCATTTGTTCTGTGTCTGGGTGTTATTTATCTATAATATGTATGATTTAGAAATATATAAGTATGTTTATCAGTTGTCTGGTACCCATAACACAAGCTCTGCTTAGCTTGGGACTAGACGGTGTTGTGTGATAGTTGTGGAAATATATTATTATTATTATAACCTTTGAATGGATTTGACAGAGATTGAGAAAAGAGATTGAGATGTTTAGAGAACTGACTACCCGTATAGAGTGTCAAAGACCTACAAATGACAGTCGGGATCAATATGGAACATTAGAGAGAGTTGTCGTGGCCTGGAACTCATAGGTCCACTAAGAGAACATAGGTGGGGTTGGTTGCTAAAAGTCTGCTAAGTACACCTTTTCGCTTCGCTCAGAGCGGGAGGAATCATTTGAAAAAAATCAAGCAAGTGCGATTCGGACTCACGCACTGAGGGTTCCGTATAAACTTGCAGTTCAATCCCGAATCGAGTCTCAAAGATTTTTACGAATCGCAAAAAAAGTTTTTGTTTTGTGACGTAACCACAAATTAACAGTTTTCAAATTTTTCCCTATACTTGTGCAATGAGATCTTGCTTCTTGCCAAATTTCAAGATTCAACGGGAAGTATCCAATGAATTTTGATTCCCTTGAGAGTGTATCTTTTTTTTCCAGTAACTTACAAGTTTTATTTTTTCACATCTTCAAAGAACCGCAGACCTACGTAAGTATATATTTTAATTTCAACTCGATACCTCCTTGCATTACCGAGATAAAGTGTCTTGACAGACAGACCGACAGACAACAAATTGATCCTATGAGGATTCCGTTTTTTCCTTTTATAAACCCTAAAAGAGGCCACATAGGTACGCAGGAGTCTGTATATGACTAGTTGTTTCGATTTCAGCTCTGCTGCGTGTAGGAGACTGAAGGTTGTTCAAATAATAGGCGACACCAGGAATTACTTGTAACTTTGAATATATTTGTGAATATTACATGAAATTGGTATTTAATGGTAAAGTGCGTGCGATGTAATAATGGATTGAAAAAGAATTGAATTTATAAAAAACGTTATTGCGTAACTCGGTGGTGATTGGTCGATAGCATGCCTGGGCGACCAATCGCTGTGAGGCAGATGACAGCTCCAGTAGTTAAGGCGAAGTCCTTGTTGTTAAGGTGAAGTCAGAACACTAGTTATTGACTTATTGAGACGTTATTGTATTCTTTTTTCGATTACCTTTAACGTTCTTAATTAGAGTTGATCTGTAAAAACTTGTTAGCAACCAAATTAGCCTAATGAATAGTCGACATTCAAAGCTAGTGAAAACAGTGTTGCTTTGTTAAAATCTACTGTAAACCAACTTATATTTGTAGCTCCAAAACTACTTACGATTTCAGCTGGTACTCTATCTCCAGCGCAGAAGGTTGATTTTTGTATGAGTTTTTGAAATGTAAAATTTTCCGGGTTGTTCTAGTAAGATTGTAGAGTTCTATTTCACTGTGTTGCAATCGTAAAATTGTTGCTTTAATAATCAAAATTAAAGCATAAAACTTGAAAAAGGTTTTATTGGACGTCGTTATTTACTGTGTAACAGATTTTACGGGAATATTTGCAAAGTTTAAAACAGAAATTAAGCAATGGCTATTATGTTTTTAGGATACAGAGCTCCTAGTAAAATGATCTGAGCAGATAAGAGCGCCATCGTTATTCTTTCAAATCTTAGTAGGCGCTTATACTTTTATTATCATTTATACTGATATTTTTGTTTGTTTTGAATAAACACAAAAATTACTGACTTTAAAAAAAAAAAAATCTTACACCAGGAGAGTGCTAGTTTACTAAGTGACATTAGGCTATATATTTTCTTCTTTAACGTAGGCAAAGGCGCTGGCTAAAGCTAGTTACCAATGTTCCTTAGCTTTAACCCAATTATGTTAGAGTCTATTTCTAGTCAAATCGCATGCAGAAAAGAAAGAAAGAAAGTTAGACAGACAAAGTACTACTACTACCGTTGTACGGCGAGTATCAACACGTACGTCGTTGTTGAAACCACTACGGTCCGGATTAAGCGTTTCGCCTCGTCGTTTATACTATCGAAGGACTGGAAAAATTTGCTGCGGTCTAATCTTCCGATTCTAATTTAGGTGTCTTCAAGGCCAGAGTGAATAGGCTCTTAATAAACTAGTGCCTCACCATCAACAATTGCATCACAGCTTAACATCAGTCGTAAGCTTGTTTTATTACCCAACTGGCCGCACAAATACATGATTACCGAACCATCCTGGCGACTGAGGGGTGGTTTTGCTCCCACACCCAGCTGGCCTAGCCTGCTAACTGCAGGCAGGCAGGGTCGAAGCCTGCTTGGGTCATGGGTCAGCTTCCGAAAGGAATACCCGGCCCCGGCACGATAGGCAACGAAGGAACGGGGTAGTTTTTTAGTCAGTAAGAATCTGACACTACTTCCCGCTCCGCCTAAGGGCGGGATTTGTCATTGGATGATTTTACCTACCAATCCAGCTGTATTTTTTCCCCAAAAATATAACATATTGTAAAAATGATTGGAATCGATTTAGTTACTGATTTTGAACAAATTATATTCAGGTTTCGCGTATATTAAAAATAATGTTGCCTGGCCTGTTGGTCTAGTTAAAGTTGTTAGTTAGTTAGTGTTGGTTGTTGTTTAATGGCCCTGACTGCTATGCCGAAGGTCGTGGGTTCGATTCTCACCCAGAATAAATGTTTGTGTGATGAGCACGATCATTTGTTCTGTGTCTGGGTGTAATTTATCTATAATATGTATGTACTCGTATTTAGAAATATAAGTATAAGTAAGTTTATCAGTTGTCTAGTACCCATAACACAAGCTCTGCTTAGCTTGGGACTAGACGGCGTTGTGTGATTAGTTGTGGAATATAAAAAAAAAAAATGTTGTATTATCGTACTAAAAATCAATTATTATTACATACGACGCCGTCGCTTCGCTACCACATGCGCCAGTTTCCAATTACTCCTTATCCTATTAGATACGCGTTTTCTCCAAATAATAATTTTGAATCTATGAATATTAATTGTTATTATTAATTAAGCTTTAGTTGTAGGCGGTGAAATGAATGATGGTAGCAATTTATAATACTGTTTTTGGTTAGGCTAGTTAGCAAATGTGTGGATTAGCATCAGCCTTATAATATCCCCACTGCTGGGATTCAGGCTTTTTCTCTAGGAGAGGGAATGGGTCGTAATCCACCACGCGGGCCCAGTGCGGGTTGGTGGATGTCACATGTATTTGAATTTTTGGTTCTAGGCCATACCGGTTTCCTCACGATGTTTTCCTTCACCGTTTTGAAAGCAGTGGTGATGAAATAAATTATATAAAGTAATGCGCCTCGCTGGGATTGAACCTGCGACCTACAACTCGTATGTCGGGGCCGTTACCTCTCGGCCACCACTGCTCTCAGATGCAAATTAAAATTAAAATAAATTATGCTGCAATTTTGTTTTGTTTTGTTGTTTTTTTTTAATTTTGTAGTATTTGTTCTATTGTAATTTTATCTTTGGTGTACAATAAAGAATATATGTATCTACCTATCTACTCCTTGGAAGTGAGAAAAAATCAAACATCTATGTCAACGAAATCAAGTTTATGCTCCGTTTAGTAGGATATTTTAAAACTCGCCAGGAAATTAAAACCTATAGGACACTTCCCGTTGATCTAGAATCGTTGATTTGGGATGAAGCAAGGTCTCATAGCAAAAGTATAGGAAAAAAATCTGAAAACTGTAAATTTGTAACTACGTGACAAAAACAATTGCGATTTGGAAAAATCTTCGTTAATCAATTCGGGAATTGAACTGTTTTCATATTTAAGTTTGTACGGAACCACAGATATAGATATACCTAGATAACGCAAGAGCAACTACTTCGCGTGCCTAGCTTACGTACAAAAATCGTAAGTGGTCACTTTCGCGCTCAGTCTGCATCGGAGTACAGCTAAAAATGTACACAGTTAAAAATATAAAAATGGTTAATTGTGCTGTTGGTGTGGGGGTGGAGCGAGGGGGACGCCGTACGCGGCGGCGTCTTCACTAAATAGTGCTTGTGACGTCATAATAGGTAGTCAAAAAATGGCACGCTTGGTTTTCATACAGATCGTAATGCTTGCGTTATCTATGTCTATCTATATCTGTGTACGGAACCCTCAGTGCGCGAGTCCGACTCGCACTTGCCCGGTTTTTTAGTTATGATACCTTTTTGCATCAGATAATTAATTGATAGGTTATTTAGTTCCTCAATACTTTGCAAGTAATCTTAAATATGACGTTTTTTAGAAGCTAAAATATTTTTAATTGCCAAAAAATCTACAAAAATAAGCGATTTAAAAACAATTCCCTCACGATGAATCAGACTTTAATTATGTAGGCATTTCAATATTAATATGGCTATTAATTATTTCCTTCCACCCACCAGTTTCAGTATGACATCGGTCGCTAGGTTTTCGCAAATAATTTATGCCGAAAAATTATTATTTTCAACGAATTTTCGGGCAATAATTAAGGCAATACTTTTCTTGTATGAAGTCAGCGAAATATTTTAATTAGGTGGTCCGAACTGGCGGCTGTGGTACACCTACGTGGCGTTTGGACGGGCTTATGTCGAAGGGAGACAGTAATTTTTTTTATTTTTTTTATTTTGTTTTATGTGTTTAAATATTTATTTAAACTTCATATACAGTAATTAGTGCTACATGGATAGACTTAATGCAACAAAGCTTTCTAGCCAGTCAATTTGCGTGCACAATAAATAAATAATTTGATATCTATACACCGTTACGTGTGTCGTACCTACAGTTTATTGACCTCGCTCAGCTGACGTTTACTTAAAGAAATTAAATTCGTACGTGCGTATATTAACTCGAGTTTTAGAAAAAAAGTACTTTGTTTTTTAATTTTATCTTAACAAACCGATAATGTTTCATATACCGAATCGACCCTCTGCGGGATTAAAACGAACAAAATTTAACGGTGTATATAAGGTGTTAAAAAATTAACTGCAAGAAAAGTAAGAACTGGTTTAGAATTACAAATAAAAAATATTGGCGAAAAAAAGATCTTTAAATAACAACCCGTTTCGGAGATATGCAATATTTTCACTTCACACAAAATTATTGAATATGCGCACTGTACACCGCACGTGCGCCGGCGCGACCGCCCCGCCGTAGGTACGCGTGAGTCGTTCACCCCTGTAACACGACACGCGACGGCGCAAATTCGTAAACAGCTGATTCTAATTTTTTCATCACATTTCTCAGAGTTTGGACTGGCAAATTATCGAGCTTACTTACAAATAGCATATTTTATTATACCTATAGGACTATTAAAAGCACTGGTAGACTCCTAGGATTGTTTGGACAGCAGGCACTCGTCGTTGCTCACCATACAGTTCACGGTAACGGTTACGTGCCGCAGCTAAACTTTGACCAGTCGTAATGTAGGACACTACCATATCTAAGTACTCTCGATTGGAATACGTAAACGGCATTATTAAAAGCACGAAACTGCACGAACACACGTATTCGCCGTAATGACACAAGAAAACACCCTTACCGCGCGACGGATTTCGGACAACTAAGGGTCGGGAGGGGTAGAGAGAGCTGCGGGAAGAGTAGCGGGCGGCGGGGGAACCGCTAGCAAGCCGCTCGCGCGCGGTACGATGGCGGCCCAAGCCTCAAGCGCAGCCCTGGGTACAGCGCACAAAAAAATATTATACGTAATGATTTTATTTATGTGAAAATATAAAATCGCTCAAAAAAAATTTTTTCTTTTTTTGATGTGTTCGTTTTTCGATGGCGAGTAAGTGGACAAAATTCTTGCAGTTAATTTTTTAACACCTTATATACATCATAACTTTTCTTTGGCTTTGCCGTAGTCGGGTAAAAAGAAAGTCTTGTTAGTTACACTATTTATAACTTAAGAACGGCTGAATCGACATAGCTCAATATTATGATAAGGTTGGGACGTAGCTTAGAACCAAGAGACGAACATAGGATAATTTTTATCCCGTTAAATAAAAATAAAAAACAAAATCTGCTCATTTATTGGTTCAGGGTAAAGTAGAGTAGAGCGGGAGCGCAGCTGCGGGCCAAAGCTAGTTTCAAATAGAATGAAGTATCATTAAAAATTGTTTATTGTAATAAATATTACGAGTACAACACTTAAGTACCGTCGGGCTTGCGGACGGCGAGCAATGGGTAGCTCGCTATCCGTCGGTCCGGTAACAGTTCGAACCGAGCCCGAGTCGTTGACGGCGCGCCTCAAGGAATTGTCAGCTAACTATATGGACCCAGCAGGGTCGAAGCCTATTCTAGGGCCTTGGGTTAGTGTGAAAAAGTATACCAGGGCCCTGTAACCAAAGCATAGAAGAAACGGGGTAGGGTTTTTAGTCATTAAGAGTCTGGCACTATCTCCCGCTCCACCCAAGGACGTGGGATGTCATTGGATGATTTTACCTACCATACCCAGCGATCAGACCGCCATTGTATCCATAGATTTAAGTTCCTGTGAATTGTTACTACATATTTTGGTGTACAATAAAGTTTATTCTATTCTATTCTATAACAAAAAACTTAAGTACCGTACTGCTGACCTAAATATCGTATCATGACAAAGAAATCTATTTCTAGAATTTAAATAAGATCTAGCGTATAAAATGTCTTTCATATTCAAAATAGAAGACCCACTTTCAGGTTAAATGTCTAACTTTCTAGAACCTTTTTTTTGTGATCCTGTATTATCCATAACTTAACCCTCTTTCTCACATTACAATAGAAAAGAATGGATGTGTCTAGATGGATGGTGCTCGGAATAAACAGTGTGACTGGTGGAACAATGGACATATTCCAGGACTATTACAATTTGTATTTTTTTTTTGTGAAGTTATTATTTAGGTAATAAGCCACCTAGCCAAGTTACAATCGTTTCGTTTCGCGTTAACGCTTGGAGTTGGCCACGTCTCCATTCGTTTGTTCGAACAAAAGAGTTGGGGGCGTGGCCAACTCCAAGCGTTAACGCAAAACGAAACGTTTGTAACTCGGCTAGGGGGGAAGTTATTCCGATAATTTATAGGCATGTCTATATAAAATCGGAGGATTTAAATAATTAAAAAAATATGCTCAGATTATTATTATTATTATATTATATTATAGATACATGTAAAGTCAAATTATAAAAAATAAGGATAAAAATACCTTTAAATATACGTAATTTGCGTCGAGCCTTTTAACAGGCTTGTGATTTTTGTTAAGGCACGAGCGTAAGATGAAGGTGTGTCCGAGGCCTGTCTATTCAAATATCGGTCTATTGCACCTCAGTTCAGTTTGTTCCTCTGAGAAAAATCTTCTCGAAAATATTGCATTCTTGCCCAAGTCGAATTTTCGTTGTCATTTTAATCTGCATAGCTTTTCCCATGTATGTTTAGGTTTTTTTTTTTTTTTTGGGTAGGTAAAATCATCCAATGACAAATCCCGCCCTTGGGTGGGGCGGGAAATAGTGTCAGACTTTTACTGACTAAAAACCTACCTTTCCGTTCCTTGCCTTTATCCTGGGGCCCGTGGTGACAGTCTCACATAACCTTTGGCATGTATGTTTAGGTAAGGTTGATTTAATATAACTACTGGTCTAATAGAATAGTTGCTATTAACATATTTTCGTATATACTTCTAATAATTGTGGAAGAGAAAACCTATACTTATGAATATTAGATGCATCCTACCCAAATGTTCTGTTTTTGGTATTGTTCGTCAAGTCGTTGAGCTCCATAATAGTCCTAAGTTTGAGCTTCACGAATACTGACAAATGCTTAGATGGATTTTTGGTTCCTTCATCTAAGGCACTAATCTGCATAGTTCAAAAAATAGAAAAGAACAAAAAAAAAATATTTGCAAAATAAATATCATTTATACCTGCAAAATTCAATGCTTACGATGTTCTTCCTATCCTCCGAGTCCTTAGTCCTTCGTTTACCCAGTCGGCTTATACATTTGACGTGACAATGACTTATTTTTCTGGCGTCGGCGTATTTTGGACGTTTATAGATGGATTACTGAAACTCTTTGGTTGTAGACGTCACATCCTTTTAGGGATAGACTCAATACATGTCAGTTACACGGATTTCTTGTTGGTCTATTGTAAATTTTTCCGCATTTTTTTTTATGATGGTGTTTTTTTTATACCAAAGCAACATAAAATATGCAATGACTATACAGTTCTTGTACAATGGCGTGCTTAATTCGGTGTTTAGTTTTCTCCCGGCAAACTAATAAGACAGTGAAAATTCAATGTTCAATTAATCTGTATTTATACGTATACACAAAAGGAGAAACTGACTGACTGACATATCAATGCAAAGCCGAAACTACTAGTAGCGTGAAATTTAGATTATCTATTATAGATTTCCCAAAATTAAACCCATGAAGGGATAGAACAGAGGTCCAAAGTTTATATAGAGTAACCTGCTACTGTCACGTGGATGAAGCCGGTGGCAGAAGCTAGTATACTCGTTACACTTAATAAACTAAACTCGAAGAGTAATAACAGTATTATGTTGAAAAATAATCGTTATTTCCTCCTAAACACATGTCACATTTCCACCTTCCGGCCACCGTAGGCGCGGGCTCGCGGACGGCGGGTAATGGGTAGCTCGCTGTCCGTCCGTCCGGTAACAGACCGGTCCAAGCTCAGGTTGTCTACGGCGCGCACTGTTCCCGCGCGTCTCAAGGAGTAGTCAGCAAACTGTAGGGGCCCAGCAGGGCCGAAGCCTACTGGGGCCAAAAGTTATGTGAAAATGTTACCAAGGGCCCTGGGACAAAGGCAAGGAATGGATCAGGGTAGGTTTTTAGTCAGTAAGAGTCTGACACTACTTCCCGCTCCGCCCAAGGGCGGGATATGTCATTGGATTATTTTACCTACCATAAAAAAAAAAACCTTAATTTTCTATAATTAGTTTTATGAAATAAAGAAAAGTATATACCTAAACGTAATCATTCTTACAATGTTCCCACTGTTAAGACTTAGGGCTCCTCTCTAGGAGAGTCCACCACACTGTCCACACTCCCAGTGCAGGTTGGTGGACGTCACATATCTTCGAATTATTGGTTCTAGGACATGACGGTTTCTTTACGATGTTTTCCTTCATCGTTTTGAAATATAGCGAAAAAAAACTAGCAAAAAACACGCAAATATTTTTCTTGTCCCCCTCACATATTATACTCTCCTCCCGTCACACTTAGCTGCACTTTTGACAGCACAGGTAGTGGTCGCACTAATTTGTAATTACCGCTGCCACCGCGCGCCACCGGGACGCAAGAGCACCAGTTTTAGCAAGCAAGCGCTTTACTTAGGCGCGTTGGAGACTCACGATTTATGAAGGGAACAGGCTGTGGAAAATAGCACTGTTTTATTTAGGTATCTAGTGGAATTGGGCCGGATATACATGCTGTATGTCAGGTGATGGGTCCTATAAAACGCAAGGCGACATCGCGGCAGATCATAATCAAGGGAGAGAGATGAATTTGACTCTTATCGGAGAGACTGGCCCGCAATGCAGAAGACAAATGTGTGGAAAATGGAGAGGCTTTCACCCAGTAGTGGAATGTTTTTTTTTTATATAAACCACTTAGTGCTTGACTGCGATTCAACCTGATAGTAAGTAATGATGCAATCGTTGATGGTGAGGCGCACTAGTTTATTAATGGACTATACAGTCTAAGCCTTGAAGACACCTATTGCCTAAATTATATTCGGACGGGAAGACCGCAGCAGGCAAACTGTTCCAGTCTCTCGATGTACGTGTATTAGATAAGATCTAGTTTGTAAGTTAAGGTCTGTTTTGGATTCGGCGGGAAGGACGGCACGGGTGTCACCATTGTGCGAACACAGTAGAGCACACGGTGGTAGTCTACCCCGCTTAGGCGGAGCATACGCTGGAAGTTTACCCTTGCGGAGAACCGCTATGTCCTCGTGGAAGTGATTGGTGGAGTGACAGGGAATGGGATGCAGTCATCTGTGAAGCAGTAATGCGAGCGAAGGAGGTGGCCAAAGCCATGAGGGTAAGGACAGCCGGCCACCGCCACAAGAGAGGCTCCGGACATCGGAAGTAATAGGGTAATTCCTGGCCACCGTAGGCATTGCTGAGTAATGGATAGCTCGCCGTCCGGCCGTCCGGTAAGGAGCAAGCGCGAGTCGTCGGCGCGTTGTACTCCACGTTCGCTACAAATATGCCTGTAAGTGTTGCGGGAATGTTCGAAATCGTGGCTCTGGAACGCAATATATTTTCTACTTTTACTAGAAGCTGGTATTAGATATAAATATAGATATCTATATAATTATATAAAGCAAACCATTCACTCACCCATTAATCACGAAATCTTAGAAACTATAACACCTACAAACTTAAATAGGTAGGTAGGTAGATTCCTTATAGGGTGTAGACATCCGCTAAGAATGGATTTTACGAAACTGCTGACCCATGATCCCAGCAGGTTTCGACCCTGCCTGCCTGCAGCTAGCAGGCTGGGCCTCTACGGTTTGCTGACAGCTCCTTGAGGCGCGCGGGAACAGTACGCGCCGTCGACGGTTTGGGCCCCCAAAGGGGTAAAACGGGAGTTGGAAGTTTGTATGGGGAAACCGACTTATGCGCGAGTGAAGCCTAGATATATATACGTATATCATTTAATTGGTACTAAAAAAGGGGGAAACTGGAAACTTGTAAGTTTCCAAAAATTAGTAGACTCATTAATCAGTATTGTACCTTATACGAATACACATCGCCGTATTTACCTCCACGCCATGTTTATATAACGCTATAACATACGTACGTAGCCATGTGGACTAATTTGTAATTATGGATGCGATCAGCAACGTTAGCGATTCTCCTACTAATACAGGGTAAACCCCTACTATGTCATACCAGAACAGTCATTGTATCATTGTGAGAAGGAGATAGAGCTATACAGAACGTGTAGCATTGTCTCTTTTTCACAGCGAATCCATGATGACAATGACAGTTTGTAGTAGGGGGCCAGACCGCAGTTTGCTGTGTTAACGATTAATCGGTTACTGGTAATCGATTGAGCTCAATTAAAATCGAATTGTCACTTTAATTGAACTGGTGTTTTGTAATTTAAGAATGCTGGGGGGTACGACAATATTTCTAACTATGTATCTATAAATTATGGATCGGCAGCGGTGACCAGACTCTGGTACAGGTCATGGTCCGGAACGAGGAGGAAAGACAGGTGGTCAACACCTTCTACGAAGCGGTAATGCTAGCGAAAGTGGTGGCCGCAAGTGGGAGAGGACGGACTTGCTCACGTCCCAGCCGGCCCTAGAATCCCAACCCCAACTTCCAACCACTCAACAAAACTATAGGGATCCAGCAGGGCCGAAGCCTACTAGGTCCAGGGGTTCGCTTTCAAAAGGGAACCCTGGGTCCTGGAACCCAAGGCAAAGAAGGAAGATAGGAGTGGGTTTTAGACAGTACAAGTCTGACACGCCCTTTCGCTGCAACCAAGAGCCGGAGAAGTCGTTGGACGATTTCCCATCTAAAGAAGGTGGGTAAACAAAAGTAGATACTACAACAGCAATACGGCAAGACCATCTAAGTTTATTAACATTAACAAACTTACGTAAATAAATAATTACATTACCTGTCTCTTTTAACAAAGCACAAAGTAACATGAGGTACCTAAATACAAAATTAGCATATAAAACGGAAACATAAAAGCAATTGACGACATCTGAATTCTTTACAACGTTTTTACGACAAGTCTAGAGTGTGCGGGCCGCCTAATTTTCTTTTCATATATAATTTAGTTCATTTCGTTTGGCGAGGTGCGATTCATTTATTCAAAGTGTAGACTTTTGTGTGTCTAGCCTTTGGAGAGAGCCTATGTTTGGTAATTGAGTTATTCTAGTTTTTATATTACAATTACTTACATCATTTTCATGCATATTTTTACGCGAAAAGTGTTTATACCGTGTTTCAATTTGCCTGCTGCGGGCTTCCCGTCCGATTATAATTTAGGTGTCTTCAAGGCTAGAGTGAATATGCTCTTAAAAATCTTGTGCGCCACCATCAATGATTGCATCACTGCTTACCATCAAGGGGGACCGCAGGCGAATATCAATAAAAAAAAAAGAAATCCAAAGCTAAACCCACTTTGGGTGGAAAAAAAAAGTCGTTTTTGAAAAGGCAGCTATGGGGATCTTAATTTGATCTCGAAAATTCAGATTAGCCACGAAAGAAAAACCCGTTGAAGTACATCGAAATACAGAAATTTTTTTTTATGGTAGGTAAAATCATCCAATGACAAATCCCGCCCTTGGGCGGAGCGGGAAGTAATGTCAGACTCTTACTGATTAAAAACCTACCCCGTTCCTTCGTTGCCTATAGTGCCGGGGCTGAGCCTTCCTCTCAGAAAACGGCCCTTGACCCCAGCAGGCTTCGACCCTGCCTGCCTGCAGTTAGCAGGCTGGGCCTCTACGGTTTGCTAACAGCTCCTTGAGGCGCGCGGGAACAGAACGCGCCGTCGACGACTTGGGCTCGATCCGTCGAAATACAGATAAGAATTCCACGGGTAGGTACATCTTGGTAACCACGCCTCTGGGTAATGTAAGGTGCAATAAGGAAACCTTTACAAATTACGGTACTTGGCGTTCGTCCAACATACTTTGGAGGTTCAGTAACTGCTTCCAACATATTTATATCACCATAGAAATCTTCTCGCACACTCGACACGGGACCCAAAAGTAATATAATAATACTAGCTTTTGCCCGCGGCTTCGCTCGCGTAGAATTTGGTCTGCCACATTAAGTTACGTGACATTTTTTTTAAAATACTGATATTTTCTTAATGTACCTTCACATCGTACATCCCAGATTTCTAACTTCAAAATTAGTTTCCATACAATCTTTGAACTCCTATACCTAATATTTAGAGGGTATCTCTTGAGGGTGGAATTATCTGAATTCCTTTCTAAGTGCTCATTATTTTAAGCTATAATAGAACTCTGCAAATTTCAAAATGCTAAGTCCAGTGGTTTCTTCATCAATCTTTACCTGTATGGTGTGTTTATAAAAAGTAGGCTTGAGATTATCCTATCCAGCACAAACGGATTACTAAACACTGACAACTAAACAGGTCGGACCAATAACATGACAATAAAAATGCATAGAGATCACAACCATCAATGACGTCTGCGGGCTCACGCGCCTGCCCGCGTTCGGGTCGCGCACTCGGCCATGCCTCGTCATTGCTTGGATTGCATTGTTCGCCCCTCCCCCGCGACTGCGACGCCGCATCGCGCTCCGCCCGTGCTGCGGCCGCCGCCGCGGCGTTAGGCGCTCCGTTCAAGTCAATCATATCGTGATAACTTTTAAACTATTCGGCCAAATTACTTAGTGTGAAAGACAAAGTTTATCTACATTAAATACTTAATGCGAGAAATGTATTCATTTTGATAAGAGTTTGATAATTATATACTAAATGTGCATTGTAAAATAGTACCAAATTTAATTAGATTTATGGTTCACAATTTTGGTTGTACTGGCTTGCACATAAAAGGTAGATATATGCTGTCGCGGACTTTTATTTAGATCTACTTAAGACAAACAATCCTGCGGTACATCATCTTTATGTAACTCCATTGGTTTAGGCAGCGCACGCCAAGATAGCTCTCAGATGGAAGATTTTTTTCCGACTTAATTGACACGTATCGTTATATTATGACCAAAACTACATAAAATCATTATAAATTGTAGCCTATGTGTTATTCTGATGAATAACCTATATTACTGTAAAGTTTCATCCAAATCCGTTCAGTAGTTTTTTCGTGAAAGAGTAACAAACATACATCCATCCTCACAAACTTTCGCATTTATAATATTAGTAGGATTAATATAATAGATAGTATGTTTAGATAGTAAGTTTATCAGTTGTCTAGTGCCCATAACACAAGCTCTGCTTAGCTTGGGACTAGACGGCGTGTGATAGTTGTGAAAAAAAAAGAAAAAAAAAATTTCTACAACTATCATACAACGCCGTCTAGTCCCAAGCTAAGCAGAGCTTGTGTTATGAGTACTAGACAGCTGATAAACATACTAATATATTTCTCAATACAAACATATTATAATTATTATATATTATATTATAAATTACACCTAGATACAGAACAAATTTATTATTTATTTATTTAAAATTTCATTAACAACGCCAATGCGATGCTATTACGTACATACATGCCCATATTATTAATTGCGCTTACACAAAATTAGTATAAATGAATACAAATAAACATCAATTAAAAAAAAGACACACATATTTAGGGTCAGTGAAAAATAAATGAAATTAACTGCTCCGCATATTCTCAATGCATTTAAGTGCTACTTGAGTGAACTTCAGCAGGCTGCAGTCAAACACATATAATTATTTCAGTAGAAATAATATTCAGCAATCTGATGGCGCGTGACATGGGGGCAAACTTGTTGAGGTTTGTCCTAGAAAAAATCAAATGATCGAGCTCATCACACAAACATTTTTCCTGGGTGGGAATCGTACCCACGACCTCTGTCCAGCAGGGCCGAAGCCTACTGGGGCCAAAGGTTATGTGAGACTGTCACCACAGGCTCCAGGATAAAGGCAAGGAACGGAAAGGTAGGTTTTTAGTCAGTAAAAGTCTGACACTATTTCCCGCCCCAACCAAGGGCGGGATTTGTCATTGGATGATTTTACCTACCCAAAAAAAAAAAAAAACCCACGACCTCTGGCGTAGCAGTCAGGGCCACTAACCAGTAGACCAACAGGCCAGTCCCCAAGATCCAAAAGTACTCATTTATAAATGATATTTATTTCCCATTTATATCGATGTGGATGAATTTTTAGATGCCCAATAAGTTCTTTTTGTACCCGTTTGTATATATTGTTATTTGTGTTTTGTGTATATTAAGTTTTAATATTTATTTTATTATTATAGTTAAATTTATATTTATTTTGCAAATAGTTAAAAAAAAAAAACTATTCTTGCACATCAATTTTTTTGCGTAAAAAAATAAATGACAAGAAACACCGAAACAAACTCTGAGGTCTTTGAGTAGTCCCTTTTAAAGTCCATACAGTAAACATGTAATAGTCAAATCATATGAGTAAAAGTATTTCATAATAGTATTTTTTCTTTTGATGATAGAACCATACAGAATTGAGTGGACACTGCAAGCATTTATCAATATTCGTGCATTGGTTTTCTCAATAAAAAATCAACCTGAAAATCTTTCATGTCATAAAATTCCGCCATCATTATCATTTAATACTCTTCCAATATTTATAGTAACACAAATGACGACGCGCCGCACACAGAATATCAAGGGCAGTTACTGGAAATGCGTGAACAATAAAATTTTACGAATACCGAGCAGTAACGCCTGATATTATTAAGTGGAATGTTTCCCTTGTATTTCCGTACTAATGTCACGTGACTGTGTTTGTTCTTTCGATGTTTGAGCAGAAATATTTGCTGAAACATATGGTGCCCTGGTACTGTTTGTCTAAAAGATACTGTTTGTTTAATAATAAATATCAGAGTAAATAATCAACATTCGGCTTTCAACCTCATTAGATTGTATATTTCTGTTTTGAGCCAAGTTTTGTGTATTTTCTGGACTTTTCTTCTTTTTGAAAGCAATTACAGGTCTTGGACAAAATTATTTATCACTATTTTTATTGTAGTATTGTGAAAATATCGTTTCAAATTTGATAATTTGCTATGTATCCGATTCTTATCAAGACATAAGTTTTACAGTTTTGCGAAATTTATCACAAATTAACAGTGTTTGTACACAGTGACATATTCACACCAGGACTCGCTAGCTCCAATGATTCCTCAAATAATTAATCCTTTGAATGACATGCCACGTTGGGTAAGTAACTCTGCAAGTATTTATTTATATGGGTAGTAGCTATCAGGAAACACAGATTCCGGCAGGAAATCCACTCCTCAACTACACGCACAATACCCAAAACGCTGTATTCCCAAAACGATTTTTCCGTTGTAGCCTGCAAGTTATTACAATGATTCCAGTTCAATTCCGTATAATCTCTATTGCTTCAACCACCATTATCATTTGCCTCCTCTTGGCCTAATTTACATGGGTCCCCGCTGTGTCTCTTCTTTCATTTATCACTATTCATCGTCACCTCCTTTTTAGCTATATCGTCTTTTACACAAGTCATTAATCGTTTCTTTTTGATCTTCAATACCATTAACCATCTACATTAATCATTTTAATTCCTTAATCAACGGTACTGAAAATTGGATTGTTCAAAAGAGTGACCGCGACTTTGGAACGCAAAGGGTTATTGAAGGCAGATGTCGCTCTCTTACTCTCTCTATCTAAAGTAGGATAAGTTATTTGATGATTTCCCCACCCTAAATAAAACATTGTTTTCTGAGAGGTAAAGGGCCGTTTTCTGAGAGGAAGGCTCAACCCCGGCACTATAGGCAACGAAGGAACGGGGTAGGTTTTTAGTCAGTAAGAGTCTGACACTACTTCGCGCTCCACCCAAGGGCGGGATTTGTCATTAGATGATTTTACGTACAATAAAAAAAACCCTAAATAAAACATAAAGACCCTATTGAAAACAATACGACTGCATAAAGAAAACATCAGGAGAATGGCCGATAAGGTTCCCCCGTCACCCAATATTCAGTAAAAATGTATCGGTACGGGTAAACCCGATGCAGGTAACGAGTACGATATTAAAGGCAATAATAATAACACAGATAGACAGATCAATATGAACCAAATTGGTCTGTTCCGTTCAAGTGGATGGTCTGTTATTATTATGGATGAAAAGGGTTGTTGGCTTCTTTATTGTTTGTTGTTATTTGATGCACAGGTTTCTGATGAGTTGAAATAGAAGCTTGACATACTAGTGCGAATTTTATTTGAGATGCAGGAGAAAATAGTACTAGCCTACTTATACCATATAAAAATAATATAATAATATATTCCACAACTATCACACAACACCGTCTAGTCCCAAGCTAAGCAGAGCTTGTGTTATGGGTACCAGACAGCTGATAAAAATTCTTATATATATTTCTAAATATATACATATTATAGATAAATAACATCCAGACACAGAACAAATGATCGTGCTTATCACACAAACATTGTCCTGGATGGGAAACGAACCCACGAACTCCGGCATAGCAGTCAGGGCCACTAACCACTAGACCAACAGGTCAGTCGAACATGTCACTAAAGGGCATTGGTATCTTCTCATTTAGAGAAGGCTAGAGCATGAATTCGATATGCCGATCAAATAATTGCATTAATTGTAAAACAGTAACGCAGTAGTTAAACAGTTTCAACTTTGAGGAAATAGAAAACCTAACCGGATCAGTTACTTGATTCTTTGATACTCACTCTATACTACAAACCCACTCATCCCTGACACTCACACCTCACACACCGGGGTGAGTGGCACACTTTTGTCAAATTTTCTTTTCTTTTCTGAAAGCAGTATCAATTCAAAATTATCGAGATAAATTGTTGCAATGAACTGCTTTCGAACCTAAATTGCTGAATTGAAGTCCGACACTCTAATCGGTTTTCTTGCTTTTATTCCTAGTCCATAAATTGTAAATATATACCTCATAACTTTCAAGATAAAAACGTATTGTTATTTTACAGCCATATTTTTAGTTGATATTCAAATTTGCACGATAAAATTTGGTAGCCATATGAAGAATGCCTTAGCGTAAAGCTTTGAATTTTTTTCATCTTTCGTATCAATTTATGTACGAAAAAGTCTACGTTTTAGTTAGGAATTTTAAATAAGATTGGCTTAAGGGGATTACATCGCCCAAATCCAAAAAACACCTAGGTTGATTGAAGTTTGTAGATTATACCTTATGTACGATTACCATATAAAAAAATGAAGGGGATACTTAAGGACCTTACTAATAAATTCTATTGATTAAATTTCTCAAAAAAATTCCCTAACTCTAGAAAAAAAATCTGGTAAATAGGCCTTTTTTGAACATTAATTCTATTTTTTCTCGAAAAGGGCTCCATATTTATTAATTAAATTTATACCAAAATATATGTTACGATGAATTGAATAAATTTTATTGATTTTTTATCTAATTTCATTGAATATCGATAAGTAATCAAGAAAAAATCGAATCTTTATACCGAGCTTAAAAAATAATGTATTTTGAACCTATTGCTTATGAAGCTACGGTGTTCGGCTTTAAATTCATCATCAAAATGGCAAAGGATAACATCGTGAGGAAACCGGTAAGTATATACTAGAACAAAAAAATCTAAGACATGAGTCATCCAGCAATCCAGGTTGGGCCCTCTTCTGGAAAGGAGGCCTGAGTTCCAGCTGAGGGGACATTATAAGGCTGACTATGTATGTGTAAAGATACGTGTGTTTGATTTTAGACAAACAAATCTTCATTTCTCTTTTTTTTTTTGTATGTTTTTATTTAACTCCGTTGTTTGTCTTCTCACAAATTAATGTTTTTTTTTTGTTTTCCATTTTCAATGACCTCCTCTCGTCTAGATTACCAAAGAAACTCTGTTTTAGCTCGCAACTTTATAGACAATTTGATATAAATTTCCCACCGAAAAAAAAAAAAAACAATGCACGCACGCACGTATATTATCAAAGTCATACCAACGCTACAATAATAGCGGCCAGAATAAATTTAATATAACACAGCTTCTTCAAGAATTCATTCTCTTGATAGTCCTTTGACTGTTGCAACATCCATTTAACGTAAATTAAATTTAAATACACAACGCAATTGAATAAAAAATACTAGTCAAGAGCGAGTCGGACTCGCGCTCCGAGGGTTTCGTACGAACTTATCTATGTAAATACTTCAATTCTCGAATCGAGTCTCAAAGATTTTTTCGAATCGCAAAAAAGTATTTTTTTCTGACGTAACTAAGTACAAAACAGTTTTCAGACTTTATTCTATATTATTTAAATATAACAACCTCGTCGGCAGTTATATTTTTGAGCCGTTTGGGGTTGATACTCTTGGGCCGTGGGGACCGAGTGCTCATGCGCTTTTTAAAGATCTCTCCAAACGTTTAGTTGACACTTCGCGTGACCCAAGGGCTGGCTTTTATCTCAGTCAGAGAATTTAAGCATTGCCATTCAACGTGGCAATGCCGCCAGCCTTTTGGGCACACTTCCAGTCGAAAGCGATGCGGATGAGTTTTATGACGCCATTTTTTAGTTAGGAGTAGGTTTATGTGTATGTATAGTTTTAATTAGTATTTTATATATTGTATATAAATAACTATATCCATAAATAAAAAATATATCAATAACTAGCCAATAATAAAAAAATATTTTTGTGATATGAGACTTCCATGAAAACTTTCTGGATTATAGGTCAACGAGAAGTACCCTATAGGTTTTGCTTTGCTAACGAGTTACAAAATATACACCTAAAATTGAACAGCTTTATGTTTAGATTGCGTTTACGTATATATTTAATGTTTTCAATGCTGCTTGAGGTATCAGACTTGAGTATCAGACTTGAGCATCAGACTTGAGTATCAGACTTGAGTATCAGACTTGAGTATCAGACTTGAGTATCAGACTTGAGTACCAGACTTGAGTATCAGACTTGAGTATCAGACTTGAGTATCAGACTTGAGCATCAGACTTGAGTATTTGATATTAATCTCTGCTTCATACCTCCATGCGTTCCTGAGAAAAAGGGTTTTGTAAAACGGACAACATAGTGATCCTATAAGGGTTCCGTTTTTGCCGATTTGGTAGAGAACCCTAAAAAACATGAAAGGTATTTTGGTTTCGAATTGTAGATTAATTCCAAACTGAATTACACGTTAATAAAGAAATACATATAATTGGCCAGAAAATAAGTTCAGCTTTTGAATTTAACTGTCTATTTTATCTCGGAATAAACCACAAGTTACAACAGACCAAAGAATCGCAGCACCGGCACCGACAAGAGACGCCATTTTTTTACCCGCCTGCGCCAGAAGGAGGGTTATGTTTTCAATGATATAAGCTAGTGCTCAACTGCGATTTCACCTGATGTTAAGCAGTGATGCAATCATTGATGGTTAATTACATTAGTTCATTAATTCCATTCCTAATAAACACAAAACTTTCAGGGAACACATTTATTGTGCGTTCAGCTAAGGAGTAAAGTTACCAGCCGAAGTCTGTGTTTCCTGATAGCTGCAACCTAGGGGTTTTTAAGTCAAGAACGAATAGGTTACTTCTAAGTAAGTGTGCTCCATCGTTGACTACATCATCACTTATCAGTAGTGGTCAAGCACGAGCCTAGTCATAACAAAAAAAAATCCAGGCAAGTGTGAGTCGGACTCGCGCACTGAGGGTTGCGTACAAACTCCCCTATGAAAACGAGTTCAATTCCTAAATCGAGTCTTGAAATGAAAACTTTTGACAATGCAACAGTTGCCGCCTAGATAGCTCTTTGCTCTGTGACAACCACTGAAACTTTATTGTGAAAACTTGCTGGATCTTAATCATTTTCAATGTTAAGTTTCACACTTTTCAAATTAAATAGTTTGGAATTAAAGCTAGTTTTAATGAAGTGCGGAGCCATTTGAATTGTTTCAGAAATTACCTTTGTTTTGTGATCTTACTGCGGTTAAAAGGACCAAAGACCTTACCAGGAGCTCTATGATTTTTGACGATTTTAATATATCCAACATCATGTCTAATGAGAGAGAATGTCATCAGGAGAGAATGGAAGAAAAAAAGGTGTTGCGCCGACCCCAAATAAAACGGGATAAGGGCAGGAAGACGATGATGATCATGTCTAAACGTCTAGTCCGTACCTTTTGAAAAAAATAAATGTTCAACTAGACTATTTGCCTAATCATTTGGTATCGAATATTGACATTTATTTTTTTCATAAAACTTGGTGTAATTTATTTTTAAAGTTATATCTAACACAGACAAAAAGTCGAAGATCAGGGAAAAACCATTGGGTGTATTTTTATGAAACTTTCACAAGCTAAAAGATCATTAATAATTTTTTGATATACGGTTTTCATTCATATTGTGTTTAATAAATTAAGGACATATTATTATTCGAATAATCTTGATGTGCGGGGAGCGACGCTAGCTCGTCTTTAGTTCACTCAAGGTCGCTGGCTTATAGTGTCGCCTCCGCATCCGTTTGATGATCTAAACTGATCTGGATCTGATTAAAGGGATGGAGTTATATAGGGTGTAAATATAGGGTGACTGGTAATTAGTGAACGATACTTAAACACGTGATTGTAGTCATGATAACCAACAACTTTTACTATGGAACCAAACCTGAAATCGCGAAAAAGAATCTGCTGGTCAGTACATTTTTGTTCGCCTAACTGGTCAAAATGTACTGAACATGGCTGATTTTTTCGCGATTTCTCGTTTGGTCCCATAGTAAAAGTTGTTTGTTATCATGACTACAATCACGTGTTGACGTATCGTTCACTAATTACCAGTCACCATATATAATTTAATTAAATAGATTTGATATGAGTTATTAAGATACATAAATGTAATCAAGATAGGGGCGAGCGGCCTCTTCTAGAACAAGTGTTTTCACCAGAACAGGTGTTTCAAAAATGTACTGACCAGCAGATTTTTTTTCGTGATTTCAGGTTTGGTCCCAAAGTAAACTTTTACCCATGCTGTCCCAAATTTTTTTTTTTTTTTTAACTTAGGTAAAATCATCCAATGACGAATCCCGCCCTTGGGTGGGGCGGGAAACAGTGTCAGACTTTTACTGACTAAAAACCTACCTTTCCATTCCTTGCCTTTATCCTGGGGCCCGTGGTGACAGTCTCACATAACCTTTGGGCCCCAGTAGGCTTCGGCCCTGCTGGACCCCTACAGTTTGCTGACAACTCCTTGAGGATGCTGTCCCAAAGTAGCCTCTTGATCGCAGATTTTTACAATGTAACGTCGCATCGCGGTTTTGTATTTGGGCTCTAATCCTCAAATTGTTGCTGCGCATCGGTTGCGGGCAAGGCAAACTTCACTAAACAACTTTGCTTGCCTCATACAAAAATCTGACTCCTCTAAGATAATTTTTAATAATATTATAATAATAATAATAATAAACGTTTATTTAAGATGACTAATTCACTATAATTAGAGTCCTATTCGTTGATTTTTTTTTTAACAAAAAACTTTTTTTTTTAATTTGTGGTGTTTCTGGTATTATTCTTTCATTTTTTTAAACCGACTTCCGAATTCGAAACTTATTTGCAGTTATTTTGTGTTTGTATTTGAAGTCGGTTGTACTTTTTGTACACCCATCGGTTCTTCTTAACATACATTAATAAACAGGTGAACATATCCTTATACGAAAACTAAAAACAAAACATCTAAAACAGTTAGACAGTACTAGGGTCACGACAACCAGCCGAGACTCCTGCCAAGACGTTTGACAGATAAAAACACAGACGGTTCCGACAACGAACCTCCGTGGAGTCACACACTAGAATTGGATTCTTTTTGCTGGGTTCTGCCCGGAAAATGGACAAGGAAATGGTATTACAGTTGAGTTTTGTGGTAGCAAAATGCACTGAATATGATATTTAGCTTGTACCGTTTGTGTTTAGTATGGTATGTTTATTTTGTATTTTGAATCATTTTGATGCGATGCTATAATGTAAATATGAGAACACTGTAGACTCCGCAAATTCTTAGATTACTTCCTATCATGAGTCATGACTCACTTTTCTATGATTATTTTTGTTGTGCTCTCTGGTACAATATTGACTTGTCTACATTGTCCTTGCATAATTTATTAATGAATAGATACGGTAATATGGAAATATTGTAATATAAAACATTTTTTAAAAGAGTAACCATGGAATTTCTTGCCGGTTCCTCTCCATAGGAAACGACCAATTTGGAACCGTGCACTAGCTTCTGACGTTTTATAAGCGCCCATGTAGGGCTATCTATACTTATAATAAATCTGTAGAAGTAAAAATTCTGTACATTGAAAATATCAAAAAAATTAATGGTGTTACTAGACCGACACCGAACCCAAAAATGTGATTAAAAATTTTTTTGTCTGTCTGTTTGTTCAGGCATCGCGCAAAAACTACTGGTTCGATTACAATGAAACTTGGTATAATTATTCTTTAATATCCTGGGCACCACACTGGGTACTTTTTATCCCGGAAAAGTTTATACAATAAAAAACAAACTTAATTTTGCGGTTCGATCCCTAAGCCCGATTACTGTACCAACCGCAAATAATAAGTTTGTTGCAGGTTACGTCCCCCGTTTCTATTGTAATTAGCCACAAAAGGCCCGCGCCGACAGAAGTATTAATACCCGTAAGTATGCTCGATAGATAACGTTCTACACAAATAGCACTTTACACAAAAAAAACTCATTGATAAGTTTCGTCGTTCACGCGAACGAAGTTGCGGGCAGCAGATTTTGATGTCGATGGTATGAGATGTAATAACAAGTGAGTCAGACTTTCACATCGAGGGTACCGTACAGACTTACCTATGTAAATACATAGGTTATATCCCGAATCGAGGCTCGAGGATGTTTTCAAACAAATTTTTTTTTTGTGTGACGTAACAACCAATTTACAGTTCAGACTTTTTCCTATGTTTGTGTACCTTACTTCATCCCACATTTCAGGATTCTAGGTCAACGGTAAAGGCCTTATAGGTTTTGATTTCTTAGCGAGTGTCAAAATATGCGCCTGAACGGAGCACAAACGGCCTTATCTTTAGATGGCGTTAATTTAGAAGTTTGATTTTTCACTGCTGCTTGGGGTATGGTTTGAGTATTTGATATTAAATTCAGCTTCATATCTCTACGCATTCCCTAGAAAAAAGGTCTTGACAAACGGACAACAATGTGATCCTATAAGGGTTTTCACTGATTTAATTCGGAACTCTAAAAAAGCTGAGCATTCATCGCTAGCATACACACACACATACACGTACTTACGAGTATTTAAGGAATTATAATAATTAAAATCAACAATACAACTCTCTCAGTTTGTCGTGTCCAGCCCTCCACTACACTTGTGTACCACCGATACACAACGTCCTGTGGAGAGCTTGCCACGGGCGCATCCGATGCGCCGAAACTCCTAAATTGTTCGAGTCCAGTACGTGACTACGAGAATTCACTATTTGAAAATGGTAGCAAGTTATAAATTGATATTATGCTGAGAAAGTACAAATTAATTGATAAAGCACTACATACCCAATTCTCATCAAACAAAATATTCTCCTTTAGCTTATTATCAGCTTGCAGCTTGCCAAGAATCCGCCGGTAGTGCGTCTGTGGCGAACGCTATTCGCACCGGGCCATTTCTGTCTGGCTTGCGCCTTATTTTAAGGGTCCAAACTGCGTTAAGCGGTTACATCCAAAAACGCTCCGTTGCCGGGCCCAGCGCACGTTTTGCCACTTAATAATAAATGAAGTTCTTTATTTCGACACGACTACATGCACACTGTTAAAGTTGAACTAGTGACACTGCGCAGGTAAAAATCCGATTTCTGCGACGAAACCATCGCGCATAATAAAACCGCAGTAACCGTAGCCGCAGTTTCGGCCCTAAAACTGAAGTCTCAAAAAACCTAATCACAATTATGGTCACTACGAAACTCAAGTTAAAACTATACGTGAGCTCATACTAGAGAAATGCCCGCCGTCCGGTGAAGTAAGTCAGTATTCCGTGCAAGGGGCAATTTACGAAGCAAATTGGAAGGTAGCCAACGTAACAAGGGCTGTAGCGTTTCGTTCTAATACAGCCAATTGTCTTCGTGTGCCAGTAATTTGGTCTGATGCGAGGTATTTTCTTGAGATGAAAATGGAATAGGCTGTTTGGGGCTGGCTTGAAAATGTTTTTTGGTTTTAAAACCTTAAATCTGCTTTTTAATATTAAAATGCTGAAGATTTTGATGGTTTGAACGCTTTGTCTTAGTCGTTCCTTCAATTTCGGTTCGAATTGAAAAAATATTTTAGTGTTGGACTGTGAATTTAAGGCGTCACTAAAAGCCAGCGACCTTGAACGAGCAAAAGTGAAGCTAGCGTCACTCCCCGCGCATCAAGATTATTCGAATAATAACATGTCCTTCATTTATTAAACATAATATGAATATAAACCGTATATTAAAGGATTGGTAATTGTCTTTTATTTTGTGAAAGTTTCATAACAAAACAGCCAATGGTTTTTGCCTGACCTTCGCTTTTTGTTTGTGTAAGACATAGGTAACTTTGAAAATAGATCACACTAAGTTCTATATAGAAAAAAAAAATATTAGTTTATCAAATTATTAGGCAAATAGTCTAGTTTAACATAATTGATGTATAGTTGGGTTTCGTAACTTCCAATAAAATTATAGGGAAAATTGTAGAGTAGAAAAGAGCTATGCAAAACGCGAATAATATTCCCACCTATCTTCAACCTACTGACTTGCCGACATCACCTCAGCATATCTAAGACACGCTGCATGGCCTTTTTTTCCGGTTGTGTTGTTTAACACGTGTAATCCACTACGCGGGCCCAGTGCGGGTTGGTGGATGTCACATGTCTTCGAATTTTTGGGTGTAGATCATGTCGGTTTCCTCACGATGTTTTCCTTCACCTTTTGAGAGCAGTGGTGATGAAATAAATTACACAAAGTAATGCGCCTGGCTGGGTTTGAACCCGCAACCTACAACTCGCAAGCCTGGGCCGTTACCATTCGGCTACTACTGCTCCAGTACAATAAAATTAAAATACAATTACTGACTGAAATCTGAGCTTACATATTTATCGCAGAAAATAGATTACAAATAATCTGGAAATCACAATGAATTCCTCCCTCCTTGCGTCGTATTCCTCAATGCTGAGGGTCGTGACCTCCCTGCTTCATCACTTTCATTTGCACGACGTTTCTCCATCTGTTTCTGTCTCTGGCGGTGTGAAGGGCATTATATACCGTAGAGTTAAGAGTGGTGCGGATCTGGTCGGACCAACGTATTGGGCTGCGTCCACGAGGCCTTTTCCCATCCACTTTACCGGTCCCGATAAGCCTCTCGAGGTTGCCACCGTCCTTCCTTGCAATGTGACCGAAGTATTGCAGAATCTTTCTGAGACACTCGGACGACAACCGCGAGGAGATTTTGAGTTCTCGCAATATGGATACGTTGGTCCGAAATGCTGTCCAAGGGATACGGAGCATTCTTCTCCAGCACCACATCTCAAAGGCGTCGATGCGTTTGCGGTCTGCAGCTTTCAGCGTCCAAGTCTCAGCGCCATACGAAAATATGGAGAAGACCAGGGTCCGCCAGCTTCATTTTGGTGTTAGTGGAGATGTTGCGATCCCTCCCGATCCTGTCAAGCTGAGACATGGCGCCTTTAGCCATGCTAATTCTTCTGCGAACTTCCTTCTCGCACGAACCATCATTACTGATATTGGAGCCCAGGTACATAATGAATTACATTATCGCATTTCAAAATTCTCAAGATCTTTATACTATTGGTTTATACAGTAAGAATGTTTCTATAAAAACTACCTACTGAAAAATAGATAAACCAGTTCCAAGACGAATAAGCTTCACACAAAGGAAAATAAAACTACACATAGCCTCTCACAATCTCAAAAGAGTATTGATAAAAGTGAAGTGTATGCAAAGTAAGATAGAGACATAGATATATTAAGCGGGCGACATCGAGAATGTTCATACATAAATATTTATTGAGGTCCTTTAACATAGTGGCCGGTACCGCCGACAGTGTCGGATAAGACGACCATCATTTCAGTTTTATGAGAGACTTTTCTGAGAGAAGAGAATATTTTTCGTCTTAGCTTATCGATGGCAAAACTAGTTAAATTCTTTGCCTGACCTAGTATTTGGTCACGGTAATGCCGTCTACTGATGCTGTCATTAGATCCCTACGTGAACAGAAATGAGCCTGAGCGATGAAACATCCGAACTTCTGTTACGTCTGGTACTCCCTGCTCCCCTAGTCAAACGAAACGTTCGTACCGTTTCGTTTCTATTCTCTTGCTTCGAATGCTTTGAGTTGGCCACGCCTCCGATTCCTTTGTTCTGACCACAAGAACTGCTTGGCTAGGCCTAATGGGCACTCAACTTTGGTCAATTGGAAAAACCTTTCATCGCGATGGCAAACTTAAACCCTTTAAAGATTAACAAACGACATTAACGGTGTTTCATTTACGTAATTCTGATTTTCCTGTCATAAATGTTACCAGCTAAAAATAAAAGCGAGAAAAAAAAGGATGATAATAATCCCGCGCCCGTATGAGATTGCTGTACTCGTTTGAGTACAGCAACGTGTTACAGCAGTAATTTAGTCGGAATTAGGTAAATAGGTAAATATGAATTTTATTTTCAGAATCTCATAAACCATACGCTGTAACCGTTATCTGTCGCACTTCAAGGGAAACTATTTATTCTACCTTAAACTGAGGTTTAGCTGAGGTTAATCCTAGTCTTTCGACCATCCGTTTTGCGAGTAATATACTCTATCCACTTCTTTTTTAATTATACATAGGCTCTCGTTTGACCACTTAAATCTCACTTAATGGTAAGCGATGATGTAGACTCTTGACTGAAAGACCCCTAAGTTGTATGCTATCAGGAAACACAGACTCCGTAGGGAATTCGACTGCAACTATTATATCCAGAAGTACTATTTATATCCAGCAAATGCAGTTACAAAGGCTCGTTTTACTAACCAAACCACGATTACAGCATACTAAAATTTGAATGCGAATTCGGGAGTGTCCACAAGTGCTTCGAAAGTATGTACGTACGAGCTTTTGCCTATATCGCCAGGGAGGCATAAAACTGAATCGGCTCGATTGGCTATGCCTGCGTATAACAGTGTAGTTTTCAGATCACATACTTGCTACCAATATTCTTTTCTTCATTGTGCTAAATGATGTATGTATATACGAGTATTACTAGCGTGAGTTTGGCGTTTGAAATTCTTGTGGAATTGTGCTGAATTTTACATGTCATACCAGTCTTATATTGTTAACGATAGCGGTCACGTTTCAACTTCAGTGCAGTCGATTTTTCGTTTTAAATTGCCCATCATCCAATGACTTCTCTTGCTCTACGGTTTTTTTTTTTGTGGGTAAAATCATTCAATGAAATCTCCCGGCTTTGGGCGGAGCGGGAGATAGTGTTAACCCATCCCGTTTCTTCGTTTCGTTTCGTTTATTTTAGTTTTAATTTTGTTGCATAAATTATTAATGTCCCACAAACGAGCGAAGTCACTGACTCCTGCCACACAGGTACCACCTAGCTCAAGAGTCAGGGCTTCAATTGATTATGTATCAACCTATTTATGTCAATAAAAAACTTTATTATTATTGGTTGCCTTTCATATCAGGGTCGAGCCTTCCTTTCAGAAACAGACCCTTGACCCCAGTAGGCTTCGACCCTGCTGAGTCCCATGAGTTTGCTGACAACTCCTAGAGGCGCGCGTGAACAGTACGCGCCGCTTAGTCCGGACGGTTACTGGACGGTCGAACAGTGAGCTACCCATTGCTCGCCGTCCGCAAGCCCGCGCCTCCGGTGGCTGGTAAACAGGATCGGACTCTACAGTGAATCGGGCGTGTCAGACATTTACTGGCTAAAACCATACCAGCATCCTTCAGTGCACGGGTTTTGTTTTAGAATTTTCTTGCGGCCCTTGCGGGCAACGGTCCTGCTAGGCCCCTGCGTTGCTGACTTCTCTTTGAGGTACACCTGGAACATCTCACGCTATTGACGACTTGGGCTTTACCCGGGCGGTTATCACACGGCTGGGCAGCAAGCTAACTATTGCTCGTCATCCGCAAGCCCGTACTAAAATCGAAAATGAAACAAAAAAAAAAAGAAAAAAAACAAAAATCGGTGTTAAATAACATAGTGATAATATGTAGAAACATCGTCTTTCGAAATTAAAATTATTTTTCGCTATTTAGTGTTTTTAGGGTTCTGAACTTCGAAAAACTGAACCCCTATCACTTTGTTGTCCGTCTGTCAATCAAGAACCTTTATCTCGGGAACGTGTGGAGATATCAAGTTTAAATTCAAACTATATATGTAGGTACTCAGGTTTGTGGTTCCTTGAAGTTGAGAAAATTTCGACACTCTTAAAGCAATTGAATTGTCAAACCCCAAGCGGATACCGGTGTCCTCGAATTCCTCGTGTACTCGAATTAATTTACGCATGTACGAAATTGATTTCTTTAAATAAATGTTAGCTGATCGGGGCCACTGAACTGTAGGTAGTTAGTACGCAACGACCAACAACTCCTTACAAGGTCATTGACTCGTTTACTTAAAGAAATTAATTTCGTACATGCCTATATTAATTCGAGTTTCAGAAAAAAATTACTTTATTTTTTAATTTTATCTTTATAAATCTATAGTGTTTCATGTACCGAAACGACCCTCCACGGAATAAAAAGGACCAAAATTTAACGTTGTATATCTAAAAAATCATTACTGAGTTTGCAAAAGTTGCTATGTAGCTTCGTGACACGTTTGGAATAACCACCTATTTTATCATAAATCATAAAATATTAGACATTACTCAAAAAAAGTTTACTTTGTTTGTCTGAATGTGGCTTTTTAAGTGAAAGATTAATTACGCAAAGCTTAGCAGAAATGTTACATTTTTACATACATTTTAGAGTACCGAAAAAACAAATTCATCACACCCAAACCTAACATTTTACTGTCATAATAAAGAAGGGCTAAAGTGAAAAAATATCTGTAATATATTCAGTCCTTATAGCCGAGGTTGGGGTTAGACATGGAGTATGAATATAATGGAGCGTTCATGTGGGTGGCATTATTAAGGCGGGAACTACATCAGATCGACACACACGTGGGCGAATTTCGCCTGATTTATACGTAGAACCACGTCGCGTGGTGCGTGGGCCACATGTAGTTCTACGATTCTAGTTGCCATATAAAATGTATGGATACCTAAGCGTCAGATGCCGATTTGGGCGCGTCCGTCTCCATTCTACATTGGACGGGCCACGAGCCCAATGTAGTTACCTATCTAACATATATGGTCTTATATAGAGAGATGTGGCGTTTGATCAGACATCGAAATGCTACGTAAAGCAAAGAGAGCGATGGGCACCAGAAAGATGACAGGGTATTGCAATGATCTCTAAAGAGTTGCTCTATACATTGGTTGGTTTTCCGCCCGCGGACGTGAAGACGAAAACCCTCGCAACACTTCATCGGTAGACTAAAGAGGCGATGACGCAGGGCGAGAGACTGGTGTGCTGACATAATCATACTGCGCCGGTTGGCGTTTGCTAAACAGCGTGATGATAATGACATTTCATACTTTCAGCTTTTTCCGCCTGAAATACATCTACTTACTGCTGGCATTAATCTATTATATGGTAAGATACGTTATGCGCTAACATCGCAATCAGAAAACATGGACTCGGTACTCGCACATCTATGATCAGTGTTATCATAGTCGCAAACCTACAGTCGCTGAAAGACAAGGACAGAAATAAGAGCCGGCGCTGTCGTGCGTGCGTCCATGCGCTAGGGAAGAGTCACCTATCTTCCACTGTCTTAATTTAATCTAAGACTGCTGGTCTCTCCAAGCATCATGCATGAGTAAACTAAAAGACAGAAGAAGAAAATAAAGAACAATATTTGTTATACACCGTTAAATTTTGGTTGTTTTAATCCCGTGGAGGGTCGATTCGGTACATAAAACACTATCGATTTGTTAAGATAAAATTAAGAAATAGTTTTCTAGTACTGTTTTTCTAAAACTCTAATTAATATACTCATGTACGAAATAATTTTTTTTAAGCAAACGAGTCAATGACCTTATAGGTAGCTGTCAGTCGTTGCGTACTAACTACCTACAGTTCATTGGCCTCGCTCAGCTGACGTTAACTTAAAGAAATTAATTTCCTACAAATGCAATAAAGTACTTTATTTTTCATTTTTATCTTTACAAATCGATAGCGTTTCATGTACCGAATTGACCCTCCGCGGGATTAAAACGACCAAAATTTAACGGTGTATGTACAGAAAATAAAATCAAAATAAAATATCTGCATTAAAATACTTCCGTTGGCACTCCATTGTGTCAATTACTCCATTACCAAAAAGTATTAAACATGTAGGTGAACATAAAGAATGCCTGAATGTCCTATTTATAGAACTGCCCGCAATTCACGGAATATTAGGTACGAGTCTAGACCAAGACTTATGTGGGTGTTTGACTAATTTACAAGTTTGGCTCCACGAGGCTGCTAGCCCAGATTAGGTTACAGCCTCCTCGGGGGCTCGTAAAAAACGACTTGGAGATAAAACGCCTTAAGATTTTTTTTGTGAATCTAAAAGTGGGTGGCTTTTTAATCCAATTTTTGAGGTGTAGGTATTACTTATTTCACATCTTTGAATATGTAATCTATATACTAATGTAAAAGGTATTTTTTGGGTGGTATTTTTTGGGTGGCATCTAATGATTTCTCGCGCTCTGCCCTAAGGTAGAGAGAGAAAACGTATCAGACTTTAACTTGCTAAAAGCACATTTTGTGCTTCAGTTGCCTTTTGTATTTTAGGACTACGGATTTCCTTCTTAGAAATTCTCTGTGATCCTGGCAGGCATCGGCCCAGCTGACATTTACGCGCCGTCGATGACTCGGGCTTGGTCTTTATCGGTCGGGTGATTTAGCCATTGCTTGTCGCCCACAAGACACCTCCTCTTGTCGGGCTTGCACACGACAAGCAATGGGTATATCGCCGTACGCCCCGTTAGCAGCACCTAGGCGTTTCTTCCTCTTCAATTTGAAACAGGAACCTGCAGAACTCATGTCCGTTTTTTAAAAACCAATTTGCAATAAAAATATCGTTGCCGATTATGTGAGCAGTGGTGGCCGAGTGGTAACGGCCCCGACTTAAAAGTGGAAGGTCGTGGGTTCAGACCCAGCCAGGCGCGCATTACTTTGTGTAATTTATTTCATCGCTACTGCTCTCAAAACGGTGAAGGAAAACATCATGAGAAAACCGGCATGTCCTAGAACCGAAAAATTCGAAGTCATGAGACATTCACCAACCCGCACTGGGCTCGCGTGGTGGATTACGGCCCACTCCCTCTCTTAGAGAGGAGGCCTGTGTCGCAGCAGTGGGAACATTAAAAGGCTGATGATGATGATGATGATTATGTTTAATGTTAAAACTTTTACATCTTATTATTATTATTATTTTCTTTATTCCTTAATATACACATATAAATTATATTTTTAAACATTTCAATACAAAATAAAAAACATTTAAAAATATAAAAAATAGTATCCCACCGGTATCGGGAACAGGGTCCAAGCCACCGGCGGTCAGGGCTCCAGAGAAAGGAACCTCCTAACAATACGAGCCGTGTCCAGTAGTACCGCTTTCTGAATCAAGCCCTTATTATTATTATTATTATGAGTGTCCCACTGCAGGGCAAAGGCCTCCCTTCCGTTGTTCCACACTTTTCTGTCCTTAGCCACTTCTGGCCAATCCCAATCTTATAAATACCCCAATTTCAAACTATGCATGCAGTAACTTCAGACCGAGATTTAAAGTTCCCAACCATGTAAACGGCCTGTTAGGTGGGCATTCAGCCAACTATTTGAGATAATACCCTGAAAATAAAACTGTGGAGATGTAGTTATGTACTTGTTCTCATGTAGTTTTGGTTTGGTGTTCATTCAGGGAGTACATGTATTGTGTAGGTACTGTGGAAAACACTGAGGGAAACGCCAAAGAGGCGACTACTATGAAAAAACTTTTTACAAAAAAAGTACAACCGAATTCTATGTAAAAAAAAAGTGCAAAAAGAAAAAAAAAGAAAAAAATGTGCAAAGTAACTTTAATTTCAGAAGTCGGTGTTTCTATAATAGTTTAGTCTCTTTGTTATTAAACGCCGACTTCCGAAATTAAAGTTATTTTGCACTTTTTGTGTATTTTTTTCTTTTTGCACTTTTTTTTTACATAGAATTCGGTTGTACTTTTTTTTGTAAAAAGTTTTTTATTTTTTTCTTTTTAGTTGAAGTACCCCTCAGCCAAACTTAAATAGATAGTTACCTTGCGCCATACGGTTCCATCATCAAATCATCATGACAATTCTAATACCAAACACGGCTAGGATACACTGATTTATTAAAGAATTTCGGTTCTTACTTACCTTCTGGCTTCAAGGCTAGAGTGAATAGGCTCTTAATAAACTAGGGCGCCTCACCATCAACTATTGCATCTCTGCTTACTATCAGGCGGGATCATCAGGTGAGTCAAGCTAAAGTCTATAAAAATTAAAAAAATAATTAGATCACTTATATACATACAGCCGAATATAGAACCTCCCTCTTTTCGAAGTCGGTTAAAAAACCAATCGGAAATATTTTTATAGGAAGGTTTTCTTTTTCGGATAATTGGCCGATTCGTTTACCTGTTATGCATGAGTACGTCAATCAACTTCAGTTAAAGCGAGGGAAATTCTACGAACTCTTCCGTTTTGATAAGTGAATAAATAGATACGTCGAAAAAATTAAAATATAAATCGAACACTGATAAATGTTTTCTTCGAAATCGTTCGCACCAATCAAGTAATATTGAATTTTCGAGTAACGTGAAAATATAAATTGATTCTTTGAAATTGGGTAAAAAATTGGAGGAAAACTTCACTACATAGTACTCGTATAAAACAAAGTTGCTTCCCGCTGTCTGTCCCTATGTACGAGTATGCTTAGATCTTTAAGATTACGCAACGGATTTTGATGCCTTTTTTTTAATAGATAGAGTGATTCAAGAGGAAGGTTTTTAAGTATAATACATGCACAATATACATATTTAATATCAACATTACACCCGTGTGAAGCTGGGGTGGGTCGCTGGTATATACACCATTAAATTTTGATCGTATTAATCCCGTGGAGGGTCGATCAGGTACATGAAACACTATCGATTTGTAAAGATAAAATTAGAAAATAAAGTACTACATATTTTTCTAAAACTCGAATTAATATACACACGTACGAAATTAATTTCTTTTCGATATCTTTAATATGTAAAATATTGAGCGGTTTTCGATTTCTTTAATCGTATATAATACGCACCTGCGACCTCTAACACAGGGTCTTTCAGGCCATGGTCCGAAACGAGGGGGTATGAGAAATGGTCACTTCTTTCTGCGAAGTGGTAATGCAGTTCAGTAGCCGTCCAGCCAACCAACCACCAAGCCGTCGACCAAGTTATTGAAGAAGCGTAGTGTTTACCTACACGTTGGACAGACTTCATCAGAGCTGCAACACAAACTTCCATAGTCCAGTGTTCCCAAGACTCCTTTAACCGGGATAAGTGGAGACGGATCGCGGAAGCCTCACTCGCCAACCAACAACGTTAGTCGTGACTAAGGTCGTGTTTACGGAGACGCGGCGCGTTGGGCGTTTCGTCGTACATTTCAGCAGCGGCCCGCGTCAATGCTCGCGCAAACACAAACATATGGCAATGTACGACAGACCGCCCAACGCGCCGCGTGATGCGCCGCGTCTCCGTAATCGAACACTAAGGAGGAGTGTTCCACGTGCACCTTGGGACCACGGGGCCACGGGGTATATCTGAAAAGGAAGCCCGTGGTCCTATAATGCATTTGGGGGTAGTAGAACAGAGAGTAAAGTCCCACATACCTCCGTTGAAAAGGGAGGATCCTCCGACCAGACATGTGTTATATCTGGTAGGCTACTGCCCGATAGATGATTTCGGGTTTGTTCTATATGTTCCAATTGCACGGAGAATCTTACTTGCGCGATGCAGGATTAGTTCTTATGTGACGACATAGATGTCGCTACGTCGCTACATGCATAAAGAAGGACACAGGTGTGGTTTTATTTAGTAAAAGCCGAACACGACCCTTGCTCCACCCAAAAGCGGAAGTCGTCATTGGATGAAAACTCACCTCAAAAATAGTCGAACGCACCTCCTTATAACTGTAACCATATCCAAATTCTCACGGCCTTCACCATTTAAATTGAACGAGATTACTCCATCCTACACACGAAACTTAGGCCTGACAAAGCATCCAACATACATAGTAGCGATAATGACTGCAATTCCGTTGATGGTTCCGTTAATAGCCCTGCTACGTTCAAGACTGTTACCCTGCGATGGATTGTCGAAAACTTTGGCCGAGTACGACCGTGACAAATGTTGGTAGCCAAGTTTAGGAGTTTGTGGAAAGTTTGGTGTATGTAGCATGTTGCATGATGGCTGCATGTGTGATGTTTGTTTGATTTATGGTCGTTTTTTGTGGTATAGTATAAAGTGACAGTTGGTGAAAAGAAAGAAAAAATGTTTATTCTGCCTATCATAGACGCACAAATTATTTACTCAATTCAGTTACCCCATCACCCCGTCAGGTCATGTGTGGATCGGGCATAACAGTATTGCACCTTGTGACCATAGACAACCTAGTTGTCTAGGTTGTCTATTACATCTCCAACGCCGGCCTCAGTAGGGACAAACATAATAAAAAAAAAAACAAAAATACAGGAAAAGAAACATAAAAATGACAAGAATGGGCCATTGCTCAGCGTATACCGTGACGCTGGGCAAATCCAGCTATCAACGATGCTGATTTTCAGTAACCACCCGTTGCGACAATTTGGCGTTCCCTCCGCGAGAAAGTGGAGTGGAGTTCCACGCGTAACCAATGTCAGATAGCTGTCCCGGATCTGGGTGTCTTGTGTGTGTTACATTAAGAAAGCACATACGATATAAAAGTAATTTCTAGTGTGAGGCAACGTTCTCTTTAGGTCTTGAGTGTTTTATGGACGAGTATTTTCTTTCCTTTCTTTCGTCAGGGTCACAATTCATCGAAATCCCTTGAGGAAACAAAAAATAATCTTATCTCATGAAATGAAGATGAGACCCGCTAGAACATTGTCGCGTATAATCAAACAATACCTGGGGTCTCGGATCATGAAGTGTTAAAATGACAAACGTACGGACAAGCAGATATATGACTGGCCTGTTGGTTTAGTGGTTAGTGGCCCTGACTGCTATGCCGGAGGTCGTGGGTTCGATTCCCACCCAGGACAAATGTTTGTGTGATGAGCACGATCATTTGTCCTGTGTCTGGGTGTTATTTATCTATAATATGTATGTATTTAGAAATATATAAGTATGTTTATCAGCTGTCTGGTACCCATAACACAAGCTCTGCTTAGCTTGGGACTAGACGGTGTTGTGTGATAGTTGTGGAAAAATATTATAAATATTATATAGCTCCACCTCTTTAACAATTCAGTTTAGGTCGTCAAATGGATCGTTAAGAGCTTGTGGTAGGGCCTTTGAAACTTGGACCTTTAAAAACGGGATCCGTTAAGACTGTACTATTCGTCTCTCTGTCTGTAATCAAGCTGTATCTCATGAACCGTTAGCTAGATTTTTTTTTTTTTAAGATGTAGCTATTCCTGTGTCGCTATAATAACAAATACTAAAAAATAAAATAAGTATTTGAGTGGGGCTCCTTATAACAAACGTAATTTTTTTGAAAAACTCCATAGCAAAATTTGAATTACAAAAAAAAAGGTCATAATATAATATGTAAAGGTTATAATATAATAATAATATATTATAACCTTTTTGGAATTAAAAAAAAATAGTGATTAAAAAATAAACAATATTAGACCATATTATTATGATCTAATATTGAATAAATAAAGATACGAAACTATTCGTGCGCGAGTCGAGTTTGTTTGCCAATAAATAGTTACTAACAAAGAAAAAATCATAGATACACGAAAATTGACTTTGTTCTTCTATAAATGCACGAATTAAGTGTGTCTATAGAAGGTCATAATTCACAAAACAATACGCACAGTATCAACGACAGGCATTAATAATTGTATTCAACATATCTATTACGGAAGTCAAAGGACAGTTGCCATTAATCTGTACACATAACCACGATCTAAGCGCAGTAGATTAGCGGTAGTATTAATTATTATTTATAGTTAGATATTTGGTTGTACCTTGGGGAGTTCGGGGGGAGCCCGGCCTGCACTGGCAATGCTTTGCTCCACTGCTTCAATTGAAAGATCATTATTCAGCACAGAAGATAAATTGGGTTTAGTATATTCAGTGTACATAGAAAATTTGTGGGAACCGATCACATTTCCGATTTTCTTTTTGTTCGAATTTCATTTGACCGAAAACTATTGACCGACGTCTTTTTTGCTATATTTTTAGATCATCGAAGTATCATGTGTTTTACTCGCGTGGGACCACCCAAACTTTGCAGCATCGGAGCCGTGATAGAAACCATGCTTGCTGCATGTTGCATGCCTGCTTCCATCGTGGTATATTGAAGGTTCGGAATTTCGGAAACAGAATACTTCCAACAAATGTTAGGCTAAGTGCAATATCGGTGAAAAGATTTTCGACCAAATGAAACGTTGGTGTAACGAAAAAAAAAACGAATTAAGAAGTTCAACTGATACGTTGGCAGACGTGACTTCGATGAAATAAAAATAAACGAAACGATAATAGTCGAAAAGTTTTAGGTGAAAAGAAATTCGGTCAAACATTTTTCGAACTTATGGTAGGTAACCATTTGTCCTAATAAGGACTTATATAAAAATTACATATTTTAATGTACATTTATTTATTTGACTGTGCTTATAAGTGAAAACGCAGCTAGCAAAAGTAGACGTAAGAACCGTATATCGACGATAAAGTGACATGAACTTCTAACTGTCATTTTTGCTATTTTTCTTTTTTTACGTAGATAGACTTTAAGTAATCGTTTGCGTGAGCAGGCAAAAGCAAAATCGCAAATATGTCAGTTAGGAGTTCGAGACGTCATTGTCGATATGTAACTTAATTGATTAACTAACAAGTACCTAATTAATCTGGGGTTCTACTTAAAGTAATTTTCAGTAGTAATAACAATAGCTGAATGTTCAAATTAAGGAATCGGCTCAAATCTGGTACAATAGTTATGGATTTTCACAGTGTAGTAGGTTCGGTGCCCTTAGTTACCTGACCCACCCCTTTAATGCTTGCGGACGGCGTGCAATGGGTAGCACGCTGTCCGATCGTCCGGTAACCGACCGGACCGAGCCCAAGTCGTCGACGGCGCGTACTGTTCTCGCGCGCCTCAAGGAGCTGTCAGCAAACCTTAGAAGCCCAGCCTGCTAGCTGCAGGCAGACAGGGTCGAAACCTGCTGGGGTCTTGGGTCAGCTTCCGAAAGGAATACCCGGCCCCGGCACGATAGGCAACGAAGGAACGGGGTAGGTTTTTAGTCAGTAAGAGTCTGACACTACTTCCCGCTCCGCCCAAGGACGGGATTTGTCTTTGTATGATTTTACCTACCATAAAAAAAAACCCATCCCTTTAATAGTTTTTCAAAGGAAGTGGGTTAGGTAACTTAGGGCACAGAATGTACTATGAAAGTCCATAAAATAGTTATTATAGTTCCAGATTTTGATACAATACTTCTGAAGCGGGCGGAGTGGGGTGTAGGGTTCGTAAATCTCCTTTGAAAAGGCAGGATCTTCCAACCAGACCTGTACTATCTGTATAGTACAGGTCTGGTTATCATGACTACAATCACGTCCATTCCCCTGTGGGAATGGACGTGATTGTAGTCATGATAACAAACAATTTTACTATAGGACTAAACCTGAAATCGTGAAAAAAATCTGCTGGTTAAAACATTTGTGTAAAAAAATGTAAAAAATGTACCCCAAAATGTACTGAACTTGTCTGATTGTTTTCGGGATTTCAGATTTGGTCCCATAGTAAAAGTTGTTTGTTATTATGAATACAATCACGTGTTTAAGTATCGTTCACTAATTACCAGTCACCCTGTATTTGGTTTGGGCAACTGCCAATTAGATGTTTTCGAGCTAGTTGTAAATGTTCAAAACTCTAATTGCGCGATGCAGGATTTCGCATTTTGTGTAGTTCTTATGTGGCGTCATAGATGTCGCTACAATATGTATTTATTTTTTAAACTGCCCCGTACTAAGGATTTACGCGTGTATCATGAGTGGCTATACGTTGGCATTGGTTATGCTATTATATACTAGCGACCCGCCCCAGCTTCAAACGAGTGCAATGGTGATATTAAATATATTATGCATGTATTATACATATGAACCTTCCTCTTAAATCACTCTATCTATTAAACAAACCGCATCAAAATCTGTTGCGTAGTTTTAAAGATCTAAGCATACATAGGGACAGACAGCGGGAAGGAAGGAAGGAAGGACTTTTATACTATGTAGTGATGCGGGAATCGAAACCGACATGCAGCTTAACCACTGAGTCATCCATGTCATAGTACAAATACCTAAGTATCTTTTTAGGGTTCCGTATCTCAAAAGGAAAAACGCAAACTTCACTCACTCACACACACACACTCGGACATCACTTTCTTGTCCGTCCGTGTCTCTGTCTGTAAGGACCCTTTATCTCAAACGAGTGGAGGTGTCGAGTTGAAATTAAAACCATATACTCAGGTTTGCGGTGCCTTGAAGCTGTGAAATAATTAAACTTTTAAGTTCGGTTAGGTTTTTTTTTTTTTTTTTTTTTTTTTTGTGGTAGGTAAAATCATCCAATGACGAATCCCGCCCTTGGGTGGGGCGGGAAACAGTGTCAGACTTTTACTGACTAAAAACCTACCTTTCCATTCCTTGCCTTTATCCTGGGGCCTTTGGTGACAGTCTCACATAACCTTTGGCCCCAGTAGGCTTCGGCCCTGCTGGACCCCTACAGTTTGCTGACAACTCCTTGAGGCGCGCGGGAACGGTGCGCGCCGTAGACGACCTGAGCTCGGACCGGTCTGTTACCGGACGGACGGACAGCGAGCTACCCATTGCCCACCGTCCGCGAGCCCGCGCCTACGGTGGCCGGAAATTGGGATCGGAAACCCGGCGGCGGCGGCGGCGTGTCCGCCTTTGCCTAAGGCGGTCGGCCTCCTCCTTTACTAGCATTACTGCTTCGCAGAAGGAGGCGACCGCCTGCCACTCCTCCTCGCTCCGGAGCATGGCTTGAACCAAGCCCCGGCGCGAGAGATCGCCGCCGATCGCCCCCACGAGGACACGGCGCTGCTCTTCCCAAGCGGGGCACACCTCGACTGTGTGCTCCACCGTGTCCACCGGGCGGTCCGCACAGTGGCGACACCCGGGCGTCGTCTCCGCACGAATCTTGTACAGGTACGGACCGAACTTGCCGTGTTCGGTCAGCACCTGCGCCAAACGGAAGGTGACGACGCCGTGGGGCCTTTCCAGCCACGCCTCAAAGAGGGGCCTTACCGCCTCGATCGTGGCGTGCCCAGCACGAGGTTGCGACAATCGCTCTCGCCATTTCACCATGAGATCCCGCCGGAGCTCTGTCCGCCATGCCGCGACTTGTCGCGGCAGCGGAGTTTCGCCCCGACGTTGCATCTCCACGCGTAAGTCATGCATGTGTGCAAGGACTGTTGCCTCCAGATCCCATGGTGGTAGGCCAGCAAGGAGGCTCGCCGCTTCGCAGGACACCGTACGGTATCCGCGGATCATCCGGATGGCCATGACCCTCTGGCAGGCGGTTAGCCGGGCCGCCACTCGCTTCCGTAGCGATGGCGCCCACACCGGCGCACCGTAAAGGGCCATGGACCGAACGATGCCTGCGTAGAGCCTCCGGCAGGAGGCGTCTGGACCCCCTAGGTTCGGCAGGAGCCGCTTGAGCGCAGCCCCAGTCGCATTCAACCTGGGAGCCAGACGTCGGAAGTGCTCCTTGAAGTTCCACCGGCTGTCGAGGACGAGTCCCAGGTACTTCATCGTCGACCCGACGCCGATGTGAACTCCTCCTACCGTTAATTGGGAGCCCGGAGGTGGCGCGCTCCGAGGGCCGTGAAAACACATGGCCTCGGACTTGTGCAATGCCACCTCGGACTTGTGCAATGCCAAAGTTCGGTTAGGTAAGGCCTTTTATGTCGCAAACAATATACATTTTGACACTCAAGGGAATCAAAACTCTTAGGGTACTTCCCGTTGACCTGGAACCCAGAAATTTTGCATGAAGCAAGATCACATAGCACAAGTATAGGAAAAAAAACTGTAAATGTATAGTTACGTCACAAAGAACTTTTTCGAATCGGAAAAATCTTCGAGACTCGATTTGGGAATTGAAGTATTAGCATTACTTAGTTTGTATAGAACCCTCGATGTGCGAGGCCGACTCGAATTTACCCAATTTTTTTTTTTTGGATTTTATCAAGTATTTTCGCCCGCTATGCATAGAGTGAGAGAGAGTGGGATCGCAGTCAAGGACTAGTTTTTTAATAAATAAAAAAATAATACCTAAAACCGACCCTTGTTCTTTCGCCCAAGTCGTCGACGGCGCGTTCTGTTCCCGCGCGCCTCAAGGAGCTGTCAGCACACCGAAGAGGCCCAGCCTGCTAGCTACAGGCAGGCAGGGCTGAAGCCTGCTGGGGTCATGGGTCAGCGTTCTGAAAGGAATACCCAGCTCCGGCACGATAGGCAACGAAGGAACGGGTTAGGTTTTTAGTCAGTAAGAATCTGACACTACTTCCCGAGCCGCCCAAGGGCGGGATTTGTCATTGGATGATTTTACCTACCATAAAAAAACCCTTGTTCTTTCTGTTTCCCTTTGTTGTCCAGGACCACGGTTACTCTTTCAAACGATCCTACAAACACGTATCCACGAGCACATATCCATACATTTTCAGACTGCAATAACAAAAAGAGAGAAAACTTCAATAAAATATAAGTTTGAAAGGCATTAGACATTACATTCGATGTCTCGATGACCTACCTATCGATTTTCAGCGTCGTTACCCTTTTGTTGCGGGTTTGTGTGGATATAGTATTTTACGTTTTTGACTAAAAAAAGTAAGGAAGAAAAGAAAGAAAAATAATTTATTTGGTACAGCACAAGGCACAACACAGTAAATAGGTCCAAGTCGTCGACGGCGCGTTCTGTTCCCGTGCGCCTCACGGAGCTGTCAGCAAACCGTAGAGGCCCAGCCTGCTAGCTGCAGGCAGGCAGGGTCGAAGCCAGCTGTGGTCAAGGGCCGGCTTCTGAAAGGAAGGCTCGGCCCCGGAATGATAGGCAAAGAAGGAACGGGGTAGGTTTTTAGTCAGTAACAGACTGACACTATCTCCTGCTCCGCCCAAAGGCGGGATTTGTCATTGGATGATTTTAACTACAAGCCTATTCCCCTAATGTCACCACAATTAACGGTCCTGTGCATCTCGCATCCATCGGATTCCCGCAACACTTACCAGGTCAACCAAAGGTCAACTGTCCGCCTTGTAGGAGGGCTTCCAATGCTCTAACGGCTATTCTTGAATAAGTAGGAGTAGTAAATGCTGGAAAAAGTTGTTGAATAACGTAAAAATCCCATCAAACTTTTGTTCTGACTAAAACCACACCAGTGCCCTTCAGTTTCCTTTTCAGAAAATCCCCGCAGCCGTAGCGGGCATCAGCTTTGCTCTACGGTTTGCACACATCTTCGAGGGGCGCATGGAACACTACGCGATGTCGATGACTTGGACTCCCTCTGGACGATTACTGGCTGGGCGGACGGTGAGCTACCCATTGCTAGTTGTGATCGACTTGGGCACCACCGTGTTCTAGAATCGCTCAGCGATCTTCGTCCATCGTATGCGCGGGTCGCTCGTCCTATATGGATCGAGTCCAAACCATCGACGCTATACAAGCAGTGTTACTCGTGGTCCTATGACGTAGAAGGTAACTGAAGGAAGGAAGTGTGATTTTAGACAGTAAAACCCCCCATATAGCGGGAGACGTCATGAGATGGTTTCTTACCTCTAAAAAAACCTAAAACCACAGAAAACATCCAACAAGAACCAATCCTAGTCTTTTCTCAAAATGCCATACATCACTTACTGTCGGCAACACATGCATGGCACATAAAATTTCCGACCACGTCCGAATCAGGGGCAGTTACGCAATGTAATCGAAGCAAATGTAGCCGTTTGGAGTGTACGGGCGGGGTAGGGGGGCCATGTATGTATGTGTTTCTTGTTAATTTTTTAGAGGAAGGAAAGTCTGTGTTGGTAATTTTTAATGTTGGGCTTTTATGAAGTGTTATCGTGTGGTTTAAGCTGTGTTTCTGGAACGGACGTATCGTAATTGATACGTCCGTGTTTTTCCAGGATCCGGTTGAAAATGGATTGCTGTGTTGATAATTTCTTTCCAGAAAAATACCTGCACTTTCGGTAGACTTAGAATTGTGTAGGTACATGACTCAATTTTTTGTATTGTTTGTATCAACAAGTAACTTTATCCAGAATCGAAAATAAAAAGAAATTTTCAAAGTTTAATATTGTTAATCAAGTGTTTCAAATCTGTTTTTTTTTTAAGTAGATAAAATCATCCAATGACATCCCCCGCCCTTGGACGGAGCGGGAGATTGTGTCAGACTCTTACTGATTAAAAACATATCCCGTTCCTTCTTTGCCTTGGTTCCAGGGCCCTGGTATGCATTTTCATACCTCGGAAGGGGTAACTGTCAAATAACAGTATAAGAATGCACATACTGAAATATGACGTCACCGCCATTAGGTTACGTGTGCTCAAAAGAGATAGCGAGACATTGCCACCACCCCCCACTCTTTCTGAAATCAATATTTAGAATGCTGATTGCTGCTTTATTAATAACCAATTTTGATACTGTTTTCAGAAGAAGATTACTTTTTAATTTTATTTTAAATACCCAATTAATTATGTCTATTGTTGGACATAGGCTTCCCCCAAATGTCGCAACAATGAACGGTCCAGTGGGTCTCGCATCCATCGGATTCACGCAAACTTTAGCAGAACATCGATCCACCTTGTGGGAGCCATTCCAATGTTGCGACTTCCAGTACGCGGCCGCCACTCCAAAATCTTTCAGCCTCAACGGCCATCTGTTCTGCGAGCAATGTGCCCTGCCCATTGTCACTTAAGTTTGGCGATTCTTCGTGCTATGCCGAAATCGATAGTATTTCATGTACCGAATCGACCCTCCACGGGATTAAAACGACTAAAATTTAACGGTGTATTCTATTCTATCTTTCGGGATCCAAGTCAACGTCACCAGCATGTGGTGCACCCTGCCAACTAACGAACGAGGCTATACGACCTGCCAACACGCACTGGACCAGCGTGGCAGGTTATGGTCCCAACCCCCCATTGGGGGAGGCCTATGTCCAGCAGTGGACGTCGTTGGGCTGAAATGATGATGTTTCAAGGTTAACGTCAAAATCAAAAAGTTAAAAATTTTGTCTGTTGCTCAAAGCGTGCCAAAAAAAAATCTGACGTTTCAATTTTAATATAATTCATAGATAAACCAAGACACATGGCCTGCATACGAAATATCTCTAAAATCCATCATACAACATACGGCTCCTAACGGAAAGTGGACCCATTTCACTAGGATCAGGCCCTCAGAAGATGAAGGCTTTAGTTGAGTAATGGTCGTGATCGCGGCATTATACAGGACGGCATTGAAATCGGTAGGACATTTCACACTGAGAGCTGGTAATGCACGCTTGAGTTCCTTGTATGTGTAATTTTATTAGGATATGTGGAGAGGTTGTATAATAGCAAGTAAAAATAGACGAAAAATTGTACATTTGATTGAAGCGGAGAAAGTTTGTCATTGCGACCTATTTGAAAGTCGCCCGAGCCGCAGGTGAGGGTGTAATGGAATTGAGTGTTGTAGTGACAAATTTCCCACGTATATCAAACGATGTTTTTAAAGACACTAAAGAAAAAATAAATAAAAGGGGGTTGACCGGCGGCTCTTGGGGGTTGCGCGGCGTCCAGCCCGAAAACCGCGGGTGAGCTCATGTACTTTTCCGTACTAGTGTGGAAAACAGTAAATTGTGTGCCTAAAAGTGGATAGAAACGGGTCTTAGTAAGTGTATGAAAAAACATACCTCAGTCGGTAAAAACAGAACTTTTATAGGATTACTTTGTTGTTCATCGGCAACTGCCACGTCCTAGAACCAAAAATTAGAAGGCATGTGACATCCACAAACCCGTACCGGGCCCGCGTGGTTGATTACGGCCCTTCCCCCTCCTAGAGAGAAGGCGTGAGTCCCAGCAGTGGGAACATTATAAGGCTGATGCTATGCGTCATATATTAAGCTGAAATTTATTCCAAATGCTCAGGTCTGCTAACTCTTGGAGACATTTAAAAAATCTAAGTCAGTGCAATCTAAAGACGTTTTGCTCCGTTTAGGCGCATACTTTGACACTTGCAAAGAAATCAAAACCTACAGGGTATTTCCTGTTGGGGTGCGTTTTTAGTTAGGTCTCTCTACTGACTAGGCTTATCAAGAGCGCCAGACATCTCCTCTTGTTTCAGTCCATCCTAAGGTTGTCTGTAAGAGATTGCCCTGTACGATACAACCGCCCGTTGTACACTTAGTTTTGTAATATTTGTCCTGTCTACCTTACGAGGTGTACAATAAAGTATATAATAAATAAATAAATAAGACATCATTTGATGATTTTCCATCTTAAAACAAAACTGGACAAGTGTGAGTCGAACTCGTGCGCTGAGGGTTATGTACATACTTATCGATATGTAAATAGTTTAATTCCCGTATGGAGATGAAAAGGATTTTCGAATTGCCAAAAAGGTTTTGTTTTTGTGACGTAAAAACAAATTCATAGTTTTTAGATTTTTTCCTTTATTTGTACTGTAGCGACATCTATGCCGTCACAAATTAAGTAATCCTGCATCGCGCAAGTAAGATTCGCGGCGCGATTGGATTGTTGGTTTCGGCTGTTAGTGCAGAGAGTACCTGTTGTAAATAAATAAATAAATAAATATAGAACAAACCCGAAATCATCTATCGGGCAGTAGCCCACCAGATATAACACCTGTCTGGTCGGAGGATCCTCCCTTTACAACGGAGGTATGTGGGACTTTACTCTCTGTTCCACTACCCTCAAACTGGTGACCCTCGACAAAGAACGTCAGCGCAGCCTTCGTGCAGCAACTACTTCGTGACGTCATCATCACTTCCTCAAGCTTTCGAGCAGCGAGCCATACAGCCAGCACCCACGGCTATATGGGTATCCTGACCACCAGCATGCCTACTTGGTCATACCTGGTCATCACCCTCAGCCTCATCAGCGACCTTGGCTAAACACCTGCACCTTCGGCCAGTCACATGAAGAGCCTTGAAGAACCTCTCCAGGTCGACGACAGCAGTCAAGCCCCGCGTCGCACAGCCACGCTCCGACTCACTGGAGCCAGCCGCACTACTCCGACTCACTGGAGCCTGCAGCATCGTATCCCGACTCACTGGGATAGCACCACCCCGACTCACTGGGGCATCACCGCAGACAGTTCCGACTCACCAAGAACTATGCGGAATCCGGTTCCGACTCACTGGAACCAACCTCCATTGGCCTGGCACGCATCACACGACGCATCAAGAAGCATCAAGAACCATCGATCTCCGATCTCCGGAGGGGAGTGATGTAGCGACATCTATGTCGTCACAAATTAAGTAATCCTGCATCGCGCAAGTAAGATTCGCGGCGCGATTGGATTGTTGGTTTCGGCTGTTAGTGCAGAGAGTACCTGTTGTAAATAAATAAATAAATAAATATAGAACAAACCCGAAATCATCTATCGGGCAGTAGCCCACCAGATATAACACCTGTCTGGTCGGAGGATCCTCCCTTTACAACGGAGGTATGTGGGACTTTACTCTCTGTTCCACTACCCTCAAAGTACTATTAAACAATACTTCCTGCTAAATTTCAGGATTCTAGGTTCTAGGAACGGAAGGACCTTATGAATTTTGTCGTCAGATAGAGTCGAAAACGTATCTTTTTTTGCGACATAAACTGCTTGGGGGAAGCCTTTGCCCAGCAGTGGGACAGTAAGGGCTAAAAATAAGCTGCTATATCTCTTATTTCCGTTAACTTAGAAGTTTGATTTTGTTACAGTTTCAATGGACCACAGACTTGAGTATATTATGGTTTTATTTTAATTCGATACCTTCACGCTTTCTCGAGATACATGATTTTGACAGAGAGACAGACTGACAGACGGACAACAAAGTGATTCTATAAGGGTACCGTTTTTTTCCTTTTGAGATACGGAATCCTAAAAAAATAAAGACCAATAGACGAAAGAGGCAATCGCTTTTGACTTACAACTGTTACCAAAGAAACCCCTACGGCGCGCACCGTTCCCGCGCGCCTCAAGGAGTTGTCAGCAGACTGTAGGGGTCCAGCAGGGCCGAAGCCTACTGGGGCCAAAGGTTATGTGAGACTGTCACCATGGGCCCCGGGATAAAGGCAAGGAACGGAAAGGTAGGTTTTTAGTCAGTAAAAGTATGAGACTATTTCCCGCCTCACCCAAGGGCGGGATTTGTCATTGGATGATTTTACCTACCTACTATAAAAAAAAAACCAAAGAAACCCTAAAAAATACGAAGTTTTGAAACTATACCGATTACATCATAATCTCACTGAAACTTCACGTATTTTGTTTCGGGAATCAATTCGCAACTAATACCGGATTCCGTTCGCGGATTTCCTTGTAAGTTAGCGGTACATGTTTCTTAGTTCCATGTTCCGGTAACGTTTGTAACGTTTTTGCTTGACTTTTGGTAAACTGTTAGTTTCCTTTGTGTCATTTAGATAGGATATTAGGAAGAAGGACAATGGTGGATAAGCCTGAAAAAAGAAACGCTTAGAAAACCGACTTTGACTGGCTTGTTGGTCTAGTGGCCACTGCTATGCCGAAAGTCTTGAGTTCAATTCCCACCCAGGACAAATGTTTGTGTGATGAGCACGATCATTTGTTCTGTGTCTGGGAGTAATTTATTTATAATATGTATTTAGAAATACATGTATGAGTATGTTTATCAGTTGTCTAGTGCCCATAACACAAGCTCTGCTTAGCTTGTGACGTTGTGTGATAGTGTTAAAAAAACTCCGTGGTCATCTTCAAAAGAATAGCGAATTGTTTCAGTATGTTACTTTTTATAAGTTCGTCATGGGTGTCGGGAGTTGTAGGGCGATCCCCGACTATTTTAGGCGCGGGTTCGTGGATGACGAGCAATGGATAGCTCACCGCCCGGCCGTCAGGTAAGGACGTTGACGGCCCGTAGTATTCCACGCGCCCCTCAAAGGGATATCAGCTAAACCGTAGAAGCCCAATAGAGCCGAGGACGATGCGACGGAATTTCTGAAAAGGATACTTTTGTCCTGGATGACAAACGGCCAATCAAGGATACTGGTGGTTTTTGGTCAATGGTCAGTGAAAGGTTAACACGCCTTCTCGCTCCACCCTAGAGCGAAAGAAGTAATAGGATGATTTAAATCATTTTCAGATTCAGATTTAAAAAAAAAACATCAACATTACAGCCGAAAGTCGTCACCGAACATAAGCCTCTTTATTAGATGATTACCCACGTACGAGTACTTGTTTATAAAGACGCGGCGCGTTTGGCGTTCGTCGTACATTGCACCAGCGGGCCGCGTCACCGCACGCGCAAACACAAACATATGACAATGTACTAACACAAACAAAAACAGGTTTAACATAAACAGTTTTTCTTTCTTTCTTTTTTTTACTACGACCGCCCAACGCGCCGCGTCTCCGTAAACAACCCCTAAAAGTATTTTTACAGACAAACAAACTCAAAGTCATCTCCACAAGATACCACATCGACATTGCGTCATAAATCTCGTAACACGACGTCATCGCTACAAATCAACCATCAGTGACGTCACAGTCGCGACAGATTGAATTTATGATGTGTTTCCGCAACAATATGTGGGTAGTTGAATATAAATAGGTCTGAGTTGCGTTTTATTTGAGAAATGTGTCTTGGGGAAGGAAAATGAGGTATCGCTGGACGTGTTTTGTGTCTGAAGCTGTTATGACCACAATTTACTTGTTTTTTTTTCATAATAGTTTTTTTCTATGCATTGATATAATATAAGGAAAGATACGTTACGCGCTAACATCCCAATCAGAAAACCTTAACTCTGTGCATAACTACATGCAACGAAACTCAACCATCTATGATCAGTGTCATCACAGTCGCAAACCTACAGTCACTGATAGACAAGGACATAGAAGAGCGGCGACTGGCGCTCACCGGCCGTAAGCTTGCGCCTACGATGGTCAGGAATCGCTCTGCAACTTCCGATACCCATGGTGTATTTCTGACCATTTTTCAACTCGGTTGACTTCGGCTGCCAGACTCGGACTCGGTCCTTACAGGGTGGCCAGACGGCAAGCTACCCATTGCTCACCGTCTGTAAGCCTACGGTGGCCAGGAATCGCCCTGCAACTCCCTTTTTCTCAACTTTATTCTGTTGGGTTTGAGTCGAATCGTCTATTAATAGCTGAATTACTCAATGTTATAAATATATAAAAAAAAAAAAAAACTGTTGGTCTGGGATTCTCGTACTCCGCTTTACTATTCTCAAAAATTAAATAAATAATAATATTTCATTTACCTCTAGATCAATCAATATACCTCAATCATTCAAATTAAATAAATCAAATTAGTTAATTAGAATTTATTACTTCAATGCTATTCCAATAACAAAATAAGCAATTTCTTTATTTTTTTATGAGTCTGTCTATCAAAATAAATTTTATTATTCTCGAATACGAAATGGGACTGTAAAAATTACATTTCGTTTTTTTTTTATAATTTATTGACTTCATATTTTATACTAGCGACCCGCCCCAGCTTCGCACGGGGATATTAAATATATTTATTTGTATCATACATATTAACCTTTCTCTTGAATCACCCTATCTATCAAAAAAACCGTATCAAAATCCGTTGCGTAGTTTTAAAGATCTAAGCATACACATGGACAGACAACGGGAAGTGACTTTGGTTTTATACCATGTAGTGAAGATGTTTGTCAGCTTTACGTAATTTCTAGAATTACAACATTACCCCAGGTAGTGTTGTTGGTAATCTGGCATAAAAACATTGGTCTTTATTATTTATTTTCATTTGTTTTTTTTTTATCATTGATTTGTAAATCGAATCACCTGATGGTAAGCGATGATATGGTCGTCCTATACGGTAGTCTTTTTTTCTGTTAGGCCGCCAAAATTCATCAGTACCATTTTAATCACTATACAATTTGACCAAAAACTGGAACATCCACGATAGATCCACAATTATATACCTACATTATTTAAAACACTAATTAAAACTATATATACCTACACTAAAACCCACTCCTAACTAAAAAATGGCGTCATAAAACTCCTCCGCATCGCTGTCGACTGGAAGTATGCCCAAAATGCTGGCGGCATTGCCACGTCGTATGGCAATGCTTAAACTCTGACCGAGGTAAAGGCCAGCCCTTGGGTCACGCGAAGTGTCAACTAAGCGTTTGGAGAGATCTTTAAAAAGCGCATGAGTAGGTTGACCCGATAAATCTAAGTCAATTTATTAGTATATTCAAGTAAATTAACCAGCTAAAATAATGTACCATTTCTTTACTTAAAATGACTAAAACAAAGACAAGACAAGTTACAAATTTACCTTTCGTGATTCTTGTAACTTGTCTTGACTTTGAACAACATAAGTTTTGAGCTTAAACACGTGTAGACTATTATAATATTTAAGTTTGACTCGAAAGTTTAAGCCCTCAAGCTGAATTTATGGACTTTAATAGTTCTAAACTAAAAAGAGATTTAGAAAAAAACTAAAGAAAATTTTTCGCTGAAACTTTGTCTATAAATAATGGTCTTTATCGAAATTCGATAAAATGTCCTTATCCTTTGCTATTCTTGTAACCGTTAAATTAGATAAAATAAAATAATTTTCAAATATTTCCTTCTCACTAAATCTTGTATCTCGTCATTGGAAAAATGGTCTATAATTTAAAAGGAGTGAAACAATGGACTAGGTACCGACATAGCCCGAAGAATCGCCGAACTGAAGTGAGGGTGGGCATATTGTTCGCAGAACAGATGGCCGTTGGAGCCGAAAGTTCTGGAGTAGCAACAACGAGACGAAAGACGCAGTGTGATAGGATAGCGGGAATCTGATGGATGCGAGACGCACAGGACCGTGCATTGTGTCGACACTTGGTGGAGGCTACATTTAACAGTAAATGTCTTTCGGCTGAAACCCCTCACCAGGTCATCAATCCACCTTTGACTAGCTTCTTGGTCTAGTGGTTGGTGGCCCTGCTAAGCCGGAGGTCGTGGGTTCGATTCCCACCCAAGACACATGTTTGAGTGATAAGCACGATCATTTGTTCTGTCTGGGTGTAATTTATCTACTGTATGTATTTAGAAATATATAAGTATTTATTAGCTGTCTAGTACTCATAGCACAAGCTCTGCTTAGTTTGAAACTAGATGGCGTTGTGTGATAGTTGTGAAATATTATTATTACCTGGGAGGCCTTTCAACACTGCGTCTTCCGGAGCGCGGTCGTCATTCTAGAACCTTTCGGCCCCAAGGGCCGATCTGTTCGGCGAGCAGTGTGTCCTGCCCACTAGGAGCTAAAAACATACTTAGGGTTTCTATGTATATATTCATCTTCTTGCAAACAAGTCACACTCCGTCGTTAGCGTCAGAAGATAGCTCTTGTCAAGCCTGCTCTGAAATTAGTTTATTAAGACTGGTCCTTTTGCCCTGGTATAAGTCTAGTGCGACCAAGATCAACAGCGCTTCCGACTCGAAGCAATTAAAGTGCACTATACCAGGACACTTGGGACTGCCTTGAATGTCGCGGCCAAATTAAACTGAAGATATTTCTGAAGACATTAAAAACTACTCTTTAACGTGTACTGCAAGAAGGGTTATATTTGTTCTTAAAGTGCAAATTTAAAGTGAACTGGTCAATTGCGAGTCAGAATTGTGTTCGAAGGGTTTCGTAACATTAGATGTCTATAAAACTTTATTTTACAGTATTTCTTTTTATTCTGTGTGTGAAACTTTTAGCTGTCTGTCAGACGTTGTTCATGACATACAGACTAGTGACAGACAGACAGACGGATAGTTGAGTTTCAGTAATAGGGTCCCGTTTTTGCCCTTTGGTTACGGAACCCCAAGTCTGTAAGGTGATCTTTAAAGTTCCTTTAAATGATTTGTCTTTGTGATTCTCTGAAGGTCATTTTGTGTGGAATTGTCAAGTTAAATAGCAAAGTGGCTTGTCTCTTTTATAGACGCACGTGTTTTCATTCGGTTCCCTTAAAATTATTGACCTGAATTAATAGTACTGTTACTAGATCAGTACTAATCAGGATGTCTTTCGGCTGAAATGATGACGTTGATGACAATGTGTGGCGGTCCCACAACTACATTTCACATTGGATGGTCGGTTCCGGATAGCGTGTGAAGCGAAGAAAGCTCTTTCTACTTTATTGTCTAAGGAATTCCTAATAATAACAACGTACCACAACTACCGTAGTATCAAACCGAAATCGATCACAATACAGATTACATAATAATCGATCCTAATTACCGTGATCGGTGTACCGAGACGAAAATCAATTAGTTAACGACTATGAAACACCAGTGCAGTGCCAGCGTTATCGATTTATCACAATTCTCGATTGTCGATCAATCTAATCGACACTGCGTTGATTTATATGAATTTGATAGTTCAAACTGTGACGGGTTTTAGTGACGTTTTGAATTTGGATTCAGGGATTTTGATTTTAGAAGGACCAACGAAAATATTTGAATTGATCAAATAGGTATTTGAATTTGGAATCTGTTCTAGCTTTTTGTTTTTAGCTTTGTGCATGCCAGTGTCAAGTTTAGAAAGTTCTTAGTTTTAAATAGAGAGTAGATTGTTTTCCATTCGAATACCTATGGATGTAACATATTCTAATGATTTTGGGAGCAAATGCATCTTCTTGGCATTTTTGGCAAGTTTTGTTGAGGTAGTCGATAGGTAGGTATAAAAATAAAATTATCAGTTCCACCTTATGTTCCTTTTTACTTTTTTTCTCTTTACTCTTACCCAGCTCATTTTTTTTTAATGATATATTACTTCTTCTTTTTTTTAGAGTTATCGTGGCCCTGAAACGCAAAGGACAACTGAAGGACACTGGTGGTTTTAGTCAGTTAGGGTGAGTAAGATCGTGTCTTTAATTCAAAATAAAATTGTTAAAAAATCGTCAGTCAAAAATGTGAAACTAAATTGCATGTTCCAAAGCATAGATTTTTGTGTAGAGGAACGTGCAAGAAACTATGGACACACTTATAAATTATGTTCATAAATTAACTAAGAAACGACTTATATTAACTTTCTTTTCTGCTACAACATAAGCATTTATTTTTTAAGTCATAAATTTTCAAATAATATCTGATATAATATCTGCCTTCGTCGCTATTTGAGATAGTTCTTGAAACATTTTAAGTAAACATAAATATCGTTTTCTTTCTTGACAGGGGTATAAAATATGAAGCCTTGATGCAAGATGGACGCCGAGAGCGTCCGGTGACGTCACAAGGACGCGGGAAGCGTTTACTGTTCGATTTTTAAATAATTTAAAAAAAAGTTTGATGTTATATTTTGAACTAGATTTTGCTAGCGGCTTCCCCCGCGTAATGGTAGTTTTCTTTATACAAACTTTGCACCTTCATTTTATACCTATAGGGTATGAATTTAAGAAAACCCGCTATTAGTGCTCGCCTACGTCATAAAGGGAAACCTTGTGCAAAATTGAACACTCCTAAATCCATTGATTTCGGCTGTCTATTGATAGGTCAGTCAGTCAGTTTTTCCATTTATAAAAAGGTATAAAAGAAAATCCAAAAAAAAAAACCGTTGGCAAACAAGTACTTGTAGACTAAGAGCCAAATTCACTAATAAACTAATCGCGATTCGTTCAAACAAAACGCAGTTTGAGCGACTAATCGAGATTATAGCTTCATTTTGCGTTTCACCGCGATGAATTGAACCTAGTTTACGCTAAACTCAGTTTCAATTCTTTTGTTGTCGCCCGCATGTTTACGACACAGGTCTTTAAACTAGGTTACGCTAAGCTCAGTTTAGTTGAACTAAGTTTTTATATTGAATGATGAAATCAGCCCTTAGTTTTCGAGTTGTTTGGATTAATAAGCTTTATATATTTTTAGGGCTCAGCATCTTAGTCGACAAAAATGAAACCCTTATAGGATTACTTTGTTGTTTTTTTGTCAAGTCAAAACCCTATTTCTGAGCCGCGTGCTGACATTAACATTAAACACTCGGTTCTACTGCTTCTTGAAGCATTTAATCATTTCAACGCCACTGGTCTGATATATAGAATTACTAGTAATTAGTGACAGATACTTAAACACGTGATTGTAGTCACGATAATAACAACTTTTACTATGGCACCAAACCTGAAATCGCGAAAACCTAACCTTACCTAACCTAACTGGTCAAAATGTACCTACTGAACTTCGCTGATTTTTTCCAAATAGTTGTTTGTTATCATAAATACAATTACGTGTTTAAGTATCGGTCACTAATTACCAGTCATCCTATTGTCTTCGAAAATTAAAGAAGAAAATGAATTTCAAAAAGAAAACAGATTAATCAGAAAAGACTTATGCGGTAACACTACAATATGTATGAAAATTAAATGGGTTAAGACAAATTACAATTTTTTATGTCAACTTATGTTACGATATATCTAAGTGTAGGTATTTTGGAACCCGGAATTTAAAACATAAATAAAAAAATACCCGGAATTTAAAACATAAATTAAAAAAAAACCCGGAATTTAAAACATAAATAAAAAAAACCCGGAATTTTAGGGTTGTAGTGTTTTTTATAATAACTACCTAGGTGTTGGTATTTCGGAACCCGGAATTGTGGTAGCAAAATTTTACAATAGTTAAATTAGTTTGGAATCAAAACGTTAAACTAAAATAAAGCCTATAAAACAATAACCTCTATTAGGCAAAACAATCCAGGAAATATTGCAGAACAAATACGATTCCAAATCGATAAGTCTGCAAGTTACGATTCAATCGAGAACGGATTCGCGCTAAACGTACATAAGTTTCAGTTAGTTCCGATTTATTCCGCTGGAGGCGTGGCGATAGCTCGATTTACGTTAAGCCGTGGAGAGGTGATTTTAAGTTCAATTTTTACAACCATTTATTTATCTTGCTTGCAATGTTTGTATGTTTATTTAGGTCAAATGTTGCAAATGAATTTTGAATCAGTTCCCCCGCGAGGTTATCGTCAAAAGTGAAACCTATGGCATTTTTTAAGGCCTGTATGAGAAATCAATAGCAAAAAGAATTAGGTCTACCAACCGTAATAAAACAAAATTGGAGACTATTTAGTAGATTGCTATAGCTTTTTTTATCAGGTGTTATTTTTGAGTTTGGTTTCGGTATTTATGGTGTGTACGCATTAAATAGTATCAATCACTATCGCAACACTAATGCGTATATTTTCGATTCATTTATCACTTATTATTTTACAAAAAAAAAACTAGTGTATAAAATATAACAGTATTAACTAACTTAATCTATTTTATCAATATTAACCTCAAAATGTTACGTATTATACTAGCAATGCTTCTATACGTATCTTCGCTGGGTTACGCTTTAAGGACCTTGTTTTTTTGCTAATGATTTCTCTTATTGTCCTCTAACATATGTTTCATTTCTGGCGAAAAGAAAAAAATAAATCTGGTTGGCTGGCTTTTATATGGCATACCATTTTTTAAATGCATTTTTTTACATTATCCTGTTTTGTGAAAAGCAACTTCATTTGTAGAATTCGAATTTAATCTTTTAGCAATAAACGTAAATAAAAGGTATTGAATATTTAAAAACTATTTAATATTTTCTAACTGTTAAATTCCATTCTTTAACTATTACTTAAATAGTTAATTACTCAAGCACTAAGCGAACACACCGCACACCTATTGTCTTTCTATTGTGTCTCTAATTACGGTATTCAAATCATTAAAATACAAGAGTAGGTACCTAGATTGGTACCTAGTAATAAAACTAGAGTTCCAAAAAGTAATTTGGAAAGCAAACTCGAAACAATTCCCCGCATGAGCTAACTATTACACTAAAATAATATGGAAATGGAAGAATAATTCATAGTTAATGCTGTTTGCATTGAGTTTGGTCCCAAAGGAAGGTCTTCCAATCAGGAAGTAAGTTACTAGAAAATGAAATAGACTACACACGATTTTATACCCTAGCTTTAAAAGATTTAAGTTCAAAATATCATGTTAAATTGTCACGTAAAAATGTCGCAGATAGTACATAGAATTTTTTTGTTGTCGACGGACGCTTGGTTTCGTTTGAGAACTTTATTTTCCAAACCAATAAATGGCGGAAGTTATTGAGTAGTGTCTAGAACTTGTTTCTGTATTTTGTACAGCTTGTTTTAAATTATTAAAAGTTTTTCTACTGTAAACTTGTTCATTTTTGTGTCTTTTGTTTTCGTGTTATCAATATCTTTTTGCCCTTTTGTTGCATTGCATCAGCCTTATAATGTTCCCACTGCTGGGAGTCAAGCCTCCTCTCTAGAAGAGGGAATGGGCCGTAATCCACCACGTGGGCTCAGTGCGGTTTGGTGGATGTCACATGTCTTCAAATTTTTGGTTCTAGAACATGCCGGTTTCATTACGATGTTTTCCTTCACCGTTTTTGAGAGCAGTGGTGATGAAATAAATTACATAAAGTAATGCGCCTATCCTTGTCCCGTGTTATTTTGGGTCGGTGTAACACGTTTTTTTTCTTCCATTTTGTCCTGTTACCCGTCATCATGGTTGATAAAATCGTTAGTCTAATCAACTCCGATGTCATTTTTAAGTAACTAATTAATTCGTTTGTTTCACTAAAAATGTTAAAATAACAGATTAGTACAGTTTAAATTTAAAAAAGGACAGTTTTTTTTTAATGCCAATCACGTCATGAAGTGATCAACTCTACGATCTGGCCACGACATATACACGGTTTTCTGATTGTTTTAATCCAGTGGAGGGTATCCGGTACATGAAACACTATCGATATGTAAAGATAAAATTAGTAAAAAATAAAATAATTTCAATCTAAAACTCGAATTAATATACGTATGTACGAAATTATTATTTTTAAGTAAACGTCAGCTGAGCGAGTTCAATGATTTGTAGGTAGTTGTCGATCATTGCGTACTAACTACAGTACGGCCGACGGATCTTGGCGCGTCTAAAGTTAGGCACTGCGAAGTTTAACTTTAAAAATAAGCGCGCCAAATAAATGATTTATAAAAATAAATGCCAATAACAGTTGTTAACAGCAATAACAACTGCTATTGGCATTTAGTTTTTCGAACCTTTTATTTTTTTACGAGTGCACAAGCTTAACTTTAGACGCGCCAAGATCCGTTGGCCATACTGTACCTACAGATTACTGTACATATCTAACTCCATACTCAAGTACCAGAAAATCATAAACGATAAGAAGGCCTAATTAATTCTGAACATGTTCACAAATATTCGTGCCCCTCACCTTATAAGCAATACCTCCTTAATAGCAATTCCTCGCGTAGTTCAAGTACCATCTAAGTACTCGAAGATTTTTCCCCTTTCTTTTCTCCAACTCAGGCACGTTCAGAATTCAGCTATCTATAGACATTACCCTTTAAAATTACCATTGGAATTTGTTTGACTGAATTCAGAAGAGCCATTGAGTTCATTTTATCACAGTTTCAATTTTCGTTCTGGAAATTCAAGAGCATCTATGCTCGGAATTGTTGGACCGTTAGGCGTCGTATGAGCTTTGGGGGAATTGTATATAGATTAGATGTTACTAAAAGTATTTGTTATTTTTGTTCGAGGGCTTTTGGTTAGAATAGAAAGCAACTACGCGTACCCAACTAACTTACTCTATGTTGCATCGATGCAGTTGTTTTCTTTGAGTATACAATATTATCTTTAGTATATGCGAAAACTGAATATAGTTTGTTCAGAATCAGTAACTGAATCGATTCCAATAATTTTTACACCATGACTCTTATTTCTACATTAGTACTAGCCATCTATCGCTTATGGACAAAAGTCAAACGATTTATGACCATTTTATTTTAAAATCATTACAGTATCATTATAGGTATGTTTTTTAGACATAGACCGACCTCTTTGTTACCACATAGGCCCCCAACTCCATACCACACTCGCCTCCGGCTCGTGCGAACTCGGTCGCAATGACAATTTTTCTGCACTTGTATCAAAATGTACTTGTTTTTCAGTTTAGCATTAAACTCACATACAACCCAAAAATAAACTTAAGAATGAAGTGTTAATCCGTAAACTTCAAAATATTTAAAGAGGATAATGCTAAAAAAATACAACATCAAGAATAAAAGCTAAAATTCAATAGGCCCATTAGTTACAGCATCAAGTTTTCTTACGGTGTTCAATGCCGACCGATGTTTTCCGAAGACATCCGATTCGTTACGAAGTGTATTTATTTCGATGCCTTTCACATAATACGTCACTAGTACGACGTACTAATGTCCCGAGAAAAAAGGGGTTTGAAATGATAAATGGTGAAAGAACAAATTCAGAAAGAAAGTGAGAGACAAAAGCGAATTGACAAAAAGAATTCGGTTTACGTTACAATATTTCTTTTATGTGAAATTGCCAAAATTACATACACTTTTACCTTTTTTGTTTCTTTCGACACAGATATTGTTTTGTTCCGTTTACATGCTTGATGTATTTCTTTCCGATTTGTGTTTCTTTGATGAAATTTTTATGTTTTGCGAAACGTTTGAGAGGAGAAATATGTCATTATATTGAACGTTTGTTATTTCTATTATTCTTGATACAATTTTCAGTAATGCCTTTGTGGTGATATACAATTACTTTAAAAGAAAGATTTTGTAAATAATAATCTTTAATGGGTGCCCCAGTGACCGCACATATGGGTGTCTTTGGTTAAGTAATCGTGATATTAATTCGGAAAAAAAATTAAAAGCATGTGTTTCGTTATTAATCAGCGAGTGGTATTATGTGCATTGTAGGTGTTATAGTTTCTGAGATTTCGTGATTAACCAGCGAGTGGTATTATGTGCATTGTAGGTGTTATGGTTTCTGAGATTTCGTGATTAACCAGCGAGTGGTATTATGTGCATTGTAGGTGTTATGGTTTCTGAGATTTCGTGATTAATCAGCGAGTGGTATTATGTGCATTGTAGGTGTTATGGTTTCTGAGATTTCGTGATTAACCAGCGAGTGGTATTATGTGCATTGTAGGTGTTATGGTTTCTGAGATTTCGTGATTAACCAGCGAGTGGTATTATGTGCATTGTAGGTGTTATGGTTTCTGAGATTTCGTGATTAATCAGTGAGTGGTATTATGTGCATTGTAGGTGTTAGTTTCTAAGATTTAGTGATTAATCAGCGAGTGGTATTATGTGCATTGTAGGTGTTGGTTTCTAAGATTTCGTGATTAATCAGCGAGTGGTATTATGTGCATTGTAGGTGTTGGTTTCTAAGATTTCGTGATTAATCAGCGAGTGGTATTATGTGCATTGTAGGTTTTATAGTTTCTGAGATTTCGTGATTAATTAGCGAGTGGTATTATGTGCATTGTAGGTGTTATAGTTTCTGAGATTTTGTGATTAATCAGCGAGTGGTATTATGTGCATTGTAGGTGTTGGTTTCTAAGATTTCGTGATTAATCAGCGAGTGGTATTATGTGCATTGTAGGTGTTGGTTTCTAAGATTTCGTGATTAATCAGCGAGTGGTATTATGTGCATTGTAGGTGTTGGTTTCTAAGATTTCGTGATTAATCAGCGAGTGGTATTATGTGCATTGTAGGTGTTATAGTTTCTGAGATTTTGTGATTAATCAGCGAGTGGTATTATGTGCATTGTAGGCGTTATATTTTCTGAGATTTCGTGATTAATCAGTGATGGTATTTCGCTTTATACATATGTATATAGATATAGACCATGAATTACGTATCCATTATCATACAATACAACCGTTATGTATCTAAGTACCAATAAACACACAGTATACTCCACATTTTGTTATCCTACTCAAACAAAACTACAGCTTCAGTTTAAGCTAATGTTGATGTTGGAGATAATTGTTTTGCCGATAGCACTATAACGTGATAGGACTAGTAGAATATGTACGCATAACTTGGAGTTTGGATTTCTGTTTACGTTGTTTTAGAAGGAACGTTGCGGAATTTGTATTTAGGTCCTTAGGCCTTGTTTACGTAGGCGCGGCGCATTGCGCGGCGCGTTGGGCGCTTCGTCGTACATTGCAGCAGCAATGTACGAAGGACCTCCTGACGCGCCGCGCAACGCACCGCGTCTCCGTAATCGAGCAGTTATAGTTTACGGGCAGCGAGTAGTTTGATGTCCGGTCGTATGGTAAGGACCAAACTAGGATCGACGCGATTGAGAACATCAGCTGGGCGAGTTCAATGACCTGTAGATAGTTAGTACGCAACGACTGACAACTACCTACAAGGTCATTGACTCGTTTACTTAAAGAAATTAGTTTCGTACATGCGCATATTAACTCGATAGTGTTTCATGTACCGGATCGACCCTACGCGGGATTAAAACGATCAAAATTTAACGGCGTATAAGTAAAATAGTTACTATTTTGGTACACAATTAAGTTTCCTATAATTAAGTATTCTATTGTATTCTAGCAATATAAGCTCCTCATTTCGCTGGTGACCTGAGAGGCTATTGATGATTTGACACAGTGAAACTATATTTGGTACGGTTGTTAATCATATTTTAATGACCATAGAACCCTACATTGACCTGCAAAGTGCAAAAAAAGCAAGTCAATTTGAATTTAGGTGTCATCAAGGCTAGAATGAATATAGGCTCTAAGAGCGTCCAACCAGAGGTACATTTTCATGCAACCGTTCTTACGTGATTATACTGTTATTACATATCTTTCTCCATATATTTTGGATACACATTTCTCCATATATTTTAGATACACATTTCTCCATATATTTTGGAAACACATTTCTCCATATATTTTGGAAACACATTTCTCCATATATTTTGGATACACATTTCTCCATATATTTTGGAAACACATTTCTCCATATATTTTGGATACACATTTCTCCATATATTTTGGATACACATTTCTCCATATATTTTGGATACACATTTCTCCATATATTTTGGATACACATTTCTCCATATATTTTGGATACACATTTATCCATATATTTTGGATACACAGATATCTTGTGGATATTATCTAGGCTTCTATAGAAATAAAAACATAAATTTTTGTAAAACTAATTCAGTAAAGACCTCTGAAAATCTGCTATTTCACGTGAGCTTTGGCCCTCCATAATGTCCATTTATTAAAAAATATAAAAAAGTACATCTAAAGAACCCAAAAAACCAATTAAGACTCCACGATTTTCAACCAAATTCAGGTCAGGAAGAAACGCGTCACCATCGGAAGCTATTAAGGCAATAGTTCTCCGCGATTGGTCCAATCTCCTAACCAATAGGTACTTAACGTTATTTATAACTGGATGAACTGGCTGTGGTTTACTTAAATCAAGTTTAAAGCTGCCCTGAAAAGTGTAAATGTAGAATAAATTACCTATGTGGTTTAAAAGTAGGTTTTTTGAAGCTACTACTAGTTGAGAAGGGTTATTATTGAAATTTACAATTTGCCTGCTGCGATCTTTCCGTCCGGTTATAATTTAGGCAAGTGCAATATATCCTCGATCACATCTTCGTTTATCATCAGGATACATACTTTACAAAGATATATTTACCTTTTTTCTAGACTTAAAGTTTTGTTTCCTGATAGCTACAACGTAGGGAAGTTGTAGCTATCTGCCCCCCTAGCCAAATTATAATCGTTTCGTTTTGCGTTAACACTTGGAGTTGGCCACGCCCCCAATTTTTTTGTTCGAATAAAGGAGTTGGTGGCGTGGCCAACTTCAAGCGTAAACGCAAAACGAAACGATTGTAACTTGGCTAGCGGGGCAGGAAACATTAATAAATATGTAATAATGATAAAGCGAGAACTACACTGCACAGACGTTCGCCGCATACGCCGATCTGGGCGCGGCCGTAACCATACATTTTATATGGAAACTACACTCTTAGAACAACACTTGATACTGGCTTGGTAAGGTTTTTCCGAATCAAAAAGCAGTTTATTTTAAGTAACTACAAAATGATTTTCGGACTAAGTCAAAGGATACCCAGGTTTTGGTTTATTTGCGAGTGTCAAAATATGCAACTAAATGGAGCATGGTTTTTTTTATGGTAGGTAAAATCATCCAATGACAAATCCCGCCCTTGGGCGGAGCGGGAAGTAGTGTCAGACTCTTACTGACTAAAAACCTACCCCGTTCCTTCGTTGCCTATCGTGCCGGGGCCGGGTATTCCTTTCGAAAGCTGACCTATGACCCCAGCAGGCAAATGGAGCATGGTTATGCTCCGTTGTAATCTAAAGACTTAGAAGTTGGAATTTTTCGGTGCTTCATAGGATAGCAGACTTGAGAGTTTGACATTCGTTTTAATTTGATACCTTTACGCGTTCCTGAGAGAAAAGGTCTTGAAAGACGGACATACAAACAACAAAATGATTCAATAAGCGTTCCGCTTTTACAGACGGTGGTACGGTACCCTAAAAAGGCAAATACCATCAAGATCAATAAGAAAATGGCTTATAATAAAATGCCATTATCTAAAGAGGAAAAGGCTTCAGGAAATAAATATATCACTTTCATAGAATAGATTGTAGGAGTGACGGCAAAGCACCCTTGATTGATCCAATTGTCCGTGTTGGGTTTAGATCACTCTAGCCTGGTTATTTACAGGTATCTCATGTCAAGTGATTTTATTGGTCATACTAGCTTCTGCTAGCTGCTTCGTCCGCGTGAAATTCGGTTTATCCCAGGGGTGGAGTTTCGTATATCCGTTCTTAGCGGACGTCTGCACCCTATAAGGAACCTACCTGCCAAATTTTAAGCTTTTAGGTGTTATAGTTTCTGAGATTTCGTGATTAATCAGCGAGTGGTATTTCGCTTTTCTAAATTTATATTTTTATGATTTTTACTGATGGGTGGGCTCGCGGATGACGAGTAATGAGTATCTTGCCGTCCGGTCGTTTGGTAACCGTCCGGATTGAGCCCGAGTCGTTGACGGCGCCTAGCGTTCCAACCCCTCCCCAAAAAGATGTCTGCAAAACAGTAGGTGTCAGGCAGGGCCGATGAGGCCACTAGGACTCCAGGGTATTTCTGAAAACAAAACTTGTGTTCCTAGAAATCAGAAATCAGAATAGTTTATTTCAAATAGACAAATTATGTCAAAATGTCGGTCAGTCCATAAAAAAAAGTGAAGCTAAATTCAAATTGCACGTTCTCGTGAGATCTCTATGGAGAAGAACGTGCAAGAAACTCCATGGTTATAAATAAATCTTGGTTACATATTTCTTGTCGCTTCTATTAAGTGAGCTTAATGAAAAAAATTACAAGTAATGAAAAAATTAAATAAACTAATTAAAAAATTGAAATTGAATTAAGCCACTGGCAGTTAAGAGATGACCAGTCCCAAATGACGGCGCCCGTTCACGAGCATGACGCGTGCCTCAGCACAGCAGAACACAAAGGATAACATAAAACTTGTGTTACAAAACCTAAATTGGTGGAAGTAAGTGCGGATCACTCAGCTGCTGAACTCAGGTGATAAAATGGAATCAGAAATGTTAAAATACCAATCTGTTGACTATCTCAGGCTGTATCTTTTATATTTGACTGGCCTGTTGGTCTAGTGGTTAGTGGCCTTGACTGCTATGCCGGAGGTCGTGGGTTCGATTCCCACCCAGGACAAATGTTTGTGTGATGAGCACGATCATTTGTGCTGTGTCTGGGTGTAATTTATCTATAATATGTATGTATTTAGAAATAAAAGTAAGTTTATCAGTTGTCTAGTACCTATAACACAAGCTTTGCTTAGCTTGGGACTAGACGACGTTGTGTGATAGTGTGTGTGATATTATATATTATATTATTATTATTTTAAGAGGTAGACAGTTGAATTTTGCACATAATTTGTAATAAAGAAAAAAGTTAAAAGGGGTTTCCATACAAGAAACGTATGGCGTTTTGGTACGGAACCCTTCGTGAGCGAGTCCAACTCGCACTTGACCAATTTTTGTCATGTAAAGTTCAAATCTTATTTTCAAGACAGCACTAATACACAAACTTTAATGCAGCTCAAACCATTAATTTTACTAGTTTACCTCGAAGATAATCTCAGCCAAGGAATGCTGATGGTCACAGATGTTTCTTACAAAATCACGGGCGAGTTGGGGTGAGGGCTTAGGGTACACAGCTGGGTAAAAAGGATGGCCACTACTTAGCTCATATAAGATTCCTTAAAACTACATGTACATACGTTTTTGTAACTTGAATCTGACTGTTATTTTTTTTTGTTTTGTGGATACGGTGATTATGGTGTTTTTTTTTAAATGTTTATTTGATAGTAAGTGATGATGTCGTCGGCAATGACATACACTTGCCTAGAAGTATCCTATTCACTCTTAATCCTGACGTCACTTTGAGCGACACCCCTCATCGTAGTCGCGGTCCTTCGAGCCGGATTATATATTGAGTCAAGCTCTAGGTGTGCTACTGATGGTTTTGACTTGGTAATAAAACTGTTTGATCTTGATTGTGTGTTTTGGGTAGGTACTAATTTTAACATAACATGACAAAACCAAAATAATGGTTAACATCCATGTTTATCCACTAGAAGCACACAGGACTGGCCATTTTGGCGACAATTAGGGGGAGGCCTATGTACAACAGTAGACGTCTTTTGGCTGAAATGATGATGATGATGACTAATTTTAAGACGATCGGTATGAGCACATTCTCAAGGGATCGGCCAGCGAGTGCATGGAAAGAGAATGTCGGAGACTGCGAAGTGGTGTGTGGCTCGATGACATCAGGAACACTCTTGACTTCTTTTAAGAAAGAAAGATCTTTAGGTTGCAGGTATTAGCAAGTACAGACTCCGGTAGGGAATTTAACTTCTTACTATACGCCAGGGTCCAAAGGTTATGTGAGACTGTCACCACGGGCCCCGGGATAAAGGCAAGGAACGGAAAGGTAGGTTTTTAGTCAGTAAAAAAAAACTATACGCCAGGGTAATGTGTTTTCAAAACATTTTTCGCGTTTGGGTGGGATATAGACTATGTACTAGTAGTGCATCGGAGTACGTTTAGTGGTCAAATGACAGAACAGACTTGGCAGAATTCGAGTGTGCAATTCTGACCCATGCTATCTGAAACCTTGGTAACTCGCAGTGCACTATGTCCAACTACGTCATTGATGATTGCATCACTGTCATCATGGGTTTGCAGTCAAGCAGTAGTCCATATAACTAATATAACTAAAAAAAAAAATGTAAATCAAATAAGAATGCTTATTATATTCAAAGCAGTTGTTAAAGTTGATGCAACAAAAAATATGAAATAAAGAAACCAAACTGTCAATTCAAGTGGCTCACTGCAAACGCAATAAGAATATCATTTAAATACCATTCCCTCCATCTTGGAGCTCACAATAAACACGCTTAGCATCTCGTTACCCAAGTTTTCCTACATAAATTAATTTAATTTTTATCCGCAGTTGAGGGTCTCAACAAGCTGCAGCTGTGACAACTGTCAGCGACAAATTCCTGCGGGCGAGAGTGGAAAGAGGACTATGTTATGTGACACACTGGTGAAGTAGAATGGGGAATAATGTTATGTTTGTTTGTGATTTGTGTGGGTTTGTTTATGTTATTTGTTTGTTTTGTGTTTGTTTGTGTGCAGATTTGTATTTGCCTACCGCGGTCTTCTCATCCGATTATAATTTGGGTGTCTTGAAGGCTAGAGTAAATAGGCTCTTAATAAACTAGTGCGCTTCACCATCAACGATTGCATCACTGTTTACCATCTGGTGGGATCGCAGTCAAGCACTAGTTTATATCAAATAAAAACAAAAATGACAACTTATTGCATGACATATAGGACCGTTCGTTGTAGCCACTTGGTGGCCTATGTCCAGCTGTGGACGTCTTTCGGCTGAAATGATAATGACAATTTATTGAAGACATATTATTAAACTTTCAGATAGAAGTTTGTGAGACGGTATAAAAAATTGCAAAACTCCTTTGAAAATACGAGGATCCTCCAAATAAAAGGGTACTTATTGTATCTGGTCCGGACAACAGCCCGATAGTTAATAACGGACATTTTCTAATCGCGTGGAGAACTTTGATACCGCATTGATTTTGGATTTTGAAATTTGGATACTATGTGGCGACATAGATGTCGCTACAAATGCATGCGCTAATTTTATGTGAGAAATCATTAAATACATCGAAGGACTGGAACAATTTGCCTGCTGCGGTCTACCCGTCCGATTATAATTTAGGTGTCCTCAAGACTACAGTGAAATATAGGCTCATAACAAAATAGTGTACCTCGCCATCAATGATTACATAACTGATTACCATCAGATGGAAACACAGTCAAGCACTAGTTTTTTCCAAGAATAAAACAATTTCCTTCCGTTCTAGGAGGAGCGAGAGGAAGTTTCAAGCTTTTATTCACTAAAGCCCGTGTTCTTTCAGATGCCCTTTCTACTTCAAGGCCGTGGGAAATGAATGATTTGAGTTTGAATTTTGAACACAATTTTCACAGATCTTAGTTTCCCGTCCCAACGATCCGTATGTCCCACACGCCGGTGGTCTCTCAACAATGTTCAGAATTACCACTACACATCGCTGCTCCCACTTGTGTCCGGCTATTTAGTTTATCAACTTTAACTAGTTACACCTTCAGCATTTCTTATCTGGAAAACTATACTTACATTTGTTGGTTAACTCTAACTTGTGCACCAGACTTTGTTTGGATGCAAATTTGCGACGTTGGAAACAAGAACATGGTAGAATTATCTGCTTCTTAGTTCTGCCAGTGGTTTTGCCTTCATAAAGTCGGATATTATTCTGAAGGAGCATACAAAGGGTATAAAAAGTATACAATGTGCGAATAAAAAACAAAAACGCCAGTTTGCCTGGAAGAGATCGCAGAATGCGATAAGGCCGCCAATTGTATGTTCTTAAATTTAAGGCTGAAATTGTATAATTTCCTAACTTGGTGTACAATAAAGCATATTATATAAATATAAAAACGCAGAACGAGTGTCCAGACATAGCCACAAGGGGCCGCGGCAAACAACGAAAAAGATGGCAGGACAACCTAGATATCTTTCTTGAGGATTAGAAAAAAGAAGCGATAAAATCGGGATCTTTGGAAGGTATGGAGAGAGGCCTTTGCCCAGCAGTGGAATAATTCTGGCTTTATTTTATTAATACGTAAAACACAGGATTACCTGATACAGCGACGCGGGGCCTTGGCAGACTACGAATGGCGGGACGACCTGGATGTCTTCCTAATAAATTGGAAAGAGAAAGCGAGGCATCGTAGTCATTGGAAAGAATTAAGGGGGGGCCTTTGCCCAGTAGGGGAACAATACAGGCTAATTCTATAATAATAATAATAAAAAAAAAACAAAATAATGTTCGAATTTACTTTTTCTCAGTCGAATTGAGATGTACATACCTACTCATTTTCACTACAAATAATTTGATTATGCATTTATTCAGCGTAAAACGAGTTTAAATCATTGTTATTTCTATCGTTTGAAGATGGCAAAGACAAACGTATTTGTTGCAAATGATTTTCTTGTGCAGCTGGTTCTAAATTTAAGCATCTATTTCTAGCAATTTAAAGCAAGTGGTGAAACATTTTGGACTACTTCGTCCAAATTGAAATTTATTTAACAACTAATAAAGTACGAGTAATATAAACGGTTTAAGCTGCACATTAATTATTCAATGCACAGCAGCAGAAAATCTGTGCAAAGCGTATATAATTTAATTTGATTTTCGAGCCATTAGCTAATATATACGGACTATAAGGGCGCTTTTACGTTAACGAGGTGAGAGGTAGGTAGTGGCTATAAGTCTTCTACTAATGTGTTAATAGTGCGCTACGTATATTCGTACAATTCAACTACACACCGTTACGCAGTTTGCCTACGCATTATGACACCGCACAAGCTTTTCGCTCAGCATCGCCTAAATATCACGTGAAAAGAAGCCTAAAACTTGTTGATAAAAGTTTTGATATCCCATTTTGATATCATTCGGTTACGCACCTTTTCACAGTTTGAAAGCGCACAAGCTTTTCTCTCAGTACCGCCCAAATATCTCGCGAAAAGTATTCAACACCTTTTTGATAAAAGTCTGCTACGCATCAGTGGCGTAGCTAGTCCCACAGTGAAGTAGCTAGTCCCACAGGGGCACCGCAAAAAAAAAAGGTGCTTTTTACAAATGCTTGGTTTACCATACGAAACGGTTGTGGATAACATGTTGCGAAGTTTTGCCTACATGGGGCCCCTGAGCGCGGGGGCCTCGTATGATTGATACGGCAGATACAGCGGTAGCTACGCCCGTGCTACGCATCTTCTTACCACTCGGGTATGCACCGTTTGGCTACAAAACCTCGCAACTCTTAACTGCACACCGTTTTACAGTTTACGTATCCTAGTATCCCTAGTAATGCGCAAGCTTCTCGCGTAGATGTGGTGAAAATAATCACATATTTTCTCAGCTCAGCTTCACAATTCGCACCCGCTTTGCTACCTCGCTCATGTCTGTTAGGAAAGAACCCTAAAGATTTAAGCAATTATGTTGTTAAACTAAAAAGACGTAAACATAAGTTTTATGAGTTAAACGAGATTTATGATATTGCATTTTAAGCTAGTTAAGTTTAACTAAAGTAAAGTTTTATCGTTTTACTATTATCCAGGAATTAACGAAAACGTTGCGAAAGAATTATGAGTTCATTTGGTGTAGAATTTTCGGTAGTCTATGTTCAAGAGATATACTAGAAAATAGTTTAAATAATATTAACCAGTGATTATTAATTATTTGAAAACAGTAATTAGAGACAGAATAGAAAGACAATAATAGGTATGCGGACGCTTGGGGCTTGAGTAATTAACCGCGTATTAGAAGACACAATTTTGCAAGTTTTCCCATAAGGTGGTTCGGTAATCAGTACCACTACCATGAGTTTTAAGCAATAGTATTCGTCGCTACTCGATATCGACGCCGTAAATATTTTGTATGGCAAATTTTGGTTCTGCAAGTGACCGCTAGAGGCGCTGCAAAATTTGCCATACAAAATATTTACAGCGTCGATATCGAGTAGCGACGAATACTATTGCTTAAAACTCATGGTAGAGGTACTGGTGAGGATTTCGAAAGACGCAGAGAAGCGGTCGTTTTGGTGACGCTTGGGGGAGGCCTTGTCCAGCAGTGGACGTCTTTCGGTCCGTCGGCACCGAAGACCGGGATATTATAAAAAATATCTGTGCACAATACCTGGTTAGTCCTCAGCACAGCTCAGCACACGCGTTGACACGGTTTTTCGAGGCATAAACACCAAACACACGATCTTCGAATTTTGTTGAGAGAACGCAACACTCACAGGTCAGTCATTCGACGCCATTGAATTTTTGTGGGGTACACAGAAACGCCATTCCATATTCAAATACGCGGGTAGCTTAATCCTTTTCACTTGATAGGTAATTACAGGAAAGAGATGGAAATAGGAATGCAACAACCAACCAAAAAAATGAAACAAACGTAAAAAGAAACATCATAACTAATATCTGAGAGCACCGGTGACCGAGTGGTAACGGCTCGCTTTCTGAGTTGTAGGTCGCGGGTTCAAAAATAGCCAGGCGTATTACTTTATGTAATTTATTTCATCACCACTGCTCTCAAAACGGTGAAGGAAAACCTCGTGAGGAAACTGGCATGTCCTAGAATCAAAAATTTGAAGACATGTGACATCCACCAAACCGCACCGGGGCCGCGTGGTGGATTACGGCTCGTTACCTTTCCTAGAGAGGAGGCCTGAGTCTCAGCAGTGGGAACATTATACGGCTGATGCTATGCTATGCTAACCAATATCTATGTCCATGAAGAGTGCGTTATAAGCAGAGGTCGGAGTAGGTAGATTGACTTAAGGTCGTTGACGTCAAACGTAGAGGATAATATGGATATGCTTCCAAAATACCGGAACTTCATATTTATTGTGATATTTGTTCCGGAATTTTGAAATTAGCACGAATTTGTGTTTAAGGTGAAAAACGTATTAATAATATCAATCTACGCTGGCAGTGTTAGCTAATGGTGAAAGATTTATTTCACTTTTTCAGTATTTTATTTTATACAACAATACCTTGGAATAGTTACACCGTACCGTCCCTTACTGTTGAATTAGGAATGACGCTTGACAGTATGACGCTTTATTTTATTTTAGTCCATAATTCCAATCCCGGAACTTTTTCCGGTACTTCCCGCACACTATGGATAAAATGGCATGTCCATATTATAATATCTTGACGCAAGTATATAAAATCAATCTACCTACTCCGACCTCTGGTTATAAGTTTCCTTAAATCATGGTTGGGTTGGGAATAAGCCTGATAGCAGGTACAAAGAGATTTTTTGAAACTGTTGCTTTTGTTGGTAGTTTAATTAAGCAACTGTAAAAGTTTAATTTGAGTCAGGAGTGTGTAACTGCCAGTGTTAGGTATGTAGTTTTTACTGACTCCAATTTTCTGGCTTTGTATTATCGTAAAAACCGTTGTGTTTTGCAAAAAGGATGCACAGAAAACCTGTGATTATCACAATGCTCATTTGGGCTGTCTGAATTTTGATCCTAAAATTACTGCTTAGTCTTTCAACTTTTCGCCTGAAATATCTAATAGCTTTTTCGAGACGACTTTACTAGTAGTTTATACACCATTAAATTTTGATTATTTTAATCTCGTGGGGGGTCGATTCGGTACATGAAACACTATGGGTTTGTAAAGAGAAAATTAAAAATTAAAGTACTTTTTTTTATTTCACACATGTACGAAATTAATTTCCTTAAGTAAACATCACCTGAGTGAGGCCAATGAACTGTAGGTAGTTAGTACGTAATGACAAACAAATGCCTACAAGGTCATTGACCCGTTTACTTAAAGAAATTAATTTCATACATGCGTATTTTAAATCGACTTTTAGAAAAAAGGTACTTCATTTTTAAATAAATCTTTACAAATCGATAGTATCTCATGTACCAGATTGACCCTCCACAGGATTAAAGCGACCAAAATTTATCGGTGTATAGTTTTAATGACTAAGGGCTGATTTCATCATTCAATATAAAAACTTAGTTCAACTAAACTGAGCTCAGTGTAATCTAGTTTAAAGACCCGTGTCGTAAACATGGGCGACAACAAAAGAATTGAAACTGAGTTTAGAATAAACTAGGTTAAATTCATCACGGTGAAACACAAAATGAAGCTAGAATCTCGATTAGTCGCTCAAACTGCGTTTTGTTTTAACGAATCGCGATTAGTTTATTGGTGAATTTGGCTCTAAGTGTTTTTATTATGTAATGTTTTTAATTGTGTATTTGTGAAATTATTAAAGAATATTTCTTTGAACAAAAAAGGTTTTAGGTAAGATAGATGACAAATCATAAATAAGTATTACGCAACTGTCTCTTAATTATAACACCTTCAAAAGTTCTCACAACGAAAAACATAACATTTTTTTAGTTGAATTCTTAAAGTTTGATACTTCGGGTAGGTACCTTAATCTATAAATACAGGTATCTCTCTCACATAAATCGCCAACATACTCGAGCAGATCGTTCCCCATAACTACAATCTCGCTGTCGACAAACAACTCACTTTGCACGTTTATCAGAGTGTTGACCTCTCGCTGCAGACTTTTTGGCGTCACTGACGTCACGAAAAGGCAAAATAAATGTGCGATTCTTTCAGTGAGAAGGGAAAACAATTTCTGTATGATTCGGTATTCGGAATGTTTGTTAAAGCGGTCATTTGCAGCTGATGTGTGTTTGTGAGCGTAACTGTTCATTTAAAGCAGTGGTTGCCAAACTTTCTTAAAAAAAAAAGCTTTACCCCGCACTTAGAATAATCCCGGGGTTCTTGAATGCAAGGCGTTTAACCGACTTAATAAGAGTGGGTGTTTAACCGACTTCGAAAAGGAGGAGGTTCTATGTTCGGCTGTATGTATTTTTTTTTATGTATGTTTACCGATATCTCGGTCAATTGTGGACCAATTTCGAAATTTTTTCCGAATTGGTCCCATAAAAATATCTTTTTGATCTGATGATGGACTCCGAAGATATAAGACGAAACTCTTCAAAAAATCATAGCAGAACTGTAGTTTGTTTAAATTTGTTCGCCGATTTCTCGGTCAATTGTGGAGCGATTTTGATTTTTTTTGTTTTGATTAAAGGATTATACTCCTGAGTTGGTTGGTTTAAAATTTTGTTTTGATCTACGAGTAATGATGAATTTCGAAGATATAGAACGGAACTCTTCAAAAAATCATAGCAGAACTGTCGTAAAAAGTAGAATTGCTTTGTTTATACATGTAGTCGGTGAGTGACTGAAGGAAGAAGGGGAGGGGATACACATAACTGATTTGATGATGAAACCGGAAGGTAGGTAAGAACCGGAATTCTGTAATAAATCCTGTGTATCCTAGCCGTGTTTGGTATTATTAGAATTGTCATGATGATTTGATGATGTAACCAAATGGCGGAAGGTATCTGTTTAAGTTTGGCTGAGGGGTACTACAACTAAAAAGTGTGTTTAATAACGAAGAGACTAAATTATTATAGAAACATCGACTTCCGAAATTAAAGTAGCAAAATCTGACTCACCCTTTCGCTCCGTTCTAGAGCGGACGGCGATAGCGACGAACCCCCGCCACAAAGCATTGTATTTGTTGTATCATGCTGGGTTTTTTTTTTCGTAAATGTATTATAAGGGCAGCTGGGTGGGGATTTTGCACGTTACTCGGTCAACCGGCGTTACCGAACACCGGTTGTCCGAGTAACGTGCGGCGAATATCCGCCCTAACGTTGTTGAAACTTCCACGGTCTGGAGCGTTTTGTCTCATCGTTTATACTGCGTACATCGAAGGACTGGAGGTATTTGCCTGCTGCGGTTTTCCCGTCCGATTATAATTTAGGTGTCTTCAAGGCTAGAGTGAATAGGCTCTTAATAAACTAGTGCACCTCACAATCAACGATTGCATCACTGCTTACCATCAGGTGGGATTGCAGTCAAGCTCTAGTTAAAAAAAGAAAAAAAAACAATGTCTGACTCGCTCGAGTATTTCCTTGTGACTGTTTTCCTCTGCTGGAACACAAAGAGTAACTTTTTATTTTGAGGTTAGCAAATGATTTTTACCGTTGTAATGCAAAGCGAGAGGGCGAGCCAGTCTTTAATTGACTAAATCCCTTATTTTACCAACCATAAAAAAAAAAACAGTGTTCCTTCAGTTTCCAGTTTACGTTTTAGAGCTGCGGTAAACTCTTTCGAACAATCCAGCAAAATTCTCACAACATAGTTAGTAGCTCATTGTTTGAGTACCACTGGTCTGAACTTTAGATTTAATGTGTCTAGTTGGTAGTAATGAATACGTTTCTGTGGATACGTTTCAGTACGAAAACGAGCTAGTTCAGAGTTTACCGAAAATTTTGATTTACTGACGTCGACTGTCCGAATGGACACAGCGTCCGAATTGACTCATTTTTATTTTTTCCACTTACGATTCGGATACACACTGTTTAGTATAGTCAGATATCTAAAAAGTTTTGTAATAAATAAAAAAAGCGTTATTAAAACTATTTTAAGCTGGACTTTAAGATGGCAGCTTCAGGCCTTTTTAGGGTTCCGTAGCAAAATGGCAAAAAACGGAACCCTTATGGATTCGTCATGTCTATCTGTCTGTCTGTCCGTCCGTATGTCACAGCCATTTTTTTTCCTAAACTATAAGTAGATGTATTCTGTGTGTTAAGATTTTCACACAAAAATAGAAAAATAAACAATACATTTTGGGGTTCTCCATACTTAGAACTGGAACTAAATTTTTTTTTTATCATCAAACCCAGGTGCAGGGTATTTATGAATAGTCTTCAAAAATGATTTTGAGGTTTCTAATGTAATTTTTTTTTTCTAAACTGAACAGTTTGCGCGAGAGACACTTCCAAAGTAGTAAAATGTGTTTCTCCCCCCTGTAACTTCTCAAATAATAGAATGATAAAACTAAAAAAAAAATAATGATGTACATTTAAAATTTCACCGAAAATTGGATTGAACGAGATCTAGTAAGTAGTTTTTTTTTAATACATCATAGTATAAGTTTGTAAGGAACGGAACCCTCAGTGCGCGAGTCCAACTCGCACTTGCCCGATTTTTTATATTATATTTTAAAACTGTTTTTTATTTGACTGTACTAAACAGCTTCAATTCTTTTTTTTTTTCTGTATCCGTATCGTTAGTGAAAAAATATTCAAAATAAAATGTTTTGATTCAAACACTGTATCCGAATAAGTTGTATCCGATCTTCGTTAAGTGAAAAGTTTGACACAAAAATTAAATTACTAACAATTCTCTTGTATTTTCTGAAAGAAGTAGGTGAAGGTGGCCCGAATAATCATCAAACTTAAACAGCAGTACACATTGTCGTCCAGGGATAGTGCACTTTAATTGCTTCCAGTCGGAAGCACTGTTGATCTTGGTCGTACTAGACTTACGAAACAAGGGCAGAAGGACCTGTCCTAATATAGTACATTTTGATACAAGTGCAGAAAGTTTCTCATTGCTACCGAGGCGGAATTCTCACGAGCCGAAGGCGCGTGTGTTATGGTGCCGAGGGCTGCAGTGACAAATTTGCACGTGTACGACGTTTTTCAGTACACTTAAGAAGAAATACTTTCACTGAAAATTACAACGCATTTTTGTTCATATTGTACCAAAGAAAATTTTTCAAAGTTGTCAGACATTTTAGTTTTGATTTAGATAGCAGCAGGCTACACAAGTAGACAAGTATTTTAACCTTAATCACAATATCTAGCGGCGGCGGCGTAGCATCTAAAGAATTCTCTTGAAATCTTAAATTGTTTTTTTTTTTGTACAAACAACAAAAATAAATAGGTTAGATAATAGTATTTAATTGACTTTTTTTTCCCGCGTTTAATCTTTGCAGGTTGAAGAAGAGGCAAAGGCAAACATAAATAAAAATAAAAATTCAAATATTTTTGAATGTAGAACGCCGATAAATGTTAACTTGTTGGTAATAACAGATTATTGTGCAAGTAATCAGGTTTATTTATTATATTCTGTTCAAAAACATAATTTTATTAAATATTAAAATCTTAAAAATATCTAACTCTTTGCTACAAAAAAAAAAAAAAATCACCCTTGACCGTGACGAAATAAGAATAAAAAAAGCCCTTGGTGTGATAAATCTAAAAAAGCACGCGGGTGATATACATGCCATGTCGAACCTAATTGTAGCGCGATACAGTTTTCGAGTAAGTGTATTGAAAAATTAATTTTAGTAGGCTTGAAAAGTGCAATCTTCTGGAGAACAGATGGTCGATAGTGGAATGTTCTGGAGTGGCGACCACGTACCGGAAGATGCAGGGTTGGAAGGTCTCCCAAGAGGTGGACCGATGACCTGGTAAGAGTTGAAGGAATCCGATGGATGCGAGACGCACAGAGCTGGTCGGTGTTGCGACATTGAAGGAGGGCTATGTCCAACAGTCTTTCGGTTGAAATTATGATGCAGAATGAGGTGTAGCGCCCCAGATACATTGAAATGGAAGATTTTCTGGCCGGACGGGAGTTGTCTCAGGTCCAGGTAATTATCTACATAGTAACCATTAAGGACTGTGTGTAGTAACCACGCGATGTTCAAATCGCGTGGCTTCTCCCGCTCTGGGTGGAGCGCATCTGTCTTTTCCAGACTAAAACCGTTTTATGTTCCTTCAGTGGTCTTTTGCATCCCAGGGCCGCGGTAACTCTTAGCCCAAGCACGGTCGGACAACGAGTTACTCATTGCTCACCATCTAAAAGCCCGCTCAGTATGTTGCCAGCATTAAAAAAGAGGATGTATTATTTTTCTATTCCTACGACTTTAATAACTGTCCTCTTACAGTTACGCCTATTATATCTATATCATACTAGCTTTTGCCCGCGGCTTCGCTCCCGCTCTACCCTATTCCACCCTACTCTACCCTACGCTACCCTACTCTACCCTATACCAATAAATGAGCAGGATTTGATTTTTTATTTATTTAGCGAGATAAAAATTATATACGTCTCCTGGTTCTAAGCTACCTTCCCACCAATTTTCAGCCAAATCGATTCAGCCGTTCTTGAGTTTTAGATAGAGTAACTAATACGACTTTCTTTTATATACGTATATTATGACAGGCATGTTGCTCTAGTGATTAGTGGCCCTGACTACTATGCCGGAGGTCGTGGGTTCGATTCCCACCCAGGACAAATGTTTGTGCTATGAGCATGATCATTTGTTCCGTGTCTGGGTGTTATTTATCTATAATATGTATGTATTTAGAAATATAAAAGTATGTTTATTAGCTGTCTGGTACCCATAACACAAGCTCTGCTTAGCTTGGGACTAGAGGGTGTAGTGTGATAGTTGTGGAATATTATATTATTATTATTATATTTATAGATTTCACACAATAGGCTAATCATTCACTTAAATAAAGTTACGTTGAAAATATAAAACAAACATTAATTTGTTTTACGAAAATAAATGAAAGTTATTCCAATGAGTTAAGTATTGAAACAAAAGACAGTCATGAATTCAGCTGGAAAGTCAGACATTTTGAGTAAGATCTCATTACAACAAGGTAAGTTTTAGGAGCAGCTTATAGAGAGGCGTTACAAACACGACGCTGCGGGGTCTTTTTAACCGACTTCAAAAAGGAGGAGGTCATATGTTCAGCTATGTATCGTTTTATATAGCGTGACTGGTAATTAGTGAACGATACTTAAACACGTGATTGTAGTTATGATAACAAACAACTTTTACTATAGGACCAAACCTGGAATCGCGAAAAAAGTCTGTTGGTCAGAACATTTATGTTCGCCTAACTGGTCAAAATGTACTGAACTTGGCTGATTTTTTTATCTGAGCCGTGTTTGAAATTATTAGAAATTTCATGACATACACTCTGGCTATAAAGTACCATCCAACTGATCTAATAATGGAGTCGGAAGGTGGAACAAAGACGCGAATTGTGGAGGTAAAGATAAATCCCATTCCTCCTAACTTCATCCCTCCGGCAGAACATCTGCCACCGGGACACGAACTGCAGTGGCCAATCTGGAAATCTCTGAACCAACGACGGGCTCAGGTCGGCTGCAGCAAAAAAAATCTAGGCAAATGGGGGGGCCCCTTCATAAGATATGCGTCACCTCCTTTCCTGCCCAGCGTGCACTACCACCTGCACCTTCAATGACTTGTACGAGGCCAACGTCAGGGCTGTCCAGGTGGCTAAATATTAGTCGGACAAGATATGAGTCAGTTCGACACGATAAGAAGAAGAAGCTACAAGGTATCATTGAGCTGATTTGATGATGCAATCGGATAGCGGAAGTAGCAACGTTGAGGGTGACAAGATAATCCTATCATTTTTAAGCTCTTTGCAATGGTCTTGATGAGTGCCAAATTGTACCATACTACAAAAGCCAGTTATGACATAGTAAATTTTGATACAAGTGGTAAAAGTTTGTCATTGTGTCCGAGGCGTCATTGTTAGTCGTGTGGAGTCGAGGGCTGCGGTGACAAATTTTCATGTGTATCAATCGACGTTTTTCAATACACTTATGAAGACATAAATAAACGGGTGTTGACACGCGCCTCGATACATGTAATAAAATTGCGGCGGGAGCGACCACGTGTACTTTTACGCACTAGTGCGAAAAAGTCAATAGCTTGCCTAAAAGATGAGAGCGGGTTTTCGTGTGTTTTAAAATATATGTTTTTCATTGCACGCTTATTTCTTTTGGTTCTATAAACCTTGTTTTGTTGCGCCACATCTCAGTGTAAGCTGACCCGAACAAGGTAAATTTTAGGTGGAATTAGGCTTGAGCACGGATATCGAGGGATATGCCTTGGGGGCGTGGCACGTGGCGCCTCGATCTGGGCAAACGACCCATATAATCGAACGGCGGCTGTACGCTTCATTCAGTCGCTTTGCTATTGCGTACAGTGCACTACTGATGGGTTAAAAATCAAAATGCCGAATTGTTCTGTACTTATATGCAAAAATAAATCACGTACCATCAACCTGAAGACAAATGGCGTGTCCTACCACCGGTAAGTAAACAATTAAGTCACTGTTTTATATTTTAAATCAATTTTTAAATATTTTACTAACTTACGTTCGGAACGACACGAACTAGCCCGAACTAGCCCGAATCTTCCCGAACGCAATGACCGGATATCTATGGCAATGACCTTTCAAGATTTAGAGAGGCGCAATCGAATGCGTGAGGCTTATTTTATAGATATGCGTATTATACGCAGCAAAATATTTTTTTTTTTTACATTTCTATGAATATTGTCGTATTACATGTATAGTAAGAGTTAAATTAGTTATTAAATGAATGATGTTTGAACGAAATTAAGATGTTGTTATTTCAATACTCGTGAACTTAAATTGACATTATATCTAAAGATTTATCAAAAATTATAGTACAATATGATAAGTAGCATGATAAATAAGTATAATTTTACACAGTTATTTATTTTTGGTCAAAAGTTACAATATTTTGTGTTCGTTATGCAATTTTTTTTTTTTTAATCTGGCTATTAGGTAGTTTCGTACGCCCTAGTGGTAGTGGAGCTGGACCAGCATTGATCCCAGCATTTTTATCTTGATTATAAATTTCCAACTTATAATAATATAATTTCTATTCCAACTCCTTCTGTTTTCATGCAGTACGACTGTGTCACTCACTTCCAGCAAAGATTTGTGACGCTAAAAACATATCTGTCTTCAAAAAGCTAGTCAAAGAACATTACCTTTCTACTATCTCGTAAAGAGGCCGTTTTAGGCAGTCTAAAACCTGGTTGAGCTATTTTTTTGAAACATAATTATTTCTTTCGCATCTTTACTGAATAGATGTTTTTTTTTTAGTTTTCCAAAAGATCCACATCAGAAACTTAAATGGATAGAAGCAACAGGTAGAGACAATAATTGGTTTCCTACTAATCAGAGTGTTATTTGTTCTATACACTTTGGAGAAGATTGTTTTAATAAATCAGTAACAAGACGCAGGCTTTTTGAATGGGCTATACCGACAATGAAATTAAAATACATATTTGACACCGTAAGCACCATATTACTTCATGATCTGATACATAATAATATCGATTGTTCAGAATTAGTTAATAATATATATTATTTAGTGCCAAGAACTGTTTTACGAAGAGGGGCACGGCCTTCCTGACGTACCCACGCGGGCGATCGTGTGCCTCTTCATAAGTTGGTTCAAACGTAAAACAGGCATTTTGCTAATATTGACATCTTTGCTCTAGACCGTCGTAGATTCAAGCAATCCTTGGTAGAGAATTTGTGTCCATATAATTAATTGATAATTAAAATTGTGATAGATTTTTATTTAACTGATATAATATCAGGATGATAGTGTTTATCTAGATTAATTAGTGTTTATTTAGCGTATTCAGTGTAGTACGTAGTTTAACTAGTGTTAAATTGTTTTTACACTAAATGGGCACTCCATTTAGTGCCCATTTAGCCCCTTGTATTCCATTGCCTTGCCTTAGTTTGCCCTTTGTATTCTAGTTTTATATTGTCTTCATTGTATCTTTTTAGTTGGTAATCCGTGGAAACGTTGTGGACTGTACATAACTATACAAATGTATGTTTACCCTAATAAAAATAAATAGTTAAAAGTTCCACTCTTTCAATATTTTTTTCTAAAAAACTTTAAATTAATCTATTTATTATTTTATATACATCATTTGCAGCCTGGATCGTTAAAAGAATCAATAGAAGATAGCAAACCATTTCCACAAGAGCCTTCTACATCTATTATGTGTAGTACAAACTTGACAGACACGCCACGAAAATTGAAATTGAGAGCTATTATCAAGAACAAAGATAACCTTATAATATCTCAAAGAAAACGCATTAAACGTCTTCAAAATACAAAGAGGCGGTATGGTAAAAAAATTAAGTATTTAAAAGAGGTTTTTGAGGCACTACGAAATAAAAAATTAATCAATGAAGATCAAGCTTTACATTTGGAAAATACGAATGTGAGTATTCAAGACCTTGTTAACAGATACAATACCCAGTTGGCTTCAGGGCGCATAGTAAGAACAGAGTACCCTGCCAGCTTAAAATCTTTTGCCATGACGTTGCACTTTTACTCACCAAAGGCGTACGAGTTATATTATTACATGATATTTAACAGAGAACGTTCCCTTTAACCGGCAATACGATAAAAAAAACTTATTCCTATTTTATTTTATAATCATTACTCACTTTTCGGATAAGTATATAAAAAAGAAATTATTTAAAGAAAATTAGACGAAGTAATTATATTACAAGAATATGCTGAAATTAAATATCGATAACAATTATCGACAATCGGTTCGATGCTCTAATTTTATGCGTGTGCATTGAATGTTTCCGTGCTTACAAGCGAATGCCCCGCCCATTCTATTTATGTGTGCTATTAGAAATTGATTTAGTGTAGCTGCTTTCTTCTTAGTGTGCGTGTACAAATTTTGAGTGTGTGTCGTAAATACACTATTTGTGAATGTTGTAATTATTTTGGTGGGAGATAAGCGGTTGCCCAAGGATTTCTTATTACTTTGCAATGAAGGCATATCTCCGGATATCTATGGGCTTGAGTTAATATGAAATGAAATGGGGTATCAAATAATTAAATATACATTGTTGCTGTTAATTTATAGTTTAATTTGTAGCGTGGGTATTAAACCGGCAACCATCTTTGTTTCGGTAACTTTTCAACAATTATTAAATAGTTTTAGTTGGTTCGTTTGGGTTGAAATGTTTTTGCGTGAAATGTATCTTTGTTTTTGCAGGTTTTGGCTGGTGAAATCCTGTTTCTCTCGGTCTGTTTTTTGTTGAAGTTTGTTTAATTTGCTGTTCGTGAATGGACTTGTCTGTGTAATTTTTCTATTATGTTGTGGGATTGTTGGAAGGTTCATAGAACGCATAGGACAATTGAAAGAATATGGTGGTGGTGTGTTGAGGTAAGATCGACGCTGGGGTAATAACGTATGAATTAAATATCGCACGTATTTACGCGCTGAAAATCAGCGCTGTGGCTCTGTCTTGCACACGAGCTCCGGCATTTTGCTGAGCGCTGGCCGTAATGCGCGGATGTAACGCATATCTCTTTATGTACTTTTTATTATATATATAGTCATAGTTTTTAATTTTAAGGTATGCACCATTTTTGTGGCCAATAAACTCTTTTTCTTTCGGATGGATGAAGAGGGAGAGGGAGGCCAAAGAAAAGATGGATGGATTGTTTGAGGAGTGGTATGAAAGAAAAGGGTGATGGTGTATGACAGGACAGAAAAGAAAAAAAATGTGTTGCGCCGACCTCATGTAAAATGAGACAAGGGTAGAAAAGGCATTGGGCTGTAATCCACCACGCGGGCCCAATGTGACTTGGTGGATGTTACATATCATTGAATTTTCAGTTCTAGGACACGATTTTCTTACGATGTTTTTATTCACCGTTTTGAGAGCAGTGGTGATGAAATAAATTACACAAAGTGATGCGCCTGGCTGGGTTTGAACTCACGACATAACGACGCCATCACTATTATTTAATTTATGGGTAATCTGAAAGGGAACCCTGGGGTCCTAGAACACGAGGCAAAGAAGGACCATAGGAGTGGGTTTTAGTCAGTAAAAGTCTGACACGGGAGGGTGTACTCCAATTTCCCACCTTTAAATAACTAAATAGCAGTTATTTCTAGGGTTTTGTATCTCAAAAGGCCCTAGAAATGTGGTGCTGGAGGAAGATGCTCGGCATATCGTGGACCGAGTTCCGCACCAATTTGTCCATACTTCAGGAGCTCGGCATCACAAAGCGTCTATCGACCATAGTACAGACGCGCATACTGCAGTACTTTGGCCATGTCTCTAGACGCGATAACAACTCAATAGAGCGGCTAGTCGTACAAGGAAAAGTAGAGAGAACCAGATTGCGCGGCCGATCACCTATGCGATGGACTGATCAGATGAAATCCGCAGTGGGTAACTGCGTGTCAGACTGCGCCCGACAGACTTCTAACAGAGAGAGATGGCGGGAGGTCGTTAAAAAAGCTGTGTCCGCCTCTATCACCAATGTGGACGCCTCAACGTGACCATGACCGCTCTGCCAAGAGCGAAACGACAGAGAAGAAGACCTCAAAAGGAAAAAGCGGTACCCTTATAGACTCACTTTGTTGCCCTTCTGTTAAGAACCTTTCTCGAAATTCTTGACCGATTGATTGATGATCGATTCCTGATCGATTTCTTGATCTCGAGTTCGTGTGGAGGTATCGAGTTGAAATTAAAACCATATACGTGTACTAAGGTCTGTGGTTTCTTGAAGCTGTAAAAAATCAAACTTCTAAGTTAACGGAAAAAAAGACACGGCTGTTTATGTCATAAAAAACGTATACCCTATGAATAAAAATTTATAGGGTACTTCCCGTTGACCTAGACCCTAAAATTTGGCATGAAGTTTGAAATTGAATATTTGTAGTTACGTCACAAAAAATGCTTTTTCTATTCGGAAAAATCTTCGAGACTTGATTGGGGAATTGAATGAGGGTGTTCAGGAAAATTCACACCACCAGTTGGCGCTACTTAGCCAGAGGTCAACTTCAACTTCAACTCTTGACTAATGGCGTTTGTGGAAGAGTCACCACAATTTTGCCAATAACACGTACGAACTGTTAATATACCATCAAACGCTGGAGAGTATTTAGCGAGAATTAACAGTAAAATTAATATAAATATATTTTTAAATTAAAAGGGGTTTTTCTTTGAAAACGCGTGAATGACGTTGACGTCTAAAGTTTGACGTTGACATTAATGTCTTACTAATGTCATTATCATACGCGTTTCGACAGGTGCCTGGACCTCAGGTCACAGTGCTGCATCATTTTAGAACACTTTCATAATTTACATAAGTTAGTCTGTACGGAACCCAGGAGCCCAGTGTTTTAACAACTGCTGTATATTTATTTAATGATTTTCAACCCTCAAAAAAGGCAGTGATAGCCCTTTCGGTTGAAATGATGATAATGTAGTTTTTTGTATTTGAAACGAAAACAAATTAAGCGAGAACAAAATTTTTTTTACTAAGCACTCTCACTCTCCGTTAATTTACTAAATCTTTTCAAAGCCTTCTTTAATTATCCATTCCTTTTTAGGTCTCTTCAATTAGTTTCTGTTTGAATGACTAGGGCAAGGACGTTGAAACCGCTTTGTAAATATTTCAAAGTAATTTAGTCCTTTTTAGTCAGCTGCCTGTCTTTCCGTCCGACTGTCTATCAACGGGTTGTATCTCTTGAACTGTACTAAATAGATTGAAATTTTAATAAAGTGTGTAAATTAATTAGTATAGTACGCGGCAAATATGTTGAACTAAAATGGCCCGCGTCCTTGCCAGGACGTTGAAACCGCTTTGTAAATATTTCAAAGTAATTTAGTCCTTTTTAGTCAGCTGCCTGTCTTTCCGTCCGACTGTTTATCAACGGGTTGTATCTCTTAAACTGTACTAAATACATTGAAATTTTAATAAAGTGTGTAAATAAATTAGTATAGTACGCGGCAAATATGTTGAACTAAAATGGCCCGCTTCCTTGCAATGGTTACACATTGTGGCTACGCTTGGGAAAGGCCTATGACCAATAGTGGACGTCTTTTTGCTGAAATGATTATGATGATGATGTATGTTTATTATATATAAATAAAAAAAACCCTCAACCGATTGAGCTGAAATTTAGCAGATATGTTCAGGTAAGTGATGTCATTCTAAATTCAATATGGTGGACTACTGAAGATGGCGGACTTTTTATGCAGCTCCAAGACATGGGCATAAAAAAAGACGTCACAATAAAGCCGTCAGGCGGAATTTTTTTAAAAGCTGGTTTTTACAAATGTTTTTGTTTTTAATAGTAGGTACCTAGTCAATGCGTGTCGGATTCGCACTTTGCCAGTTTTTTTATCAGAGACCCGAAGCCTGCCTGCTGGGGTCAAGGGCCGTTTTCTGAGAGGAAGGCTCAGCCCCGGTATGATAGGCAACGAAGGAACGGGGTAAGTTTTTAGTCAGTAAGAGTCTGACACTATTTCCCGCTCTGCCCAAGGGCGGGATTTGTCATTGGATGATTTTACCTACCATAAGAAAAAAGAGATCCACAGCCGTAGAGTATACTAAGCCTCCCGTGTCCATCTGTGTCACTGTGTACTGTAAAAAGACACTTCCGCCTGACTACCGCTAAGTTCATTTTTGCTTGCACACGAAACGAAAACTGCAAAGGGTTAGGTTTGGCACCGCGCCGCAGGATTCAATTGAATATTTTTTTAAGTGATCAGGCAAAAATGACCGCGATAGTACCTACAGAGCTGTACAGTAAGCACTTTTCACTGAATATGTTGCTGAAATACTTTTTTTTTAAATTTTAGTGGCCGTTTTTGCCATAATTTTTGTCATTGTTAAACAGTATCAATGTTAGTTAATACTAAAGTTTATTTAACAAAAATAAGTACAAAAAAATACATACAGCAGAACATAGAACCTCCTCCTTTTCGAAGTCGGTTAAAAAATAGTAAGGGGTGTATGTTGAACTAGCGCATCAAGGGTTAAACAATGCTGCAAATTTCGATTTTAACAAAACACTGCCGTTGACTTAGAATAATAAAATTTCATTAAAATTTAAGCTACGTTTTCACAGGGGACATTTGTAACGCGACTCTGTTTCTCAAACAAATGTATGTGTCCCATGCAATGTCACCAGACGTCGCTTGAAACATTTACGGGTTGTGGGACTTGCTGCAAAGCAACAAGCTTAAATGAGGACTAGTGTTGCTTTGTGTTTTGCGAAATGGCAGTAGTGTGGTCAAACAAGAGCATACTAGCTTCCTCGGGCGACATAACTTATTATCACTGGCTAGTATGAACAACGCAAGTATCGGGCGATATTGTCGCATAAAGTTGCCAACGCCGTGTCCATAGCACGTAAATGTCCGGCGATATGTCCCTGTGACATATCTCCTTGTCAAAATGTGGCTTAAGATGGCCCTAGGAAGCCTAGGCCATAGGCTCCACGCTAGACAAGTGGGCCTAGCGTTAACGTCGAGCATGGTTTAAAAGCTCGTTGCTCCATCTAAAGCAATCCAACGCGATGTCTGATGAAGAGGCAACGCGAAAAAAGCGATATAACGCCTGAAAACTCTGTCCGCATTCGGTAATTCCGTGATTTACTCGAATATTTCTTAAAACTTGTCCCAGGAAATACGTGTTTTTTTTTTAAGTTTTTGTTATCATTTAGAATCTCGATTAAATGTGTAAGGCTTCTATAGAAGTATTTTATTATATTTTTAATATATGAGTAGATTATGAAGGGCAAAAGTTCACGTAAAATAGCAGATTTTTAAATGTCTGTACTGGAATAATTTTACACAATTTTATATTTTTATTTCTTTAGAAGCTTATATAATATCCACAAGATATCTGTTATCCAAAAAATCTGGAGAGAGATGTAGGTAATTACATCATAATCACATAAGAGTGGTTGTATGAAAATGTACCTCTTGAGGTTTCCAGGCATTAAGAAACCCTTCGTAAGCGAGTTGGTTGAACTCGTTTTTATTCGGTTTTTACTTCCCTTCTTATTAAGATTTTTAAGTAATTTGCTAGCTTTATTTTTCTTTTGGTTACCAACTAATGTACTAAAACGTTTCTCACTCTTTCTTTAAGCTGAAGAAAGATAGAGACAGCAAGACATACTCAATGTTAATCTTAGTGTTCACATTTTTACGACCAAACGATTTTGTTTAGGAAATTGTGTAACAACGTTTGTTTTAATCAGGCGATTTGTATTTAAAGTCCTGTTTAAATGGCCTGGAACAACGATTACTGAAGAAACTCAGGAAGGCAGTTTGCATTTAGTTTTTATGGGTTAGGGGAATATTCTTCCGGAGACCTTGGCCTTACTTTCATGTGTTGTTATTTGGTCTTATGTGAATGGGAGGGTGTGTGTGCCCTTTAGAAACTTGAATATTGCTTCTAAGTTCATGTTCGGGTTTTTTACTTTTGCTATCGATTGAAAAACGAACTACGAAGATCATTGGCAATGCACTCATTGAGTCAAATCTCCAAAGTCTTGAGCATCACTTATGTTTCCTAGTGTGAAATGGAACGGGCTTGGCATAGCTGTATTAGTTTTATAAACCTGTGTATTGTCGAGCCCTGGCTCTGGCAGCCCTCAGTTCCGGGATCGCTCTATGAAATAAAAACAATTGAAGGCGAGCAGGACTTTATATATTGATCACTACATTACACTTCAACGATCACAAGCAGACTGTCGAAACAACAAACTATTTTTTTTAAATCTTTTTAACCCTATTCTAGAACTGCCAACATCCTTCAAAACATCTTACCAGCCAGTCCTTTAGCTAATATACAAGTGCCTCATGCAACCTCCTTTGGTGTCACAGTATTAACAACGCAATGGCAATGTCAAAGAATAGCACTTTAATTTTAACCCTTTCGCGAGCATTGGCAAAATAATTACAAAACCACTTTTTAAAAGTGGCGCCAAAACGTATTCGAAGTATAAAAAGTCACGAACGGCCATTGGCAAAAATAATGCCGTAGCCCAAAAAAAGGGAGGGGGGGGGGCTAAGCAAAGGAGGGTTATCTCACATGGAGACAATTCCAGCTGCAGTTTCATAACCACCATGACCTTATATTTTTATGCAATGCCAACAAATAGCATACAAATTTTCAAGACGATACAAGAGACCGTTGAAGAGTTGTCTCAAATGGATAGTATTCCAGCTAAACCCTCGATATAATAATATAATGATGTACTCGATGAGGTAAACAGTGGCTTTGCCCGCGTGAAAGTAAAAAAGTCCCCAAGGGAACTAACTCCCGGGATACAAAAGCACCTTGTGTGCTATTCCAAGGTTTGGTCTATCTATGTACCAAGTTTTACCGAAAGCCGCTGGACACTTTTTCAATGAACCCTGACTGTTACTGCTGCACTCGCGACCATAACGAGGGTTAGGATAAGACAAAACGCTTCACATTTTCCCCCGCTGTATATTCAGAACAAATGTCGCAATGAAAACATCGCGAGCCTAGTCAAAGCGCGGAAAATCTTAATAGCGCGATTGAGAAATCGGCGCTCACTTAACAACGCCATCTATTGTCAAAAAAGTGAACAATATTACCAACGTCTGTTCTGCAGTTCGAGCGTGAAGAAGTAACAAACACACACATACACACAATCACAGACATTCACCTTTGTAATATTAGTGTGATAATGTGATTACTACAGAATACACCGAGGTCGAAGGGGTAATTCTCTTTACCGTTTCCTATAAAGTACCTAGTAATCCCTTGTCTTCGCCATGGCTTGGGTACGGAAGCGACTCCTATTAGGTTGGATTTTAAACATTAGTTTAGAACAGAGGTTATCAACGGCAACCAAATATTATGGTCCGCCAAAAACTTTTAAACTATCATACAATGCACAATTAATGCTCGTTACTTTTGACTTGAATGGAAATAAAACCTTGTTATAACGTGTATGAAGTTTATTTGAACTTTGAATTCAAAGTCAAACCGAAGATATTTCAGTTCAAAGTAACACGTATAAAAAAAATATATAGGATACATATATTATTATTGTATTTTATTAATCACTAACTGACCCGGTGACTTTTTTTCTAAAACTCGAGTTAGTATACGCATGTGCGAAATTAATTTCTTTAAGTAAACAAGTCAATGACCTTGTGTAGTTGTCGGTCGTTGCGTACTAACTACCTACAGTTCATTGACCTCGTTCAGCTGACGTTTACTTGAAGAAATTAATTTCGTACATACGTAAATTAATTCGAGATTTAAAAAAATTAGAGTATTTTCTAATTTTCTCTTTACAAACTCGATAGTGTTTCATGTACCGAATCGACCCTCCGCGGGATTGAAACGACTAAAATTGAACGGTGTATATATGAAGAAGAAGATTACTTACATAATACTTAAATTATATAAGTACATGTCATAAATTATTATTTCCTAGGTAATACCTATACTTTTTTACCTACTCGTAATCCATACTAACGTGCTTGTATGAGATGAAGAGAAACTACCGAGTACCTTAGAACTCATTTTCGCGGCTTCGCTCGCGGCACGTCCCATAGGAACAGTACATTTTTCCGGGATAAAAAGTACTTTATGGCTTTACTTGCCTGTGTAGGTTACACCAGTGAAAGAATTTCAAAATCAGGTCAATATATCCTTTACGTTTTTTTTTTAATTTTCTTAGGCCGTGTTTACGGAGACGCGGCGCGTTGGCCGTTTCGTCGTACATTGTAGCAGCGGGCCGCGTCATCGCTCGCACAAAAATATGGCAATGCATCGAACACTTACAGTGTCTCCGTTACTTAAAATAAATAAACAAATAACTAGCGATATGTCGCAATCAAGATTTATCAAAATATAATTTTCCTATCCTAAAATAATCTTGAATATATATATTTTTTTAACATTTCATAATCACATTTATTTCACAAATACATAATTATGAACATTATATAACACATTAATTAAAACTATTTTTACACGAAAACCTACTCCTAACTAAAAAATGGCATCATAAAACTCCTCCGCATCGCTGTCGACTGGAAGTGTGCCCAAAAGGATGGCGGCATTGCCACGTTGTATGGCAATGCTTAATGCTTAATCTCTGACCGAGGTAAAAGCCAGCCCTTGGGTCACGCGAAGTGTCAACTTAGCGTTTGGAGAGATCTTTAAAAAGCGCATGAGCACTCGGTCCCCACGGCCCTAGAGTTTCAAATAATTAGCGATGTAATAATGAAAATTATTGTAAAAATGATAATTTAATGTAATAATAACATCGAATAATCACTCACACCTTGAATTCAAATACACAATCAAAAAAATGAAATGGAAAATTATCCCAAGGGTCGGACAGCGAGCTACCCATTACTTGCCGTCCGCAAGTCTGTGCCTTTGGCGTGAAGATTTCCTCTCCCTCACGATTTCGGTCACCCCCTTCACCCGCATCACTACTCTTACTTTCACCACAACACCACCCACCAAGGGCACTGGGACAAATGCAAGGAATGGAGCAGGGTAGGTTTTTAGTCAGTAAGAGTATGACACTATCTCCCGCCCCACCCAAGGGCGGGATTTGTCATTGGATGATTTTACCTAACATAAAAAAAACCTCTAGTTATAACACCCATCAAAAAACCATTAGCGAGAGTCTGCGACACATTCGATATATTACATACAATCATACCTAAACACCTAATGACACTTAAAGATCGACTGTCCCCCCAGCCAAGTTACAATCTTCGCTTGGAGTTGGCCACGCCCCCAATTCCTTTGTTCTGACCTTGAGATGACGTCAGAAAAAAGGAATTGGGGGCGTAGCCAAGTCCAAGCGTTCACGCTTAGAGAAACGATTGTAACTTGGCTAGGGGGGCTGGAAATGAACAGGGAGTGAGTTTAAACCTAACAGCTATGTAAGTTTTTCAAATAGATCTTTTACTAAAGCATATAATAGCTGCTTCCATCAAAGCCCCTAAATCCTCGGGCCGTCAAAAAAGCATTAGTGAAGTCTCCGTAAATCTGCCGCGACTCGTGTAGTTGTGGAGCCCACATTACAACGTCATTACATACAATCGCAGCACCAGGTCACGCGCGCGATGCTTGTATATCGCTGGGTTTTTTTCTCTTGCAACCCTAATAGTGGGGCTGGGAAGTGAGCGATGTGTGTGTACAAGGAAACAAAATTTTTGAAGAGAAATAAAGAAAGAAAAAACGTTTATTCGTACCTCACACATACAATAGAAATAAAATAGATACAAGAGAAATAACATTAAAATCTGTGCAAGGTCAAAAAGGCGCCTAACTCAGCATATGATAAAGATAATATCGCAGCGCTGGTATTCTGTTAGGGCCCGCGGTGATGCCACGCTCACTTTCACAGATGTAAAATAAAGAGAAGGTTGTCAGACTAAGGTGACTAAAACCCACCTGTGTCTTGTATTGGTAAACAGTTGAGGGTACTTGGTGAGATTTACCCCCTCTCGGGAAGTGCTCGTGCATCAAGAGCAGTCTTCTACTGGCAGTAAATCCTCTGGGAGACGTAGCCGTCGCTAGCGTTTGGTGGTCCGTGGTCTCGTTATAGCTCAAATTGGGCCTAACATGGCTCGATTTTTTTTTTATTATGCATAGGCTCGCGTTTGATCACTATTTCACCTATGGAGCTAAACGGCCGACGATGGAGCCTAAAGCTAAACTCTTGACTTAAAGACCCTACAGTTATAGCTATCAGGAAACACAGGCTCCGGTAGCGAATTCCGAGGAAATACTGTACGCATAATAAAGGTGTTCCCAAAACGCTTTGTATGGGTGGTATGTCCACCATGTACCGGTTGCTATTAGTTCGGTGATGGAAAGGACATGGCGGAATTAAATTTTATATTTCCAATGCACTCTCCCGAAATGTAAACGTTAGAAAACCTAGCTAGCGACTGGTCGTCGATGACCAAGGCTTTGGAGTTTCGACTGAATAAGGTTAATAAGGATTTAGGTTTAACTGAACCTTCAATCAGCAATGTTGAGTCGTGGTTGCTTACAATTGATTTTTGTGTATAACATTGCTTCACACTACTGCAACTGCTGTTGCTGCTGCTACTGTTGCTACTGCTGCAGCTTTTGTTGCTTTACTGCTTTGGCTCTGTAACATCGCGCTACGTAGCAATAACCCAAGACGCGGGTGAAACAACAGTGAGCAGCTAGTACTACGTTATGGAAGCTCGCTCATAGACCTACATTCTTTATCATCAGTTCAGCCGAGAGGTATCTACTGTTGGACTTAGGCCTCCTCCAAATATCTGTCGGTCGGTAATATCGGTCCTGTCAGTCTCGCATCCATCGGATTCCCGCGACTCTCGGCAGATCATCCTACATCTGTGGTGCTATTCTCTAAGAGATTAGCACCTTGACTATCTTAGAGAATAGCACCACAGCTACCCTAGCCAAGTTACGACCGTTTCGTTTCGATTCCCTTTGTTCCTTTGTCTTGACGTCATTTCAACGCTCAGTCACGTGGCCAGAACAAAAGAATCGGAGGCGTGGCTGACTCGAGGCGTTCAACGCAAGAGAATCGAAAGGAAACGGTCGTAACTTGACTAGGCGTGCAGACCCTGACCAGACCTACACTAAGTTAAGATTATTTATATTCACAAAGTAACGAATGTAAAAACGATCCAATATTTTTTTTTGTTAGTAGAAAAAAATTCCGCTGTTTTCCTAGCCAAACGCTGGAACAACGTAGCAAGCGCGCGTTTCGAATGAGGAACGCGCTCATTACAGGCCCATCTATCGAATTAGTACACAGCGTTGTTCTTTTGACGCTTAACATCAAACTCGGGATATTGATCGAAGTTATTTAGAGGTTATGTGTTTTTGTGTGGTTATAAGAAACAATGGCTCAAAAGGCCAACTTGAATTGTAGACTTGTAGAGCTTCACTTGATCCACGCCACGCGACATCGTTCTACGTACAAATTAGGCGTGTTACACGTATGCGTCGGTCTAATGTAGTTCTAGCTTTATAAGGACATCGGCTGCAACTTTAGACACACGTTGGAGTCTTCCTCCAATAGAATATTAGCAACAAGACCTCTTTGGCACGCAGCACTTGAGAGTCGTTGCCCGTCTTCCAGAATCCACCGATCTGAAGACGCAGAAGCCTGACGAAAGTTCTCACTAGACGTGGTAAGTTTGGGATGTCTCTGCACCTGATTCGTGTGGTAGAAATGCCCGGGTGTCGCTATTGTGCAGAACACCCGGAGGACAAGGTGGAGGTGTGCTCTGCTTAGGCGTGGGTGACTACCTCCTCACGTTGGATGTCTTCGTGGCCACCTCTCGTGTTAGGCCATGTTCTGAAGTGAGGAGGAATGGCAGGCAGTCGGCCCTCTGCGATGCAGTAACGCTAAGTGGCCGCACGCCCCAGCTGCCGGAACCCCGACCCTGATTTGCAGCCACCGAAAGCGAGGGCTTGCGGAAGACGAGCAATGGGTGGCTCGCCATCCATCCGTTTCGTAACCGTATGGACTGAGACCAAATCATCAACAGCGCGTAGTTTTCCGCGCGTCTTCTGGGGCCGAAATAGATGAAGTGCGAAGACTTTTTCGAAAGGCGAAGTCATGGGATTATATTTAAATGAAAAAAAAAAAATCCACGGGCACTCGAGTAGGTTTTCTGTTCAAGCACCCCTAAAAACACATAATAATTGAGATGATGAAAATACATATAAAATATCTTGCATAAAAAAACTTCAGGTAAAGAGCAATGTTGAATTACTTTGTAAGTGAAAGTATTTTTTTTCAAAATATTATTCGAAACGGCAGACATGGAAGGTCCTATCTAAAGACATTTCCGTGTTCAATTAATTGAAGCGTTTATTGCCACCAATTAAGGTGTTTATTATATTCTGTTTGAATTTTGAAACTCGACCTTATTGCACCAGTGAACTTATTGATAATCGTAGAAAACGTGCAAATGAAAAACATTATTCAAGTGACTGTTAGTAATTTTGGAGGTATGATTATTCAAATGACTGCAAGTAATTTCGGAAGTGAGATTATTCAAATTACTAAATTACTAGCGTAATTTCGAACTGATAAAACTTCTTACAATTAATAAAGAATAAAAAAAAATCTACAAGTCTATGACAAGCCCTGTCATACTGTATGCGCGACATCCGTGGGTCATAAGTTGTTCCAGAGGGAACATTATAAAGCTTATATTATTGTATAAATATGTCTGATGTAAAAAGTTTTTTTTTTTAATACATCTTTATCACCACTGCTTTTTGACTAGAGGCTAATTATACAAAATTATTTTAGAATAATGCTAAACCTAAATCTAGTTTTTGTTTTCTCTATCTAGTTTTCACAAACCCGACTCCCATTCCCCCACAGCCAGTAGACGCGCACGATCAGCAGTACTTGAAGACGTGTTCATGAGCTTGGCGTGTTGATTTATATTGTAACTGCCTTGCAGGCTCCTCATACTTTTAGGAAATTTGTATTTTTATAATATTTTATATTTTTTCCCAAAAATATTTAAAGAAGGTCACAAGTTGGACACCACCGACACTAAGTAGATACAACACAGGTCACAGGACATTGCGGGCGAGACAGCGTACAGCTGGGTGTGAGAGCAAAACAACCGCTCAGTCACCCGGATGGCCCGATGACCACGTGTTTTTGTGAACAACCAGATAACATAACAAGCTTATAACTTGGTGATTTTTCATGATACAGTCATGAAATTTTTTACATCGATTCTTAACATAAAAATATTAGACTCGTGTTTCGAGTTTCGCAATACTAAAAAGAATAAGCTCTCTCCAAACGTTTAGTTGACACTTCGCGTGACCCAAGGGCTGGCTTTTACCTCAGTCAGAGATTAAGCATTGCCATTCAACGTGGCAATGCCGCCAGCCTTTTGGGCACACTTCCAGTCGACAGCGATGCGGACGAGTTTTATGACGCCATTTTTTAGTTAGGAGTAGGTTTAAGTGTATATATAGTTTTAATTAGTGTTTTATATAATGTATATAATTATGTCTTTGTGAAATAAATTTTCAGGTATCATTTATTTTTTAAGTTATGTCTAACACAGACAAAAAAGCATTGGGTGGGTTTAGATGTATTTTGTTTCATAAAACTTTCAAAAGAATAATGTAATTTGTATGATTTTTTTTTTTATTTTAAAATTAGTTGATATTTACTGCCTCTAAAGATGTAGGCAGGCATCTTAGGCTATAGTTTAGTCTTATAGCCATTGGTTGCGCAAATAAGCTTGATGTTTTAATGGACTGTATGTTTGAAAAAGCGATCTAAGGTTTGTTAACAATATGCAGGTACTGTGCCTGGCGTTTATTAATGGGATGAATGTATTAGGGAGGAACACTGACCTTTTGACCTCGAAGGTTCCACGTGGCGCCGGCCGGCGAACCTCGACTTCGCACATTTAACCACTGCCAGGTCCTGTATTGCACTACACTGCACTATTGTTGAGTCTTTGAATGGTTGGATCACGAAATAGTCAATTTTCTTGTAATTTCGAGCGGGCGTTGTTAGCGGAGCGGTCACATTCACAATCGATGCACAAACGTCAATGTCATTCCAATTCTTGAGGTCGTGCGGGGAAGGGAAGCGGAAGGGATAGGATTGCTAGGCCAAAAAAAATAAATTACAAAAAACAAAATCGCGGATCATAGCAAATTGGCGCAACCAGCCATAACCACAATTTCATTGTCGCACCGCAACCATTACACTTCGTGCCAAAATTACGGGTACACCTACGGTCACAATTTTAACTGCTCCTAAAAGAATATAAATTCCAATTTTAAAATCTCCATATTGCCGCACGGTGCCGTGTTTGTAAAAATGCGAAAAATAATTCATAATGTATACATTTATTTTGCTTCCGGTGTAGTTTCTGGGCCTTCGTTTGTTTATGGCTGAAACTTGGTACAGTTGGTATTCGCATAGTTATGCAAATAAGCGAAGGAGCTTGAGGCTTTATTAAGCGGAATGAAACAGTGTATTTAGTGGACTCTTTTTTGTTGGTAGGTCATTTTAGACTTGATACTTTTATGGCCCTACCAATTTTTGGGTTAATACGCGACATGTGAATGTTACTGTCATGTTTGACAGATTTTTTTGCTTTTATAATCTGTGGTTGGGAGTTTTTGGGCGGTTTTTTACAAGTGTAGTACAGTGGCTGTTTTAATTATTCAATTATTCGCAAATTGATTCGCTCCTGTGGGTCGCTGAGCTATTGGCACAGAATAGCTACTGGTTCGATTTGTACAGAGAGCAGTGGTGGCCGAGTGGTAAAAGCCCCGACTTACAAGTTCTAGATCGCGGGTTCAAACCTAGCCAAGCGCAGTACTTAGTGTAATTTACTTCATCACCACAGCTCTCAAAACGGTGAAGGAAAACATCGTGAGGAAACCGGCATGTCCTAGAACCAAAATTCGAAGACAAGTGACATTCACCAACCCGCATTGGGCCCGCGTGGTGGATTATGGGCCCATTCCCTCTCCTAGAGAGGAGGCCTGTGTCCCAGCAGTGGGAACGTTATAAGGCTGATGCTATGAGGAAAAAACAGCCTAGTGCGAGTCGGACTTGAGCATAAGTTTCGCACCGCCTGTAACAAAAACGGCAAGAAATCACGAATGTAGTAGGTATGGGAGTTCCCACTTAAATATTTATTTTATTCTGTTTCTAGTATTTGTTATTATAGCGGTAACAGAAATACATCTTGCTGAAAATGTCAACTGTCTAGCTATCACGCTTCATGAGGTGACCGACAGATGCACAGCGAAGTATTTGTGTATGGAATCTTAATAAAATACTTTTCCCATCTCGGGCATCGAACTTATGACATCATACTCAACAGCAGATCTTGTAACATCTACATATTTCTTCCGTACTTCCTTCGTCAATCTAGATAGACCAACGAGGGAAGTACCAACGGAAGAAACGTGAAAGTTATCAAAGAAAATATCACGATTCTATACGCAATTGATATTCTGAGCACAATCCAATTATCTGATGATGAAGTTTAATGTCTGAAAAGATTTACTCGCAGGCGTTCCGGACCAATGTGTTGTGGTGAATTGAAATGTCTTTAAAGTTGCTTCATATTTTGCTGAATTTTCATCGGAAATGTCTGATGTTGGAAAGAGGGAAAGGTTCAAGGGGTAATTTATTTTTAAGCTATAAATTACATATTAAAAAAAAACCACCTGTCCTAGCTCGAGAGGACAGCGGTGTCCTCTCACATCCACTCCACTATAGGCCATAATTCCGATGTTTAGAGTCTACTTTTGTATGAACAAGTTTGGTAGTAGTGATACTCAAATATTAAATATTATTATATACTAGCTTCTGCCAGCGGTTTCGCCTGCGTGAAATTCGGTTTCTCCATACAAACTTCCATTTTTCGTAAAATCCGTTCTTAGTGGATGTCTACACCCCTTAAAGAAACCAACCTGCAAAATTTTAAGTTTGTACATATTATAGTTTCTGAGGTTTCGTGATTAGTATGTGAGTGGTATTTCGCTTTTATACACCGTTAAATTTTGGTCGTTTTAATTCCATGGAGGGTCGATTCGGTACGGTACGTGAAACACTATCGATTTGTAAAGATAAAATAAAAAAATAAAGTACTTTTTTTTTAAACTCGAGTTAATATACGTATGTACGAAATTAATTCCTTTAAGTAAACAAGTCAATGACCTTGTAGGTAGTGGTCTGTCGTTGCGTACTAACTACCTACAGTTTATTGGCTTCGCTCAGCTGACGTTTACTTAAAGAAATTAATTTCGTACATGCGTAAATTAATTCGAGTTTAAAAAAAAAGTACTTGAGTTTTTAATTTTCTCTTTACAAATCCATAGTGTTTCATGTACCGAATTGACCCACCGCGGGATTAAAACGACCAAAATTTAACAGTGTATATATACTATAGACAAAATGAAAAAATATCGGCTTAAGCAGTTCCTGACCGAGGACACACTAGTTAGGAATGGATCAATATCATGCTGTTAACACAACTTGTCTTGCAAATACAATGTACAAATTCTGTCGATAATGTATTTTTTATAGTGAATAAAATCATCTAATAACATCTCCCGCCCTTATGGCGGAGCGGGAGATAGTGTCAGACTCTTACTGACTAAAAACCCACACCGTTTCTTCATTGCCTTCGTACCAGGGCCCTGTTGTATACTTTCGTATTTGCCCAAGACCCCAGAGTAGGCTTCGACCCTGCTGGGCCCCTACAGTTTACTGACAACTCCTTGAGGCGCGCGGGAACAGTACGCGCCATCGACGACTTGGGCTCGGTCCGGACAGTTACTGGACCGTCGGACAGCGAGCTACGCATTGCTTGCTGTCCGCAAGCCTGCGCGTGGTTGGAAATCGGGATTGGAATCCCGACGGCGGCTGCGACGTGAGTGCCGTTGCCTGATGCGGTGGGCCTCCTCCTTTGCTAGTATTACTGCGTCGCAGAAGGAGGCGACCGCCTGCCACTCCCTCTTGTCCCGAACCATGGCCTGTACCAAGGCCTGGCGCGAGAGATTGTCGCCACCGATCACCCCCACAAGGACACGATGATGCTCTATCCAGGCGGGGCACAGCTCTTCGGTGTGCTCCATCGTCTGTCGATAATGTAGTATTTCAAACAATTCTTCAAACCACCCGCATTTGACCTAATTGATCCTTATTCCGGCGAGACGGCAAAGACGTGTCTAACGAAGTATTAATCTTATTATAGATGTCTAAAATGGGCCTAGATTATCTTGATGCCTGTAATTTGGGTCAAGTGCAAATTTATTACAAGAAACTCGGTTTTAATGGAAGATTGAAGGATAGGAAATATAATCATTAAAGTTTACAAAAGAAAATTATGAGAATAGAACGTAATTTCGTAGTACGAGTATCTATTCGAAAATGGAAGGTGTTTTATTTTAATGAAGTTCTCCGAGATGGGTTTTTTTAGTATATAAAACAAAGAGGTATGGTTCCATGCGCGTTCGCGATATTTATCCTCATTTGTGTCGATATACACCATTTAGCCGACAGGTCTTCTATTTTTGAAAACGTGACGTTGACGTCTGACGTTTGACTTTAGCGTTGATCATCATCATCATCATTTCAGTCGAAACACATCCACTGTTGGACATAGGTCTCCCCAAGTGTTGCCACAATTAACGGTCTTGTGCATCTCACATCCATCGGATTTCGGAAACCTTACTAGGTCGATCGGTCCACCTTGTAGAAGGGCTTCTAACGCTGTGTATTCCGATACGTGGTCGCAATTCCAGAACCTTTCAGTCACAACGGGTATTCGTTCTGCGAGCAATGTGCCCTGCCCATTGCCACTTAAATTTGGCGATTTATCGTGCTTTATCGATGACCTTAGTTCTCATGCGGATATCCTTATTCCTGATTCGATCACGCAAGGAAATTCCGAGCAAGAGAAGTCGATGTCGATTTTCAGTTTGCATTGTGCATCCCACATAACCGACTTTACAAAAACGGACAATCCCCATTGATATTTATTTAAAAGGGAACCTATATTACGCGCTAACATCGCAATTAGAAAACCTGGACTCGAAACTCACACATTTACACTACCTATAGTCACTGATAGACACAACAAATAGACATAAGAGCCAGCGCTGTCGTGAAATAGCGTTAGCCAATGTATGTGATTGTCGCGACCGATGCAATGCCGATTGCGACTGAGTGAAATTAGGACAAACTATCACGATTTCAGAGGTCCACGTGCTAGAGGCGAATCACCTATCTTCCGCTATTTTGATTATATCAATGACAATCCCTAAACTAAAATAAGACCTGTACTTCCAATTTCAAATTTATAAAAGAAATCCGTTTCCCTTTAAACTCGTGTCAAAAAAAAACTATTAGCCCGAACATCTTACAGCCCTACATTCAATTACGAAGGCAAACGGCGTTCAAAATTGAGTGACAGGCCAGTCCAAGTGACCCTCTTTTAGTGAGCAGTCAAGAATTTCCCTCAGAGTTTAGCTCTGAATAATTAAAGGGAAATAATTATTTAGATAACGAAGGTATATGACAAAATTTTGACATTGAATTTCGGGGTATTACGATTAGAATTCTAAATTATATTGTACGCTGCTAGAGGTTTCATCCGCGCAAAAGTAGAAAATTGTCTTAAGGGTGTTTTTACATCGTGAGAATTTTGCCAAGCATGCGGAACTGCCCCGCACGTAAATATCCTTTTTAACCGACTTCGAAAAAAAGGAGGAGGTTCTATGTTCGGCTGTATGTATTTATTTATTTTTTAATTATGTTCACCGATAACTCGATCAATTGTGTACCGATTTTGAAAATTTTTATTTTGATTAAAAGATTATACTCCCGAATTGGTCCCATAGAAAAATTGTTTTGATCTGGTGATGAACTTCGAAGATATATGATGAAACTCTTCAAAAAATCTTATGAGAACTCATCAGATTGTTCATCGATATCTAGATCAATTGTAAACCGAGTTTGAAAAAGTTTTGTTTTGTTTGAAAGATTATACTCCCGAATTGGTACCATAGAAATATTGTTTTGATCAGAATATGAACTTCGAAGATATAGAACGGAACTCTTCAAAAACTCATGGCAGAACTGTCGTAACAGGTAAAATTGCTTTGTTTATACATGTTCTCGGTGACTGACTGAAAGAAGAAGGGGAGGGGATACATAGAATTGATCTGATGATGAAGCCGGAAGGTAGGTAAGGGATTCTGTAATAAATCAGTATAGATATGTTAGCCGTGTTTGATATTATTAGAATGGTCGTCATGGTTTGATGATGGAACTGAATGGCGGAAGGTATCTATTTAAGCTTGGCTGAGAGGTACTACAACTAAAAAGTGTGAAAAAAACCTTTTTACAAAAAAAATACAACCGACTTCAAAAAAACACTAAAAGACAGACATGTGACATCCATCAACCCGTTCTGGGCCCGCGTGATGGATCGTGGCCCATTCCCTCTTCTAGAGAGAAGACCTGAGTCCCAGCAGTGGGAGCATTTTAAGGCTGATGCTTTGCTATGCTGGCTAATGTAATACGGCTGCTTAAGAGTCTGGCCATATTATTATGGTGCGGTGTCATTAACGTGAAACGGCACGGCGACTGACTTTGGCACGTTGCCGCGTCGTACCATGACACCGTTAGCGACAGCGATTGTCGTAAACCAGCGCTGCGAAGCAGTAATGCTACCGATGGAGATGGCTGCACGTGTAAGGGAACGTATATTCTCACGCTCCAGGCGCCGAGACCCCAGCCCCTAGTCACCGTTGACGCCGTTCGGTAACTATCCAGACCAAGCCCGAGACTCCGACGGCGCGTCGTGTTTCACGCGCGCCTCAAATCATCATCATCATCTTTATCATTTGATTCGAAAGACCTCTACTGTTGAAAATAGGCCTCCCCCAACAGTCCGCAACGGTCCAACGGTCGGTAACGGTCTTGTGCGTCTCGCGTTCGGATTCGGATTCTCGCAACCCTTATCAAGTCATAGGTTCAACTTGTAGGAGGTATTCCAACGCTACGTCTTCCGGTACGCGGTCGCCATTCTAGAACCTTTCGGCTACAACGGCCATCTGTTCTGTGAGTAATGTGCCCTGCCCATTGCTGCTTAAGTTTGACGATTCTTTGTGCTATGTTGGTAACATGAAGAATTGCCTCAAATAATAATAATATAATTTATTTCCATCAACAGACAGCAAAGATCTATTAGGTAAGTTAGTTAGGCTACATAAAGAGGTGTCAGAAAGTGTTAGGGGTCCAGCAGGGAGGATGCCTACTGAGGGCATTGGAGGACTCCTAAAAAGGAAACCCGTCGTCTTACAAAAGGGCAACTGGAGGACACAGGCACAGCTGTAGTTTTGAGATTTCCGACTTTACTTTATAAGTGTGACGTAACTTCTGATTATAGTTTATTGTTATTGGTTGACCGAAATCACGAGATCCAATCAATCTGTTCGACCACAGATTAAATAATAATCACGATTCGAAGTTTAAATCTTGATTTCTAAATCTTAAATCATAATTATTCACTTAAACGACGTTAACCCTATTAAAAATGATTGCTTGAGTTGTCCTGATGGTAACCTCGGCCTCCTAACTTAATAGACCCTTGTCAGTCGGTGTTACTTCGGCCAGATAACTTTGAAGGGCCACAGATATAGAGATAAGGATTAAGTTCGTACTTCTAGTAGATGTCCCTTTGCAACATTTATATTAATTACTAGTTTTTGGTTACAGATTTTGAGTAAATGGAGTGCCGTGGAAGGGATATATAAATATAATGTTTTACAACTTTCACACATCGCCATCTAATTCCAAACTAAGCAGAGCTTGTGCTATGAGTACTAAACAACTGATAAACGTAATTATATATTTCTAAATACGTACATACATATTATAAATAAACCCGAAGAACGATCGGGACGAAACGGGCCGAATGGGACTATTCACATAAGTTAATATTTTGTATTTCGCATTTGCTCAGTTTTTTTTATTGACTAGCTGTTGCCTTCTGCTTTTCTCGCGTGTTATAATGTTCTCAGTACCTCAGTACGGATACCAATAAGGCTGATTATGTTTTTACAGTTCTTGACGCTACTTGTTTACAACTCCATTTACTATCAACTCCATGTCCCACGTTTGCCTAAAGAAAGTTTGGTGGAATTCCACAACAGCAGTGAACTAGTGGTTTTTGCTAGAATCCGGAACTAACCACGGAACCGGAGCGAAAGTTTTTGTACAGCGGATTATGGAACTAACCGCCGGAGGTCGAGGCTTTAGATTGTGAAAGAAAATAGAATGTGTTCAAGACTTCAGTTTCAGAGTTCAATTTCGAGGCAGATATTTTTTTTTTTGTTATTGATAGTCTCGCAATTGATTCACATCTCATTATTTTAATGGGAAATGATGATGTGATTGACGATAGAGCATGCTTGCCTAGAAGTAACCTATCAAACAGTCTGCAGCCCTAATCATCACCACTTAACAGTGGTGCTATATATAGAATAGCACCAGTGGCCCCGTCAATTTAGTTGACATCTCTTTGATAGCAGTAGGTCGTGAGATCAAACCCAGCCAGGCGCATTACTTTGTGTAATTTATTTCATCTCTATTGCTCTCGAAACGGTAAAGGAAAAACATCGTGAGGAAACCGGCACCTAGAACTATGTGAAATCCGCCAATCCGTACTAGGTTTGAGTGGTGGATTACGGCCCAACCTATCTCCTGAGAAGAGTCCTGAGTCCCAGCAGTAGGAACCTTATACATTTGATTATGCAATTATGCTCTTGGAGGCGAGCGTAGAACCCAAAGCACCGTCAGCCCAGGCTTGGTTCTTACCGGATGGCTGGACGTCGAGCTACCCTTTACTCGCCTTCCGTAAGCCCGTGCCTACGGTTGCCGGAAATCGTCTTGTGCCTCACAACCTTCAAGGGGTCTCCTTTGGGAATCCTATAGCCCTGGGCTTGTTGCTTTCACTGCGATAGTAACAATATCGTCTGGCCATCTCGTCTTTATCATACGAGCAATAAACATTACTGCTGAAATGTGTGTAGTACAATACATTAAGTTTTTGTTTTTGTATTATGTGATGTCATGTTATGTCTTGATCACAAGAACCGAGTAAAAGGGCGAGACAGTAAAATGTTGCTCGGCCGAGACAGTGATGTAAGCGAGTTGTAGAGATAAGCGCTCGGCCGAGCACTCGGCGCTATGTTTATACGTATCGAGTTTTTGGCCGAGAGCACTCTCTCGCCCGTTTGCTCGGTATGTGTGATCAAGGCAATATACTACGTATTTATGGAAGTCGGTTAGTCTTTATCTTGGTCATTAAAAAAATTACCTACTTACTTTTTGGTAATGATGGATTTTTTTTAAACCTTGGAAGGGCCCTTTTATTGTAAGGTAAGAAATCATCCAATAATATTTTCTGCTCTAGGGCGGAGCGGGTCAGACTTTTATTGACTAAAACGGCACCTATGTTTCTTCTTTGTCTCCTTGGGTCTCCATTTCAGATATCAACCTATGGTCTCAATCCCGAAGATTATTCCGAAATCGAATCTTGAAAAGAGTTTTTTTTTTGTGTCGGATCTATATATTTACAGTTTTCAGATTATACAGGATCCTGTTAACCTAATTAACGGGAAGTATCCTATGAATTTTGATTTCCTTGATATTGTTGAAATATACTTTTTTTTGAGACATAACCGGCATTATCTTTTTTCTTTAACTTTTAAGTTTGACTTTTTCACACCTTCAAGGGACTGCAGCCCTGAGTATATGGTTTTAATTTCAACCCGATAGACGATAGACTCCACGCATTCCCGAGGCAAAAGGTCTTGACAGACAGACAGACAGACGGTCCACAAAGGGATCCTATAAGGGTTCCGTTTTTTTCCTTTTGAGGTACGGAACCCTAAAAATGAAGTTTCAGAAACTCGGGCAAAGAAACAGCTCCTTTCACTAAAAAGAATATTGTATAAAAATAGTTTTGCCGTTACGTAATGACAACTGCTCTACATTTCCAACCATGTGCAAATGCTAATTAAAAATCCTCTCACAAACTTAAAAATTGTACCGAGTAGAGATACTTTCATACGTATTTATTTGTTTAGCAATTTCATTTGAATCATAGCAAAAGTTAATTAGTAGAATGCGATACGGCTAAAAGCGTTGTACCGAGATTAATTATAATTACGTATATTTTTTTAGTGGTTGTATGTGGAACTCGATTTTCTTTATTCATATAAGTAGGATTTTTGTATGTACATATGTTGGTTGGTGAAGAATAATTAAACTTCTATTACTTAAAAAACATGTATCTGTGAATCATAAAAAGGAAAAATAAAAATAATGTTTGTTAGGTGTTTACGCTCGAACAGCTGAACGAATTTGGATAAAACTTTGCTCACGAGTAGACCATGTCCTCAAAGAGCAAATAGGATACTTTAAAAAAAAAAGGATATTTTTTATGCATTTTTTTTTGGAGACAATTTTATACTGTCACACGGGTTAAGCTATTAAGTGCTTGTTTACGGAGACGCGGCGCGTTGTGCAGACGTCGTATATTGCCATAATATGTTTGTGTTTGCGCGTGCAATGACGCGGCCCGCTCCTGCAATGTACGACGAACGCCCATCGCACCGCGCAACGCGCCGCGTCTCCGTAAACGTACCTACTCTAAGCGCGGCACTAATTTGAAGGCGCCCTAAGAATCGCTGAACTTAAGTGGCAGTAAGCAGGGTACATTGCTCCAGAACAGATGGTCAATGAGAACGAAAAGTTTTGGAGGAAGGCCTCCCACAAGGTGGACCGATGATCTGGTGAGGGTCGCGGGAATTCCATGGATGCGAGACGCACAGGACCGGTCGTTATGATGATACATGAGGGAGGTCCATGTCCAACAGTGGACGTCTTTCGGTTGAAATGATTTATTTATTTAAACTTCATGTACAGTCAGTGCTCAAAAGTGCAGTAACAGATATTTCAAATAGAATGTAGTATAAATTGAGTTCCTTATAATTATAAAATACGTAACTATGCTAATTTTATAAACTAATAAATACTATGATAAATGTCAAATCATTATAATTAAGAAAACTTAAAATATGACAATTGTGACGAAGACTGAAGCTAAAGTGATGAGATGAGATGAAAAAATGATGATAAATTGATAATGATGATGATGAAACCACTGGGAGTAGCTAGTTAAGCTATATTTTTAAGTCGTAAAAGAGTTTCTTTTCCAAAAGAAATCCGAAATATTTTTCTTTTTTATTGCTCAAAGTATTCTTTTCCAAAAGATAATTATTCAATTCAATTCAATTCAATTATTTATTTGCGTTCCACAATGTACATGCAATAGGTGGTAAATAAAAATTTAAATAGACACAATTGTGGACCCTGATGGGCACAGCAAAAGATAATGTGACAAAGACTTATAAACTACTTGTTTTTTGTACAATTTCATTAAACATTAATTACATTATATTAATATTCATTTCATTATATTAGTATTCATTACATTATTAAAATTAATTACATAATATTAAATATTAATTATGATATATTAAAAATTAAATACCTTATGTCAAACCTTAATTAAATTATAACATTCATTTAATTTTATTTAACATTCATTACATTATAATATAAACTTTATCATTACTATTTTGTATTATTATTTTATATTACTATTCGAGCTGTATAGATGTATCATTAAAATATTCACCTACGCTGTAGTAGCATTTATTTAATAATAGTTTTTTTAGTTTATTAGTAAAAATAGCAATCTTTTTTTCATTTCTTAGAACCTCGGGTAATTTATTATAAATTTTTATAGACATTACTAGTGGGCCAGATGAATGTATTTTTAAACGAGATGTTGGTAAGTTTAAACGTGTTTTGTGTCGGAAAGTGAATCTTGTTTGAATGTCTTCTCGTTTAGTGTAAAAGTCTTTGTGAGTGTGCGCAAATTTACAGATTTCCAGTATGTATAATGATGGAAGCGTTAGAATATTTAGCTTTATGAAATGAGGTTTGCAGCTATCAGTTTGTTCGATATTAACCAAAATACGAATTAACTTTTTTTGGGTTGAAAACAAAGCTGGTGCGTCTGTGCTATTCCCCCACATTATTATACCGTAATTGAGCCATGCATGAGCATAGGCGTAGTAGGTAACTAGAGCTGTCTGTAAGTTTGTGGTCTTTTTTAATTCGCGAAAAGCGTACAAAAATGTAGAAAGCTTTGTTTTAATTTTCTGAATGTGAGATTTCCAGTTTATGTTTGTATCTATGGTTAAGCCTAGGTAATAATGAAAATTCGTTTACCAGTTCTAATTTGTGGTTGTTGAAAGAGAAATTTACATCTAGGTGCCTTTTTTGGTGAGGGTGGAATGAAATAAGTTTAGTTTTTTCAAAATTAATTTCTAGATTATGATTATTTAACCAGGTTATTGTTTTAGTGAGAATATTATTAAGTGTATTGTTTAGGCTTTCGATATCATGACAGGGGGCAAGAATAGAAATGTCATCTGCAAACAAGACGCATGGTCCGGAATCTTGGATTGTTTTTGGAAGATCGTTTATATAAATAAGAAAAAGAAGACATCCAATTACACTCCCTTGCGGTATTGAGGCATTTAATGCCCTACTGTCTGATCGGAACTTTTGAAGCTCGTTAGCTTTATCATTGAAGAACTCTATTTCGACCATTTGTACTCTGTTTGTTAAATATGACTTAAACCATTCGTGTGATTTGCCACGGATTCCCACTCCATATAGTTTATTTAGTAATATTCCGTATTGCACTTTATCGTAGGCTTTACTCATATCTAGTAGCGTGCCAATTGCATATTTTTTATTATTTATTATATTGAGAGCTTCCTGTATAAATTTGTAAACAGCCAAAGTTGTAGATTTATTTTTACGAAAGCCATTTTGACATTCATCGAATATTTTATATTTCTCGCAGAAGGCGTACACACGATTACACATAGCATTCTCGAAAATTTTTGAATTATTTTTCTTTTTTATTTCTCAAAGTACATTTTTCAGTAAATTAACGAAACGGAACAACATGCACTTTTACGTATTGCAATAAAGTAGCTGTAACAATTTATTTGCGTATTTTTGCGGCAAACGCGTCGCAATAAATTTCAGTGAAGCTGTTCCGTCGTATTGTCGTAACGGATTGTCGCACTTTGTATGAGTGGCTTTATATTTTATTGTTTGTCTGATTTCGTGTGTGAAAGTTTTTGTCGTTGCGTTTATCTTTTGATTCTTACGAAAAGTCTTCGTTTAAGTCACAGTTTTTGTAAGAAAAAACTTTTTATATGATTGAAATCACTTTCCTATGATGCTACAGAGAAACTTGAGTAAGTTTAATTAATAAATGAAATAAGATGCAAAACAAACACATACAAACACATACATACTCTCCTACACAACGTTAGGTACTCACACACACTCACCCACCCACTTCAATCTCACTCTCATTATTTTTGTATAATTTCTCTTGTAAGCACTTATTTATTAGTTTGGAATGACCATACCTCTCACTGGAGTCGGGCTATGATGGCTGCGCCACAGTATTAACTTTTGCAGTCATCATCGTTTATTACATTGTTTTTACCTATATTTTGTTTTATTGCTTCTAATAAACGATTATTATTATTATTATTGTTTTTAGGTGTTGCATTTAAGTTTTTTCTTTTGGATTCGCAAGGTTTGTATAGTTAGCTTATTATAAAAACAAAAAATCGAATCGGAGTATGTGATTGTTTAAATTGTGATTGTGTTACTATAAACAGCTATCATCGATTCTGTTTGTATTATAAAATCAACTTATATTAAACACAAAAAATACACATACACCGTGTAATTGACAGGTTGGCAAAAACTGAAACTACTAAAACTGATTATGACTGAAAAACGTTGGAATTTTCTTCAGGAAAATTGTCGAATTTTCCGACCGTTTTTCAACTAGATTTGTGTTCTATTAATTTGTTACAACAAAATCCAGCCCTAAAAACGCAATTTTAGTGAAAAAATGCAAAAAACTTAAATTCAGCAATGTAATCGTAAAAGAAAATTCGTACAACCCGCGCGGAATCAGCTGTTAGCTGTAAAAGTTTATTGCCCTCCGTAGTGCCTACGACAGACAGAGACAGCATACCGCTCGCTCGCTCGCTCTTTTTGTGTGGGTCGCCTTTGCTTACGCGCCGACAGTGCTAGGGTTGTACCGCGTACGGAATTAAAAATGTGAAGCCCCAAGAGGACACCGGTGTCCGCAACCTATTGTCTTTCTATTGTGTCTCTAATTACGGTATTCAAAAGGTTAATACTTGTAATTTTATTTTCTTTATGTAAAATGATTTAATAATAATTAGATACTCAGGAGTATGATTACTTTATTATTTCTTAATTCCAAAAACCTTATTTTAAATCGTTAATGATCTACAGTATCAATTACGAAGCTGCCCGAACTGTACACACGCGTTGCCTTACAGTAATGTAAATTGTTTGCTTTAGACAATTTAGTGGGACATAAAACATAAAAACATCGTGTCAATATTGCCAGATTCACATTCTTTAAACTTGGAAGCAGAACCATGAGTAAAAGTTACAAAAGATAGCGGTTAATAACAATGTTTATCATACGATTACGATACGATTATTTTTCAATACCTAGTTCTTCATCTTTATCTCAATCGCAGGCCGACCACTGTAACTACTGCGCCATGGGTACCTCGACTAACGTACTTACTATTACCGAAATAAAAATGTTTAATTTCATACCATGTGGGCAGCCCTAATTGCTACACGTGTCACACTCTCAAAGGCGTGCCGACAAACGAAGCCGCTGAGGCGCTGAGCCGCCATTTGAGTTTGCCGCGATTGCTGGTGCGATCTGGACGTCTTTTTCGTTTTCTTTCAACTGTCGAGAGTTCGGGACTGTGTGTTGCGTTCAGTTGAGTTGTGTGTTTTTGTGTTGTGTGGTACTTATCGTCATGAATCGGCGTAATGAAACGTTTAGTGCTCGCGAATATGGCCAGATGTTAATGTGCTTGGGTGAAGCTAGAGGAAACGCGTCGTTGGCATTAAGGCTCTATGTTCAAAGACACCCAAATGAACGACATCCAGCTAATAGTCGTACTATCACACGGGCATATCAACGTGTTTTAGAAAATTTACCTATTGTGCCGCGTCAGGAAGGTGCTGGAAGGACAATCCGTGCTCGTTCTGAGCAGGCCATTTTAGATGTTGACAAGCAACGTCCATATCGGATCCATAAAGTGCAGGCTCTGGTACCTGGTGACTCAACGCGTAGACTGGCGTACTGCAGATGGCTGATACATCGGCAGCAGCTAAATCGCCAATTCGTTTCACGGGTGAACGACCCGAGAGACTTTAATTTAGGTAAGTGACTATTTTAATTTTTGTTAGGTGTTGAATTTGTGTTTAAATTTTTTGATAGGTGTGTTTGTGTGTGTAGTGTACTATGTATTTATTCCTAACAAGGTCCACGTCCCGAAGTACCTACCTATTAGTATGAATGGACAACGCGCGAGGTACAGGGTCGCGCGCGTATCGCAATGTTCGTTATACATTGCGTAGCCGAAATAAAATTGAAAATTGAAAAACGTTCACCTATCATTTCCGGGAAAATATTTCACTATCAAAATATTAACAATACCAGTCTGAGTTCATACTTTTCGTTTTTGCCAACCTGTCAATTACACCCGGTATGTTATTGTCTATCCGTTATAAACTTTGAAACCATTCTAACTGATGTAGGGTTGGTGCCCTAAGTTACCTGACCCACACTTTTCATAGTTCTTCAAAGGAGGTAGGTTAGGTAACTTAGGGCACCGGAGGACACGGTGGAGCACACGGTCGAAGTGTGCCCCACTTGGGCAGAGCATCGCCGTGTTCTCGTGAGTGCGATCGGCAGCGGCGATCTCTCGCGCCAGGCCCTGGTACGGGCCATGGTCCGAAGCGAGGACGGATGGCAGGCGGTCGCCTCCTTCTGCGAAGTAGTAATGCTAGCAAAGGAGGAGGCCGCACGCGAGAGGTAACGGCCCACAAGGCCCAGCCGCCCCGGGGATTCCGATTCCGATCCTGATTTCCAGCCAACGTAGGCGCGGGCTTGCGGACGGCGAGCTATGGGTAGCTCGCAGTCCGACCGAGGAGGAGTTGTCAGCAAACCGTAGAGACCCAGCCTGCTAGCTGCAGGCAGGCAGGGTCGAAGCCTACTGGGGCCAAGGGTTTGCTTCCGAAAGGAAAGCCCGGCCCTGGTATCTAAGGCCACGAAGGAATGGGGTGGGTTTTTAGTCAGTAAGAGTCTGAAGGTAAATTATGGCACCGACTGTACGACAAAACAGCTTCATTAAAAAAAGAATTTACATTATTATAATCTTTATTAAATCTATAAATGGGGTGACTGGTAATTAGTGAACGATACTTAAACACGTGATTGTAGTCATGATAACAAATAACTTTTACTATGGGACCAAACCCTGAAATCGCGAAAAAAATCAGCCAGGTTCAGTATATTTTGACCAGTTAGGCGAACAGAAATGTGAAATGAAAACTATTATTTTCATTTTTCTGTTAACCTAGATGTTGTTTTGCAATTTATTTATAATGTAAACATTTTGAGTACATTTTTTTTTTGAAGTTAACCTTGGGGTCCGTACGGAACCCACGCGACTAATAGTGTAAGTATTTTGGCGCGACTAGCTAAAGGTTAATTCTAATATAATCTTAGACTGGCCTGTTGGTTAAGTAGTTAGTGGCCCTGACTGCTATGCTGAAGGTCGTGGGTTCGATTCCCACCCAGGACAAATGTTTGTGTGATGAGCACGATCATTTTGTTCTGTGTTTGGGTGTAATTTATCTAAAATATGTATGTATTTAGAAATATATAGGTATGTTTATCAGTTGTCTAGTACCCATAACACAAGCTCTGCTTAGCTTGGGACTAGACGACGTTGTGTCGAAAAAAGAAAAAAAAATATTGCAGACAAAACCGCATGAAAAACTGACAGAACTAGTCACCTGTATCTGCTGCAGCAAACTAATTACCATCACTGCAGTTCTAAGCTACTTAATTATTCTCCGTACTAAGGATATTAAACAAAACACGAGCACTTTTCACTAACTTCATTAACTAACTATACGAAACAGTAATTAGGTTAATCATTAGAGAAATTAGGAATTATGAATATCCTAATGCATTCAGCTTTTAGGTTACTTGGTCAGAAGTTCAGGGCTGTCAGAATTTCTGAATTTCTGACGTTTGTGGAACTGTGGTGAATGTTAGATGCGAGCAAAACATTTGGAAATGTATGAGCTAGGTTTTGTGAAATTAGTTTTATTTGATGTTAAATTTTAGGGCATACAAGCTTTGCCTGCGTCTTCGTTCGGAGAAGAGACAAAAAATACTCTGTTAAATTGTAGTCATTTTAATCCCACGGAGGGTCGATTCGGTACATGAAATACTATCGATTTGTAGAGAAAATTAAATAATAAAGTGCTTTTTTTAAACTCTAATTAATTTACGCATGTACGAAATTAATTTCTCTAAGTAAACATCAGCTGAGCGAGGCCAATGAACTGTAGGTAGTTAGTAAGCAACGACCAAAAACTACCTACAAGCTCATTGACTCGTTTACTTAAAGAAATTAATTTCGTACATGCGTATATTAATTCGAGTTTACAAATCGATAGTGTTTCATGTACCGAATCGACCCTCCGCGGGGTTAAAACGACTAAAATTTTACGGTGTATATCAATACTTAAATTTATCGTTTTTAATTTAATTTAATGTTTGTGTTTACATTATCATGTGACTATGTTAATTTCTGACATATTTTACTCAATATTACTAATTTATCAAAATTTTATTGACACCATGAACAGCGCATTCACATGACATCCAGAAATGTATTGATTTATTGTATTGTGTTTAGCAATAAAGATTTGACTTTGAGTTTGAGTTTGACTTTGAGTGTATTGTTTAGTATTTTTGTCACAACAGCAAAAATAACATTGCCTGTTTAATATTTCACTACATCTTTCTACACACATGCCACATAACATCCCTTTATTGCAACCTTCCTTAACGTATCAGAGTTTCATATTCGTTTGCCTTCTAATAACACAAATATGTTGACTCTCTCTAATGGACCGAAGTTGCTTACTTACGTCAAGGGGTTAATCATAGAGTACTGAGACGCGTCGCCGGTCGCTGTTGTTAGAAACGGAATTATTAAGTTAAAAGGCGGTTGTAGTCTCTCGAGTGTTTTGCATGAACTCTGCACGAGTCTATGTCGATTTTGCGACCCCGAAACAGCGGTTTTATTTTTATGAAAAAAAAAAACCAATAACCTATTTCAAGGTTTTTTGTTTTAGTGAGGCGCTTTTAAAAAACAAGCTTTTTTTTATAACTTTCAAATGTTTCCGTGACGTAATCTCGTAGATATACACGTTTGAAATCGTAAATTAGGTTCAGATTTGCGATTTTTTATTATCTAGACAACTAATTTATATCATGTTAAGATTTTTGCCCGGCGCTTGATCATATAGTCAACTTTTATAAAATATGTTTACATGGTATTCTCTTCTATATTGGTGGCAATTTATTTACTTTGGTTGCAGGCAAAGATTCCAAACCTTCGACGTACACGCTATAAATAATATTATTTGTCAGCAAACTGTAGAAGAAGACCACGGAGAGAATTGGGCAAATATGAAAGTATACATCAAGGCCCTGCTACAAAGCCAATGAAGGTACGGGGTAGTCAGTAAGAGTTTGATACTATCTCCCGCTCCGCCCAAGGCCGGGAGATATCATTGGATAATTTTACCTACCATAAAAAAAAAGAAACTAGGTAAAGGCATGTGTAAGCGTTGCCGTAGCAGATGCAACAATTCCAAGCTCTGTGAGGCTAATCGATCTATGTTTGTTCTAAGATAAAGTCTGACCTGGCTTAGAACGTAATCTGTTATATTACTTGCGTTGATTTTGAGTGTGTTTTAGTGGTGTTTCCTTATGTAATATCGGCTGTGCGGGCTTCCCTTGAGAGAGTTTGGTATGTACTAAAATGTGGCCTGAAAACTATTAATATACTCGTATCCATTTACATAGCTTACCGTATCGTATGGTACTGAGCGTTAAATAATAACAACATACCGGCAAGCACGCTGTCCGATCGTCCGGTAACCGACCGGACCGAGCCCAAGTCGTAGACGGCGCGTTCTGTTCCCGCGCGCCTCAAGGAGCTGTCAGCACACCGAAGAGGCCCAGCCTGCTAACTGCAGGCAGGCAGGGTCGAAGCCTGCTGGGGTCAAGGGCCGTTTTCTGAGAGGAAGGCTCAGCCCCAGCACTATAGGCAACGAAGGAACGGGGTAGGTTTTTAGTCAGTAAGAGTCTGACACTACTTCCCGCTCCGCCCCGCGCCGGCACTTTCCGTGGGTGTCGTAAGAGGCGACTGAGCTGTGCGTAGGCGTGCACCAAAGGTATAATGACGAATACGCCTTTATGAAGCTACGAGTCTGTTGACATTAGGCCTGAGGAACACACCAGAGAAGCATTTCCTGTGCATTATAATAACCACTCTGATATCGAACCGCCTACGCTACGCTACGCGAAGGGGCTTATTGGCCTCTAATGAAATAAGCTTTTAGCGAAATGGAACCTATATTGTTCTCTTGATGGTACTTTAGATAGGTTCCAGGTTGTGCATATTTGAAAAGATGGCCATATTTGTTCCAATAAAATCAATGAGGTTACATAGTTTCAACGAAAAAAGTACTGCTTTCATACTGAAACAAGATTTGGGATCAAATACAATTGCTGTGTAATCATAATTTGATTTGATCATGAATGTATTGTTCCAGTAAATAAAGAAATAATACGTACTTATTTATTTTATTTTTAGTCTATTTTTATTTTTGAGGTTTAAATAACTGTGAGCAGTGGTGGCCGAATGGTAACGGCCCCGACTTACGAATGGTAGGTCGCGGGTTCAAAACCAGCCAGGCGCGCATTACTTAATGTAATTTATTTCATCACCACTGCTCTCAAAACGGTGAAGGAAAATATCGTGAGGAAACCGGCATGTCCTAGAACCAAAAATTCATGTGACATTCACCAACTGGGCCTGCGTGGTGGATTACGGCCCATTCTCTCTCTTAGAGAGGAGGCCTGAGTCCCAGCAGGGGGAACATTAAAAGGCTGATGATGAGGACGATGAAATAACTATATTTCTAGCAGGTTCCATTATATTATTTTACTACCTTACTTTCTCATTTTTGAGGCGGTAAATCATCCAATGTCTTCTCCCGCTTTAGGCCGGAGCGGGACGGCGTGTTGGAGTTTTACTCGTAAAACCACACAGCTATGTTCCTTATTTGCCCTTGGGTTCCTGGACTACGGGTTTCCCTATCGGAAGTCAGCCCATGGCTTCAGTAGGCTTCAGCCCTGCTGTATCCCTACGGTTTTACTGACATCTCTTTGAGGTGCGCGTAGTACTTTACGTTTCGTTGACGACTTGGGCTCGGTCCGGATGGTTGGCGGACAGCAGGACGATGAGCAACGGGTTGCTAGTCCTCGGTGGCTGGGAGTTGGGGGCGGCTGGGGCGTGACAACGTCCGGACCACCTGCCATTCCTCCTCACTCCGGATCATGGCCTGTACAAGGGCCCGGCATTAAAGGCGATTTTTCTCGGAATAATTTATATTGTGTTTGATACATCTTGACCCAATAGATAAAAAAAAGAATCTAAAATCTCCCATAAAACCATGCATTTAATATTATTTTCAGAAAACAGTTTTACCTCTAAATACTGATGTTATTAATTTTTTTATGCATTTTAACGTATGCAAACATTGAGTCGAATCTGTTTTGACGATTTGTTTTTTTTTTTTGCATGGGTGAATAGGTTTTTTAAAACACAGGCTGGTAACATTATTTGTTTGTTCTAGTTTTCATCCACTGAGTTTTAATTGTTTATTGTTTTTTTGTTGTTTTAATTGTTTGCGATAAAAGGATGTGGCTTTTGTTATTTGTTTACTAAACTTTCATACAAAATGTGAGTGGTACATATCACTGTGTATAAATTTTTTTTATGTGCGAGTGGACGCAAGTGCACTCTGTAATTTATGACCCACGGATGCCCCTCAAGTTAAAGGGTAAAATCTACAAGTCCGTGATAAAACCTGTTATACAGTATGGATCAGAATGTTGGCCTGTGATGCAAAAAAGATTGCATGTAGCGGAGATGAGAATGTTGATATGGATGTGTGGTCTGCCAAAAAAGCACAAAGTGAGGAAAGAGGAATTTCGAAAGTGGCGGCAGTGGCAGAAAAGTTAAAGGGGAATTGTTTGTCGTGGTATGGTCATGTAAAGAGGAGAGATGAAGCACATGTTATTAAAACGCTTATGAGTATGCATGTGGATTAATGGAGAAGGAGAGGGAGGCCAAAAAAAGACGGATGGATTGTGTGAAGAGTGATATGAAAGAAAAGGAAGTTAGTGATAGCATGACGGGTGACAGGGCAGAATGGAAGAAGAAAACGTGTTGCGCCGACCCCAAATAACATGGGAAAAGGGCAGGAAGAGGATGAACGTATGTAAGCTCAATGTTACAAAAAAAAACAGTAAAATACCTTTTAATATACCGAGTGGTTTTCCGTTCTTACACTAAAATTATAGACGGGATGTAAAAAACGACTTAAAACGGAATTCTATGAAGAATTGTTCAATTTTCATTCAAGTATCATAGTAAAAACATTACAGCAAGGAAATATACTTATTAGAAACTTTTTGCACAAGTAAAATGCGAACTTGGGATGCGAATCGCAACAGCGACGAATCCAGCGATGCGAATTGTTGCGATACGATTTTGTGCGGTAAAGCATCGGCGAATCTATTCGCAAGTTCTTGCGATGCGTCGTGCAAGCTCGCAGATTTTGACGCTATGACGATGTCGCATCTTAGTTTTGTATTTTAAGTTCTTATGCCTTGAGTATTTTCTACATATTGACTTACGAAGACAAAACATGGCAGGTGCGACTTAAATGAAAGGCAAATAAGAAGAAAAAATAGGCCTAACTCACAGTCATGAAGGGAATTAAAATTGAGCAAGAATAACCACTTCAATGTGGAAGTTTATTACCCGACTACGACAAATTGTATCGAATTGTTGCGATACGATTTTGTGCGGTAAAGCATCGGCGAATCTAATCGCAAGTTCTTGCGATGTGTCGTTAAAGCTCGCAGATTTTGCTACGACGACATCGCATCTTAGTTTTGTATTTAGGCTCTTATGCCTTGATTGTTTTCTACAGATTGAAGTACGAAGACAGAACATGGGAGGTGTAACTTAAATGAAAGGCGTATAAAAAAAACAGGCCTAACTCACAGTCATGAAGGGAATTAAAATTGAGAAAAAATAACCATTTCAATATGTAACTTTATTACCCGACTACGACAAAGCCAATGAAGGGTTATGATTTTTTCGACAGCTGCTTACGTTTGTATGTATGTATGTGAGTATGTTCATCTGTTACCTCAAAGCTCCTATTCCTTTTATCAGAACTATATCTATGAGGTATTTTTAGAACGGTCTTAATCGTTCGCTGTATAGGCAACGTGTCGCCCTCTAGCGGACAAAAATATAAGTGTTAAAAAATAAAAATGAGATAATTTGTATATTTATAAAACTATTGTTCAAAGTGACGCCCTCTAGTGGACAAAAACTAATGTGTTAAAAAATGTTAAGGTAAGTAGATAGATAGATAGATAGATAGATGTATTCTTTATTGTACACCAAAAATAAAATTACATAAGTAAGTAGTCTTTTATAAGTATACCATGTTTGATATCATTTAAAAGGGATTCACTTGTAGTTATCAAAAATAACAACCAAATCCAATGTGCGCCCTCTAGCGGACAAAAAGTACTGGCACCCCTCACACGGAACCTTAAAAACAGTATAATTTATAAATAAATAAATATTCCTGATTCCTCTGTCTACAAATCAATGTCTTGTACAATATATTCCCAGGTTTTGGAAATTAAAGTATATAAGCAAAGGCTTTGTCACTACTCTCCTTGTATACCTAAAATACGTATATTTTGATTCTGTAAACAAGTAAAATTAAAATTTATTCCTTTTCGTCAACATTGAAGAAATTGTAGCGTCTGAAAATAGGCGACCTAAGCAATCTAGGCTTTTCTCAATGCCTAAGGTGTCTCCTTTGTCTTGGAAAGGTCGAGCACTAAGATAAACATAGTTAGCGAAGTATCTAAATATACATAGTTTGTAAAATTTGTTAAATAAATATTTATACTGGAGGCTGGACTGAATAATTTTGATGTCAATTTTCCTGATGTAAGCGAATGATGAATAGAAAATATTTGTTGAATACAAAATGTATTTCAAAATTAATTTACACAAATTATTATTCAAAATAGGTCACAGTTTTAGTAGCTTGTCATTGAAATCTTCCGAAATGATGTTTTTTCTGCAAAGGGGATTGCATGAAAGTGTTCCCACCCACCAACAGACTTGAAACTGGTATCATTCAAAGCGTCTCGCTGAAAAGAGTTTTTTTTATTTATTATGGCGACATGCCTGAAAAGCATGGGGTTTAGATTTTATTAGACATTATATTTTAACCTATCCTAACCTAACCCAATTGTTAACCCTTAAATTTTAATATACTCATAACATAGTACTGTCATACATTTTTGAATTATACTCCGCGTGCCCTATGATCCTATATAAATATTTGACAAAGGGCATTGCGTAAGACTGTACCCAAAAATGACATCTGGCCCCCTAGCCAAGTTACAATCATTTCGTTTTGCGTTAACGCTTGGAGTTGGCCACGCCCCCAACTCCTTTGTTCGAACAAACGAAAAGGGGGCGTGGCCAACTCCAAGCGTTAACGCAAAACGAAGCAATTGTAACTTGGCTAGGGGGGCAGTTTAAAATCTTTTGGTGAGTACCAACATATTTAAACTGGTGTCATTCGAAGCGTCTAGTTGAATAGAGTTTTTTGTTTTATTATAGTGACACACCTAAAAAGTGTATGGGGTTTAGATTTTATAAGGTGGGGACAGTGGCCATACAAAATCCGGCATCCCTCTTTCTATTTTAAATGTCTGCTTTTAGACCAGTAATCGAAAGATTATTCAATATTTCGAAAGAAAATAAAATACTGAGAAGTGAAAAATTGTATTTTTCTGGTTAGGCTCTCAATAAAGCAACAAAAACTCAACTCAAAAACTGTAATATTAGGTAGGTCAGCGAATAGGAAAAAATGGAACTCTTAAAGGATCACTTTGTTGTCCGTCAGTCTGTCTGTCTGTCAAGACCCTTTATCTCAAGAACGCCTACGCATTCCGCACCTCAATACCTCTACAGGTATTGAGGTGAAATTAAAACCATATACTCAGGCTTACGGTTCCTTGAATCTGAAAAAAAATCAAACTGCTAAAAACGTACATTTCGACACTCTCAAGGGAATCAAAATTCATAGAGTACTTCCCATTGACCTAGAATCGTAAAATTTTGTAGAAAGCAAGGTTTCATAGCACAAATATAGGGAAAAATTTGAAAACTGTAAACTAATTAAGTCACAAAAAAATAAGAGATTCGGAAAAAAATAACTGTTTTCATAATCCAAAAATCCTCTTCATTAGCTTTACTGCTTTGCGGAAGGAGCCGACCGCCTGCCATTCAGACCAAGGCCTGAACCAGGGCCCGGTGCGAGAGGTCACTGCCGCCTGATCGCCTCATCGAAAACTCCTTCACCGTTTGCTACACCGAGCTCTCCGCGCGATTTACACAAAGGTGACACCCAGGGGTTTCTTCCGCTTGAATCCAATGAGGAAATTGAGGATGCCGTGACGCCTCTCCAGCTACTTCTTAAGGACAGATTGTGCATACAACTAAGGAGTAAAATGCCGTGCTGGAGTTTTTCTTTTTGATACCCATAACTAAGGCGTTTTTAAGTCAAGAATGGATAGATTACTTCTAGGTAAGCGTGCTTCATCGTCAACCACATCATTGCTTACCATCAGTGGTGAAACGCAGGTCTATAAATAATAATAAAAAATACGTTCTGAGCCCACTCCCACTTCAGTTTGTTGATTTTTTGGGTTATGTCAGTAACCTTGGTTCTCCTGCGGATATCTTTATTCCTGATTTGTTCACGCAAGAAAACTCCGAGCATAGCCCATAAATAACCTTCAGACGCGAACGCATGACGTTATTTTGTTTAATATATTTCTATTGAAGTTAAGGTCTTGCCATAAAAGAAAAACAAGGACACGTAAGCGCTACCAAGGTAGCACTTAAACGCACCTCATACTGAATAGAAAATGGACCTTAAACTTTTGCAGTTAAGATTTACAAAGTCCATAAAGCGCTAGATTCACGCAAACTGCCCGATTCTATCGACCAGTAAAATACTGAGATGGACTCGTACATCTTGCTTGGTCGGCCAAATACGAGCATTACGCACAGAATGCAAACAAAGAGAATGGACTGAGCAATATTTACATCAAATTCTGTAGAAAGAGACAAGATGACTGACGGAATGAGCGGCCAATACGATATGTCTCCTTTAGATTAAAATATGAAGAAGAAGAGATACAACACAACCACAAGCACCAATTAAAAAACGAGATTATTAGTGTGGATTGAAATTTTTATATACATATACAGTAATCATTTAAACTTGACTTTCAACTGTTATTTGGGTCTTTAAAAAAGAAATGAGGAGTAGAAATAATGGACAGTTGTGCATGTACTTACTCGCAAAATTTGTCTAACTCTTAAAAAATAAATATACTTTGCTAACAACTATTTATTTCTTGAATAATTTCAAAAACAAGTACATATGTGAGGAAAGCTAAAAATTGTATTTTTCCTGCTATTCTGCCAACAGTCCAACCCGCATGCTCTCATTGATTAGTCGTGACATCTACGAGTACAATTTAGTTTTAACCCAATACTTTTAAATATTAAAATTAGTTTTGAATTTAGATAATATATTGGGTAAATAAACCAGATAATTAACTACTGATTAAAGTCGTAAATCGTAGTGACGGAACCGACATTGCTTAGTTAGTGAAAGTTCCCTCTAAGTGTCTAAGAAAAAAGGCTGTAAGTGAGCCTGATTCTTGAAACAATCAATATCCGGCTCTACCTCTCTCACACATTTAAGTCTGTATTCACTTTATGAGTGGACAGGAAAAGCTCAGTTCATTCTCAATGTGTTTGGTCGAGATTAATCAATAATTCCAGAGCTTACATATGTGGGTTCAAAATTTCTGTAAGATCGTGTTTTGTTTCTGATGGGCTAGTGCTTCCCTTATCTTAAAAAAGTTGAATTAGTAAAGCGTGACTTGCACACACATTGATTTTGGCTTTCCTTTGTAGGGTTCCTTGGACCCTATTCATCATCTTCATCATCATCAGCCTTTTAATATTCCCACTGCTGGGACTCAGGCCGCCTCTCTAGGAGAGGGAATGGGCCGTAATCCACCACGCGGGCTCAGTGCGGATTGGTCGATGTCACATGTCTTCGAATTTTTTGGTTCTAGGACATGCCGGTTTCCTCACGATGTTTTCCTTAACCGTTTTGAGAACAGTGGTGATGATATAAATTACACAAAGTAATGCGCCTGGCTGGGTCTGAACCCGCGACCTACACTTCGTAAGCCGGGGCCGTTACCACTCGGCCACCACTTCTCTATTCAATTTTTAATCTGACATGTAGACCCTATTACTATTATTTTTTTAATTGGCGTGTATTTAGGGTATGTATTAATCCAGTTACATGTTTAATATGTTTGATGAAGAGCGATTAAGAATATACTGTGTACATCGAAGAATTTGCCTGCAGTGCTCTTCCCGTCCGGTTATAATTAGGTGTCTTCAAGGCTCTTAATAAACAAGTGCGATTCACTATCAACGATTGCATCACTACTTACAGTCAAGTGGGATCGCTGTCAAGCGCGAGTTTATATCATTAAAAAAAACATTTTCTGAGTTCATCCGTTCCTTCGTAGATTTCAACTGTCGCTTGCCATCTAATCATTAATCGTGAGGTCAAGATCTGGCACTTCACGTTCAACATTTTATCATCAAAAATATAATTTTGAACTCAAGTAAATGTCTGAAGATCACTGTTCACATTCTTTTCCATTTGACCGTCAAAGATCTTATCTTGAACATTTATGTTATTCTACTGTAATGCCTTGATTCATTGTTTTGGTTCTACTAAAGTAGAGTTTAAGTCAGTTGAGGACTTTTGTTGAGCTTCAGAAGGTCACATTACAAAGAATATTGCCACTAAGGTTCAATTTGGAAGGATGTGGGTAAAATGGCAATGAAATAAATTTTTATTTAATTATTTGAGCTCCGAGGACATACGGCTTATAAAAAAAAAGAAAACAATTATAGACGACCTGCAATCAAGACTTTTAATAGGTTTTTTGGTCGTCTATGATTCAAAATCAAAATCAAAATTGAACTTATTTATTTCAAATAGACGATTTACAGGCACTTTTGAATACTCAAAATGTCGGTCAGTCAAAAAAAGTGAAGCTAAATTGCACGTTCCAAAGCGTAGATCTCTATGAAGAAGAACGTGCAAGAAACTCCACGGACACTCTTTTAAAATCATTTTAAGTTTTACAATAATCTTGGTTACATATTTTTTGTCACTACAATTATGTGAGCACCATGTAGAAAAGTAAGGAGAAAAAACTAATTAAAAATAGAAATAGAATTAAGCCACTGGCAGCAAAGAGATGACCTGTCTCAACTGACGGTGCCCGTTCACGAGCATGACGCGTGCCTCAACCCCACTCTGTTCCATTATGAAGGGAACAGAATAATAGTTTAATAATAATAATAATAATAGTTTATTTAGGAACATAAACAAAAATACAGGATGCAAAGGTAAACGATGATAGCTGCAAAAGTTAAAACTGTGGCGCAGCTATCAACGCCCGACTCCAAATGAGAGGTTTGGTTGTTCCAGACTTATGAAATAACAAGTATCTACTTTAAAAAAACAATAACTAACAATATTAAGAAAGGTAATAAAATACAAACATAATAAATTACTAGTAAGGGCCGAGTGTGTGAGTACCTAGTGTAGTGTGAGAGAGTGAATGTAGGTATATATGTATGTGTGTGTGTTTGTGTTGCATGTTATTTTGTTTATTAAACTTCCACAAGTTTCTCCGTTGCATCATATGAAAGTGATTTTAACCATGTCACGACTTTTTCCTTACATTCAATCCTGGTCATTGAATAAATGCTTAAAAATTTATTAATCCTATTATATACTTTAGAGCTCAAGTGGGCAAAATGGCGACGTGTAGCTACAGTAGAACGCGGCTTTACATCGCAAACCCGATCAGAACGACGTCTGTTGACACATTTGTGTGGATCGTAGATCAACTGGCCATGCTTACGGAGCACCATTTGCGAAATGAACAATTGTCTGACAGTTAGGACTGGGCACAGAGCGTACAGAGATGCCGTAGGAAAACGGATTGGTTTTTTTGAAAGGACTTTCAAAAGCGCTCTCTGAGCTCTTTCAATCCGTAACATCGCTGTTTTGTGCGCCCCGCCCCAGACCGTCAGGCAGTATCCCAACAGTGACTGAGCAAGTGCAAAATATATATTTATTAGGGTTTTAAAGTCTGCCGAGCCTCTCAGTTTCTTAAATATATATAAAAGTTTTCTCAGGCGGGCTACAATAGAGTCAATGTGTTTATGCCATTTAAGGTGACAATCAATGACAACGCCAAGATATTTAATCGACTGAGTTTCTACCAACTGAGAGCAGTCGCAGTTTGTTGCTAATTCTGAGTCAAGACAACAATGAGCGTGAAGGGCTATGGGAACTGAAGGTTGACCTGACTTATTTATGGAAAAGCAAATAAACTTCGTTTTGTCGACATTCAAGGTTAAAAGATTTGCTGCTAACCATTTCATTACATAACTTAGGGCTAGTTCAGCGTTTCGACGAGTCTCTCTCCAATCACGGCCATGAATAATGAGAGCAGTGTCGTCTGCGTAAGTAATTATTTTGCAGCTAGGAAGCGATAACCGACACAGGTCATTTATGTAAATTAAGAAGAGGCTCGGTCCGAGCACGCTACCCTGAGGCACCCCAAATTCAACTATCTCCTTTTTGCTCATGTAGTTTTCGACTTTAACGTACTGTCCGCGACCAGTCAAATAACTTTTGAAGATATCTAGGGCAGTACCACGGATACCAACGTCTTCCAATTTTGAGAGGAGTATCGGGACAGAGACAGTGTCGAAAGCTTTAGATAAATCTAAAAAGATAGCTAGTGTTTTATGTTTATATTCCAAATTATGCATAATAGTGTCTGTTAGTTCCAGCACAGCGTCATCAGTGGTTTTACCACTTCTGAACCCGAATTGATTATTGGCTAAAATGTTAAATTTTGATAGGTATTTATTTAATCTATTGTTGATGACTTTTTCTAGAATTTTAGAAAGAGTTGTGAGAACCGATATGGGTCTGTAATTAGTGACACTGTCTCTGTCACCAGATTTGTAAATTGGGTGGACGATCGCGGTTTTAAAAATGTCAGGGAAGACACCGGAAGAAAGACACAAATTAAAAATATGGACAAGCACAGGAATGATAGTAAGTCTAGTTAATTTTACAATCAAGGTAGAGATACCATCGATTCCAACAGCACACTTATCCTTCAGACCAAGAATCAAATTATCTAACTCCGAACTGTCAACCATAAACATGGCCAGTGAATCTAGTGGTGGTGACTTAGTGGCACCGAAATTTACGGAGGTAGGTAGTGGACTTGAACTAGGTTTAGGTTGCTGGATCTTGGATGCTAAAAGTCTACCGACGTTAGCGAAGTAATTGTTTACCTTGTCAACTGAATCGGAAGGATTGTTACAGGATTTTAGAAGGGCTGAAGAGGGTGTCCTGTTCTGGTTTAAATGAGCGATCTGTTTAATAAGCGCCCATGTAGCTTTCGGATTGCTCTTTGCTTTTTGAAACTCTGCACGTTCGTATTCGCTCTTGACTTTTTTTAAAAGATTATTGAAGAAGTTTCGGTATCGATAGAAAACCAGTCTATGGTTTTCATTATCCCCAATAACACGCGACAAGAATGACCCAATAACACGCGCCACTATCATCGAGACATTTGAGTGAGAATGAAAAACTCTCAACTGCCATGCTCATTAAAGTCAAACAAATTGTAACCTAGTAAAAATGCTCCATGGGACTTCACATTCACAAAAATTTGATAAAAGTGCTTCTACATTATAAAATGCTAATGGTTCCAAATAAAAAAATAAATAATAATAATTATAATAATGATTGTTTAGTAAACAATGTGTAAACAATGTTTACACATTGTAGTGATACTATAGTATCAGACTAAAAATCAAGTAAAAATTGAGATATGAACATAAACAGTCTGTTATGGTAGAGCTACATTACACAAACATGGACCACATACGACGATCTGGGCGCGTCGTTCTCCATTTATTTTACTAGACTTGTAGAGCTACATTAGGTCCACGCTATGCGACGCCACGCAACTCGCCGCTACGTCCAAATCAGGCGTGGCCCATGTCTGCATCGGTCTAATGTAGTTCTCGCTTAATTTATAACTCCCTTACAACTATCATTACAGGTAAATACCTAATGCGATAGTGAGGCCTTAAAATTAACTTACATACAATTTAAAACTAAAAGGGAATGTTATTTTTGTTGTACTTACCTACCTACTTCATTATCATACTAATTATAATACATACTAAGTTCAACAGAATAAATATACAAACACAATACGTAAAATAGGTATACAAATATATACGTAACTACAACCTACTTTAATCTACCCAATAACATACAATAAAGAGTATTATTTTTGCGAAATCACTCGAACTTGCATGAAAATACGACGATTTTTACGTGCAGTTCGTTAATAGTCCAAATTGCGCGGGTCAAAGGCGTTTTGGCGAGAATATTGGTCCGAGCTACAGGCACGGCTAGCAGCGGCGGGTGGCGCCGCCTCCACACATAGCGATCAGGTACACACAAACTCAGGCGTTGCAGCTCTCCTGGGTTATTCTCCATGCCACGAAGTAACCAAACCAGATAGGAAACGAGCGTGAATTCACGTCGTAACTTCAGTTGAATGTAGCCGACCATACCGAGCACAAACAAAGTGGGGTACATCAACGGGTAAAACGGATATACCCCATATGCTTCTTAGAAAGAAAGAAAGAACCACACTACATTTATATTTTTATAATTTAATTTATGTATTGTATGTATGTATGTATTTATATATGTATTGTATGATTTAATTTGAATAATTTAGTATTTTTAATTAGCTATCTTATTTGTTTTCTGTACACTGTGTCTACATCTCTCATCCAACTCTCCTGTCGCAGGTCTGCTGGAAGAAATTTCACTTGAAATAAGCAGTACCTTTGTGCTCTTCTATCTGTGTTTGTTATTTTCTTTTTTAAGTGTTTGTGTGTACAAAAATGAATAAATAAAATAAATAATAAAATAAAGAAAGAAAAACAGTTTCTTGTACAAGTGGCGCTTTAAACTTATATGTAGCTTCGGAGCTTTAAATTGTCCATAGTTATATGTATAAGTGATGATTTACAACTGGCGGTCACATATGTCTAACGTGGTCGAAAAAATATTTTAATAGGGTCATTTTGTCGGACATGTTCGTATTTTTAACGCCCTGCCCATTTTGCCATATGAAGTGCACGGCACCAATCACCTGCAAACGTAAGTCGAAGTAAGAAACATCGTGTCAGTCACCATTATCGGACGTTGTCTAAATAGAATCGGAATCAGAATAGTTTATTTCAAATAGACCAATTACAGGCACTTTTGTATTGTCAAAATGTCGGTCAGTCCAAAAAAAGTGAAGCTAAATTGCACGTTCCAAAGCGTAGATCTCTATGGAGAAGAACGTGCAAGAAACTCCATGGACACTCTTTTAAATCATATTATGAGTTACATAATCTTGGTTACAAATTTATTGTCGCTTCTATTATGTGAGCACAATGAAGAAAAAAAAATTAGAAAGCAATTAAACCACAAATAATGAAAAAATACAATAAACTAATAAAAAATAGTAATTGAATTAAGCCACTGGTAGCTAAGAGATGACCAGTCCCAACTGACGGCGCCCGTTCACGAGCATGACGCGTGCCTCAGCCCCACTCAGCTCAACCATTTTGAAGGGAACCGAATGACCCAATAACACGTGCCACCATCAGCGAAACATTTGAGTGAGCATGACAAACTCTCAACTGCCATGCTCGTAACGTCAAACAAGTTGTTACATAATAAAATAAAAATGCTCCATGGTACTTCACATTCACAAATTAGAAAATAAAAGTGCTTCTAAATTATGCAATGTTATTGTTCCCAATTACAAAAAGTAATAATTGATCACAAGCTCCATTCAAATAAACTAATCAATTATAATATATGTATCATATTGAAAAAGAAAAACAAAACATTTCGAAAACCACGATAAAAAAAGGAGAACATATTTTACTGGTGGTCACTAATGTCCGACATGGCGAATAACATGTGCTATGTTCAGTTGATTAAAACAGAAAAGATTTCCAACATATTGAATAGAATGAACCTTAAAGGAAAGTTGTAGCATTTTTTTACAGTTTACCACGCCATTCACTAACCCACCTTTTCTTGGAAAATAAATCGCCAGGCATTTACTTTGTTTTCCTCCGCAGAGTTTTCACGTGAGGTAGAATTTTTGAATACGATGGGATAAGGTAAGGCAAGTAAATGCGTTCGATCCTGTGTTCACAATTTTGCTCAAATGACGGGTGGGTCCTAAATTCGTGTGGGATTTTGCTTGCGTTGCTTAGATTTTTAGGAAAACCCTTACCATATTTTTTTATGCACAGTGGGGAAGAAAAATATTCGACTTTTTATTATGCCAATGGTTAGAAATCTAAGTAGTAGTATAATAGTAGTTTTATGTTTTCATAATTATAACATAGCATCAGCCTTATAACGTTCCCACTGCTGGGACTCAGGCCTCCTCTCTAGGAGAGGGAATGGGACGTAATCCACCACGCGGGCCCAGTGCGGATTGGTGGATGTCACATACTAAATCAATTAGCTTAGGAGCTAATTGATTTAGAACTTTTATTGATTGAAGTGTAATAGTAAGTACGATGGGATTGACATCGTCACAGTAGTGTACGAAAATTCCGTATGTAAAAAAAGAGGAAAAAAAAGTCTTTGTTCTGATTGGACAGTTGGCTGTTTGAGTTGTATAGACAGCAACGTCCAGTTTGGTTAGTTTTTGAGTTTAAACTAGTTTAGAGTTTTAGCCTGTTTCGTGTTGAGTAGAGTTAGACGTAACCATTTTTTTTAATACGTTGCACTAGGAAGTACTTCTGTATCATGGGTGCAGAGATGTCAGCAAGATTTTCGGGGCCCGTTAGTTTAAGAGGTATGCAGAACATAAAGTTCCACAAACCTCCATTGAAAAGGGAGGATCCTCCAACTAGACAGGAGTTTTGACTGGGGGCTTCTGCGCGATAGATGATTTCGGGCTGTTTTATTTATTAAAATCTTGCGGAGAACTTTACTTGCGCGATGTAGTATTAGTTTTTTGTGACGCGATAGATGTCGCTACAAGGCTAATGCCTGCCGTGATAATGGGATTGTTCAAAAGAGTCACCGTGACTCTCGCAAAGGGTGAAGAAAACTAGAAGATAATGCTCAATACATTAAGTCCGTCTTCGTACAGTGTGTCATTAGTTCATAAAGTTTTAAATAAACACAGGTAACACTCCTTCCCATTACAGCTTGAGTAACAGGAGTCATTAAGGTGATGTTACTCAAAAAAAAAAAAAAAATTCGGATCTCGCATGAAGCACTATATAGGCAGATTAGACATACTATCTATCACGAGGCCAAATAAAAATTAAAGAGAATTTCGTTTTGGTATCAAAGATATTAAATTAATACTATAAATCTCGTTAAATAATAATAATAATAATAATAATAATGGCTTAATAGCCAAGAGCCTCGACCAACACCTTAGGAGGCTCTCGTTAGGCGGCTGGATCAAGGGCTTGATTCAGAAAGCGGTACTCCTGGACACGGCTCGTATTGTTAGGAGGTTCCTTTCTCTGGAGCCCTGACCGCCGGTAGCTTGGACCCTGTTCCCGATACCGGTGGGACACTATTTTTTATATTTTTAAATGTTTTTTTTTTTTTATATATATATATGTTAAAAATATTTAAAAATGTATAAAATATGTAATACAAGAAATAAAGGAAATAATAATAATAATAATAAACCTTCAGTAGTGCCATCAGGATGGAGTTTGGTGTGGACAAATGTGCAGTCATGCATGTAAAGCGAGGGGAGGTTGTGGAATCCGTGGGTATTCAACTCACGGATTCCATTGGCCTGAGATCCCTCTCTCCAACTGAAACTTATAAGTATTTGGGTATGTCGGAAGCCCTAGGCATCAATATCACTGACATGAAACAATCGTTGAAGGAGCGCTTCTTTGGACGTCTGAAGAAGGTTTTCAATAGCCTTCTTTCAGGCGGAAACAAGGTGCGCGCCTTCAACGGTTGGGTCATGCCGGTATTGATGTACTCTTTCGGCGTACTCAAATGGACTCAAACGGAACTTGACGCCCTGGATAGGCGGGTCCGAACACTGCTGACTGCATACCGAATGCATCACCCACGATCGTCGGTGATGAGACTGTATATCCCGCGGAAGTGTGGCGGTCGAGGTTTTTTAAATGCCAAGACCCTTCACAACCGCGAGGTATGCAGTCTCAGGGAGTATTTCCTAGCTGCCGACGTGGGTATGCATCGAGATGTAGTGGCAGTGGACAAGGGACTCACCCCGCTCTCCTTGGCTAAGGAGAACTGGCGCAAACCGGTAGTGCTTGACACTAACGATCGCAGGGAAGTATGGCAGAGCAAGGAACTTCACGGACGCTTTTTCCGGGCCCTTCACGGGCCCGATGTAGACCAATTGGCGTCCGTAGCTTGGCTGCGTTTCGGTGACCTCTTTGGGGAAACCGAAGGTTTTATCTGTGCAATTATGGACGAAGTTATCATGACGAATAACTACCGGAGATTTATTGTGAAGGACGGCACGGTTGACATCTGTCGGGCGTGTCACCGTCCGGGAGAATCAATTCGTCACATTATCTCCGGTTGTTCTCGTCTGGCTAACGGCGAGTATTTGCATAGGCACAACCTTGTAGCCAAGATTATCCATCAGCAACTTGCTTTGAAATACTCTCTTGTGGGATCGGAAGTGCCGTACTACAGGTATGAGCCCGACCCAGTTCTTGATAATGGTCATATCACGTTGTACTGGGATCGGTCCATCATCACTGACAGGACTATTGTAGCCAATAAGCCTGATATAGTGGTGGTGGACCGAAACGAGAGGCGTGCAATGATTGTTGACATATCCGTTCCGCATGACGAGAACCTCGTGAAAGTCGAGAAAGATAAACAAATCAAGTATATTGACTTGGCTCGCGAGGTTGTCGACATGTGGGAAGTGGATTCGGCGATCATTGTACCGATAGTCGTGTCGGGTAATGGCTTAATAGCCAAGAGCCTCGACCAACACCTTAGGAGGCTCTCGTTAGGCGGCTGGATCAAGGGCTTGATTCAGAAAGCGGTACTCCTGGACACGGCTCGTATTGTTAGGAGGTTCCTTTCTCTGGAGCCCTGACCGCCGGTAGCTTGGACCCTGTTCCCGATACCGGTGGGACACTATTTTTTATATTTTTAAATGTTTTTTTTTATGTGTTTTTTTTAGGAAATATTTAAAAATGTAAAAAATATGTTTAAGCAAATAAATAAAGGAAATAATAATAATAATAAGTTTTTTATCATGGTGTTTTAAATCTTAAAAAAATAATTTCTGAGCTCATATTTACCCAAATTTTACAACAATAAAGCCACAAGAAAGATATAAACAATAAAAACTCACCAAAACCAACATCAAAACCAACAATAGTGAAAATCATCAAGATCGAAAAAAAATGCTAGACAGACAGATGTCATATGTCATTTACAATAAAAACATATACGATGAATTTAATGAAACAGGAATGAAAAAACAATTAAGAAGATGTTGACGAGAGCAGCTGCCAGACGCGCACGCCTTCCACCCCCGGGCTCGCCGCTCAGCTCCGCCTCGCCACCGCCGGACTTCGGATCACCAGCTTTACCGGCGGCTGCAGTTGCGTCGAGCTCGAGCGACGAGTATTTTTCCCCGCCAACGTCGCCAACACCTGTACGTCGGCCGGGGAGAGGCCGGCCACCGATTGGCTTGGGATCTAGGGGCCAACCGGCCCCGAGCCGGGTCCCCGCTGCCGGTGGCTGTGTGCAGCGCATGAGATGGACTCAATCTATGAACGAGAACGTCATGCGCGCATATTACGGTGCTACAGAGGGGGGAACTAACCTCACTGCGTACCGTGTTAGGATGCTGTCTCTGTTCCGGGACCTAGAGCCAACCGTAGACGTCTCGGCACAACGATTGTCGGATCAGGTGCGGGTAATTCAACGCAGTCATAGGTTGAACGACGCCGCACTTGATAGGCTGCGCTCAGAGGTACTGAACAACCGTATCGTCCCGACTCCGACACAGACCTTGGTGCTGCCGGCCACAGACGCAATCTCACCGCGGTCCAATGATGTTGATAATGAGTTAGATGATAGGGTTGACACAGTAAGTAGCCAGTGCAACGATCGACTGAGGAGTGCAATGGAGGATGCGCTTCGTGAGTATAGATCCACTCCAGCCGAACTTAGACCCCGTCTGCCAAGGTTACCCATGCATAAAAAAAATAGGGCGCTAGTGTGTGCTTTGGACTCGCTTCTCAAAAACATCTTTGAGAGTAGCGAGAGCCTTGTTGATACGCACCAATCCTGTATTGTGGGGCTGTTGCGGCATGTCGATTAGCCAAAGTCAAGTTCCCAAATATAGATGCAACTAATCGACCGAAGCCTGCTGTACCAGCCTGGCAATGTAGGATTGAGAGGCGCATTGATGAGGCCAGAGCACTCATTGGCAAACTGTACTGCTTCAGGGAGGGTAATACACGACCACGTGTGATGCGATTCGTGAGGCGGGCATTCTTTGGAACGGGAATTACCCCCCGAGAATACATGTCCCGTGTTACGGAGCGCATCGACTTCCTGAAGCAGAAAGTTTGTGCATGGGCCAACCGTATCCGGCGGTATAAGCGGCGGGTTGATCGATACTCGCAGAATCGCATGTTCCAGAGCGATGAAAGGTGGGTGTACAGGGCTTGGGAGCGACCTGATCAAAATGTGACTGACGTGCTCCGGCCGGATGATGCCGCCACGAATGCTTTCTGGCGCAGCATCTGGTCCGTGCCCGTTTGTCACACTGAGGATGACTGGATGCGTGATGTCGAGAGCATGTGCGTAGCTGTACCAGAAATGGAAAAAGTTGTCATTAGCCCATCTGATGTTGCCAGAGCAGTCCGTCCGTTACCGAATTGGAAGTCTCCAGGACCGGACGGACTGCACAATTTCTGGTTAAAATGGTACAGCAGCTCACACGCGCCCCTGGCATCTCAATTCCAGTCATCTTTAGAATCTGGGTCGCTACCTCAGTTTCTAACAACTGGTATCACCCATCTGCTCCATAAGACAGGTTGTCCCACGGAACCCAAGAATTATAGACCGATTACATGTTTGTCTACGGTTTATAAACTTCTTACATCCATTCTGAGAGTAAAAATTAATGTACATATAGACAAAAACTCGATTATGTCTGCCTCTCAGAACGGATGTAGGAATGGGTCCCGTGGTACAAAGGAGCTACTTCTCATTGACATGGCCATAAGCCAACAAGTTCGTCGATCCCGCAGGGATCTGTCGACATGTTGGATAGATTATAAAAAGGCCTATGACTCCGTTCCACATACATGGCTCTTAAGGGTGTTGGAGTTGTATAAAATAGATGCAACTCTACGCACCTTCCTTGAGTCATGTATGAGGCAATGGAAAACTGTCCTTTGCTATCCAGGATGTCGACCGATCCAGGCAAATGATGAACCAATATGGATTAAACGGGGAATATTTCAGGGCGACAGTTTGAGTCCACTTTGGTTCTGCTTAGCTTTGAATCCTCTAAGCACGCTGCTGGAGGATTCAGGCCTGGGCTATCGGTTGAGAAGAGGGGGTCAGGTCCTATCTCACCTGCTTTACATGGATGATCTGAAACTCTTTGCCCACGGCAATCTGCAACTGATGGAACTACTGAAAGTAACTGAAACTTTCAGTAGTGCCATCAGGATGGAATTTGGTGTGGATAAATGTGCAGTCATGCATGTAAAGCGAGGTGAGATTGTGGAATCCGAGGGAATTCAACTCTCGGATTCCATACACCTTAGGTCCCTCCCCTCGACCGAAACTTATAAGTATTTGGGTATGTCGGAAGCGTTAGGCATTAACGTCATTGACATGAAGCAAACGTTGAAGGAGCGTTTCTTTGGACGCCTGAGGAAGGTTTTAAACAGCCTTCTATCAGGGGGAAATAAGGTGCGCGCCTTCAACGGTTGGGTCATGCCGACTTTAATGTACTCTTTCGGCATACTCAAATGGACTCAGACCGAGCTAGACGCCCTGGATAGGCGGGTCCGTACATTGCTGACCGCAAATCGGATGCATCACCCACGATCATCGGTGATGAGACTGTACATCCCGCGGAAGTGTGGAGGTCGGGGCTTTTTGAACGCAAAGACTCTACACAACCGTGAGGTGTGCAACCTCAGAGAATATTTTCTCAAGACCGACGTGGGTATGCACCGCGATGTGGTCACAGTGGATAAGGGACTCACCCCGTTGTCCATGGCTAAAGAGAACTGGCGCAAACCTGTGGTACTTACTACTGATGACCGCAAGGAAGTATGGAAAGGCAAGGAGCTCCATGGACGCTTTTACCGGACTCTTCATGAGCCCGATGTAGATTTCACGGCGTCCGTGGCCTGGTTACGTTTCAGTGACCTCTTCGGAGAAACTGAAGGTTTTGTATGTGCGATTATGGACGAAGTTATTCTAACGAACAACTACCGGAGACATATTATGAAGGACGGGACGGTTGACGTGTGTCGGGCATGCCATCGACCGGGTGAGTCCATCAGACATATTATCTCTGGTTGTTCTCGTCTGGCTAACGGCGAGTATTTGCACAGACATAACCAAGTAGCCAGGATTATTCACCAGCAACTTGCTTTGAATTACAACCTAGTGGATTCTGAGGTACCGTATTACAGGTATGTGCCCGACCCAGTTCTCGAAAATGACCATGCCACGTTGTACTGGGATCGGTCTATCATCACTGACCGGACTATTGTAGCCAATAAGCCGGATATAGTGGTGGTAGACCGATTAGCGCGCCGCGCAATGATAGTCGATGTCACCATCCCACATGACGAGAATCTCGTGAAAGCTGAGAAAGAGAAACAAATCAAATATCTCGACTTAGCACACGAGGTTGTCGACATGTGGAATGTGGACACGGCTGTCATTGTGCCGATTGTCGTGACTGCCAACGGCCTTATAGCCAAAAGCTTCGACGACCATCTGTCGAAGCTATCGTTGCGTGGTTGGATCAAGGGCCTGATACAGAAGGCAGTACTCCTCGATACGGCTCGCATTGTGAGGAGGTTCCTGTCTCTGGAGCCCTAACCACCGGTAGCTTGGACCCTGCTCCCGACACCGGCGGACTACTGTTTTTTTATATTTTTAAATGTTTTTTTATACGTTTTTTAGGAAATATTTAAAAATTATAAAAGACATGTATAAATAATTAATAAAGGGAATAATAATAATAATTTATTTCTCCATAATAGTGTACAAATTTTGAGCAAAGAATTGATGGTGGCATAATACAAATGCATAAAAATTAAAGATGTGCAACTGCGCCTGAGCTAGGCCGAGCCTGTATTTCAGGACGCAGTTCTCTTCCCATAAAAGAACTTATCGATAAAACAGCATTTGGGTGTCACGTTTATATAATTTAACACTTAACAAAATATTAATTTCCAATAAAAGTTGTGTTTTGTGTGTACGTGTTTCGTGTGTTGGTGTCGTCATTTTATCTCAATGTTTTAAGGAAGTCTTCAGTAGTTTGGTAATCACATGTGAGTAGAAAGTCTAACACTTTGCTTTTGCATTCTTGCTTATTGAGTGAGTAGATATTGAGAGTTATGTTTAGTTTATTGTAGAGGAAAGGGCCGGTGAAACAGAAAAACTTATGTGTGAATGAATGTTTGAATTGACGGGACCGAGGCACTACAGCATTGCGACGCCTCTTAAGTAGATTATTTCTATCCAAGGGAGTAAGAGAATGTTGTTTGAGAATCACTGTCAACATGTAAAGTTGACGAACAGTGGGTAAGCTCCAGAACTGATAAAGAAGATGTGTAGGGTAATCAATGGGTCGGAAGGAGCTAACCTTCAAGATTGCTCGTTGTGCTATTTCAAGAGGAAGTAGAGTGGTTTTGGAAGCTCCACCCCAACTTGAAATGCAATATGTTAAAAGTGATTCACAAAGTGCCCTATAAACTTTTTTTAGGATTAAAATATCTGCTACATGGCGTAAGTTCTTGAAAATATAAATCAATTTTCTTAGTCGGGATTGAAGCAAAGAAATGTGCGCGCTGAAGTTCAGTGATGAGTCGAGTATAACACCTAAGTACTTAGCTTCAGATCTTCTGATTAGACAAGGGCAATTGCAAGCAGTGTCATTTGAAGAGGGGATATGATCGGAATGTGACTTTAAGTTAAGTTCCAGGGAGGGCGCATTAGAACTTCGTAAATAAAATGGCATGTATAAAGTTTTATCCGAGTTTAGAGTAAGGACATTTTGTTCCAGCCAGTTAGAGACCTTATTAAAACCATTTTGAGCCAACAGAAAAGTATTTTCCCAAGTGTCAGCAGAAAACAGCAACACAGTGTCGTCAGCATAGGAAATGACGACACCACTCTCCAATTTCATCCCGCACAGCTCATTAAGATACACTAAGAAGAGCGTTGGTCCTAGCACTGAGCCTTGTGGGACACCAAAAGAGACAGATTGATCAGTGCTAATATAGGTATCCACTTTTAAACACTGCTTACGATTGCTCAGGTAATCTTGAAACAGTTTAAGCTGCAAACCTCTTACACCCAGGCATTCCAACTTAGCTAGAAGACGTGGAACTGAAACTGTGTCAAATGCCTTACTAAGGTCAAGAAAAATGGCGAGTGCTTTGTTACCATCATCCAGAGTTCGGATAATATGGTTAGTTAGTTTATGCACTGCATCCTCTGTCGATTTTCCAGAACGAAAACCAAATTGTCCTGAAGAAATTAAACTATTGCGTTCGAGATACCTAACAAGTCTGCAATTAACAACTCTTTCCAGAATCTTAGAGATGGCTGGTAATATAGCAATTGGCCTGTAGTTGCAGATACGAAGTCTATCGCCCGCCTTGAAAATAGGGACAATGATAGCCTTCTTAAGAATATCCGGAAAAACCCCTCGATTAAGGCAAACATTAAATAAATGAGTAAGGGGTGGGACAATGATATCTTTTATGGCTTTCAGTACGCTGCTAGATATTTTATCATGTCCAACTGCGCTAGTACATTTTAAGCCATTTATAAGTGCCAGAACCTCGGCCTCATCAGTGTCTAGTAATACAAAAGAGTTGTTAGTAATGTGTCTTGAGACTGGAAAGTCAGAAGTATTTTGAGCTGTTGTCGGACAGTTAAGAAGCCGGTTTGCCAGGGAACTTCCAACGTTAGCAAAATAATCATTAGCTTGATTGACGGATGTTTGAGGGCAATCACCAAGTAGGTTGGTAGCAGCTGATTTTGTTTTGCTTGTGTTTGTTATAGATCTGATTACTTCCCAGAGTTTTTTATTGTTACTACTGTTTTTGTCTAGTTCACTTTTATCGTGTTGCCTTTTGAGTCGTTTCAGTAAGTTATTACAATGGTTTCGGTACCTGGTGTAAATTAGTTTTAAGGTTTCATTTTCAGGTGAACTTTGCGAGTCTTTGTGGAGGCGATCCCTATTTTGTATACATTTAAGTAATCCAGGAGTAATCCAGGGTCTAATGATGCGTTTTTTACGGGGAATTTTAACAATCGTGGTGTTGTCAGCTATAACGTCTTGTAACATTACAACGAACCTATCCATGGCTTTATTAGGATCCTCAATATCAGTAATGTGACTGAAGTCTACATTAATCAGTTGTTCACGTATAGCAGCAACGTTAAGTTTAGAAACGTAAGATAGTGGGTGATTTTCTTTGTGAGCTCGATAAAGACAGAGTAATACCGCGTTGTGGTCTGTAATGGTGGAATTCAAAACAAATGTATGAGACTTGAGTTTCGTTTTAAGAAGAACGTGATCAAGACAAGTTTTACCTTGCCTGGTGGGAAAAGAATGGGCAGGTAAGAATCCTTGAAAGGCCATAGTATTTAGATATTCAGGTGCTTTAGTGTCACGTGACTGCATTGAGATATCTATATTAATATCTCCAATTATAACAGCAGATTTTATATTTTTTAAGTTGGATATAGTCAAATTGAGGGATGCTAAAAAGGAGTTAAGTCACTGTATGATGGTGATCGATACAATGCAATTACAGCTGTGTCATTATTTATTGTTAAAATTAAGCAGTTACTTTCCGAAAAGGACGGTTCAATTATATCAACATTAAGCGAATCCTTAAAATAGACTGTTATTCCATCGTTTTGGTTTCTATAATTCTGTGTTATATGAGACTTGTAGCCAGGTAGGTTTGGAATAGTAAGATTGCATGATAACCAGCATTCGGTAAGTATTATAACATCACAATCCATCTTTAATGTGTGCAAGAGAACGACTAGTTCATCAAAGTTACGAGAAATGCTACGTATATTCTGAGTAAGTATTTTAATGTTTGTTTTATTGTGTGAAATAAGGTTACAACAATCAACGACATTACAGACCTCAGACTCGGATATAGTTAAATTGTCAAGTTCAACGTCGGAAGTAGCCATTTAAAATAAAAATGGTTATAAAAGAACTAAAAAATAGTGATCGCTTATAAAAATAAAACCTTAAGTATAAACTTACAAAGCTGAAAGGTGCAAGTATCTGCTTGTTTACGTTCATGTCTTTAAGAGAATGCGGCCCGCTTGTGTATAGGTAAGCAGTATAATTATATAATATTAGAATAAGGAGTTGAGCGGGGATATGCGGGGATAAGGGGGTATGATGTAACCGAACCGCACACAATCCTCCCGTGATGCTAACTACACGTTTATTTGTATGATTATGGTTGATGCCGTGTTGCCCCGTATTTATTTGGGTAAAAAACAATATTAATATACGATGTGCAATTAAAAGTGATAGATAAGTTTTAATTTCAAAAATGAACATCAACAGTGTAGCAATGTGTGAAACAGTTTGCAAAGAAAGTGAGGTTAAAACAGTAATGTGCAGTAAACAATTAAAAGTGAGCCTGCTATTATACAGTAGTGTTATGTTTATTTTAAGGGGTGAGTAGTAAATTGTGTGCATAAAAATCATAATAGTGTGAGTAATGAAAGTGTTTATTGAATAGGTGTATTTTAAATGTATTATGTGTTTAGGTTTGGTTTGGTGTCCAATAACTTTTTCAGATTGCAATGACAAACAGATATTTTCATTAATAAAAACTAGGCATGCATTCTTATTGTAAAATAGTAAAAACAAAATCATATATACAAAATAATACTGGTAAAAATCAAAAATTAACTTTAGGACTAGTCAATTGTCTTTGTTTAGGTTCTTCTTGAGTTCATTTAAATGGGCTTCACTTTTTATACGGATATAAGGTTTTCCTTCAACTTTTCGAAGATAAATTTGACCATTTGTAGACCATACAAACTTATATTCAGCTGTCTTCGCAAAGTCACGCGTAAGGAATAGAAGACGTTTCATTTTAGCTGTGAGTAATTCCGAAATGTAAATCTGTTGTTTTGATACATGTATGCCCATGTCATTTGAGTTAAGTTGATGTGGTTGTTGCTTAGACTGGTTGTACTTTTTAACTGCCTCCAGGAAAGACAATTTTGTTAGCGTGTTGGTGAATTCAATTGCAATTGACGAACTGCTGGTATCCTTTTTAGAAGGCATTCTAGCGACATCTCGAATGTCGTTCTTACACATGTCAACATAGTTTACGATCCTAGACAAGTTCATGACGTAACCAAATAGATCGGGCTTCTTCTCATTTTGAACTTTGGGTACATTTCTTACTTCAGTAAAGGTTTTCAGGCTATTAATTTCCAGGTGATCTAATTTCTCTTCTAAGACCGATAAATGCGAATATATTTGTTTACGTTCATGTTCCAGTTGATCTATTTTATCTTCGACCGCTTTCACATTGAACGAAAGGTGTGTGACGGAGTTCTCGATGTCTAAGTTCGTTTTTTGTATGTCTTTGTTTTGCTCTTGTATGGAAATCATGTATTCCTCCAATTTATCTAGACGATTATTCTGGGATACACGAAATTGGTTTATCATGGACATTACTTCATCTTTAAAGGATGAAAAGTTTTCTCCCGTGCATTCGTTAAGGACACGTTGTGTTCTTTTGTTGTTACGCTTATGTACTTTACTTGGTGAACTTGTGACACCAGAAGCCACTTTATTTAAATCTGGTTCACAGGTTGACTGAGCCAGTTCCTGTGATTTAGGTGGTGTTCTTTGCGTAGCCATTATATACGCGTAGCCGATTCAAGTAGTGTTTGTTATTAGTAATAGATAAATATTGTACTTATTGTTTAAAGGCTCACAAAAAATTAGCATCCAATGTTCAGTAGTTATAAACACTGAGGTAGTCAATGGTCGATTTGCGTTACAGCGCTGCGTTGCTTTGATGTGAAGCGTATATCAGGCGGCCGCGGGGTGGCAGGCTGATTGCGGGGGGGCACTGCCTGACTTACGATGACGATGGCCGTTTGATGAAATCTTTTAAAAGTTTATTCACTATAACTTTTATATTAGTTGTCACAGCGTAGTCCAAGTTACTTTGTTCGGTAGCACTATTAATTGTCCAAATAGTAAATATGAAAACACTCACAATAATGTAACTTTAAATGAATTTTAATTATTTTTTACATAGAGCACAGTATTAAACGAACACTGCTGTTAGGAGCGTTCCAGCGATCAAATCTCTTTGATTGGCATTAGCATAGCTTACGAGTAACATCAGCCTAATAATGTTCTCACTGCTGGGACTCAGGCTTTAGGCAATGGACCATAATCCACCACGCGGGCAGAGTGCGGGTTGGTGGATGTCACATGTCTTCGAATTTTTGGTTCTAGGATATGCCGGTTTCCTCACAATGTTTTCCTTCACTGTTTTGAGAGAGTGGTGATGAAATAAATTACACAACGTACTGATTAACTGACCGTAATGATTGGCATTATAAAACCTGAAACACCATATAATTAAGCAAAAAGTACGCTGAATAAAGCTAAAAAGGGCCTCCGCTCTGCATAATCGTGTGTTAGTTATTTTTTAATTTCCTTAATGTGTATGGATATTATTGTTTTACGAGTATTAAATGTATTTTTAGTTTGTAAGTTTCCATTTTACAACGCCTTGGACGTCCTTTGTGATGTTGTTAAACTGCTTGTAAATAAAAATAATGCAAAATGATAACACAAGACCACAACTTGAAACAGATTTTCTGCTGCAGCCTACGACTGTCTTATGTTCGAAAACAGAAAATATACTCGTACATAAAAAAGTCTAAAATGTTCCATGCAGAAACCAACTAAAATTAAGAGTCGGCTGTTCCACTGAGTATAGTATTATATGAACTCCGCCCGGGCCTATGTCGACTTCACGGCCCCGTAACAGCAATTTAATTTAAAAAAAAACTATCCAAGATTTTGGTTTTTGCGAGGTCCTTTTAAAAACAATCTATATATTATTATTTGTAACTTTCAAATATTTCCGTGACTCTCGTAGACACAAACGTTTGAAATCGTAAGTTAGGATCAGATTCGCATGTTATTCTATCGAGCCAACTAATTTATATCATGTTTTGTTTTTTGCCCGGTTGTTGGTCATAAAGTCAGGTTTGGTTGGTATTAAATCAATTTTTTTTTTATGGTGATTAAAAAAGTTCAAATGAGCAGAACCTGGCCTTAAGTAAATATTAGTTCCATCGGGGAATCGAAGACCTGACATGCAGTGCCGAATTATTCAGCTACTGCGCCAACCCTACCGCAAGTAAGATAGACCCTCACAAATATGGGTACAGATGACAATCATTTTGTAATACCAAATACTTAGACATTGTTTAAGTCATTAGAGCCCCTCATATATTCCACGAATAAGTATTCAAATATTCTCTAGTAATACTTGAGTAAATTTAGATGCTTCTATATATATTAGGTATACTAGCTTCTGCTAGCGACTTTAACCGCGTGAAAATACGTTTCTCAATCATCATTTTAGTCAAAAGAAGTCCACTGTTGGACATATGCAGCCCCTAAAGTGTTGAAACAATGAATGGTCCTGTGCGTATCACAGCCATCAGATTCCCGCAGCCCCCCCCCCCCCCCCCTTACCAGGTCCCGGCCCATTGTGCTGCTCGACGAGGTGGGCAAGCTCTTCGAAAGAATCATTGCAAACCGCCTCGTCGCGCGCCTTGCACGGGTGGGGCCGGACCTTTCGGACGGACAGTTCGGATTTCGCAGGATGCGCTCCACGGTGGACGCCATCATGCGCGTGCGAGCCCTCACGACGGGGGATGCGGTATCCCAGGGCAGGTGTGTCGTGGCAGTGTCTTTGGACATTGCCAACGCCTTCAACTCCCTGCCCTGGAGTTGCATTGGAACGGCACTCCGGTACCACCGGGTGCCCGACTACCTCTGTCGTGTAATCGAGGCCTACCTGTCAGAGAGGTATATCATTTACCCCGGTCACCAGGGAGAGTGGAAACGTCGAGAGATGTCGTGCGGTGTTCCGCAGGGATCGGTACTGGGACCACCCTTGTGGAACATCGGGTACGACTACGTGCTGCGCGGCGACTTCCCCGACGGGGTCAGCGTGGTCTGCTACGCGGACGACACGTTGGTCCTGGCGCGGGGAGAGTCGTACCGGACGGCGGTTGAACTAGCGACACGCGGGGTTGCGATAGTCGTTGATAGGATCCAGCAGTTGGGACTCGAGGTGGCATTGCACAAATCCGAGGCCATGTGCTTTCACGGCCCTCGGAGTGCGCCACCACCGGGTTCCCAGCTAACGGTAGGAGGAGTTCACATCAGCGTCGGGTCGACGATGAAGTACCTGGGACTCGTCCTCGACAGCTGGTGGAACTTCAAGGAGCACTTCCGACGTCTGGCTCCCAAACTGAACCGGACTGGGGCTGCTCTCGGGCGGCTCCTGCCCAACCTCAGGGGACCAGACGCCTCCTGCCGGAAGCTCTACGCGGGAATCGTTCGGTCCATGGCCCTCTACGGGGCTCCGGTGTGGGCACCGACGTTGCAACAGCAACCGAGGGCCCAGCTGAATGCGTGCCAGAGGGTCATGGCAATACGCATGGTGCGAGGGTACCGAACGATTTCCCGCGAGGCGGCGACCCTCCTTGCTGGCCAACCGCCATGGGATCTGGAGGCAACAGTCCTTGCACACATGCACGACAAGCGCATGGAGGTGCAACGCCGGGGCGAAATTCCGCTGCCACGACAAGTCGAGGCATGGCGGACAGAGCTCCGGCGGGATCTCATGGCGAAATGGCGTCAGCGACTATCGCAACCTCGTTCGGGGCGCGCCACAATCGAGGCGATAAGGCCCATCCTTGAGGCGTGGCTGGAAAGACCTCACGGCAGTCTTAACTTCCGCACGACGCAGGTCCTAACGGAACACGGAAAGTTTGCCAAGTTCCTGTTCCGGATTCGTGCGGAGGATTCGCCCGGGTGTCGCCACTGTGCGGAACACCCGGAGGACACGGTGGAGCATACTGTAGAGGTGTGCCCCGCCTGGGCGGAGCATCGCCGTGTCCTCGTGGGGGCAATCGGCGGCAGCGATCTCTCTCGCCGGGCCTTGGTTCAGGCCATGGTCCGTAGTGAGGAGGGATGGCAGGCGGTCGCCTCCTTCTGCGAAGCAGTAATGCTAGCAAAGGAGGAGGCCGACCGCATCAGGCAGAGGCAACGGGGCGCTCGCCCCAGCCGCCGCCGGGATTCCGATCCCGATTTCCGGCCACCGTAGGCGCGGGCTTGCGGACGGCGTGCAATGGGTAGCACGCTGTCCGATCGTCCGGTAACCGGCCGGACCGAGCCCAAGTCGTCGACGGCGCGTTCTGTTCCCGCGCGCCTCAAGGAGCTGTCAGCAAACCGAAGAGGCCCAGCCTGCTAACTGCAGGCAGGCAGGGTTGAAGCCTGCTGGGGTCAAGGGCCGTTTTCTGAGAGGAAGGCTCAGCCCCGGCACTATAGGCAACGAAGGAACGGGGTAGGTTTTTAGTCAGTAAAAGTCTGACACTACTTCCCGCTCCGCCCAAGGGCGGGATTTGTCATTGGATGATTTTACCTACCATAAAAAAAAAAAAAAAAAAAAAAAATTGGCGATTCTTCGTGCTATGTTGGCAACTTTGATTCTTCTGCGGATATCTTCATTATAGCCCTTTCCATTGTCCTTTGGGTGACTTTAAGCTTTCTGATGAAGCCCATAGTGAGCGACTACGTTTCAGAGCCATCACTAATATGGTAATAGAAGTAGCAAAGACGCGTGACCTTGTCACCGCGCATGTGTTTCGTAGAACACAAGTCCAAGTGGCGCGTTTGTTGCGGTTACTTGTGTTATTTGGGACGCGGAGGGGTAAACCTGATGTTTTGCTGCATATCCAACTGCCTCTATTATTTACGGCGCGCACTGTTCCCGTGCGCCTCAAGGAGTTGTCAGCAAACTGTAGGGGTCCAGCAGGGCCGAAGCCTACTGGGGCTAAAGGTTATGTGAAAATGTCACCAAGGGCCCTAGGACAAAGGCAATGAATAGAACAGGGTAGGTTTTTAGTCAGTAAGAGTCTGGCACTATTTCCCGCTCCGCCCAAGGGCGGGATCTGTCATTGGATGATTTTACCTAGCACAAAAAGAACTGCCTATATTATTGGATTTCTGTGGGAGCCATATATCATCGTTTCTCCTTACAAACTCTGAAAGAAGAGGAATTTTGGAAAATTCTTTCATAGAGTACGCCATCATCGTAATAACTGTCTGGAGACTAATTTCAGCGCAATCCGTTGTTTGAGTCGTGTGTTAATAGTTCCCAGTCAGCACGATGAAGGTTTTCATGGAGAGTGTTATTTTTCACACACCGTCGACGACGACTTGGGCTCGGTCCGGACGGTTGCCGGATGGCGAACTACCGCAAGCCTACGCCTTTTTTATGGCTGGTAGTCAGGGTACGGGCCTCGGCAGCTGGGCGTGGGCTTGTGGATGACGGGTCAGTGAGTGAGAAATAAAATTTGAATTTGCTTCTTTTTTTTACACAACTGTCACACAACGCCGTCTAGACCCAAGCTAAGCAGAGCTTGTGTTATGAGACTACACAACTGAAGAACAAATGATTGTGCTCATCACACACGTATCCGCAAGGGAACTATAGCCTGCGGGCACTCATGGAGGTTTCCTGTCGTGGCACCCCAACATTTTTCCTGGGTGGGAATCGAACCCATGACCTCTGGCATAGTCAGGGCCACTAACCACTAGACCAACAGGAGGTAATAAAAGGGGGGGGGGGCATCTTTTAATTCTATTTAGGTGTCCCATAAATAAATACGTCGTATCGTTTAGCGTTTAAGTTTGAATATCGCTGACACATGTTTTTAAATTGCAATTTTAAAGTTTTTTCAAATATAATTTTAATAAATTTTGTAATTCGATTGAAACATTTTAAAATACATTTAGAACTTTGAAAACAGTTGTTTTTCGAAGTCTAAATTGTTGAGCTGAATATATGGCTGTTTAACTAAACTTGGTTAGTTTTTCTTCATCAGTATTACAATGTTTAGATTTACATTTTATTTTAATTTATAGCTATTAAGCCAGAATGTTTTTTTTTTTCGAGATGATATATACCAGTGCTTGGCTGTGATACCATCTGATGGTAAACAGTGATGTAATCGTTGATAGTGAAGCGCTCTTGTTTATTAATAGTCTATTCAATAAATTATAATCAGTTGGGGAAGACCAATAACACTGCTTACCGAGAAAAACATCAGCAAGTTCAGTACATTTTGACCAGTTAGGTAAACATAAAATAGCGTAGCGTAGCGTAGTATCGTTCACTAATTACCAGTCACCTTATATAAAGGGTGACTGGTAATTAGTGACCGAAACTTAAACACGTGATTGTATTGTAGTCATGATAACAAACAACTTTTACTATGGGACCAAACCTGAAATCGTGAAAAAAATTAGTCAAGTTCAGTACATTTTGACCAGTTAGGTGAACATAAAATGTACTGACCAGCAGATGTTTTTCGCGATTTCAGAGTTGGTCCCATAGTAAAAGTTATTTGTTATCATGACTACAATCACGTGTTTAAGTATCAGTCACTAATTAGTAGTCATCCTTTATATAAAAGCAACACTGTAGATTCTTCGTACTCGAACGACTGAACAGATTTGGATGTTTGCAATACGGGTAGACCATGTCCTAAAATAGCATACAGGATACTTTTTAGGGTTCCTCACTCAAAGGGTAAAACGGGACCCTATTACTAAGACTCCGCTGTCTGTCTGTTTGTCTATCTGTTGGTTTGCCGGTCACAGGTTGTATTTCATTAACCGTGACCATATACCAACCCGCACTGGGCTCGCGTGGTGAATTACGGCCCATTCTGTCTCCTAGAGAGGAGGCCTGAGTCCCAGCAGTGGGAACATTATAAGGCTGATGCTATGCTATGCTATGCTAACCGTGACAGCTAGACAGTTGAAATTTTCACAGATGATGTATTTCTGTTGTTGCTGTAACAAAAAATATACTAAAAACAGAATAAAATAAATATTTAAGTGGGGCTCCCATACAGCAAACGTGATTTATTTTGCCGTTTTTATAGATAATGGGTACGGAACACTTCGTGCGCGAGACCGACTCACACTTCGCCGGTTTTATTCGGATAATTTTCTACTAACGATAAGACCGCCATTGTACCCATAGATTTAAGTTTGTTTAATAGTTTTGTTACTATTTTTGTGTACAATAAAGTTTATTCTATTCTATTGTATTCTACTATTACTCGGCCGAAGCTGCTTGCGGTGATTAGTAAAGAAATTATTTATTTATTTACTAGAAAGGGTTAATTTTACATTTATTGGTGTGGATTCAATTGGCTTAGCCTACAAACCGCTTTGAAAGCTCGAACTCCACCCAAATCATCGTAAACCCATTTTGACCTAAGTAGGTTATTTAGATTAAGTTACAGAGGTTAACCTTTGTGCACGCATTAGTCCTACATCTCTAGTAATCTTATTTGTCATCGGTAAACTTAGGTACCTACCTAACGTGTTAATTATGTGTTTTCCTTTTCTTTCTTCTTTCTTTTCTTTTAATCTTACTACTAAGTTTTACTTACAAAGGCAAATATGGTGATTTTTAGGGTTCTGTATCTCAAAAGAAAAAAAACGGAACCGTTATAGGATTACTTTGTTGTCTGTCTGTCTGTCAAGACCCTTTATCCCGGGAACGCGTAGAGGCATCAAGTTAAAATTAAAATCATATACTCTGGTTTGCGGTCTCTTGAAGCTGTGAAAAAGTCAAACATTTATGTTAAAGAAAAAATTCAATTAAAAAATTCATAGGGTACTTCTCGTTGACCTTGAAGTCTGAAATTTCGCATGAAGCAAGGTCTCATAGCATAAATATAGGAATAAATCTGAAAACTGTAATTTTGTAGTTACGACACCAAACAAAACTTTTTTGCGATTCGGAAAATTCTTCGAAACGCGATTCGGGAGTTGAACTGTTTTTGGAATTGAAGGTACGGAATCCTCAGTGCGTGAGTTTTTGATCTGCGAAAGCATCCAATCACTTCTCCCGCTCTTGGGTGAACCGAAAAAGCTTATCAAATGTGAAATGTCTGAAAAAGTTACCGCGGTGTACCCTAGAAAGCAAATTAAATAGCAACTGAAGGAATACAGGTGGGTTTTAGTCAATACAATTCTGACACTCTTCCTGTCCCGCCCAGAACGGGAGTCATTTGATGATTTCCCATGTAAAAAAGGACTACTTTTAACCAGAAAACAAGCTCCAGTGACATTCATGTATCAAATTATTCCGATTTGCACCTTACTCTGTCAAAACACAGATACAAATCATGTTGTTTACGTCCCAAACTTTTGAATAACCATTGAAAATACAATATGACGCTATACCGACTGCCAAACAGTAAGTTGTAAATAAAAACATACAGGTACACTAAAATGTGGAACGAAATTGCACATTTGTGGTTTTATAGCACAGAAAACTTGTTGTGGAAACATGGAATAATTTTAAGTGAAGTAAAGAGGGAACTGTTTCTCTTTCTGAGGTCGTAAAACTAAAATGAGGCTATAGAGCTTGTATAGACAATCTAAGCTAGGGTTAGGGGTTTTTTTTTATGGTAGGTAAAATCATCCAATGACAAATCCCGCCCTTGGGCGGAGCGGAAAGTAGTGTCAGACTCTCACTGACTAAAAACCTACTCCGTTCCTTCGTTGCCTGCAGCAGGCTTCGACCCTGCCTGCCTGCAGCTAGCCAGCTGGGCCTCTACGGTTTGCTGACAGCTCGGAACAGTACGCGCCGTCGACGAATTGGGCTCGGTCCGGTCTGTTACCGGACGATCGGACAGCGTGCTACCCATTGCATGCCGTCCGCAAGCCAGCTATGGTTGGGGGTTTGTTCGAATAAGTCACCGCGGCTTTAGAACGTTAAGAGCAAGTATAAAACAAAATTTTGTGAAGGCGCATCCACGACTGTTCTAACCCATTGTTCGACCACATCGTCGCTTATCATCAGGTGAAATAGTGATCGAACGTGAGCCTATCAATTATAAAGAAAAACGAGTTCGTTCGTTTGCGTGAGGCCCTTTTAGGTGTAAGGCCATGAGCGGGGGGCCTAGAAATAATATAATTGGTCCGGATTTAGACGTCTTTTGCATATCAGTTAACAGTTTACAGGAGTAATTAATAATATAATTGGAATTTTCTGCCGGAGTCTGTTTTCAAATGCGAGTCTACGTATAATTTAAAAAAAATCTTAGTATTGGATAAGTTTATAAAAAAGGAATGTCAGACTTTTACTGACTGTAACCCCGTGCGTTCCTTCAATTACCCTTCTTTCGTCAATCTCGCAGCTCGTGAAAGTAACTCCTTCGTGTTCGTCCTTCTATTGATCTGTTTACTATTTTGAAAAGATGTACCTATTTTGATGATTTTGATGAATTTTTGTATAGAGATAGATTGGTTCTTGGTGCTGCCGATTTATGCCGTTCCCTTACCATGATCTCCAGCTCAAACGCGGACGAAGCCGATGGCAGGGCCTAGTGATTAAAAAAACAAACCAATGTCACCGTAAAATTGAAAATACTGGTGGGCGACTCACAGATATATTTACACAGTTTACACATTACACGTAAACAATAAATATATAAAATTCACTTACTTTTATTTATATATATTTATACTTACAAATATATTAATATATTTACAAGTTAACAACACTACACATATACACTAAAACTAAACACCACATACGTTAAACACACAATAACGTGACGCATTGGACACGCGCATTGTCGATGACGCACCCACGATACATTTTCATCTACCGCCGCGTTGTTATATTCGTTTCTCACCAGTCACGGCCTACGCTGTCCTCTAGTCATACGTGCGCTTGCGCCGATTAAAAATTGTGAGTAACCTACCCGCGGCAACCTACCACTGTGCCTGTACCTGCTTGTGCTTAGCTTTTGCGCCTTCTATAATAATAATTGTGTGGTTGTGTTGTGTGTGGAGAAGAATAATTGTGATGTTATGTTCTGTGTGGAGAAGAATACACCTGGTGATACAACAAAGGACTTTTATTTATTCACCTATCCAGTAAGTACCTACATCATACACACATCACCCAAACAACCAAATACTGTTAGATTACAATCTATCTCGAGAGATTGTAAACTATCGAAAGATTTAGAGAGATTTAAAGATTTTTTGTGAATCATAACAAACAGCTCATGATTTAACGCATTATTTTTCGGTAGATTGAAGTATATCGAAGTTTAACTGTTAAGTCACAAGCTATCGCGCGTTAAATTTTCAACTATTCGAGGGCTGTCCCTGATTGGTCAGTCTTACAGTAGGCGAATGAATGACACACTTGACTAACAATAACTGGCCTTTCTGAGTTTTGTGGATGGACAGGCTCCATAATTCTGAAATTGTAAATATTATCAAATGAGATCACATAAAAAAATTATGAAAACACAAAAATGTATGTAATTTAGGTTATGTTCGGTGTCTAAAAATAACTTATTTATCATTCAAACTGCACTTTTTAGGTTTATCGCCGATTCAATTTTACTTTCACAAAAAATAAATGTAACTAATTCCAAAGCTGTGAGTTATTTTCAATACGAAATCAATTTAGAATCACCAAAGTACTGTTTGTTTACATTCGACAGCAAAAGAAATAACAAAAAAATATGGCGCCGCGGGGCACATAATGCTTGACCAATCAGCGCGCGAGATTAGCTTTGTTCTGTCATTTGACAATTTAGCAGCTTAACTTCGATATATTAAAATCTACCGAAAAATAATGCTTTAAATCGTGAGCTGTTTATTCACAATCTTTCTATAGTTTACAATGTCTCGAGATAGATTGTAATCTAACGATATTTACAATTTTACCGTAACATATACATTTCAAATTTTCGCCATGCATGTGGTATATCATTTGGATTGACTCCACACCAAATAAAACTTGGATTGAAAAGTAGTGGATAAGAAAATGTATGTATGTAAAATACAAAAAAAATGTTTGAAAATTTCATGTCACGGCGAACTAATTTTTGGTTCACCGATGAATCATTACAATCTAAATGTTATTTAACGACTTATTAAGATGAATAACTTCTATATTATTCTATACTAGCTGACCAGACAGACATTGTCTTATTTTCGTAAATAGCACAACCGAAGAGCACAACAGACTGTCGACTGAAAGTTAGTGAGTATTACAATTATTCGATGACAGAAATCCTTATCAACGTTTCTGCTGAAAAACGTCCACGGTTGGACATAGGCCTCCCCCAAGTGTCGTCACAACGAACAGCCTTGTGCGTCTTTAATCCACCAGATTCCTACGACCACCGACGTGTGTGTCCACAATGTGTTGTGGCAGGCCTTCCAACGCGGTGGTCACCACTCCAGAACCTTTCAGCCCCATTGGCTATCTATTTTGCGAACGGTATGCCCTGCCCACACCAATTTACATTTCACCAGTCGGCCATAACCATAGCGCTAGAAATATATTATCATTATTTCCTTTTACTCCAGTTCCTTATCCACGTTCTTCAATCCGAGAGTCGACATCTCTCCAGAGCATCGACATTTCTCAACGGATACCAACTTATCCGGGACTTACGGAACTAGATCGCTAGGAGATATCTAGGAGATAGCCACGTTTGTACCGTCTCTCCTCGCTCTTTGATATACTCCACCAACCAATTAATACAGATCCAGCTTCTATTTGTCAATAGTTTATGTGTGGAGTCGAAATAGATTTATTTGTTTGTACTTCGAGAAACATTCATCGGATTAGATTGGTAGTTTGTTACAGACTTTTTTGAGATTCTTACCGAGGGTATTTGTTAACATTGAAATGATTTCTGTACCTCTACCATGAGTTTTAACACTTCGATCCACAACTACCCAACTTGTTCATACAAAAGTAGACTTTAAACATCGGAATTAAGGCCTATAGTGGCGTGGATGTGAGAGGACACCGGTGTCCTCTGAGCTAGGACAGATTAAGCAATAGTATTCGTCGCTACTCGATATCGACGCCGTAAATATTTTGTATGGCAAATTTTGCAGCGCCTCTAGCGGTCACTTGCAGAACCAAAATTTGCCATACAAAATATTTACGGCGTCGATATCGAGTAGCGACGAATACTATTGCTTAAAACTCATGGTAGAGGTATTGCATTCTTTAAGGAGTTGAATCTAATAAGAATGAACCCCTATTTCTCCTGGTCACGGCTATAGGTTGGAATAGGCTAGAGTGGCGTAGCGTAGGGTAGGGTAGAGTAGAATAGAATAGTTGATGGGAACGAAGCCGCGTGAAAAATCTAGTATTGAATAAATAATTAAGTCTTTATTAACTGATAAACTAATTACAATTTGAAGGCGCGGTTGGGCAGTGGTCGAGAGATTGGCTGTTGTGTTGTGTGTTGCGGGTTTGATTCCCGAACGGAGCAGATATTTGCATAACTTACAGCTTATTGTTGTTCTGAGTCTGGGTGTCTTGTGTATGTGAAATTATATGTCTGTGAACGTGATGATGGCTGAAAGACGCATTGAACTCACTTGAGGGAGGCCTATGTCCAACAGTGGACGTCTTTTGCCTGAAATGATGATGATGATGAAAAATTGTGAGTGTAACTGGACATGTTTTATTACAGAAAGCGCCAAATAACTTGACTCAAGATTTTGCGGTGTCGGATGCTCTCACCGCCCAAAATTCCATACATTTTGACATGTTCGAGCTACCCCTATCATCAAAGGGTATGTGAAAATGGCACCTGGGGCCCTATGACCAAGGCAAAGAATGAAAGGGGTTAGGTTTTTAGTCAGTAAGAGTCTGACACTACTTCCCGCTCCACCCAAGGGCGGGATTTGTCATGGGATGATTTTACCTACCATAAAAAAAAACCCCTACCATGAAAATCTTTAGTCATTTGCCGTCTACTGTACTTGACTTCTACACAGACAAGAGTGAATAATATATAATATGTAACTTCTAGGCAAGCGTGCTCCATAGTCGACCGCATCGTCGCTTTCCATCAGGTGAGATAGCGATCTAGCGCGAACCTATCAACAATAAAAAAGGCAAAGTCACGGGCAGGATCTTGTAATACCTTCAAGTCTCACAAAAAGTGTCAAAAAATATTTTTTAAATTCTAAAAGAAACCAAAGTTCAACCATTCCAGCTAATATCAAAACTTAAATCCTATTTGAACTGCAATAAACCATTTTAAATAAGTCCCTAGCCGACGAATTTTTCTTTAAAAAAAAGGTTTTAGTCAACTTTAAACATTTGCAAGCATCTCACAGAATCATACATCAAGTTTGGTATCGCGTCCCGAAGGACTAGCCGTCTGAAATTCTTAATCATTTGAAATGCACTGTGTTCACGTCGGATTATATTCAACTAGATTTGGGGCTGCCTAACTTTAGAGAGCATTGTTTAGGTAATTTAATTTGTTACTGATATAGTGGTATTATTTTGAATAAATTGACCAGTGGTGTAAACCGGTATTTGTGATGCACATGGAATTATGCACGATTAAAGTTATTCAGTCTTGTTAAATTTTATGACATATTTTATTTTATTTGTTATTTTATGATTTCTTACACACCCAACGCTAAACACCTGGTTATTATTTATCACACATTAACGTATATATATATTTATTTATTTACCTTGTACGTAATAAGTAAACAACTACCGTTTACTCTCAGCAAGGTTCAGTTGAAAACCAGCGTCAGGCAACTACCACTGACTATCATGTAGTGTTCTGGCATTTATGCTGAACTGGACCTATTTGGCGTCGCCGTGAGGCACACATTGTATCTGTATTTTTTTTTCTTCTTGTTTTTATCTTAAGTTTTATAAATTTGGTTTTACAGTGTCTCACTTTCTTTAGTGACCGAGTGGTAACGGCCTCGACTTACGAGTTGTAGGTCGTAAAAAAATGCTAGTAACAGTTGTTAACAGTTATTGGCATTTATTTTTAAGTGCACAAGCGCTAAAGTTCGCAGAGCCAGACTCGCCAAGTTACGTCGGCCGTACTGTACTTTGTGTACTTTATTTCATCACCACTGCTCTCAAAACGGTGAAGGAAAACATCGTGAGGAAGCTGGCATGTCCTTGAATGAAAATTCGAAGACATTTGATATCCACCAACCCGTATTGGGCCCGCGTGGTGGATTACGGCCTATTTCCTGTCCTAGAGAAGATGCCTGTGAGAAAATTTAAAGCTGCATTTTATTTATATATATTTGAACCTTGTTTTTTAAATAATCTTTTGTTTTTTTTTACTCATCAGCCATTTTTTCTCTACACCACCTTGAAAAGAATAAAACTGGATGATTTCCCACCTTAAAAAATCTCTTATTTCGATTTGAAATTTTGGCAATATCAGTACATGGTCTTGTCATCCTCTCTACAAGTTCCAAGTACCCACTAATGGAATATAATTGTGGTTCGGGTACCATTACCACCCACTTGTTAGCTACTGACGGTGAATAATTGATTTTATGTTTTACTCAAAACATCGATTATGGTTTCTAATGGGTTTTGACGGCTATAAAGAGACCGCTCCATTACTATCTATGGGTATCGTTAGGGTTGGTAGTAGGGTTATTTATTTTGCAGTTATTGGAACCATTAAGGGAAGGAATTGCTTAGAGATAGATAGATAGATAGACATATAGATCATTTTTTTTATAGGTATAAACTAGTGCTTGACTGCGATCCCATCTGATGGTAAGCAGTGATGCAATCGTTGATGGTGAGGCGCACTAGTTTATTAAGCCAGTTCACTCTAGCCTTGAATACATCTGAATTATAATTGGACGGGAAGACTCCAGCAGGCAAACTGTTCTAGTCCTTCGAGTTATGCGGTATAAACGACGAATCAAAAGCTTAGTCCGTACCGTAGAATTTTCAACAACGTAAGTGTGGTTGTCCGATGGTAGAACGGAGATGGCAATTCCCGCGTTTTTTTTTTTTAGATAGATATAGGTACTCTAATTCTTCACTCTTCAAAAAATAAAACTATAATAGGAACTCAAAATAAAATAAGAAAGTGTCACAATGGGCGGACTTATCGCTAAAAGCGAGTTTTTTACCCGAGTTTTTAACCTTTGGATGGATTTGATAGAGAAGGAGAAAAAGATACGCAGATAGTTTATGGATCATACAGACGGCGCGTTTTGACAGAGTCAGTGACTTTTTGGCCTTTGCTACGAGCTTGGGGAGGGAGAACTCGCGCGGAAAGCGGACACTCTCAGCCAGGCCGTCGCAGAGTCAAAACATTCTGAAACTGTCCGTTTTGTTGTTTGTACCTACCTAATAACAGTTCACTGTATCGAAATGTATTGAGAAGTAAATCAATTCGGTTCTGAGCCGTTTTTATTCATTGCACGATACCCATATAGGCCCACCTGGTAGATGATCTGGCTCGAACCTTCCTAGACGGGCGACATATACAAGATATCTCTGCTTTCTTGTTGCTGTGTCTGTCAACTAACTTTCGATTCAATAGGGGCCTCTCACACGTTTCTATTCACTGTAGTACTTAAAACAATAAACACATAAACTTATTTCTTGATAAAAAAACGTAGTTGCTGTTTTTCACGATTTTGTATCGTAAAAAGAAAAGAAAAAGAAAGAAAGAAAAATATTTTATTTGACACATATAGACACACACAATGCAGAAACAACATGTAGACACTTAAGATAAAAAATAGGATAGAACTAACATTGTGTGTCTCACGGTTGCGCCAAACAGGTCTATTCAAGCAGAGTGGTCTATTCAAAAACCTTATCTACGTATTTCTAAATCCGCAACATATTAAACAATTTCATCACCAAACTCAACTTTGTTGTGGTTTTTACAATGATGCTTGCGTGTTTTCAAATCCGATAAACTTCCAAATCTCATATTCATATCGTTTAGTACTGACGCCGGATCGAAGTCTCATAACCCACTGTCCTATATAGAGGACGGATGCGATGCTATACGATATGATTTGGACTAGAAAAGCTCTTGGTGAAGGCAAGCCAATTTTTTGGACAATATTTCTACCAGCTGTGTTTTGAATTGAATCATACCATTAAATTTGGAGTGAGTTTTCGAACGAGAAGTAATAGGTAGCTCGTCCAGTAACCGTCCGGGCCGAGTCCAAGTCGTCGACGGCTCGTAGTGTGCCACGCACGCCTCAAAGATAGGTCAGCAAACCATAGGGCCCTGCTGGACCCAACAGAGTCGAAGCCTACTAGGGCCAAAGATTCGATAAGGTCACTTAAAACACTAACTGTGGTCCTAGAACATAAAGGCAACTCAAGGAACATAATTGTGGTTTTAGTCAGTAAAAGTCTGACATGTTCTCCCGATGCATCCTAGAGTGGTAGAAGTTATTGGATTAATTCTTTCCCTTTAAAATAAACTATTCAACTCGGTGTGATCCACCAACCCGCACTGGGCCCGCGTGGTGGATTACGGCCCATTCCCTCTCTTATAGAGGAGGTCTGTGTCCCAGCAGTTGGAACATTAAAAGTCTGATGATGATGATGAGGTTTCCTTAACCCTGGCGTTGCACTGTGTTGGTAGAAGCGATGAGCAACGGATTGACGTGAAGCGAATTGAAGCGTGAAACTCATGACCATTTGCGATGGAGGATTGCTGTGGTCGCCCTCTGCCCCATCTTCGAAGGGACATTCAGTCACGTAAGGCAATATTAAAAAGAGAGTTGGCTTTTAGGTTTTTGCCTTAATAGTTTGTAATATCACACGCAAGTTAGATCGTGTATGGAGTACGGCTCTCATCTTTGAAATGAGTCTGCCAAATACCAGCTTGATGAGTCTACCAGTCGATTGAGAAGCGTGCAAAGAAGATCATCGGAAATGATGCACTTGTCAAGTCAAAACTTCAGTCTGGAGCATCGACGCCGAGTTGCTATCCTGTCGGTAATTTATCTTTTACATTTCGGGGAGTATGCAATGGAATTGCACAATTTGTTTCCTTAATTCCGGATCACGGCGTTGCGCCACCGGTACATGATTGACATCCACTCTCACGATGCGTTTTGGGAACACATTCTTTATGTGGACAGTTAAGGAGTGGAATTCCCTGCCGGTGGTTTTATTTTTGTATAGCTTCTCTTTATAACGTGAATGTGAGAATACCGTAGAATCCGCAGATTCATGAATTTTATTATGCTTTTGGTTGTAATGCTGACTGGTCTATAATGTATATCCTTTCATGTCTATAAATATTGTGACATGGAAATATTGTAGAAACAGTATTTTTTTTTAAAGAGTAACCATGGAGTTACCTGCGGGTTCTCCTCCATAGGAAACGACCAATTGGAGCCGTGTGCTAGCTTCTGACGTTTTCTGAGGCCTATGTGAAATAAAAGATTTTGAGTTTGAGTTTGGAGTCTGTGTTTCCTGATAGCTGTAACCTAGGGGTCTTTAAGTCAAAAGTGAATAGGTTACTTTAGGTAAGCGTGCTCCATTGTCAGTTACAATCATCATCGCTTACCATTAGATGAGATGCTGCTCAAATGCGAACCTAGCATAGCATAGCATCAGCCTTATAATGTTCCCATTGCTAAGACTCAGACCTCCTCTTTAGGAGAGGGAATGAGCCGTAATCCACCACGCGGATCCAGTGCGGGTTGGTAGATGTCATATGTCTTCGAATTTTTGGTTCTAGGACATGCCAGTTTCCTCACGATGTTTTTCTTCACCGTTTTGAGAGCAGTGGTGATGAAATGCGAGCCTATCCATAATAAAAAAAAATCTTCTTTCTTATCGCCTCGCCGCGCCTCGCTACCACCACGCAAACAGAACGTATCCTAAGCAGTAACATCAGATCAAAGACACGTAACCCTTCACTTTACGACCCTCAAGTCTCTCATAAAATGTCGTTTTTATGGCATAACACACTCCGTTATATGTTTAAAGGTTAACTGTTTTCGGTCATTTACTACATAAAATTTCATATACTTGTTGATAAGGGATGGAATGTCCGTTTATGACTGCGATGATTTGAGTGGGTCACGGCTTGGGAATTGAAGATGCGGTCAGCGCTGGATTTCATTTTCATTGTGAAGAAATACGATTTGTTACCTGCCCCCCTAGCCACGTTACAATCGTTTCGTTTAGCGTGAACGCTTGGAGTTGGCCACACCCCCAAATATCATCTCAACGCTCAGTCAAGTGGTCAGAAGATGTGAGGTGTAGCCAACTCCAAGCATTAACGCTAAACGAAACGATTGTAACTTGGCTAGGGGGCTGATCTTGCGCCATGCCATTTTTCTAATTCGGCGAGCTGTGCTGCGCTGTTGCTGTTGCGGTTGCTGCAACCCTCAAATGGCGCAAATACCTTGTAACCTTATTGGTAGTACAGTCTTGAGCCGTTTGGCGTCGAAACGGGTCATGGGTTCCAAGAGCGCGTCTTCTTTTCAAGCAAATTTCACACCGGCCGACCTGGCTCGTTCTTTGCCTAAGGAATTAACCTTGCTATTTAACGTGGCAATGCTGCTAGTCTTCTGGGCATGTTTCCGGATGACTGTGATGTTGAGGAGTACTTCGACGTCTAAGTGTATTTTGTATTCTATGTATATAGTTAGGTTTGATATAAATACTTAGTTTCGTATACACCTAAAGCTGTTAAATATAATTAGGTTTAAGAATTCCCGAATGCCAACAGCGTTTTCAGGCGTTATCTCTCTTCTTTCCGTATGCCTTTTTTATTAAACATCGCATTGGGTAGCGTTAGATCAAGCAACAAGCTTTAAACCATGGTCGATATTGACATTAGGCGAGTGGAAGGGCCCTCTTAAGTCAAAAGAACACAAAGGGTAATTGAAGGACATAGGTAGGTTTTAGTCAGTAAATGTCTAGTACGCCTTCTCGCTCCATCCAAGAGCGGGACAAGAGATTTGATAAATGATAAATAATATTTATTTTGCAAATAGGTTTTTATATTTTATGACTGGCCTGTTGGTCTAGTGGTTAGTAGCCCTGACTGCTATGCCGAAGGTCGTGGGTTCGATTCCCACCCAAGACAAATGTTTGTGTGATGAGCACGATCATTTGTTCTGTGTCTGGGTGTTATTTATCTATAATATGTATGTGTTTAGAAATATATAAGTATGTTTATCAGCTGTCTGGTACCCATAACACAAGCTCTGCTTAGCTTGGGACTAGACGGTGTTGTGTGATAGTCGTGGAATATATATATTATATATATATAAGCCGGTGTTTCAAAAGTCAAAAGTCAAAATGTTTTTATTTCATATAGGCCTACATGGGCACTTATAAAACGTCAGAAGCTAGTGCACAGTTCCAAATTGGTCCTTTCCAATGGAGAAGAACCGGCAAGAAACTCCATGGTTACTCTTTTAAAAAAAATGGTATGTTGTACAATATTTCCAAATTACAGTATTAATAATTATGTAAGGACAGTGTAGACCAGTCAATATTGTGCCCAAGAGCACAGTAAAAATAATCATAATAATAAAGATAAAGTGACTCGTAGTAGGAATTCGAAGTCTACAGTGTTCTCACATTCACATTGTAAAGAAAAGCTATATAAAGAAACGAAAACAAAACAGGAAAAAAAAAATTACAACTATCACCAATTACACTATCAGATGCTAATAAAATAAATTACTAATGGATAGCTGAGGTCTGAGGTTTCGTAGCTGACTTCCCTGAGAAGAAATACCGAAACAAACTCAGGGTTCAAACAGTTAGGGGTCTCTCCTAAATGTCCTTACAGCAAACATGTAATGGTCAAATAATGATTATACCCACCTTAAAAAAAACCAGGGTTAACTTGCTCAAAAATAAAATATAACATTCTACAATTTTATCTCTTTTCAAAACTGTACGAGGAAACGGTACAATTTCTCAGACAAATTATGTGACACTGCATTCTATCCGTAAAGCTCTGTCACTTCACGTTACCGAGTGTGTGAGAGCGCTTTGGAGACGAATTTATGAAAACGTGTAGTCTTCATGCAATTTGTTTCGCGAATCTGAAGATTAAGGTTCTTTTGCATGTTCAAAAGGAAAGTTAAGTGCAGTTTAAAAGCAACTGCATGGCTTTAAAGAGCCATTTTATTCAGTTTTTTGTTTTTTTTTTTTTAAGTACAGTATATTAAGTTTATAAGAATAGGAATCATATATTCTTATACCATTAACGTTTATACCGCATAAATCGAAAGACTTGAACAATTTGCCTCTTGTATGTTGTAACATCATACCACTAGTTACTACGAGTACTAACAGTCACAACCCTAGTCCCGGTTCTATTGTCATTGTCGATGTATGTGTGACAGACTGAATATCATCTTTTTATTGTAATTTCATGTACTTGTTCTAAGTGTAATAAACCAAGCATTTACCAATCAAGTCTTTCATTACAAACATTACATGGTGTCAGAAGTAAAGGAATCTGTATTGTGTCTAGTGTATAGATCCAAATTAAACCTTAAAGCCAACAAGATACATTTGAATTCTAACATCGAACAAATCTCAAAGTTCAAAAAAACTTTCTTAGGAACATTACAAACTTATGATATTGTAAGTAGCTTGGTACAAAATCGTTTATAAGTATACTGAAGTTTTTCTAGTACAAACTATTAACCTCTTTACAAAGTTTCGAGTATGGCAACATTTGGAGACATTACTATAACGGGTCACACATTAATTTACACTTGTTTGTGAGAAGGGTTACTAGGTTTAAAATTGAGTAAGTAAAATTGAGTAAACTAGGTTTAAGCGATTGCTTCTTCTATATAAGTATAATATATAGAAGAAGCAATGATGACTTTCTTTTGATAGATGGAGATGGTTGGAGGTTATAGCAAATATGAGTTCAAAAACGAAATGAGACTAGCTCACTTCGTGGGACGTATATACAGCGTAGTACCACGCAGAGTAAGACGGTAAGACAATGTAGGAGTGTAACAAACCACGTGAAACTGTAGGACACAGCGCGAGAGCATGGTGTACAAAACATTGTACACCCACTTCGAGTACCATAGTCCAACGGGACTACAATATGGCACTCGATGTGGGACGAGCACACTAGCATATAGAGTGAGGCTGTAGTACACAATGATGGGACTAGTTCATAATATGGGGTAAGCACACAACGTGAGCCTGTGTGCTGTATGACTAGAACACAGCGTAAGACTTGTAGCACACAATATGAGAATTAGTACACAACGTTGGACTAGCAACAACGCGTGACGATAACACACATGTTGGGGTTAACACATAACACAGTCTTAGCACACAACGTGACCTGCGGGGGCCAAGGGTTTGCTTCTGAAAGGAAAACTCGGCCCTGGTATGAAAGGCAACAAAGAAACTAGGAGTAGATTTTTAGTAAGTAAAAGTCTGACGCGCCGTCCTGCTCCGCGCAAGAGCGGAAAGTGTCATTGGATGATTTTATCACCTAAAAAAAGCACACAACGTGAGCTTAGCACGTAACGTTAACATGGTCTTGGTATGAAAAGCAACGAAGGAACCGGAGTGGGCTTTTAGTCGGTAAAAGTCGGACACGATCTCCCGCTCCGTCCAAGCGTGAGAGATCTCATTAGATGATTTTCTCATCTGAAACAAAAGCACGCAACGTTGGATTAGCACATTTAGGACTAGTCTCGTGGTTATCCACGAGACTGCAGCACAAAATATGGGACACATAAAACATGGCGGAGGATTCTTAAAACAATCTTCGTTAAGTTTGCGACAGTCCTAGTAGTCGGTTCGGTACATCATCTAAGTATTATTATTACTTTTCTACGTCTTCATATGACCTTGTATAGTACGCCAATGTCACCTCTTACGTCACTCAACAGAGAGTAACGAAGCAAAACATTTGCAATCAAAACAGCAACTCACAACAACCGACCTATCCCAAATTACGCACGAATCACCTAACCTTCCCAAACTGTCCCGAACACTATTTTATTTGAACACAGTTTCCCCAAAATTAAAAGGTCCAATACCCAAATTGAAGTAAACAAAACAGATTTTCGGGGGTAACCCTTCAAATGTTAAGTCATTCCCTAAAACAAAATTGCTGGCCGTAAAATAAACGCTTGTCAGTCGTGCTAAATGAAGTTCGAATGAATGTCAGTCCTCATTTGCCTAAAAGTTCTCTGTAATTGCTCAGTGTTTCCGTACCCGAGTCATGCGTAAGTACTTTTTACAATGTGTTGATGTTAATGTGTGCCTATTTTGTGATATGTTGAAGGAGTGTGTCGGAGGGTTAAAGGTCGAATTAGATTAGTGGGTTGAATTTCACTGACGTGCTGTGACGTGACGGAAACAAGCAAATATATTTTGTGCGCCAGTAATTAAGAAGTTTTAGTTTATTTTGACCTTATTACCACATAATCATACCTCTGCCCGAGTCTGGGTTTCCTGATTGCTACAACTTAGGAGTCTTTGAGTCAAGAGTGAATAGGTTGCTTCTAGGCAAGCGTGCTCCATCGTCGGCCACGTCATCGCTTACCATCAGGTGAGATAGTGGTCAAACGCGAGCCTATGAATAATAAAAAAAAACATACCTTACCCATTGACATTAGTTCAGGACGATCTTCTGTAGGATTGCAGGTTTCCACTGAAGCAAGTGACCTCGTGCTGGGCCCTAGTTCAGGCCATAGTCCAGAGCGAGAGTGAATGGGATGCGGTCGCCTTTTTTGCAAAGCAGTAATACTAGCGAAGGAAATGGCCGCAGCCATGAGGCAACGAAAATAGGGTATCAGAAGTCGCAAGGCGATCTCTGATCACCGGAGGCGTGGTCTTACGGATGATAAGTAAAGAGTAGCTGGCCGTCTAGCCATCCTGTTAGAACCGAGCTGTTAGAAGTGTCCACAATGTGTCATAAAAAAAAATCAGAAAGCCGGTGGGGTCCAGCAGGGAAACTGTGGATCTAGAACGCAAAGACCAACTAAAGGACACAGGTTTTAGTCAATAAAAATCTGAAGTGTCCTCGCGTTCTACTCTAGAGTGGAAGAAGTCATTGGATATAATTGTCCACCATGTAATTTTTTTTTCCAGCAAGGAACGTCTTCTGGCTAAGAGCTCATACACTTGAGTGGCATGTTGCCAACGGCAGAGATAACTGCAGCCGTCGACACGGGACTATAGCAGCTTTCTCCGCGTGGGTAGTCGTCGTGTCTGTCAAGTATCACTATAGGTCGATGGCTGCCGTCGACGTGTTGTCGGCTGCCGCAGCCCCGTGTCGACGGTTGCAGTTACCTCTGCCATTGGCGACGAGCGTTTGCGGATCAACAAAGCGGGTAAACTTCTTGAACAGATTCTTTAAACACCATCAAAAAGCCGGACTCATCGAGGGTCTGTTACCACGGCTGCAGGATCGTTCGAAAGAGACGTAGTGGAGATGGAACGCAAAGGGCAACTGAAAGATCAGTAAAAAGAAATAATTTGATGATATAAACCCAAAAACCGATCGATGACCTGGTGAGGGTCACAGGAATCCAATGAGTGCAAGATGCACAGGACTGGTCGTTTTGGCGACGCTTGGGGGAGGCCTATGTCCAGCAGTGGACGTCTTTCAGGTGAAATAATGATTATGAAATCCTTTTGAAAGCATGTGGTATGTTTGTACCATAAAATTTTTAAAAGGAAATAAAAAAGAACCATAGAGCTCAAAATAGAAATTGAAAAATACGACTAATAAACACGTAATTTCTTTTATTCCTTCAAATATATTTTTTGCTTTTATTTCACAACCAACTTTCTTACCTAATCTCGAGTATAATGAAGTTTCTTAATTGAAAATTATCTCATTAGCATTCTATCTAACTTTTTTCAGTAAAAATGATTAGGTTAGGTTGAAGAAAACAATTAAAACAAAAAGTGGTTTCATAGGCGCTACCCACATACATTGGGCCGTCGTGATGGATTGGTGGATTGGAAATATATCACGTTGCGTCAGCCCATCTATAAAAGAGAATAAGAATGTTTTTTTTTACCTAACCAGTTTATAAAGTAAACAAGCTTCTACCAGCCGATTTGCCGCCTTGAAAGTAGGCTTTTCCATACAAAATTTAGACCAAAAATCCTTTCATAATGCTCACTTACGTTACAAAAGGAAGCCTTGTGCAAAAATTCACACTCTTGGTCATTTTCTCTTTTTACACGAAAACAATATCAAAATTGGTAGAAAAGCAACGGAATAAATAGTAATTTTAAATAAATATATCTGTTTTACTTTTCAAGATGCCGTTTTCTATGGGGGCCATACAGGCGTCAAACTTTGACGTTATCCTCCTCCTTACGTCGTATTCCTCAAAGCTGAGGGTCGTGACCTCCCTGCTTCATCACTTTCATTCGCACGACGTTTCTCCATCTGTTTCTGTCTCTGGCGGTGTGAAGTTATAGTCCACGTCGAACTTTACTTTCTTATTAGCAGCTTTAATAAAAACAATAACAATATTTCCACAACTATCACACAACACCGTCTAGTCCCAAGCTAAGTAGAGCTTGTGTTATGGGTACCAGACAGCTGATAAACATACTTATATATATCTAAATACATACATATTATAGATAAATAACACCCAGACACAGAACAAATGATCGTGCTCATCACCCAAACATTTTTCCTGGATGGGAATCGAACCCACGACCTCCGGCATAGCAGTCAGGGCCACTAACCACTAGACCAACAGGCCAGTCAATTATATTCTATGTCTTGCTCCAGAACATGTTTTACCTGTGTGCTTTGACGCTTTATGACATCGTTATAGATAAAGATATTAATTTAAATAATTATTTTGTATATATTTACCGTGGCCTCCTTTCAAACGACTTTTATTTCATTCAAATTTTACATATTAAAAAAAACTTAAGAACTAACTAAAAGTAATCTAAAGTAAGGCATCAAAAAACTCTTCCGCATCGCTGTTCACTGGTAAAGTCCCCAAAACGTTGGTAGCATTGCCAAGCTGTATGGCAATGCTTATTCTCTGCCCAGCCCTTGGGTCACGCGAAGTGTTACCGTTTGGAAAGCTCGTTAAACAATTTGTGGGCACTTGGATCCCACGTTATAGTTAATGATTTAAATTACTAAATAAGAAAATCGCAAGTATATTCCATTTTTATGCTTCTTTGCAAAGAGAGGAGATGCAGCATCGGGTCAATTATAGGCCGATTTTATGCCCATATAACGCGGTCTGGTCACATTTAAAAAAAAAGCATTTTCCAAGAAATTCCCATGCCCGAAGATTGCGGGGATTTTCTGCAACTGATGGACGCAAGTATGGTTTTAGCTAGTAAAAGACTGACACTCTGAGAAGAAATTCGATAATTTTCGACCTCAAGAAAGTATAATTTGCTCATAGCCCGTTCCATCATCGGACTACCAGACGTACGGCGTTGCGCCACCGTTACATGGTGGACATCCCACCTGTACGCACAAAGCGTTTTGGGAACACTTTCATTATGCATACAGCTAAGGAGTGGAATTCCCTGCCGGAATCTGTATTTCCTGATGGCTATAGCCCAACCCGGGAATCTTTAAGTCAAGAGTGAATAGGTTTCTTCTAGGTAAGCGCGCTCCATCGTCGACCGCATCATCGTTTTCCATTAGGTGAGATACCGGTCAAACGCGAATCTATCAATAATAAAAAAAAAATATAGCATAATCAGCCTTTTAATGTTCCCACTGCTGGGACACGGGCCTCCTCTCAAGGAGAGGGGGATGGGCAGTAATCCACCACGCGAGCCGAGTGCGGGTTGGTGAATATCACATGTCTTTTTTTTTTTTTTTTTTTTTTTATGGTAAGTAAAGTCATCCAATGACAAATCCCGCCCTTGGGCGGAGCGGGAAGTAGTGTCAGACATATCACATGTCTTCGAATTTTTGGTCCTAGTACATGCCGGTTTCCTCACGATGTTTTTCTTCACCGTTTTGAGAGCACTGGTGATGAAATAAATTACACAAAGTTGAGCCTGGCTGGGTTTGAACCTAGAACTCTTAAGTCAAAGCCGTTACCACTCGGCCACCAGCGTTCATATCCATGTTACTGAGAAAATAAGTTGACTCTAGGATCTCTAGATTCTTGGCCTTTAGTTGGAAACTCTACTCATGAACAGATCAAACGATCGCTTGAAGTTGGTCCACAAGTTCAAACACAAGTTCAATGGCTTCAGTAATTGCATAGACAATTAACACCAGTGCCAACCTCAGATAATTGTTCAAGTTGAGTGAAGTGGATGAATCATAAACTTAGAGGATGGACTGAGCGTTTCCTATCCACGTGGCGCTAGACGAACGAGCCAAGATTATTTTCGGTAATGATGCACTCGTAGGCGCTTTGCGCACGGGGCAACTGGCAACTAGCTGTTTGCATATATTTCAATAGGACTGCGCACACATAACAACTCGAGTTTGAAGTTCCAGTGATCGTCATCAGTTTTCAGTTGCTGTAATCGAAGACTAAGTTAGTGCCTAATTGCCGCAACTAGCAACTGTTAAATATTATACCGGTTTTTAAAGTTGCCGGTTTCCTCAACCGTCAATCGCAACGCGTCAGGCGATGTCACACATTCCTTCCCCCTCCCTGCGCTAGTTTCGCTATGAAAGTTGCTCACAGATTGCCATAAATTGCGGCAACCGTAAACGTTATAGCAACTAACAAACTTTTTACGGCAAACTTTTAAAAAGTTGATAGTTGCCTCAACTTAGTTGCTCCCTGTAGAGTCAAAAGTCAAAAGTAGAGTTGCTAGCCTGTCGGTTTTCTATCGTTTAAATTTCGGGGAGTGTTTTTATTTCATTAATATTAACTAGTGCTATCTCATCTGATGGCAGCAGCAAGCAGTGATGCAATTATTCATGGTGAGGCTCACTAGTTTATTAAGAGCCTATTCACTCTAGCTTTGAAGACACCTAAATTGTAACCGGACGGTAAGACCGCAGCAGGCAAACTGTTCCAGTTCTTCGATGTGCGCGGTATAAACGACGAGGCAAAACGCTTAGTCCGGACCGTAGAAGTTTCAACAACGTAAGGGATTTTATTTAGCGAATTTGCCGCCATTTCATCATCAGACCACTGGACGTAGACTCGCGTTGGGTCACTGGTACATGGTGTACATCCCACCCATACGTACGTACATACGAGTACGTTCCCCTTTTGGGAACACATCCATTGTCTATGTCTAGCTGAGGAGTGTAATTTCTTAAAAGGGACCCAACAGCCCTTGAACGCAAAGGGATACAGGTTTAGTGTTAATCAGTAAAAGTCTGAAACGCCCTCTCGCTCTATACTAGAGCGAGAAAAATGATGATTACACACTTAAAAAAAACACACACACACTGACTATTTTATGTTTATATTACTAGTCTCTGCCAGCGGCTTAGCCGACGTGAAAGTCGGTTTCTCAATAAAAATTTCCAACCCCCGTTTTACCCCCTTAGGGGTTTTTCTTTTTTTTATGGTAGGTAAAATCATCCAATGACAAATCCCGCCCTTGGGCGGAGCGGAAATAGTGTCAGACTCTTACTGACTAAAAACCTACCCTGTTCCTTCTCTGCCTTGGAACCAAGGCCCTGGTTTGCATTTTCATACCTCCCCAGAGCCCCAGACTAGGCCTCGAACCTACTGGGCCCCTACGGACCCCCTAGAGTTTCGTAAAATCCGTTCTTACTCCGGTTTTAAACCCTATAATAAACCTACCTGCTAAATTTAAAGTTGGTAGGTGTTATAGTTTCAGAGATTTCGTGATTAATCAGTGAATGGTATTTCGTTTTTATATATACCTATATAGATGTGTATGTGACACCGATCCTATTCACACAAAACGTTTAATTACTGAAAAAAATATTTCGTCGACGTCGAAAATAAATTGAAAAAAAAAACTACATTTTTTGACAAGCGTAAAACAACTGTCCAACCCAGCGTTTTAAATACTTGACCTAGTATAAAAACATAGCTACCCGAAATACTTCAATTAATTCACACAGTAAATAAATTGAATTAGAATGAGCGACTGTTGAAACAGTATCAAAACCCTTTTCAACAACGTTAACAAATAAAATAATTGAAAAGGTATGATATTATATAATATATATTTTTTTTCCTTTTCAATTTTATGGGTAACAACTAGGATTTTTTAGGTGAGGTGATCCAATGACTTAGGAGGACTCACGGTTTAGGTCGGAGCGGGAGGTCCCGTCCCAGTCCCAGTAGGTTTTTCTTTGAGGTGCGAACTTGAGAAAATATGACCACATCTCGAGTTACAGATCCGAGCTAAAATGGATGCCGATTCGGCAGTGAAGAAGTCTGCGCGCACTGACTACTCTTTACTCTCTACTCAACTCACCCACTCCTCCTTCTTATCATATTTCCCACTTTCAATATCTTTGTTCTTCTCACGCTAAGAATCTGCGTTCTTCTAACAATCTTCAATTGCTTTGTCCTTCTCATACATCTGATTTTGTTCATTCTTCCTTTCATATACAGTCCATACTTCATGGCCACCAGTCAGTATGCATTCAAGCGGAAGTTGCGGAATTATTTTCTTCACAGATAGCGAAGTCGTCTCATAAACAACTTTCTTTTACTTCATATAAATTTATGTTTATGTAGGTATATATTATATTAAATATACATATATGTATGTATATTTTATTTATATATATATTTGAACCCTTGTTTTCTTAATAATCGTTTGTTTTTTTTATGCACCTGCCATGTTTACTCTTGACCATCCTTGGTTGACTGGTAGAGTCCGCCTGTGTACCTTTGTGTTGCATAAAGTTTTAATAAATAAATAAACACTACGCGCCGTCGACGACTCGGGCTTGGTCCGGATGGTTACCGGACAGCCGGATAGACGACTATTGCTCGTCGTCTATGTAGGTACCAGGTACATATCTGGAAGAGTAAGACTTGAATCATCACTGTGAAATAAGGACCAGCCATTACGAAAGTGAAAGTGTCCACTGTTAGACAGAATCAGAATCGAATATTTTGACCAATTACAGGGATTTTTGAATTGTCAAAATGTCGGTCAGTCCATAAAAAAGTGAAGCTAAATTGCACGTTCCAAAGCGCGCACGTTCTATTGATAAGAACGTCCAAGAAACTTCATGGACACTCTTTTTAAATCATATTATGAGTTACATAAATCTTGGTTACATTTTTCTTGTCGCTTCTAGACACATGCGTCCATCAAGTATCGTCACAAGGATCCGTCCTGTTTACCTCGCATCCATCGGATGCCCTGGCCCTCATCGATTTACCTCGTAGAAGGCCCTAAGGCTCTAACTACCAATTTTAACGCGAGCTTGCGGAAGTTGAGCAATGAGTAGCTCGCCGTCTAGCTGTCCGGTAATCAACTGGACCGAGCCCGAGTCATCGACAGCGCGTATTGACGCCACATGTTCCTCAAAGAGATGTCAGCAAATGTAAGGGCTCGGAGGCCGATGCCCGCTAGGACTGCGGGGATTTTCTATAAAGGGAATCCGTAGTCCTAGAACGCAAAGGGTAACTGAAGGACACAGGAGTGGGTTTAGTCGGTAAAAGTGTAGCACGCCCATTCGCCCCGACTTTGGGCGGCAAAAAAACATTTTGTTTTTATTCCCATCAAAAAATAAAAACTACCAATGATAGCATTCTTTTCCAGACATTTTTAAGTAATTCCCATTTAATTCCGATCAAAACCTCATTAAGTCTCAATCCAGTTTTATATTTCTATGTTTATAAATCCATTTTTTCCAGCCAACAGTATCGATACTACAGCAATATCGACTCCATTGCAGGGCAGGTTCTCGATGATATTATGTTTGCGTTTGGTCATTAGTGGTCTATGTCTTGGGGCGATTTTACTCGATACCGCACGTTTTGAGCAACTTTATTGTGTCTTTTTTAAAGTACCTAGGGGTATTTAAGTCAAATGTGAAGGCAAGCGTGTTCCATTGTCAGAATGTCTTTTTGTAGGCATAGGACATAGGTTTTATACAGATGTCACGACTTCATAGTAAATCATAGTTTCGTTATATTCTGCCAAACAGTTGTACAACAGACTTAGCCAAGCCTGACTGGCTCTCTATGTCGTTGACTGGCCTGTTGATCTAGTGATAAGTGACCCTGACTGCTATGCCGGAGGTTGTGGGTTCGATTACCACGACCTCCGGTCAGGACCTGGCACGATTATTGTTCTGTGACTTGATGTAATTTATCTATAATATGTATTTAGAAATATATAAGGTGACTGGTAATTAGTGAACGATACTTAAACACGTGATTGTAGTCATGATAACAAACAACTTTTACTATCGGAACAAAACTGAAATCGTGAAAAAAAAAATCTGCTGGTCAGTACATTTGTGTTCGCCTAAATGGTCAAAATGAACAGAACTTGGCTGATTTTTTCGCGATTTCAGGTTTGGTCCCATAGTAAAAGTTGTTCGTTATCATGCCTACAATCACGTGTTTAAGTATCGTTCACTAATTACCAGTCACCCTATATAAGCATGTTTATCAGTTGTCTAGTATCCAAAACACAAGCTCTGCTTAGTTTGGGACTAGACGGCGTTTCACGGCGTAAAATTCGTAACCAAGTTCAAATCGTTCAATATGATAGAATGAAATAAATATAACCTTTTCAACAATGTTCATCGCTATATCCTGTAGTTTTATGGTATAAATGGTAGCCAAGTTAAAATTATTGCAAAACTCAGGCTCGTCAACGTGACCATAAACTTATCGTATTCTAAAATCGTTTACGCGCCAAGGCGTTACCGATTGTTTTTTTTTTTTTAAATTGATATAAACTTGTGTGAGACTAGGATGTGGCGCATTAGTTTAATGAAGAGTCTACACTTAAATTATAATCGGACGGGTCGACCGCTGCAGCCAAATTGTTCCATTCCTTCGATGTACACGGTATAAACGATGTAACAAAATACTAAGGGCTTGTTTACGGCGACGTGGCGCGTCGCGTGGCGCGTTGCGCAGCGCGTTGGGCGGTTGTCATACTTTGCCATATGTTTGGGTTTGCGCGTGGGATGACGCGGTCCGCGCCTCCGTAAGCAAGCACTTAATTCGGACTGTAGAAAAGTATTTTATAGAAGAGCTGTTTTTATAAGAATAACTTACTTTCAAACGTCTCGATTTCTTTCAGGTCGACATTATTAAACAACAGAATTGAAATCCACGAAGCGAAAATTACATTAATTTATAATTTTAGCAGTTAGATGATTGTTCAACCAGAACGTACATTGGACTCAATTTTAATTATTAACATTGATTTCTTAACTCAAACTTAACTTTTCATTGTGTAGCGACATCTATGTCGTCACAAATGAACTAATCCTGCATCGCGCAAGTAAGATTCGCGGCGCGATTGGAACATATAGAACAAACCCGAATGCATCTATCGGGCAGTAGCCCACCAGATATAACACCTGTCTAGTCGGAGGATCCTCCCTTTTCAACGGAGGTACGTGGGACTTTACTCTCTGTTCCACTACCCCCAAACTGGTGACCGTCGACAAAGAACGTCAGCGCAGCCTTCGTGCAGTTACTACTTCGTGACGTCATCATCACTTCCTCAAGCTTTCGAGCAGCGAGCTATACAGCCAGCACCCACGGCTATATGGGTATCCTGACCACCAGCATGCCTACTTGGTCATACCTGGTCATCACTCTCAGCCTCATCAGCGACCTTGGCTAAACACCTGCACCTTCGGCCAGTCACATGAAGAGCCTTGAAGAACCTCTCCTGGTCGACGACAGCAGTCAAGCCCTACATCGCATAGCACCGCTCCGACTCACTGGAGCCAGCCGCACTACTCCAACTTACTGGAGCCTACAGCATCGTATCCCGACTCACTGGGATAGCACCACCCCGACTCACTGGGGCATCACCGCAGACAGTTCCGACTCACCGAGAACTATGCGGAATCCGGTTCCGACTCACTGGAGCCAGCCGCAATACTCCGACTCACTGGAGCCTGCAGCATCGTATCCCGACTCACTGGGATAGCACCACCCCGACTCACTGGGGCATCACCGCAGACAGTTCCGACTCACCGAGAACTATGCGGAATCCGGTTCCGACTCACTGGAGCCAGCCGCAATACTCCGACTCACTGGAGCCTGCAGCATCGTATCCCGACTCACTGGGATAGCACCACCCCGACTCACTGGGGCATCACCGCAGACAGTTCCGACTCACCGAGAACTATGCGGAATAAGGTTCCGACTCACTGGAACCAACCTCCATTGGCTTGGCACGCAGGCACGCATCACACGACGCATCAAGAAGCATCAAGAACCATCGATCTCCGATCTCCGGAGGGGAGTGATGTAGCGACATCTATGTCGTCACAAATGAACTAATCCTGCATCGCGCAAGTAAGATTCGCGGCGCGATTGGAACATATAGAACAAACCCGAATGCATCTATCGGGCAGTAGCCCACCAGATATAACACCTGTCTGGTCGGAGGATCCTCCCTTTTCAACGGGGGTATGTGGGACTTTACCCTCTGTTCCACTACCTCCAAAATTGTGTTAATACAAACTCCTTTTTAGCAACCTTCATAAAACAATCGGACTGTCGGTCAATAACCTTTCAGTAGGCTAAGCTTGAGGTGGCCCTTAGACTCTCGCTTATCGTCAATGTCGACCATGGTTTAAAAGGTTTTTGCTTCATCTATAGCTATCCAACGAGGTCGTGGGTTCGATACCCACCCAGGACAAATGTTTGTGTGATGAACACGATCATTTGTTCTATGTCGGGGTATAATTTATATATAACATGTATGTATTTAGAAATATATAAGTATGTTTATCAGTTGTCTAGTAGTCATAACACAAGCTCTGCTTAGCTCGCGACTAGACAGCGATGTGTGATAATTGTGGAAAAAAAATCGATAATCTACATATCGATAACGCTGGTAGAAAACTAATCAAATGTATGGGAATGACATTATCTCAACTTTAAGTCACTTGGTCAGAAAAAAAGAATAGAAAATTCGTAACCAAGTTCAAATCGTTCAATATGATAGAATGAAATAAATATAATCTTTTCAACAATGTTCATCGCTAAATCCTGTTCTTTTATAGTATAAATGGTAGCCAAGTTAAAATTGTTGTAGAACTCAGGCTCGTCAACGTGACTACAAACTTATCTTATTCTAAAATCGCTTACGCGCCAAGGCATTACCGATTGTCTTTTTTTTTAAATTGATATAAACTAGTGTGAGACTAGGGTGAGGCGCATTAGTTTATTAAGAGTCTATTTACTATAATATTGAAGACACCTATAACATAATCAGACGGGATGACCGCTGCAGCCAAATTGTTCGAGTCCTTCGATGTACGCGGTATAAACGACGTAACAAAATACTTAGGGCTTGTTTACGGCGACGCGGCGCGTTGCGCAGCGCGTTGGGCGGTTGTCATACATTACCATAAGTTTGTGTTTGCGCGTGGGATGACGCGGTCCGCTGCTGCAATGTACGACAAACGCTCAACGCGCCGCGCCTCCGTATACAAGCACTTAATTCAAACTGTAGAAGAATCTTTTATAGAAGAGCTATTTTATTTCTGTTCATGCTAATTCTTGCATTCAAACGTCTCGACTTCTTTCAGGTCGACATTATTAAACAACAGAATTTAAATCCACGAAGCGAAAATTAAATTAATTTGTAATTTTAGCTGTTAGATGATTGTTCAACCAGAACGTACGTTGGACTTCCCAGCTAACGGTAGGAGGGGTTCACATCAGCGTCGGGTCGACGATGAAGTACCTGGGACTCGTCCTCGACAGCTGGTGGAACTTCAAGGAGCACTTCCGACGTCTGGCTCCCAAACTGAATCGGACTGGGGCTGCTCTCGGGCGGTTCCTGCCCAACCTCAGGGGACCAGACGCCTCCTGCCGGAAGCTCTACGCGGGAATCGTTCGGTCTATGGCTCTCTACGGGGCTCCGGTGTGGGCACCGACGTTGCAACAGCAACCGAGGACCCAGCTGAATGCGTGCCAGAGGGTCATGGCAATACGCATGGTGCGAGGGTACCGAACGATCTCCCGCGAGGCGGCGACCCTCCTTGCTGGCCAACCGCCGTGGGATCTGGAGGCAACAGTCCTTGCACACATGCACGACAAGCGCATGGAGATGCAACGCCGGTGCGAAATTCCGCTGCCACGACAAGTCGAGGCATGGCGGACAGAGCTCCGGCGGGATCTCATGGCGAAATGGCGTCAACGACTATCGCAACCTCGTTCGGGGCGCGCCACAATTGGGGCGATAAGGCCCATCCTTGGGGCGTGGCTGGAAAGACCTCACGGCGTTCTCAACTTCCGCACGACGCAGGTGCTTACCGAACACGGAAAGTTCGCTAAGTACCTGTTCCGGATTCGTGCGGAGGATTCGCCCGGGTGTCGCCACTGTGCGGAACATCCGGAGGACACGGTGGAGCACACTGTAGAGGTGTGCCCCGCCTGGGCGGAGCATCGCCGTGTCCTCGTGGGGGCGATCGGCGGCAGCGATCTCTCTCGCCGGGCCTTGGTTCAGGCCATGGTCCGTAGTGAGGAGGGATGGCAGGCGGTCGCCTCCTTCTGCGAAGCAGTAATGCTAGCGAAGGAGGAGGCCGACCGCATCAGGCAGAGGCAACGGGGCGCTCGCCCCAGCCGCCGCCGGGATTCCGATCCCGATTTCCGGCCACCGTAGGCGCGGGCTTGCGGACGGCGTGCAATGGGTAGCACGCTGTCCGATCGTCCGGTAACCGACCGGATCGAGCCCAAGTCGTCGACGGCGCGTTCTGTTCCCGCGCGCCTCAAGGAGCTGTCAGCACACCGAAGAGGCCCAGCCTGCTAACTGCAGGCAGGCAGGGTCGAAGCCTACTGGGGTCATGGGTTAGTTCCGAAAGGAATGCTCGACCCCGGCACGATAGGCTACGAAGGAACGGGGTAGGTCTTTAGTCAGTAAGAGTCTGACACTACTTCCCGCTCCGCCCAAGGGCGGGATTTGTCATTGGATGATTTTACCTACCATAAAAAAAAAAAAAAAAAAAAAACGTACGTTGGACTCAATTTAATTATTAACATTGATTTCTTAACTCAAACTTAACTTTTCATTGTGTTAATACGAACTCCTTTTTAGCAACCTTCATAAAACAATCGGACTGTCGGTCAATAACCTTTCAGTAGGCTAAGCTTGAGGTGGCCCTTAGACTCTCGCTTATAGTCAATGTCGACCATGGTTTAAAAGGTTTTTGCTTCATCTAAAGCAATCCAACGCAATGTTTGATGGAGCGGCAACGTGAAAAAAGAGAGGTAACGCTCAAAAACTCTGTTGGCATTCGGTAATTCCGTGATTTTCTCGAATATTTCCCAAAGCTTGTGCAAATACGTGTTTTTTTAAAACCATTAAAATTTTTTGTAGAAAATTTTCAGGAATTAAAATCTTTATTAAATGCGCCAGAATTCTATAGAAGTTCTTTTTTTTTTACAACTATCACACAACGCTGTCTAGTCCCAAGCTAAGCAGAGCTTGTGTTAAGACTCCTAGATAACTGATAAATATACTTATATATTTCTAAATACATACATATAGATAAATTACACCCAGACACAGAACAAATGATTGTGCTCATCACACAAAGATTTGTCCTGGGTGGTAATCGGGTCATAGCAGTAAGGGTGACTAACCACTAGACCAATAGGCCAGTCGATATTTAAAAAAAAAAAGAGTACAGTATGGAGGGCCAAAGTTCACGTAAAATAGCAGATTTAGGTGTTTTTATTTCGGCAGTATTTTCTGATGGGATGATTTTCTGTAAGCACGTGGATGAAACCACAAGCTAGTTAATTCATAAAAAAATGAGGAAGGTAATGTCAATAAAATGAAAAACTCGAAATAAACCTAATCTATACGGGTTTCGCGTCTCAATATGAAACCCTAACGGCGTTTTGATAGATGTTTCCTCGTACGCTCCCTCATCCCAGTTGGGCCCATAAGTTATAATATATTGATATATTTACGAGTAAAAAAGTCCTACAACTCTCGTACGGCGTATGTTGAATATTTAATAATTGTAGTTTCCAACGAGTTTCAGGATGTATTTTCACGTTTTTTTGCTAGTTAAATCTAGTTGTTTACAGTTTGAAGGTAATGGATATTTTTAATACAAAAAAGTATTTATTTATGAGATTATGGTTTTTGGGGTTCCGCATCCGAAGGGTAAAAACGGGACCTATTACTAAGACTTCGTTGTCTGTCCGTCTGTCACCAGGCTGTTACTCAAGAACCGCGATAGCTAGATAGTTGAAATTTTCACAGATGATGTCTTTCTGTTGCCGCTATAACGACAAATACTAATAATAGAAAAAAAAAAAATATTTAAGTGGGGCTCCACTACTACAAAAGTGATTTTTTTGCCAGTTTTTGCTACGAACGGTACGGAACTACGGACTCGCACTTGGCCCGTTTTTTTTCAAAGTGGAAAATCATCCAGTGACTTCCCCCGAAATAGAGCGAATCAGACTTTTACTGACTAAAACCACACCTACAAATTTTCGAAGGATGTGGAGGTGTGATTGTTGATGTAACATATACGTTACATGCCTGTTACATGCCTGTTACATGCCCGTTACATGCCCGTTACATGCCCGTTACATACCCGTTACATACCCGTTATATACCCTTTACATAACCGTTACATACTGTTTACTAACAGTTATCTACCCGTTATACAGTGTTTGGAAGTAAACCTATCACCCCAGTAGGCTTCGGCCCTGCTGGGTCCGTCGATTTATGAGGTAGTGTGTTTTCAAACAATTAAATATAATAATATCATGCAGTGGTGGCCGAGTGGTAACGGCCCCGACTTACGAGTAGGTCGTGGGTTCAAACCCAGCCAGATGCATTACTTTGTGTAATTTATTTCATCACCACTGCTTATAAAACGGTGAAGGAAAACATCGTGAGGAAACCGACATGTACTAGAACACAAAATTCGAAGACATGTACCTATCCTTATAATGTTATTTGACAGTTTTCCCTTCCAACAGATTTGAGGACATCTGTGTCGCCATATAGAAACTATGTAAACTATAAAATCCTGCATTGTGGTATTAGAGATCATGCATCGTCATCATCATCAGCCTTTTAATGTTCTCACTGCTGGGACACAGGCCTCCTTTCTAATAGAGAGAAAGGGCCGTAACCCACCACGCGATATATTAGAGTTCTCTGCGAGATTAGAACATTATACAAAAGCCCGGAATCAACTATCGGGCAGATAAAATACCCGTCTAGTTGGAGGATCCTCCCTTTACAACGGAGGTATGTGGGACTTTACTCTCTGTTCCGCATTCCTTTAAACTTGCATCGAGGCAAGGTAAGGGCCGTAATGCATAACCACGTTGCGGTCCTGCGCTGCTAAAACCGGCATTGCAACCCGCCGCAACGCAGAATTTGGCGGTGTGCAACCTAGGCACGAATACCATAGCTTTATTAAGTGCATATAACCAGTATCTTCTTTAACGTTTATTTAAAATAGAGTAAGGCCTTCTTATGGCAGAGAAACGTCTATCCACACTTAAAAATCTCGGGAAATTGGTTATCCCTGTAGGATAGGACAAAAAAAGTTAAAAGTTGCGTTGCGGTGACGCGAAAAAGAGCGGCGAGCGGCACTGTCGATTTTAGCGGCGCGGCGCTGCAACGCGGTTATGTGCTTCGGCCCTTAGTGGCTCTAGACCGCAAAGGCCAACCGGTATTCGCTATACCGAAACGGGGTAGGTTTTTAGTCAGTAAGAGTCTGACACTATTTCCCGCTCCAGCCAAAGGGTGGGATTTGTCATTGGATGATTTTACCTAACATAAAAAAAATAATAAAAAAAAACGTTATTCTGTAGAGATCACCCATTCTGGGATTTTTTATTTGGTGGTCAACAATGATAATTACATTATATGATAATTACATTTTGAAGCGCAGATTTACGCATTATTTTTTACTATGGTTTCAAAGTCGAAAGGTATTTGGATTCGAAGATATATGTAACCGTCTGGATCAGGCCCTAGTCGTCGACGGCGCGTAACGTTCCATGCGCGCCTCAAAGCGATGTCAGCAAACCGTAAGGGCTCAGCAGGGGCCTACTGGGGCCAAGGGTTTGCTTCCGAAAGGAATGCCCGGCCCTGGTATCTAAGGCCACGAAGGAACGGGGTGGGTTTTTAGTTAGTAAGAGTTTGACATTATCTCCCACTCCGCCCAAGGGCGGGAGATGTCATTGGATGATTTTACCCACCACCAAAAAAAAAAAGCCTGGACAAGGTTTTGCTTCTGAAAGGAACATTCGGCCCTGGTGTGAAAGGCAACGAAGGTACACGAGTTGGTTTTAGTCAGTAAGAGTCTGACACAATCTCCCGCGCCGTTCAAGGGCGGGGGATGTGATTGGAAGATTTTCCCAACTAAAAAACAAAAAATCCCTAATGGGCAGAAAGGACATTAAGTCGCTGTCTGGCGATTCAGAGCTCTGTGGAACAAGTTCTTGAGAGTAGCTAATGTTTCAGTGTTTTAGATGGACACAAGGAAACTTCTCTTGTGATTATGTTAATGTAGCTGTTTAAGTAACGAGTAATGTTGGTTTTGCTTTAAAAGATGTCTCGTATGGAAATGTTAGTTAAATTCTGCTGAACATCGTCTAAATATATTATATTTATGTACATTTTCTTTTTGACAGTTTACGGTCTGTGAAGCTATTTGTGATTACATTACCATTATAATGCTAAAAGTTTGTAAGTATATGTTTATTACTTCTTCATGCATAAACGGCTGAATGGATTTCGATGAAATTTGGTACACGGGTAGACCATATCCTGGAATAGCTCATAAGATACTTTTCATCTCAGGAGTATGTTCCCTTGTTTCTCTTTTAATGGTCTCCTACCTCACGGGCAAAGTCGCTCGGATGGCGTGCAATGGGTAGCACGCTGTCCGATCACCCGGTAACCGACCGGACCGAGCCCAAGTCGTCGACGGCGCGTACTGTTCCCGCGCACCTCAAGGAGCTGTCAGCAAACCGTAGAGGCACAGCCTGCTGGGGTCATGGGTCAGCTTCCGCAAAGAATACCCGGCCTCGGCACGATAGGCAACGAAGGAACGGGGTAGGTTTTTAGTCAGTAAGAATCTGACACTACTTCCCGCTCCGCCCAAGGGCGGGATTTGTTATAAAAAAAACGGGCAAAGTCGCTGGTCGCAGCTAAAATTATAAAGGCGAAATTATTTGAGTTCTTTAATAGCCAGCGGGCATCTGACCTGCTGAGCCTCTATGGTTTTGCTGAAATCTATTTGAGACGCGTGGGCTATGCGCCGTCGACGACACGGACGCAGTCCTTTGTTTCAGTTTCGATGGTAAAAACTAGTTTCGGTTGAAAACTAATCGAAACCTATCAAACAAGAAAAACAAGATTTTTTCTAAAGTATCATGTCCGAACCGGAAAATATGCTTGGAAAAACTAAACAAATGCCATACATAGCAGCGTCCATTTTTATTTTCAGAAACCTATTTCATTTCATCAGTTATTTGGTCATCGGAAACCTACAATTTTAGGCGTACACATCGAATTTGTTATCGGATAGCTGGATGACATGGAAAACCGATTTTTAGCGCTATTCCCAGTTCGAATTGAGCGCTGGAAAAAGGATTTTATTTTTATGTTCAGCGTCCCTGGTGTTAATCTTTGTCCACGATTTTAAAATTGGATAGAAGTTATGTTTAATAAAGACCAGTCTTTTTCTGTGGCTTTTTGTTTTTTCAGAGACCGTATATTTTTCAAGAAACTCCTAAGTGTACGTACACGGGCCTCAAAAAAGCGCCGCCACAAAAAAAGGCCGCCTCAAAAAAAAGCCGCCACCGCCGCACACGGGCCTCAAACAAGTGCCGCCACCGCCGCACACGGGCCTCAAAAAGTGCCGCCACAAAAAAGTCTTCTAGCTTCTTTTTGTGGCGGCCTTTTTTTTGTCTCTTGTTCGTGTGCGGCGTTGGCGGCTTTTTTTGAGGTAGCCTTTTTTTCGGTCTCTGTCCGCAAGCTCGTGACTGCTGTGAACACCTGCCTGGGTTTGAACTCGCGACTTGCAGCTTGTAAGACGAAGCCGTTACCATTAGTTCACCACTGCTATGCTATGGGTGATATGTTATTCGCTAAAACCAACAAAGATCAACCTAATTACTTACACAACAACAACAACACAACTTAACAACTTTACCTACCTAAAAATTTAAATTTCTTCACCAAAAGATTCACTGGACGTCTTCATCTAAACGTAAATTTCCAAGCCTTATGGCTTTACAGGGAAGTAACCTTGAAATTAAGAGCGCGAACGTTTTCATTCCACGCCGTAACTTAAGCAAATTTACGCGATGTTTTAATCTAAAAAGCTGAGCGTGTTCACTTGGAAAATCCCAAATTAAAAGGACCTTTCGTGTAGGTTACTTAGGTGTAGGGATGTGATGAGTTCCTTGAGAGATGTTGACACGGTTTAGGCGAACGGTTGCATTTGAACGAACTATTTGGTTGTCTGGTTTCGGCGTAGTAGTTGTAGTATCTAGAATCTATGGAAAGAATAATTTAGGACAACTTCTTTTTCTTTTTAATTTACTGAAATCAGTGCTTGACTGCATGGTGATCCGTGATGAAATCGTTGATGATGAGGCGCACTAGTTTATTAAGAGCCTATTCACTCTAGCCTTGAAGACACGTAAATTATAATCGGACGGGAAGACCGCAGCAGGCAAACTGTTCCAGTCCTTCGATATACGCGGTATAAAGGACGAGTTGAAATGTTTAGTCCGGACTGTAGAAGTTTCAATAACGCAAAAGTGGAAATATATGCCGTATGCCCGATGGTACGGTTGTCCGATGGTAGAAATGAGATGGCGAGAAAATGCATACTGTAAAATGCCGAAAGGTTGGCTACTTTACGCCTGTACTCAAGGTTTTGTAGATTGGACTTAACCTAAGCTGGATCAGCAATCAGCTTCTTCGCACGCCTTTCCACTTGTCACATAATCTTAAAGAAAGGTACACAATGCCTGTGAGTGAGTACAGCAGCATACATAATGTCACAGTCTTTCGAAGCATAAACACTAAACATAAGATTTTCGATTTTGTTGCGGACGTTCAGTCATACTGACGCCATTGTCGTCGAAATGTCATTCGAATAAGTGGGCGATAGAAAAGTGCAGGAAAAGGACGAATATATGTATTGACATTATCATCATTTCAGCCGAAAGAAGTCCACTGTTGGACATAGGCCTCACCCAAGCGTCGCAATAACGACCGGTTTTGTGCATCGCATCCATGAGTCGGTATTGCCAACAGCCAGAAAAATAAGATTTTATTGCGATATATGTAGAATCGACATAACCAAAAGTCTACACTGTTCTATTAGTTTTTCGGCATGGATATAAAGTATTTTGAACAAAACCTTCCCAGAGTCTTTACGAAATACCGTCGTTGAACCAAATTAATTTGACAAATCTCAAATTTGTTTTAATTCAAACTTTTATAGAAACGTTGTTTGATCAAATGTAGAGTAATCTTTGAATTTCTCGCGGTTTTATCGTTTACGGTTTTGTCTTATCATGACTATTATCACTTCTAGGGAATCAAATCCCGAATGCGCGCGATCTCGCAAGTTCTAGCACCTTATTTGCGGGATCAGAATTGAGTGATCACTCATGCGGGATCCCGCACGCTTGCGGGATCGAATTTTTTTAAGAGATATGAGGTACAATATTTGATGTTGGTAAGCGTTTGGAGTGCGCGCGCGTCGTCTTAAGAGATCGATAGCGAAGTGAAGTCCCGCACGCTGTGCCCCATGTTGCTGCCGCCGAAGCTCGCCACTTCCGATGACTCAAGACAGCAAACGAAAAATGCCGAGTGGCCGAGGGTGCCCGAACAGAACTCTTTTAAAACACATAATTCTGGTTACATATTTACTGTAGCTTCTACTATGTGAGAACAATGTAAATAAATATAATTAAATGCTTTGTTAAACGGTAACTTTTGGCATTTGCCAACGAGGGACCTTGGTACTCTTTTAGGTAGCCCTGTATTCCCGTTTTTAGCAAAGCGAGTTCAAAGTTATTTGCTAAAACATTCTTCGCATTTTAGGTACTTCGTATTTTAAAACGTTGATTGTTTGTATAAGGGAATTTAAAGTAATAATAGTCTTTAGCAGAGAGCCTGGAAGATTTTCAAATTCTCGTTAAGGCTGGAGTGCTAACATCTCATTATCTTTTCTTCCCGCCTCTCGCGTTAGTTATCAATACATTGAGTTGAAAGTGACTGGCCTGAGCGTGATCATATTCTTGTGATGGCGTCAAACTTATTATTTTTTTGTTTATTTTGATTTTAGTTTAAGGGAGCATCTTTTGCTTAGTTTGCGAAATGGTATTTGCGGGAATCAGACTTTCTAGTTTATTGAACTTAGTTAAATTATTGCTTCAAAATCTACTTAAGCGACCGTTCGTGACTCTAAATAGACATTCCATCCATATGCTCAAAACGTTTTGGGAACACATTCATTTAGCTGTCTAAAGAACTGACTTGACTGACCTATTGGTCTAGTGATTAGTAACCCTGACTGCTATGCCTGAAGTCGTGGGTTCGATTCCCACCCAGGACAAATGTTTGTTTGATGAGCACGATCATTTGTTCTGTGTCTGGGTATTATTTATTTATAAAAGGTATTAGAATTATAGATTCAAAAGCATTTATTTCAAATAAACCATTTACAGGCACTTTTGAAAGGTCAAGGAGTCAGTCTGTCAGAAAAAAAATGATGCTAATTGCACATTCCAAAGCGTAGATCTCTATGGAGAAGGATGTGCAAGAAACTCCATGGACACTCTTTTCAATCATTTTATGTTTAACAAAATATATCTCAGTTACATAATATATAAGAAAGTATATAAGTATGTTTATCACTTGTCTTGTACTCATAACACAAGCTCCGCTTAGCTTGGGACTAGACGGCGTTGTGTGATAGTTGAGCAATATAAAGAATGGAATTCCCTGCTAGGTTGTTATATTTCCTGAAAGTTTCAACCTAGGGGGCTTTGAGTCAAGAGTTAATTTTATTTCTATGCAAGCTTTCTTCATCGTCGTCCACGTCATCGTACCGGAAGAAGCAGCGTGGGAAGGCCTCCCACAAGGTGGATCTATAACCTGCTCCCCTAGCCAAGTTACAATCGTTTCGTTTTGCGTTAACGCTTGGAGTTGGCCACGCCCCCAATTTGTTTGTTTGAACAAAGGAGTTAGGGGCGTGGCTTACTACAAGCGTTAACGCAAAACGAAACAATTGTAACTTGGCTAGGGGGGCTTGTGAGGGTGGCGGAAATTCAATGGATGCAAGACGCGCAGGACCAAACGTTATGGCGACACTTGGGGGAGGCTTATGTCCATCAGTGGACATCTTTCGGCTGAAATGATGATAATGATGAAAGCTCAAACGCGAGCTTTTCTATATATATATATTTTTTTAAGAACTTTTCATCACAGAGTCGAAGAAAATTATTCTACATATGAACACTTATAATAATCTACTTATTACACGCCGACGTGCGAACAAAGAATGTTGGTCTCCATATAAATTAGAGGAATTTAGTCTCAAGTATGAACCATTTATCACGAGGCGGGAACAGAAGATATATCGTTCGCGTATTAAAAGCAGCCGTAATAAAGTAGTGAGACCAGCAAGTACAGAAATTTATTAGATTTAGAAATATGCTTAGGCTATACATGGTATAGCAAACTAAGTAAAGTAAGAAACTTAAATATTAACACGTTCCCTGCGCCATCATTTTCAAAGAACTTTCAGCTGGTGTTTTGGAGACCTAAAAGATCTCGAAACTAACCTACCCTTTGGTTTTTTTTTTTTTTTTTTTTAACGTAGGTAAAATCATCCAATGACGAATCCCGCCCTTGGGTGGGGCGGGAAACAGTGTCAGACGTTTACTGACTAAAAACCTACCTTTCCATTCCTTGCCTTTATCCTGGGGCCTTTGGTGACAGTCTCACATAACCTTTGGCCCCAGTAGGCTTCGGCCCTGCTGGACCCCTACAGTTTGCTGACAACTCCTTGAAGCGCGCGGGAACGGTGCGCGCCGTAGACGACCTGAGCTCGGACCGGTCTGTTACCGGACGGACGGACAGCGAGCTACCCATTGCCCACCGTCCGCGAGCCCGCGCCTATGGTGGCCGGAAATTGGGATCGGAAACCCGGCGGCGGCGGCGGCGTGTCCGCCTTTGCCTAAGGCGGTCGGCCTCCTCCTTTACTAGCATTACTGCTTCGCAGAAGGAGGCGACCGCCTGCCACTCCTCCTCGCTCCGGAGCATGGCTTGAACCAAGCCCCGGCGCGAGAGATCGCCGCCGATCGCCCCCACGAGGACACGGCGCTGCTCTTCCCAAGCGGGGCACACCTCGACTGTGTGCTCCACCGTGTCCACCGGGCGGTCCGCACAGTGGCGACACCCGGGCGTCGTCTCCGCACGAATCTTGTACAGGTACGGACCGAACTTGCCGTGCTCGGTCAGCACCTGCGCCAAACGGAAGGTGACGACGCCGTGGGGCCTTTCCAGCCACGCCTCAAAGAGGGGCCTTACCGCCTCGATCGTGGCGTGCCCAGCACGAGGTTGCGACAATCGCTCTCGCCATTTCACCATGAGATCCCGCCGGAGCTCTGTCCGCCATGCCGCGACTTGTCGCGGCAGCGGAGTTTCGCCCCGACGTTGCATCTCCACGCGTAAGTCATGCATGTGTGCAAGGACTGTCAGCCCCGGATCTAGGGGGGGGCAAGCCGGGGCCTATGCCCCGGGCGGCAAGTTCAGAGGGCGGCCAAATTCACACTTTACAGACGAATGGACAACTCATCATTTACTTAACTTTGACCACGGAATAAATAATAGTACAAGTACAGAAATTTCATGGCCATATCAACTCGACCGATACTCAGAGCGCGGAGTGAGACGTGCTGCACGAACATTTATTACTCGCCAGGCGCATAGGCATAGTTCAAAATACGCGCCCGCTTGCACGGAGAAAAATGAGGAGTAAATTCTACTTCTAGCGTGGTAGCTTCTACTCCAGTGCCTGGTCAATATATGGATGACTATTCTTAGGAGTAAAAGCTACTACTGTTCCGTGGTAACAATAATACTAGTCTGGGAGGTAAACCATACTAGAGTATGGAGTAATTTTTACTTCTCAAGAAGTAGTATTTACTCCAAATTTTAACTAATTTTACTTATAGAGCAAGTAGAATTCACTCCAAATTAATTATTTAATTATTATATACATATATATATATATATATATATATACATATAATAGCATTAACTCCATAGATAAGATGTGTAGGGTTTAGCGGGTCTTTCGATGGGTAGACAGAAAAAACAGTAATGGCTAAAAACTAATTAATAAAAATAATTTGAATAATTAAAAAAATATTTTTATTAGATTTTATATATGTTAAACACCAATTTTACGTGTACGCAGTTTAAAGATTGCGGGAAACGCTGATTTAGACCTAAAGAATATTCTTCTATTGGGGAGATTCGAACGTATGATCGCTTAACGCACGCAACTAAACCGACGCTTTAGCCCGCTCGGCTATCCGAAACAATCGAATATGACTTACATTTTTATGTATATAAAACAATAATAAAGTTAGGCTACCAGGGGGTGGAGTAAAAATTACTCCATCAAGAAGTAAAATATACTCATTGATGGAGTGTATTTTACTAGTCAAAGAAGTAAAATGTTTGACGAAAGAAAAAGAATCGTCGATAATCTCAAAATTACTTCTAGTAGGAGAAAATAATACTACTCGAGGAAGTAAAATCTACCGAATTCGAAGTAGAAAATACTAAAAATGATTTACTATGATTTAGGAGTATTGTTTACTAATATGTGGAGTAATATTTACTTTTCAAGTAGTAAATCTTACTAGAAACGTAGTACGAATTACTAGAAAAATTCTACTTCCTTCGTAGAGTAGTTTTAAAGAGCAAGCTCCGCTTTTATTTGGTGATATAGAAAAGGCTAACGGTTTCTATCTTTTGCAACAGATCTATGCGCATGATTTGCAGGATGCTTTTCCTAATATTTGTATTGCCCTGCGAATTTACTCTACGCTTCCTACTACATCCGCAAGCTGCGAGCGAATTTTTAGCAAGCTAAAACTAATTAAAAGTTATTTGCGATCTTCTATGAGCCAGGAACGCTTATCGAGTCTTGCAATCTTAGCGATAGAAAATCGAATTGCACACGAGTTAAATTATGACAAGGTCATAGATTTATTTGCTGAACAAAAAGCTCGAAGAGTAAAATTGTAATTTCAATTCACAAATGCAATAATATTTGATTTTTATTTTTATTATACATATTTTTATTTTAAATCCTATCCTGTGCGGTGTATAAAATATATATCCTACACGTTCATGTCTATATATTTGTAAATAAATAGGCTTAACACAAAAAAAACAGCGATGGATGCATTATTTCCGGAAGGCCTATGTAGGCTATGTCCAAATTTCAATCAATTAGTAGACATCTGATAGCTAAAATTATATGGATGATAAAGGTAAAAATAAATATAAGTGGGCGGAGGCGGCATTTTTCAGTTTTTGCCCCGCCTAAAAAAAATTGAAGATCCGGGGCTGAGGACTGTTGCCTCCAAATCCCACGGTGGTAGGCCAGCAAGGAGGCTCGCCGCTTCGCAGGACACCGTACGGTATCCGCGGATCATCCGGATGGCCATGACCCTCTGGCAGGCGGTTAGCCGGGCCGCCACTCGCTTCCGTAGCGATGGCGCCCACACCGGCGCACCGTAAAGGGCCATGGACCGAACGATGCCTGCGTAGAGCCTCCGGCAGGAGGCGTCTGGACCCCCTAGGTTCGGCAGGAGCCGCTTGAGCGCAGCCCCAGTCGAATTCAACCTGGGAGCCAGACGTCGGAAGTGCAACCTACCCTTTGGTGCGTTTGAGACCTAAACAGTCTCCTAAAGTTTTGAAAATAATTTATATCTTCCAAAAAAACTATGACATATATTTTAAAGTTTTTGTGGGTGAAAGATAGCCTATTGCTTTCTATTTTGCTAGATTTGCTCGCAGTTCTGACATTTGAATAAACTACAAATACCAATAAAAAAAAAAAATGGTATCGATTGTATCTCGTACCGCAACCGAAGATAGTTCAACGTGTAATAAGTAGTGATGGGAATAAAATAATATCTTAGTTGTCGATTGAAAAAGTTTTATTAAGGGTATTACATTGCTCAATGACCTTGAAGAATTTACCTCTACACTAGTAGAGAAGAATTGACTTATCGTTATTCAATGAAATTAGAAAAAAATCAATACAAGTTATTCAATTTATTGTAACATATATTTTGGTATAAATATAGAGCCGTTTTCGAGAAAATATGGAATTAATGTTAAAAAAAGGCCTATTTACCAGATTTTTTTTCTAGAGTTAATGTATTTTTTTGAGAAACGTAATCAATACAATTTATTAGTAATGTCCTTAAGTATCCCCTTCTTTTTTTAAAAGGTAATCGTACATATGGAATAATCTATAAACTTCAATCAACCTAGGTGTTTTTTTGAATTTGGGCGATGTAATCCCCTTAATTATGCAAATTGTTTTCATTAAAACATGGCAAGCACATTGATTGCTTGCTTTGCGCTCAAACGGTAACAATTCGTTTAGTTGTTTTAGAAGCGTCAGTGCTGTTTAATGTGCGTCGAAATTTTTCGTTACAACCCACACAACTTCTTTTTTTGTCACCGTGCAACGAACGTGTCAACTCAATTATAAATACTTTTATACTAAACCTAATTATGTACATATAGGGTAAAACCCGGATAGTCGCCCCGGAAGTCTAGTTGCCTTGATAGCAATTACTTTGGTTTCTCAAATGAAACACATGTTATTTTATTTGTCTATCGAGAGACTGCAACTACAACTAAGTTGACCGTGATGCATGTCTCTGTGCGATTTCATGGGACGGCTAGGTGTGATCAAAGTTTTTGCGGGATAAATGTCCCCCTATAAAATAAATTTATAAAATCCCCTATATGGGATAGTTGTCACAAAATTCAGAGGTCCGCAAAAATCGCCAATACTTTGGAAATATCAAAGATAATGTTTATTCCTTTACAATTAATGAATCTTGCTTTTTGTACTAAGAGATATAAAGTAATTTCAAAATGTAGGGCAACTATCCTGGTTTTACCCTAATACAACTAACTTTGTAGGTACATCACTACATAGTATAAAACAAAGTCGCTTCCTGCTGTCTGTCCCTATGTATGCTTAGGTCTTTAAAACTACGCAACGGATTTTGATGCGATTTTTTTTTTAATAGATAGAGTGATTCAAGAGGAAGGTTTATATTTAAAATAATACTTTCATAATATATTTAATATCATCATTGTACCCGTGCGAAGCTGGGGCGGGTTGCTAGTATAATACAAAAACACAAAATACACTCAGGCGTCGAAGTACTTCTCCACATCGCTGTCGTTCGGAAATGTGTCCAGAAGGCTGGCGGCATTGCCATGTTGAATGGTAATGCTATTTCTTTGGACAAAAATGAGTCAGTTTTTTGGTCACGCAAACTGTCGATCGTCGGCGTGAAATTTCTTTGAAAAGGAGATACGCACTCGGAAATTAAGCTAATATGTATACATATTTAAATTATGAATATCTAGCCACCAGCGCAGCGGCTTCTTCATGTAAAAGTCAAAAATTATCCCTCGGGAACGCACTGTCTACCTGGTCACCAAAGGCGCGGACTTGCAGAAAGCGAGCAGAGGGTACCTCACCGTCCGGTAAGGACTGAGTTCAAAATTTCATTACAAACGGAATAGAAATGGATTTTGCCTGATTTTATGAGAATTTCGACTCCATTATTAAAACTGGAAGGAACAAATACCCTTATCAACCTTATCGACGAATAATAATAATAAAAGCAGATTTTTTCTAGAATTTGCTAGATCTTCTGTTCTGGAACTTTCGCTAAGCAACACGTTTTAACAATTTGGTGCTACTCTTGATTTCAGCGGATATTAGACTTGCTAAAATTTCACGGCGTAACATTATTGTATTATAAATTGACTTAAGTCTGACTACTTTGACTCTTGATGATAGGCTATATATATAATTATATATATATGATAGATATGGTCAAATTTGGACATGCTTTTCCAAGAAGTAACCAGATTTCCTTAGAAATCTATAAAAAATTCACTTCGGCTTCTACTGAAGGAATATTTTCTACTTTTCATCCATAAATATCGACAGTATCGACATCAATCTACTTCATGAGTCAAGAAGACCCAGTGATGTAATTGTTTACTGGCCCTCATATAATAATGTTAATGCAACGTCGCTGCGTTTCCGTCACACTTAGGATGTTTGCCATAGAGTAAGTTTCGTCCAATATCAGTGAAATATGTAACAGTAGGGAGCAGTGGTGGCCGAGTGATAACGGCCCCGACTTGTAGGTTGAAACGCAGCCAGGCGCATTACTTTGTGTAATTTACTTCATCACCATTGCTTTCGCACTGGGTCGCGCGTGGTGGATTACGGTCCATTCCCTCTTTTGAAGCTTGTGTCTCAGCAGTGGGAACATTAAAAAGCTGATTATACTTATGTTATGTAACGGTGTATCAGTGTGGTGATTGGTCTATACATGGCCTCACTATGAAACCGTCCATTTGAGCAGTCCTTTTCTTTCTTTTTCTGTGGTGATGTATGTGGGCCAGATTTCAAAGGATTGTCCTCTCGCAAAGGCTAAGACTAAGTGATCCTGTGAGGCACTAGTTGCCTGGCATTCATGCTGAACTGGAACGATTTTGGTGCAGTCCTGAGGCATACATCGATATACTTCTTGCTTCTTATATTGGTTTTGTGCTACCTATTTATTGTGTTGGGCCTTGTGTTGTACCAAATAAAATATGTTTCTTTCTTTTTCTTTCCTTTTCTTTCCGTTTCTTTCCTTTTCTTTCCTTTTCTTTTCTTTCCTTTTCTTTCCTTTTCTTTCCTTTTCTTTCCTTTTCTTTCCTTTTCTATCCTTTTCTTTCCTTTTCTTTTCTTTCCTTTTCTTTCCTTTTCTTTCCTTTTCTTTCCTTTTCTTTCCTTTTCTTTCCTTTTCTTTCCTTTTCTTTCCTTTTCTTTCCTTTTCTTTCCTTTTCTTTCCTTTTCTTTCCTTTTCTTTCCTTTTCTTTACTTTTCTTTCCTTTTCTTTCTTTTTTAACTGAGGTGCGATACCCTAAAAATTTAAGGAAAACTTATTTTTTATCTCAATATTGTTAGATTGTATAAACCTTGGCATCTGTTCCAATACCTACTCTATGCCTCAATGTAATGACATTAATTTAGCTAATAAGAACATGCAGTCTAGAACACAGTTTAATTGAATGATGGTAAGTATAGTTATGTACGAGTACATGCAGAGCCTTGGTACCACGCGAGAGAGAATTTGTATTGCAAGCTATTGTCTGTTCATCCGTCCGTCTGTCATTCGACTGTATCTCATAAACCGTAAGACGTAGAAGTTGATTTTTTCACAGAATATGTATCTGTACTGTCGCTAAAAAAATAGAGGAAAGAAATATAAGAAAAGTTATTTTATCGGGTTTTTTTGTTCTATTTTAATATTGTACAATAGAACCCTTGCCAAGTGCCCGGTTTTTTTTTCATTGACTTAGAAGTTTGATTTTTTCACAGCTTCAAAGGATTGTAAACTTGAGTATATGGTTTTAATTTCTATTTGATACTTCCACGTGTTTCTGAGATAAAGGATTTTGACAGACAGACGAACAACACAGTGATCCTATAAGGGCTTTGTTTTTTGCTTTTGAGGTACGGAACTCTTTCGAATATTCCCGCAATCCTTTGAACCCTGGTTCAAGGGTAACGAGATTTCGGAATATAAATTTTCAAATTATTCCGATAAATTATTCCCAATTTTTTATATGTACAAATAATAGACCTAAAATTGCGTAAGAGTTGAAAATACATTATTTGATCTAGTCAAACTTATACTCTCTTTGTTTAGGTACTTAACTAAATATAAACAATTTTGACACGTCTTTTATCTAAAAATTTTTATATTTAGTTATTTACCTAAACTACTGTTAGGTCAATGTATTGTATGTCTTTTATTACGGCTTTTTTTTAATATAAAAACATAATTCATGATTGTTTACGTTTAGTTAACTTACTTAAACAGATGGAATATAGATATAATCTACACAGACACACTAAACAAAACGTTCTTTTTTTATTGATATAAACTAGTGCTTGACTGCAATCCCACCTGATGTTAAGCAGTGATGCAATCGTTGATGGTGAGGCGCACTAGTTTATTAAGAGCCTATTCACTCTAGCCTTGAAGACACCTAAATTATAAACGAACGGGAAGACCGCAGCAGGCAAACTGTTCCAGCCTCTCGATGTACGCGGTATAAACGACGAGGCAAAACGCTTAGTCCGTACCGTAGAAGTTTCAACAAAATAAGGAGTTTTTTTATTATAGGTAAAATCATCCAATGACAATTGACAAATCCCGCCCTTGGGTGGGGCGGGAAATAGTGTCAGACTTTTACTGACAAAAAACCTACCCTTCCATTCATTGCCTTTGTCCCAGGGCCCATGGTGACATTCTCACATAACCTTTGGCCCCAGTAGGCTTCGGCCCTGCTGGACGCCTACAGTAAAAACATAAGGGTTGATATTCGCCGTACGCCGTTCTAATTCTAAATCACAAAAACCGATCGATCTTGTAAAACTAAAGGGTCAAGATCGGGTCGAAGGTTCTTAGTCAGGCTCCAGAGGCCAGTCTCTAGAGACAACCCCCAACTAACAAATAGTTAGAAAAAACGTGCAATCCTAATGTTAGGTATTACAACTTTGTGTTATATGTATTTCTATTTCAAACTAGGTTTGCTAACTCTCGAGTGTGTTGTTAGAGTTATTTCTATGTTTAGAGAATTTTTTACCAGGTTTTTTCAGCGGTTTCGTGCGCAATAGATATAGTTATCCTAAGGAAACATACTCCAGGACTGTGTCAAATTTCATTCTTATTTTATTCTTTTCTCTGCAGGAGTATAGAAAGAAAGGTTACCCATTGGTCGTGGCGATCTGTCGCGCCAGGCCTTGTCAGACCTTGGATCCTATTGTATTATATATATAAAAAAATATATTATTTTTATTGTTGTACACTGACAACCTCAACTCTTTTTCTTTCTTCCAGTCCATCCAAAGGTTGTCTGGTAGAAATTGGCCTGTGCAATAAGACAGCCTATTGTACACTATTTTTTTATAAATGTTTGTCCTTTAATAAGGTAAGGTGTACAATAAAGAAATAAATAAATAAGAATAATAATAATAAATAATAAAGGTCATGATCCGAAGCGAGAAGGAGTGGCGCTTCCTTCTGCGAAGCAGTAATGCTAGGAAACGTGTGACGGCCCTCACGCCCCAGCCGCCGCCGGGATCCCTATTTGATCCCTATTTCCGGCCACTGTACGGTGAGCAGTGGGTAGCTCACCGTCCAACCGTCCAGTAACCGTGTGGACCGAGTCCAAGTCGATAGCGCGTAGTGTTCCACGCGCGCCTCAAGGAGTTGTCAGCAAACCTTAGGGGCCCAGCAGGGTTTCAGATTTCTGAAAGGAAGACTCCGGTATGAAAGGCAAATACGAAATCCTGCATCGCGCAATCATAGTTCTCCGAGCGATTTGAAAATATACGACAGCCTGAAATCTACTATCGGGCAGTTGCCCAGCAGACATAAAACCTGTCTGGTCGGAGGTCCCTGTCAAAAGAGGTATGTGGGACTTTACTCCCAAGTTCGCACACCTCCAAAACTTTAACCTTAGACATCGATCTATGTGGTTATTAAGGAAGAACTACACTAAGCACAAGTGTGCCACACAGGCCGATCTGGACGCGTCAGTATCCATACATTTTACATGTAAACTTGACTTGTTGAAGTGTAGAACTATACTTGATCCACGCCACGCGACGCTACGCGACGTCGTTCTAACAAAAAATCAGATGTGTTACACGTGTGCGTCGGTTAATAATGTAGCTCTAGCTTTATTCTTGTTATGAACTTTTACATAATACTTATATTTCACCTCTTTTTTAAGTACAAGCAAATCTTTAAAAGATCAAGACACGTAAACTGTTTTTCTTTTTATTTCCTAAAAACCTGAACACAAAAGTTACTTTTAGGCCTAAACAAAAAACTAAGGGCGATGTATGTCTTAAGTTTCGAAATATTTTTCCAACTTAGCTCGTAGGGATGGGTCGTTACTGAATGGGACTATAGTGGTTGCGCATATTTTTTGATATGTAGTGTTTGTAGAAGTACTTTAAAATCATCATCATCATTTCAACCGAAAGACGTCCTCTGTTGGACATAGGCCTCCCTTAAGTGTCGCCATAACGACAGGTCCTGTGCGCCTCGCATCCATCGGATCCCCGCGACCCTCACCAGGTCATTAGTTCATCTTGTGGGAGGCCTTCCGACGCTGCGTCTTCCGGTACGCGTGCACCTCTTTCGGCCCCAACCGCCGTATGATCTGCGAGCAATGTGCCCTGACCATTGCCATGTTTACTGATTTTTCGGGCTATCTCGGTAGCTTTGGTCACATGCAGCGAGTACGGCCCACCCAAATATTGATATTGTTTGTGAAATCGCTAAGCTTCTTGCTCTAAGTTGACCTATAGATGAGGCATATTTCATCTGACTTATACTTGCATTCCCTACACAGGGTCACTCAACTCTTTGTGGTCCTTTCATCAAAACCACTTCAGACCTCAACCTACATGGTTTTGTTATCATTTAACATTTTTACTGTATGGACTTTAAAAGAGACTGAGGTGATTTCTATGTTTCTTTATAGAGTCACCTAGGAACAGCTGCTTCATTTAGTTAAAACTGACGAATAATAAAACTTGCAAACATTGAAAAGAAAAATCATTTTTTTTAATCTGGATTAATGCTTAATTCTAAGTAACTAACGAGACATTTTGCGAAAGCGCCCTTCTGCGAAAGAAACATTCTGTGAAAGATGAATTCTTCGAAAGATGCATTCTGCGAAAGATGCATTCTGTGAAAGATGCATTCTGCGAAAGATACATTCTGCGAAAGAAACATTCAGCGAAAGAAGCATTCTGTGAAAGATGTGTTCTGCGAAAGACGCACTCTGCGAAAGATGCATTCTGCGAAAGATGCATTCTGCAAAAGACACATTGGGGTTAACACGACCTTTTGAGAGAGAGACATTTTACGACGGCGATTTGCTACGTGTCAATCGTTCAAGTGAGAAAGAAGAAAGGAGCTACCCTGTATAGCTCTACCCCTTTACCAGTTCAGTTTAGGTCCTAAAATGAATCGCGTTAAGAGCTCATGATAGCAGTACTGCAATAGACATTTTGCGAATAAACCAAACTAAGAATGCTCAATCAGAAGATAGCCTTAAACAAACTTTTAGGTAGTTCATGTAGAAAAAGTAGGTTCTTTTGACTTTATAATTCAGTTTGTTGGATCTCAAGATGTTAGAACTCGTTACAACATAAAAAAAAACGAGCTGAATAAAATCGTAACGAGATACTTGATTTTTTGGACGCAAATGTTACTATAAAGGATCATTTAAAACGTTTTCTAGGGTCCTTGAACGTATTAGTTTTATTTTAAGGGTTGTGATCTTGACGATTTTGAATAAAAGTGCCATCGTAGCTTCGGCATACGGCTTTGCCTGCGTAAAAGTCGGTTTCTCCATACAAACTTCCAACCCCCGTTTTACCCTCTTAGGGGTTTTTTTTTTTTTTGGTAGGTAAAATCATCCAATGACAAATCCCGCCCTTGGGTGGGGCGGGAAATAGTGTCAGACTTTTACTGACTAAAAACCTACATTTCCGTTCCTTGCCTTTGTCCCGGGGCCCGTGGTGACACTCTCGCATAACCTTTGGATCCTCTTAGGGGGTGGAATTTCGGAAAATCCCGTTCTTAGTAGATGTCTACGTCCTATAAGGAACCTACCTGCCAAATTTTAAGTTTCAAGGTATTATAGTTTCTTAGATTTCGTGATTAATCAGTGAGTGGTATTTCGCTTTTATATATAGAGATGATTGGAGAGACGGTGGCAGGAATAGTGACTAACAGTGCCGGATTAAGGCAGCGTGGGTCCTCTAGCAATTTATATCTAAATTTTTACACGATTCTTTAACGAATTAAAACTCCTTTAATTTTTAAATAGGCTCGAAACCCTTAGGTAACGAGGGGTCCAAAAGTAGTTGACCCCTGCGTTTGTTTCGGTGTTTCTTCTCAGGTTAGTCAACTAGGAAACACCGGCCTCATCTAGTTTAAAATGACAAAAAAAAAAATTGACGTGTAAAAGTGTTTTTAAAACCAACTTACAAAATAAATATCATTTATCATTTATCAGTTAGTCCAGCTACATTATTTGTATGGAAAATATGTAAGTTTTTTTTATTGTTGATAGGTTCACGCTTGACCACTATCTCACCTGATGGAAAGCAACGATACGGTCGAAGATAGAGCGCGCTTACCTGAGTGAGGAAAGTGGTGAGGATTAATAATGGTCAGGTATTTTTTTCACGTCCATGCGGGTCCCTCATTACGCGGGGCCCGTAGCATTTAATGCTCTTGCTATGTAGCTAATCCACCACTAGTGACTAAGTAAAGCCTCCCCCGCACCCCGCATCGCACAATCGCTGGGTTAGCGTCGCTCACACGCTCGAGGAACGCACATGCCTCATGTGGGGGAGGCCTTAAGCGAGAAGTACATTAGACCGACTCACACGTGGCCCACGCCTGATTTGTTCATGGACTCGCGTTGCGTAGCGTGGATCTAATGTAGCTCTACAAGTCTAGTTGTCATACCTATAACATGTATGGAGACCGTCGCACCATATAGGTGTACGTGGCCCACGTGTGCCCAATGTATTTCTACCTGGCCGAAAATTGAAGCGAGCAACAGCTTCAGAAAGCACTTTAAGTCATTAAGTCACTGGTTTAAGTCCCTTTAGCTCTCAGCTATTAAGGTTTCACTATACAAAAAGTAAGATCTCCGTAAAGACCAAAATCAAAGTGGTACAGAGTACAGACCCTCTGGGGCCAAAGGTTATGTGAGACTGTCACCACGGGCCCCAGGACAAAGGCAAGGAACGGAAAGGTAGGTTTTTAGTCAGTAAAAGTCTGACACTATTTCCCGCCCCACCCAAGGGCGGGATTTGTCATTGGATGATTTTACCTACCCAAAAAAAAAAAAAAAAACAGAGTACAGACCCTGGTTTTCTTGATCTTGACAGAGTGGTCGTGGTCATGGGTCGGTCGAGTGCTGCGCCGCCACCTTTTCGTTAGTTTATAATAAAAAGAAAATTTCAATAATAGAATAAAAACAAATAAAAACTGTTTTCATAACAAAAACACACACACATCACAATTTTATCGAGGGATCACCTCAAAAAGTCAAGCGTTACAAAACATATACCATTATAAATGACAAAGTACTGACCATAATAAATCGTCATAATATTTAACGACAGGGTCTGACCATAATATCGATAACAGTGTACCAATACAGTCAAATAACAGACTATAAAATTTAACGTGAAACATAACTCGTCAGAAAATTGAAGTACCCACACAAAATGGATGCATAAAGCGGTGTGCGCAAAAGTATTTTAGGGAATTTGATTTATTTTGTCTAAAGAGTATCGTGTTGTGGAGGTCATACAGGAATGCACTCTATGTGTGAAACTGGTATTCAGTTGCATTTGGTTAGACTATCTATACGCTAACTTTTTTAGAGCTCTGTACCTCAGTTGGCAAAAGCGGATCCCTTAGTGCTTGTTTACGGAGATCCAATGTTTGTGCTGCAATGTACGACGAACACCCAACGCGCCGCGTCTCCGTAAACAAGCCCTTATAGGATCACTTTGTTGTCCATCTGTATACCTGTCAAAACCGAATGCATGGGAGACATCATGTTAAAATTAATATCATATACCCATGTCTATTATTCCTTGGTTCAGTAAATAAAAAAAACTTATAAGTCAAAGCAAACTAAAGATAAGGCGTTTATGCTCCGTTTATGGCTCCAAGAGAATAAAATCTAAAGGGAGAATTCCCGTCAACCTAAAATTATGAAATTCGGCAAGAGGCAACACACAATAAAATATATTACGAGTATATAAAGCCCTCTTCACTACCCTTTGGGTGACTTGTAGCCTTCTGATGACGCCCATTGAGCGACCACGTTTGAGAGCAATATTCTCACAGGTCAGATAGTCCATGTGACAGAAAAGTTCTGAAGTGGCATACTCATAAACATGGTGACTTGCAATGGGCCTCATCAGAAGATATAAAGTCACCCAAAGGGCAATGGAAAGGGCTATGCTCGGAGTTTCTTTGGGTGATCGAACATGGAATGAGGATATCCGCAGGAGAACCAAGGTTACCGACATTCTTGTAGCATGAAGAATCGCCAAACTAAAGTAGCAAAGGGCAGGGCTCGCAGAATGGATGGTTGTTGAGGCCAAAAGGTTCTGAAATGAAGACCACGCAGATGTTGTAGCGTTGGAAGACCTCCTACAAGGTGGACCGATGACCTTGTTAAGGTGGCTGAAATCCGATGGATGAGAGGCGCACAGGGCCGTTCCTTGTGGTTGGGGGAGGCCTATGTGCAACAGTGTATGTTTTTCAGCTGAAATGATGATGATGAACCGCATACTTGAGGATCCACTGTTGGAACGCGTCCTGCAAGATGAACCGATGTCCTGGTTAAGCGTTGCTGAAACCCGAAGAATGCAAGATGCACAGCACTGATCATTGTGGTGTCGCTTGGAGGAGGTCTATGTCCAGCCAGTAGTCGTCTTGTGGCTTAAATGATGATGATGATGAACAATTATGTCTACGAAATAAAAAAAAAAACATTCCAAAAGTAGATTTTCATGTAGGTACATAATCTTTTGTAAGCTTATGATTGTAGGTATATTGAACACATTTAAACCAGCAAAAATATTACCTTATTTTATTTCACGTAATAAATTCCGATATTTTTCTCTTGTTATTTATGTAAATATTTTTATTTCATTACAACGTGTTGATGTGGCGTATATTTTAAAGTTTTATTTCGTGTGTTTACGGTGCAGTGACACTTTGACATTCATTTATCATTTTCTGATTTATATTTGCCTATAAATATTTATGTTGGATCGTATTGAAATATGAATGAAAGGCAATGAAAACTTACAATTCGATGAGTAAGAAAAATACGAGTATAAGGGTGGTAAAACGATTGTTTTTATAAATCAAGAATAGTTTCTTTTTAGGGTTCCATACCCAAAGGGTAAAAATGGGACTCTATTACTAAGACATTATTTATTCTATGCTAAGACTTCGCTGGCTGTCCGTCTGTCACCAGGCTGTATCTCAAGAATCGCGAAAGCTGGACAGTTGAATTTTCACAAATTATGTTGCCGCTATAACAATAATAATAATAATCCGCAGGGCAGTTTTGTGGCGAACTGTTGGGCATTAGCGACCCCACGGACCCGATCTCCCGGGAGAATTCTCGTTCTTCATCTCCGGCTTGCCTTTATTGGCCGGCCGTAGTGAACACTGACGAGGAACAGAGCTCCCACCTCTCTCTTGCCTTTATTGGCTGGTTTGAGTGAAGATTCGCAAGAGCAATCGTGCTTGCGTGGAGAAGGATGTATAATCCAGTAAGGTGTTGTTAGGGATCTTGACCGCACTTCCGGAATTGTCCTGATAGCCGTGGTATACCTCTCCACTCCTCAAGCACCTCAGGATATGTTGCCCTCTTGTTGCTACGTCACTTCGTGCTAGCGGCCGTTTTTGGGGGCCCATTTATTGAGTATGCAAGTCACCCCCTGCCTGTTTACCAATAGATATTAATAACATTTTTTAGGCAGGGGCCATAGTTTTCACATAGTTCTTGGTAACCAGTCCACTTAAGACTCCAAAAACCATAGCCCTATTGTCTTTATTGTCTATATGTCACAATAGTTTTCACCAACCGGGGGTTGTCCTTGGATGCACTAACATTGCGCGTACAGGGACAATCGTCGGTTGGCATCACGTTCCATTAAAAGTACCTAAAGGGCCTCTGCGAGTTGGTTTCGGCTCCTCGTACGCTTTCCAAAGGTCCAGGACCTCAGAGTCTTGAGATATATAAACACATAATAATAATAACTACTATTTTTTATATTTTTAAATGTATTTTTTTTTGTAAGATTTAAAAAAAATATTTAGAAATGTAATTTGTATGTATAGAAAATGAACAAATGAAATAATAATAATAATAAAGGAAAAGGAATAATAATGATAAAAGGAAAGGTTTGCTGGCAGAAAACCCAATGCTGAGTTAAGCTCACCTTTGTACATGAATTGTCAAATCACTGTAATAATGTTAAGTGTATTTATTTAATAAACAGACAACACAAATCTATTAAAACAAAATATTAAACTAAATATTATATTATAACAAAATAAAATAAATATTTAGGGGGAGGGGGGGTCCCATACAACAAACGCGATTTTTTATTATTAATAATGGCAACAGGTAGGCACTCACAAAAAACTCAGTTGCGGTCTTCCCATCCGACTATAATTTGGGTGTCTTCAAGGCTAGAGTTAATAGGCTCTTAATAAACTAGTGCGCCTCACCACCAACGATTGCATCACTGCCTACCATCAGGTGGGATCGCAGTCAAGCGCTAGTTTAGATCGAATAAAACATTAACAGAAGCGAAAATACTCAAATAAACTCTCTCACAAAAAGGAGTGCCCCAAAATAAAGTTACCCTATACCGTCAATCTATTAAAACTGCATTTACCATAAGTAAGTAAACAGAATGGTAATTTTCTTCATCCGGTTAACTGTCACGTTCAATATTTCCATACAAAGTGTTTGATTCTTGAATCGCTCGTAAAAATAAGGAGTCGCTATCTTCTGGCTTCTTGCTCGTATTCTCAAAATTACTTAATTCAAAAGTAATACATACAGGGTAAACCAGGTACACGTGCTCCAGTCGGTAACGTGCCCCACTTGCAAAACTAATACACTCATTTATAATTACAAATTTTACGTCGCGTCTTTTAGTAACTAGATTAGCTCAAATAAGCATCAAATTTGTATACCCTTGAGTAAATTCTCTTGGAATAATTTTCTTTTATCAACCGATTTCGAAAAGGAGGTTCTATGTTCGGCTGTATGTATTTTTTTTATGTGTGTTCACCGATATCTCGGTCAATTGTAAACCGATTTCGAAAATTTTTGTTTTGATTGAAAGATTATACTTTCGAATTGGTCCCATAAAAATATCTTTTTGATCTGATGATGAACTTCGAAGATATAGAACGAAACACTTCAAAAAATCATAGCAGAACTGTTGTAACAAGTAGAATTGCTTTGTTTATACACGTAGTCGGTGAGTGACTGAAGGAAGAAGGGGAGGGGATACACACAACTGATCTGATGATGAATCCGGAAGGTAGGTAAGAACCGGAATTCTGTAATAAATCCGTGTATCCTAGCTATATTTGGAATTTTTAGAATTTTCATGATGATTTGATGATGGAACCAAATGGCGGAAGGTATCTGTTAAAGTTTGAAATAAAAAACAACTAAAAAGTGTGAAATAAAAAACTTTTTACAAAAAAATACAACCGACTTCAATGAAAAAAACACAAAAAAGTGCACAATAACGTAGTAGTAGTAGTAGTTTAATAACGAAGAGACTAAACTATTATAGAAACACCGACTTCCGAAATTATAGTTATTTTGCATTTTTTGTGTTTTTTTTTGCATTGACGTCGGTTGTATTTGTTTTGTAAAAAGTTTTTACGAAGGTGATCCTACGACCCTCACCAAGTCATCGTTCCATCTTTTAGGAGGCCTTTCAACACTAATCAGCATAGCATGGCATAATCAGCCTTTAAATGTTCCCACTGCTGGGACTCAGGCCTCCTCTCTACGAGAGGGAATGGGTCACAATTCACCACGCGGGCTCAGTGCGGTTTGGTGGATGATTTTCGGTTCTAGGACATGCCTGTTTCCTCACGATGTTTTCCTTCACCGTTTTGAGAGCAGTGGTGATGAAATAAATAACACGAAGTAGTGCACCTGGCTGGGTTTGAACCCGTGACCTACAAGTCGTAAGTCGGGCCGTTACCACTCGGCCACCACTGCTCCTAACCCAACGCTAATTATAGAAATAAAATATAAAAATTATCTTTTTCTATAATCGGTTTCTCTTTATTTGGGATGGAAAGTTATCAAGTAATTCCTTTTCGAAGGATCCTGTAGTCCATAATCGACCCCCACGTTAGCATTTACTTCGCCCGAACATTTCGTTCAATGTTTGCTAGTAGAATCTATATCTACACACTTAGTATATTGAGCGGTGTTGTCTTACATAGAAGCTTTTATTTAGAAGTAAATGTTTCTCCGACATTATGTAAATATTTTGTGTGTGGTGCAAGCGTGGATCCACCGTTGTGGGCACAATGGGTATGCCCATAACCCTAATAGAATTATGACATCACGATTTCTCGGATATGCTTTTTTTAGGTGGGATATCATCCAATGACTTCTTTTGCTCTTGAGTGGAGCCGGAGGGCGAGTCAAACTATGTCTCCGTTAGCATAAGTATAGAAATAAATCTGAAAACTGAAAATTTGTGGATAACGTTGCAAAAAAAAAATTTTTCAGTCCTAAAAAATCTTAATTTAATTCGGGAATTCGATTATTTAAATAAGTTAGTTGGTAAAGTGTGAGTTGGATTCACACACTGAGGGTTCCCAGTGCGTGAGTCCGTCTCGCACGTATCCAGTTTTCAATACTTGTCAACATGTTATATTTATAATATAATTATCTACTGTTTGTCTTTGACATAAGTCTCCAAAACACTCAACCGCATCATCATCGGTGTTCACTTTCTCATCATCCATGGCCCTAGTAGGCTTTGACCCTGCTGGGGTTGATCTCCTTGAGTCGCGTGTGAAACACTACGCGTTGTCGATGACTTGGGCTTGGTCCGGACGGTTAGCTAAAGCTACTTATTGCTCGCCTAGAAATGAATTCTTTGAAACTTGAATCTGTTATGCTATTTTGATTAAATTTAGTAGAATATTGATCATTGAAGAGCTTATATTCCGACTCGCACTTGGCCCATTTTCCGGTTGTTGTCAGTTGTGACCACAAACTTTTTTTAGGGCTGGATCCGCGCTTGGTGTGTTTATTAGTAGGTGTTTAAGTAGGCGTGGGACATTGTTCGATGTTTTTGCTACGAGTAGAATTTATATGGTTTAGACAGAAATAGTTTATTGTTCTCTTACTTAGAAAACATGATATTAAATCACGCTTATATTGTATATTGTATAGAAGCAAACACAGATGCTGTAAGCACCAACCCACGCCCGTTTTTGTTAAAAGTGCTAAAAATAGGTAAATCTATTGTCAATGGGCAAACCCAGCCTTCAGGTTGATACTGAGAAGGGCAACTAAAGGAAAAATATGACATATCGAATGCCAACAGGGTCTTCAGTTTTGTTTTTATGGTAGTTAAATCATCCAGTGACAAATCCCGCCCTTGGGCTGGGCGGGAGATAGTGTCAAACTCTTACTGTCTAAAAACCTACCCCGTTCCTTCGTTGCCTGTCATACAGGGGGCCGAGCCTTCTTTTTCAAAAGCGGCACTTGGCCCCAGTAGGCATCGACCGCCATCAGGGATAAATAGATGAGTGAAAAGGACCTTTTTAAGGAGTTGGACAGACTATTGGATAAGTTACGTCTATCGAATGGAGTATAGCATTGCCTGTATCAATTAAACGCGTGCAATCACTTCATATTTTCAAAACGCTTGTGAAGGAATATTACTTGTCCTTGTAGTTATGTTTCGTTTCTATCTGTATCAATTGTAGTCGTCACATGTTTCTTGCCTATATTTTAGTATGTATGTATTTATATATCTATCTAGTTTTAAGTATGTACTTTGTTTTTTCACTTATTTGTTTAACTTTTTTTTGTTACGCACCAAGTGCAACCCCACTTTATTTCCAGGCAATCTCTTTCCATCCCAGGTTGCCTGGAAGAGATCGCAGATAGCGATAAGGCCGCCCATTGTGTGTTTTTATTTAAGTCTCAAAAATGTATAATCTTTTTATCTTGGTGTACAATAAAGTATTTATAAATAAATAAAATAAAATAAATATAGTTGAGCCTATTCCTTAAAACATTATTTTTTAATTCAGAGCTCTTTTAGTCATAACTACGCCACTGACACGTACTGTAGCTACAGCTCTGCGTCATTTTTCAGAGAATACAAATCTGTTGTAATTAATAAAAATCTGTTCAGTAATCCCCTCCTACCTGATATATTTTTCAGGACCTATTTACACATAGTATAGATTCCGGTCCTCTTATCCTTCTGGTGGTCGATACCTCTTATATGACACTATGTAGCCAACATGGCTTTTCCACGTTAACCAGAATAACAACGGCCGGGTACCATGTCAAGCGTGGTCGGTGAACTACGACTTGGCAACAATAATTCAGTTGTACACAAAAATGTCCAATACAGTGGCAAATGCGGCCGAATGATTTTTTTTTTATTGATATAAACCAGTGCTTGTCTTTGATCCCCCTTGATGGTATGCAGTGATGCAATCGTTGATAGTGAAGCGCACTAGTTTATTGACTATTGCTAAAAAATCAGCCTTGAAGGCGCCTAAATTATAATCGGACGGGAACTCCCCTGCAGGCAGGTTGTTCCAGTCCATCGAAGAACACGGTATAAACGACCAAGTGAAACACTTAGTCCGGACCGTAGAAGTTTCAACACAAAATTTCTGCGCTAACTCTCCAAAATGCATCTTGTAGGTAAAACCGAAAGGCTTGGCTACCCCACGGCGTGCGTTATACATTGGACTTAACCAAATCTTGATCACCAATTAGCTTCGCACGCCTACGCAGCGAGTCCAAAGCTGCTAAATAACAAATTGCAGCACCAGTCCATTTGTGGCTGCAGAGCTCCATACTCGATAAATATTTCATTTCAATTTCATGTGTGCAAGGACTGTTGCCTCCAAATCCCATGGTGGTAGGCCAGCAAGGAGGCTCGCCGCTTCACAGGACACCGTACGGTATCCGCGGATCATCCGGATCCACACAGCTGAAACTACTGCGAATAGGAGTGTGAAATTTTGCACAAGGTTTCCTTTTATGACGTAGGCAAGCACTAAGAGAGTAGTAGTCTGCTCAGTGGGATATTACCCATTTGAGGAGTAAAACCTACTTTCGCCCGGGCAATAGGCCACTGGCAGAAGTTAGTTAGTTGTCTTTACGACTGGCCTGTTGGTCTAGTGATTAGTGGCCCTGACTGCTATGCCATAGGTCGTGGGTTCGAGTCCCACCTAGGACAAATGTTTGTGTGATGAGCGCGATCATTTGTTCTGTGTCTGGGTGTAATTTATCTATAATAAATGTTTGTATTTAGAAATATTAAGTATGTTTATCAGTTGTTTAGTACTCATAACACAAGCTCTGCTTAGTTTGGGGCTAGATGGCGTTGTGTGATAGGTGTGCAATACAAGTAAGTATTGCACAACTATCACACAACGTTTAATCGGATATTCTTAATACTGCTGATTTACTAGCATATACGAAACATGTTTCGAATGTCCCATTGCAAGAAAAATGTCTAGGGTGTTTATTTTTATAGTAGGTAAAATCATCCAATGACAAATCCCGCCCTTGGGCGGAGCGGGTAATAGTGGTAGACTCTTACTGACTATAAACCTACCCTGTTCCTTCGTTGCCTATCGTGCCGGGGCCGGGCCTTCCTTTCAGAAGCTGACCCATGACCCAAACAGGCTTCGACCCTGCCTGCCTGCAGCTAGCAGGCTGGGCCTCTACAGTTTGCTGACAGCTCCTTGAGGCGCGCGGGAGCAGTACGCGCCGTCGACGCCTTGGGCTCAGTCCGGTCGGTTACCGAACGATCGGGCAGCTTGATACCCATTGCACGCCGTCATGTCTGGGGTGTTTTTAATATCGTGCGGATTTCATCACGCATACGGATTTGCTCCGCATGCGTTACATACGCCAATGTCTTTTTTTAATTAATTATTTAAACTAGTGCTTGACTGCAATCCCGTCTGATGGTAAGCAGAGATGCAATCTTTGATGGTGAGGCGCACTAGTTTATTAAGAGCCAATTCACTCTAGCCTTGAAGACACCTAAATTATAATCGTACGAGAAGACCGCAGCAGGCAAACTCTCCCAGACCTTCGATGTAGTCGTACAGTTAGTGATTCTGAACAAACTATATTCAGGTTTAGTATATACAAAAAATAATGTTGTATAACCATTGTGCGATGAACTTTTCAGTACAAGGAAAATGCGTACAAAAAGCTTTCTACCCATAGACGCACGTTAGCTCAAACTGTGACGTCATAAGATTAAAATATATGAGGTCGTTGAACCGCAAAAAGGACATACCCTGAGGCTTAGAGGCTAATTTATTCGTCGCTACATAATTGTTAATGGATAATGTACGGGTAAAAACTTATGTCTACGTTGAAAGCATTTCCTTTTTAGAATCATCGTCATCCTGGTCACTTTGATGACCTGTTTTATAGTGTTACTAGCTGCTTAACAACCGGTTTATGGTTGGGTTACCATAATCCATCCATTTGATGCTCTGTGCCTCAGAAATGTTACGCCGTTGGTACCAGTGGCCCCTTTTTTGGGTAGGATTTAAAAAAAAAATATTTTTATCAGTCATAGGGTAAAACCCGGATAGTCGCCCGTGGGTATAAATGAAAAACATGTAATTTTATTTGTCGAGAAACTCTGCAACTACAACTAGTTGACCGTGTTGCATGTCCCTGTTTGCGATTTCATGAGACGGCTAGGCGCGATCAAAGTTTTTGTGGAATAAATAAATGTCCTCTTCCTCGACGGGGCATATATTCTAAATGTAATTTTTATGGATTAGGCAACTATTCCCTATTATGGGATAGTTGTCCCAAAATTTAGAGGTTTTTTCTTTATGTAAAAATCGCCAATACTCTGAAAATATCAAAGATAATGTTTATTTCTTTCATAAATATGAAGATAATAAACCGAAGTACCTACCCATTTTACAAATAATGAATCTTGCTTTTTGTACAAAGAGTTATAATGTAATTTCAAAAATTGGAGAACCTATCTTGCTTTTACCCTAGTACAACGGTTATAAATTCAATTTGTAAGAAAAGTACAGAATAAAGCGAGTAAGTATGCCCGTACCGAAAACGTTAGTATCATATTTGCTGGATTTCTGACACCACACCAGTCAAATGCTGAGGTAGCAAAACTTTCACTTGTTTTTAGTTGGCACCCTGCAGTGACGCATGGACGAGAGCAGCATAATAATATGGCATAATTAACCTTTTAGAAATCCCACTGCTGGGATCAAGGCCTCCTCTGTAGTAGGAATGTGCCGTAATCCACCACGCGAGCCCAGTGCAGGTTGATGGATGTCTCATGTCTTCGTATTGCGGGTTTTAGGACCTGCCAGTTTCCTCACGATGTTTTCCTTCGTCGTTTTGAGAGCAGAGCACGAACGTGGGTAAAGATATAATTACATTGAGCCCACGTGTGCCACGTACGCCGATCTGGACGTGACGGTCTCCATACATTTTATATGGCAACTAGACTTGTAGAGCTACATTTGATCCACGCCACGCGACGTCGTTCTACGTACAAATCAGGCGTGTTACACGTGTGCGTCAGTTTAATGTAGTTCTAGCTTAATAATATGCAAATGACAGCCAGGACTGGCAGCCTGATGTGCTTCTGAAGCACCGAGAAGAGTCGGAACGTCCATCCCTAAAAGGTGGTTACTGATCTTTTTCTTGATGTTTATTCTAAGGGGTACTTTGCACATACCATTCATTTTTTATGGTTACTCGTTCCCCTGAGTACCCACGGAGTCGGCGCCCCTTGTGACACTTCATACACACGACGGTTGCCGCTGAACTACATTTGTTGGAATGTCGATGGCCGCTGTCCAGCGTCAGTAGCTACCGCCGACGTGTCTACGGCTGCGTTTATCTCTAGGTTGGTATCATGCCGTTCGTGTGTATGTTTCCTTATGAAATTTTCACTATGAGCTTGCTAAAATATGAAGCAGACATGGTAGAGTCCGATAAAATAGCCTTTGATGATATCAAATATGACCGCTTAGAATCTACAAAGTTATCCACGTTTCGAACGACTTAGTACCCGCAGAATTATGATAGGTAGAATATACATAAAGTACATATTTATGTATTAGATTATTTTATGCACTGACAGGATGTTCGGTCACTACAATTTGTCTGACTAATGAAATATAACTTTTTAATAGATATCTGAACAACATCTTTAAAAATCAGACATGTTTTTATGTTTAGTACCCTTTCTCATCTGGTACCTGCCTACGGCGTGCAGGTAGCACGCTGTCCGATCGTCCGGTAACCGACCGGACCGAGCCCAAGTCGCCGACGGCGCGTACTGTTCCCGCGTGCCTCAAGGAGCTGTCAGCAAACCGTAGAGGCCCAGCCTGCTAGCTGCAGGCAGGTCGCAGGCAGGGTCGAAGCCTGCTTGGGTCATGGATCACCTTCTGACAGGAAGGCCTGGCCCCGGCACGAAAGGCAACTAAGGGGCAGGATCTGTCATTGAACGATTTTACCTACCATAAAAACAAATCGGGTACCTGCCTGGGCCTCCAAGGGGGGCCTCCACAAGTACACAGGTATTCAAAGCACATGAGACACTACTGAGAACCTAAAGTTTCATCCATGTGAAGATAAGTTAGGTCAGACGGCTCTGGGATCTTGGTTTATATGTATATTATGTAATGGTAATTGGTGTATTCAAACGAAAAGTGTATGTACGTAATCAGCTATAATGTTCCAAACAGTTCCAGTGGGAACATTATAAGGCCTCCCCTCTGGAAGAGAGCATGGGCCGTAATGAACCACGCGGTCCCAATGCGGGTTGGTGGATATCATACGTCTTCGAATTTTTAGTTCTTGGACATTCCGATTTCTTCATGGTGTTTTCAATTCAACAGAAAGAAATAAATAAATTAAGAAAAAAATATAAGAAAGGAAATAGTTTATTTATGTCTTGCACACGAAGAATCACGCTAATCATATCACATTAAGAATGTTTTTTCAATACACTTATTCGAAAACTCGCTCTTATCCCTACCGCTTTTGGGCATGCAATTTACTGTTTTTTGTACTAGTGCGGAATAGTGCTCGAGCTTGGCCCTCTACAATTCATTGTATTTATCGTATCATGGTGAACACTAAGCGACCTCTACGACATCGCGCATAAATCTCTGTTCATTTAATTCTTCATAAGTGTACTTATTGAAAAATGTAGTTTGACACACATGAAAATTTATCACTGCACCACTCGGCTTCATAACACCCTCGCCTGTGGCTCGGGCGAATTCCGCCTCATTTCTCGACCTCAGAATTGCAAAACCAAAAAAGAAAATACTGTTTTCCGGCCAAGCAGTACCTAGCATTCATCATAACATTACTTAATATCATTACCACGAATTTTGAAACAAAGGTACGTCATCAATCACTGTCTGGTGAAAAACGTGTGTTTGTTACAAACAAAATGTACATTTAAAAGGTTTTCTTTGCTTCCTAATGTACATAATTCTCTTTTGCCTGTTAAAATATTAAAATCTCGTGCGTTCGTGGAAATGGAGGGTACTCCAGTGGTCTATTATGACGTGCTTAGTCTTCTTCACTTTGGAATATATCAGAGATGTAACTCTCGTATTTTAAGGGACTTTTGCATTTGCATCGTTACACTTCACACATTTAGATATGATAATGCAACTTGGATTAGACGTTTTTATTAAATACGAGAATTGGCCGACTGACATTTAGTACAACTTGAATTCGAAAACGTTTTTGAATACTAGAGTTGGCCGATTGATATTTATTGCAACTTGAATTCGAACGTTTTTGAATACTAGACTTGGCCGACTAACATTTCTTGCAACTTGAATTCGAACTTTTTTGAATTCTAGACTTGGCCAACTGTAATTTATTGCAACTTGAATTCGAACGTTTTTGAATACTAGACTTGACCGACTGACATTTGTTGCAACTTTAATTTGAACGTTTTTGAATACGAGACTTGACCAACTGAAATTTATTGCAACTTGAATTAGAACGTTTTCTAAATACGAGAATTGGCTGACAGAAATTTATTACAACTTGAATGAGACCGTTTTCTAAATACAAAAATTGGCCGACTGACATTTATTGCAATTTGAATTAGAATCCGTACTCTAATTAAAGCAGTCTCTAAACAATAATCGATATTTTGTCGAAGTTTTTTTGCTCGATTTTAATATTGTGTTATGGAATATACATGCAGTAGATTCATATAAAAATGCCAACTAGCAAAGCACGACCCAAAAATAATCCATTGCACAATTAATAATTATCTACTGCTACATAAGAATTTATAGAAATCTCAATACAAACAGTCACCTAATCCCAGTAAAATCTTCAACCCATCGAACTAAAAACTAAAGCTAGCACAGAATTATTTCAGTTGGTAGAAGCAGTGTCCGTAAATTCCTCTCTACAGTTATTTGTCAAGAGGATTCGCAGCCACCTGAGCGCTAAGCGGTCTCCCGAAGCGAAGGATTCGAATAATCACAGAAGTTTTTAGTTAAGGATAATAGAGACGATCGGTTTTTGCGATTTCTGTATTGATAAAGTAAGGATATTTGGATCAGAATGTTGAGCTGTTAGAAAAACGGATGACAAAAGGTCTAAGTAAGTTATCATTTACTGCGTGAAAAAGTAAAGTCAGCCTACAAGTAACATCAGCCGAAGGAAGTCCAATGTTGGACATACATCTCCCTTTCGCATCCATTGTATTTCCGCGACCCTCATCAGGTCATCAGTCCACCTTGGAAGACCTTCCAAAGCTGCGTCTTCCGATACGCGGTCACCATTTCAGAACCTTTCGGCCCCAACGGCCATCTGTTCTGCGAGCAGTGTGCCCTTCCCATTGCCACATAAGTTTGGCGATTCTTTGTGTTATGTCATGTCGGTCGTGCAACCAATACTCTTTATTATACACCAATAATAAAATTACAATAGGTAGCATAGCATCAGCCTCCGGGACTCAGACCTCCTCTTTAGGCGAGGGAATGGGCCGAAAGTCAACACGCGGGTTCAGTGTGTGTTGGTGGATGTCACATGTCTTAGAATTTTTGTTTCTACGACATACCGGTTTCCTCACGATATTCTTCTTCACATTTTGAGAGCAGCGGTAATGAAATAAATTACACAAAGTAAGCGCCAGGCTGGGTTTCAACTCGCGACCTACAACTCGTAAGTCCCCCGACCGTTACCATTCGGCAACCTCTGCTCTCAATAGTTACTAAAAATTAATAGGGTGTCACAATAGGCGGTCTTATCGCTAAAAGCGTTCTCCTACATACTACAAGTAACATCAGTGATGAAATTTCAAAAACAGAAGTGGTTATTTCACATTTAATATGACCACTGTCTTCCAAACTAGGAAACATTATATAACTTATATTCTTCTGTTCTGTAAATCTATAACATGCATGAACAGTATACTAAAACCACAACAACACAGACTGAAACAAACAGTAGACTAAAACTAGATTTATACAGATTTATTTATTACAAGTGACAGCTATGACAAGATTGCATGCAATGGAGATGAGAATGTTGAGATGGAAGTGTGGGAACACATAGCTGCATAAGCAAAGTGCCACAATGTAGAACTATGAATACAGTTGGTAATTGACTCTCGAGCGTTTCACTTGTGTTATCCCGTACACGAAACCTTACACGCTACACACATATTACATTGGTGACCCTCGACACTCGACGCTCGACACTCGACGCTCGACACGACGCGTACCTAAAGATAACGCGCTACAATTATCGCACACCACACGTCGCGCTAGTTAACGAAAATGACTGCACCACAAAAAAAAGAAGAACCTGCGACAGATTTCTCAACTGTTTCGACCGTATCAGTTTCGAGCAGAATACCGGAATTTTGGACAGACAATCCGAGGCTGTGGTTTATCCAAGTGGAAGCCGTTTTGACACCACAAAAGACATCGGACACAAACAAATATTTCATGGCCGTATCAAAACTCACGAAAGAAGCCATCCAGCAAGTTGCAGACATCGTAGCAAAGCCTCCAGAAAACAATAAATACGAAGCGCTAAAAGACCGATTACTACAAATTTATGAAGAATCAGAAACGAGACAAGTACAAAAATTAGTGTCAGAAGTAGAACTAGGAGACCAGAAACCCAGTCAACTTTTGCGCCGCATGAAGGAACTATCTAGAGGAAAAATAGAAGATGACACACTTAGTATACTATGGCAAGGACACTTACCGTCGTCAGTTCGCGCCGTACTTACCGTCACATCCGCGAAGAACCTAGAAGAATTAGCAATGATAGCTGATAAGATAATGGATACTTACCAACCCGCGCAAGTCAGCGAAGTAACTCGAAGCCGTCAGGAACAGACAACAGGATATGATATAGCGACAATAATGGCAGAGATAGCCAAGATTAACCTGAAAATAAACGAAATGGAGAACCGCAGAGGACGATCAACGAGCACACACAGGAATCTGCCAAGATCACGTTCCAGCTCAAGACCACGCATAACACCCGATAGTCCCAAATGGCTGTGCACGTACCACCTCAGGTTCAGAGGAAGAGCACGAAAATGCATCGCACCCTGCAACTGGAAGGTCAAGAAACCATCTACACAGTCGGAAAACTAGGAGAACTGCAGCAGGTGGCGGGGAGCTGTGCAGTTAAGGATCACCGCCTAATTGTAAGTGACAAAAATTCTCGCCTTAAGTTTCTAATAGATTCAGGAGCATGTATATCTGTTCTACCTAAATGTGCAGTTAAAAACTAAATCTGAATTAAATCCTGACTGTAACTATAAGCTATTCGCAGCTAATGGGTCCGAGATAAAAACATACGGAACCAAATCAATCACACTAGATTTAAAGTTAAGAAGACCCTTCAAGTGGACATTTGTCATATGTGATGTTAAGCAACCAATACTAGGAGTAGATTTTTTAGATTATCATAAGTTAATTATAGACATTAATGGTCAACGACTTATAGATAATATAACTAACCTAGCAGCGTACGGAAAGATCGTAAACCATTGTGAACCAGCAATTTTAACACTACGAAATGATCATCCCATTCATGACATTTTAAAAAAATATCCAGATATTCTCAAACCTATGTCGTTTAAAGACGCACCTAAGCACACCGTCTACCACTATATTGAAACTACAGGTACCCCAGTATTTTGTAAACCTAGACCCTTAGCGCCTGAGAGATATAAATTAGCAAAGGACGAGTTTAAAAACATGCTAGAGATAGGTATATGTAGGCCGTCTAAATCAGCTTGGGCAAGTCCCTTACATTTAGTTCCAAAAAAAGACGGGCAAGTACGTCCTTGTGGCGATTACAGAGCCTTAAACGCGGTTACTAAACCAGATAGGTACCCTATACCTCGCGTACAGGATTTCACTTATTTACTATCTGGAAAGACAATATTCTCAAAAATTGATATTAAAAAAGCCTATCATAATATATTAGTAAACCCACAAGATATCTGCAAAACTGCGATAACAACACCGTTTGGTCTATACGAATTTGAGCGCATGACCTTCGGACTAAGAAACGCAGCGCAAACCTTCCAGAGGTTCATGACAAACACCGTCTTATCAGGTCTAGACTTCTTATACTGTTACTCTGATGACATCTTAGTTAGCTCAGAAAATGCCGCGCAACACCGAGAGCATTTAGAACAAGTTTTTCAACGCCTAAACGAATTCGGCATAACTATAAACTTAGAAAAATGTACATTCCAAGCCTCTAAAGTAGAATTCCTAGGATACGAAGTTACGACTACTGGTATTAAGCCAATAGAGAGCAAAATACAAGCCAGCACAGAATACCCCAAGCCCCAAAATGTATCTCAACTAAGAAAATTTTTGGGCATGGTAAATTTTTACAGAAATCATCTACCAAGAGCAATTGAGTATTTAGATACATTAAATAAATATATTCACAAGGCTAAAAAGAATGACAAAACACCCATAGAATGGACACAGGATGCTGAACAAGCATTCTCAAAATGTAAAGCGAGTCTCATGAATGCGGTCACGTTATCGTTTCCTGTAACCAACGTGCCATATGCACTTTTTGCAGACGCGTCAAATAATTGCGTAGGCGCCGTATTGCAGCAACATGTCAACGGACAATGGTATCCATTAGGGTATTTCTCAAGGAAATTGAATGAAACACAAAAGAAATATAGTACATACGACAGAGAACTACTCGCCATCTTCTTAGCTGTAGAACATTTCAGATGTTTATTCGAAGGGGGTGAAATAATCATTTTTACCGATCACAAACCCTTAACATTTGCGTTCACAAAGCTAAGTAAAAATAATAACAAAGAAAGTCCAAGGCGTATTAGGCAGCTACTCTTTATAAGCGAATTTACGACCGACATACGCCATGTGAGTGGGCAGGATAATGTCGTCGCAGACGCATTATCACGTATAGAAAGTGTAGAGTGTACATCAAGCGTAGTAGACTATGAAAAATTAGCACTAGAACAAAGCGAAGACACAGACCTCAAAGCATTATTAAACAATCCTAGATACCAAATTAAAAAGATATTAATTCCAAATACCAACAAATACGTATACTGCGAGATGTCAAATGACACTGCAAGACCTTATATAACAGAAAACTACAGAAGAGACATATTTCGGGCAATACATAATCTTAGTCATCCCGGCACGCGCGCGTCACGCCAACTCATTAAAGAAAAATTTTTCTGGCCAGACATGAACCGAGACATCGGAATATGGTCTAAAACATGCATCAATTGTCAAAAATCAAAAATAAATAGACATGCAAAATCCAGCTATGGTACATATCCACCAGTAGATAGATTTGATCACATACACATTGACTTAATAGGACCTCTCCCTACAACCGCAGACGAGTACAGATACTGTCTAACAATTATAGATAGGAGTACTGGTTGGCCAGAAGCATTTCCGTTAAAGGACATGACAGCAGAGAACATAGCAAAAACATTATATAAGGAATGGATAAGCAGATTTGGCTGCCCTGTTAAACTAACCAGTGACCAGGGTAGGCAATTTGAAAGCAAATTGTTCACAATATTAATGTCCTACTTAGGTATACAAAAGATAAGAACAACCCCATACCATCCGCAAAGCAACGGAGCGGTGGAACGGTGGCACAGATGTGTTAAGGCGTCATTAATGGCAAGGTTAAATGGTAACAAAAACTGGACGCACGAACTACCTAGTGTAATGCTAGGACTTCGCGCTGCCATCAAATCAGAAACAGGCGTCAGCGCTGCACAAATGGTTTACGGGCGATCCCTACGATTGCCAGGCGAATTTTTCATAGAAGTAAAAAATAACTTAGATCCCTATACATTAGTACAGAATATTAGTAATACGATAAAGCAATATAAGCCCATGAGTGTTAAGACACACAATTCCAAAACATTTTTTGTGCACTCAGACCTTAAAGATTGTACACATGTATTCCTAAGAAATGACAAGATAAAAAAATCACTAGTATGTCCCTACGAAGGACCATTTAAAGTTTTAGAAAGATCAGAAAAATTGTATAAAATATTATTAACAGATAGAGAAGCAACTGTATCAATAGATAGACTTAAACCTGCCTATTTATTAAATGAAAATGCTTGTGTACAAGAGAGTAACAAAAATACAAAAACATGCTTACAAAGTAATAGCACAAATGTAAAAACATCCAGGTCAGGCAGAACTATCAAAACCCCTGTTAGATTTGTATAAATAAGATAAAAGTAGTAGTAAAAAATGTATAAGCAAACCTTGGTTAAATAGCTAGTATGTAAGAAATGTCGACTCAACTTATAATTATTACGAAGTAATTAAGTAGGTCAGTAACATTGTGCGCTGAGCCAACAAAATAATCATAAGATAGTACCTTGTAAGTAACAGGCACAAATAAAAAATTAGCGCCAGAATAAGTACATTTATAGATCACCAACTTCGTAGACTATACAGTATTGTATTAAAATGGGAAAAACGTACAGTGTTGAGGAAAAAAACGGAAGAAGTTATCATAGCTCAAAATGGAGCGAACGACGCAACGAATTCGCATTTTGAGCGAACCGCAGAAAAGTATGGAATAGTGATACTTGTCATAGCAGCAGCGATTGGTATATACCTCATGTACGTATTGCATAAAAAGTGTAAACAAGGTGCTCAGAAAATTATACGGAAAGAATTGACAGTGTGGCATAGTGCAAGCAATTTACAGTTGCCTCAACAATCCACAGCGCACCCACAACAAGTTCACATAGTGTAGTGAAATATTGTAACGTAGAATAAGTACCCCATATATATAAAAAACCATAGTACCAAAATAAAATAAGTATGTTATTAAAAATCAACAGCATGTATATAAGTCATAAATAATGTCAGCTCAAAAAAATGTTCACTAAAAATAAAACAGCCTGTATCAATGAAACTCAACGCCAGGTATTATTAGAACTAAGTATAAACAATGTCGACACATGTATTAGTATGTAAGAGAATAGTAATAAAATGAAACAACATGTATATTTTACAACCATTTATTTCAATGTAAACCAGATTAAATTTTATAATGTAAAATTTTGTAAAAAGGGGGAATACTGTGGGAACACATAGCTGCATAAGCAAAGTGCCACAATGTAGAACTATGAATACAGTTGGTAATTGACTCTCGAGCGTTTCACTTGTGTTATCCCGTACACGAAACCTTACACGCTACACACATATTACAGAAGTATAGAGTGATGAGACTGGATAAAGTGAGAAATGAGTAAATTAGGGAAAGTTTGGAAGGGGTGCTATTAACCAAAAAATTGAAAGGGTCATGTGAAGAGCATATAGACAAAAAAAGTTATCCTGCATATGTATTATTATTATTTATTTATATCAAGTTGTTCACTCATAGAAGGGTTAGTAACAATATTTACTTAAAACTATGTTAGTAGAGTCTGTCTAACGAAAGCGCGACCTGAGAAAATGAGGTCAAATCAAAAAATATTGAATATGGTATTACTGTCATACTAGGTGTTTGGGGTGAGATTAAGATAAACCAAGATTAAAGATTATAAAGATAGCTATATTTCAACAATACTGATTAAACTAATACAAAGGAAAAACTATTAAAACTAATGAGGTGAATGAGATGAGATTGAGTCGCGCCCGATATGCTATCCGAAAGCGTACTGAATGTGTTTACTTAAGTAATACATAAAATAATAAATGCATTGAGCGCGGTGTCGCAATTATGCTGACAGGGTCATTATTGTTCGGTGATTGACCCGAACATGCTCCCGAGGGAGAAAAAGGTAAGGTTAGTAAGTAGGTGTAGTTACTTAAATGGGTATGAACTTAATATTAACAAGGTGAAAACAATGTTCAAATTATACTAAATAGTTATGTAGGGTTAGTTATGTTATAGGATGAGATTACAGTAATGTAACAAATTAAACAGAATCGCTATAGTTCAAATCAGGAAGAGAAAACACGCGAAAGATCGGGGAAGAACCTCTATCTTCCTTTTTTTGTATGCACTCACTAGATACAGCTAGTAGCTTAGGATCACTTTTCACTAATTTATTACTAGATTGCCCATTTTCCCTAACTTCACTACACTCAATCACAACACTATCTGCCACGGTGTGCGGAGACGCCAACGCTGTTGCCACAGTTGCCGCAGGTGCTGCCGACTGCTCTGCTGTAGAGGTGGGATGACTTCCTTTGCGTTGTCTTATTTTCCACAATGCGTGGAACCGCGATAAGATTGAATGTCTCGTAAAGATCTCTTTCGATCAGGGGTATTCTTATTTCTATAATTAGGTATTTGCCAGAGTATTTGGCTCTTACTTTTTCTTTAGAGCAAGCTGTAAAGATCTTTGAGGTTGAAGTTGTGGATCGGTACGACCAAGTCTCCTGATATTTGTGCTGATATTATGTTTAGCTCTGATCTTAGTTGCTTCGGAGATATCAAATGAAAATCTAATTTTCCGCTATAAATATCAGTAACTGTATCTAATATTGAGTCCTGGATTCGTCGAATGGTATATAACAAATTGTTTGCAGTGAAAGCAGAGGTTATGAAGTCGGTAATGACGGTTAGGTTTTGCACTTGCAGTTCGAGAATTTTGTAGGAATCCTGGAGAGTGTTAAGCTTCTGATTGATTAGCTTGTGATGTTTGTTTATCGTACTCTCCATTCGTTTCATGAGGTTAAATTCAGCTTCTACGACCGACGTCTGGTTTTTCCAAAGGTTGTATAAATGGTTTTCATTATGTTTTAAGAGGTCAATATCCTGCTCATATTTTTCAGCAAATCGTTGATCCAAAACTCCGAATAGACTATTTGCAACGTAGCCAACTCCGTCTATCAAGCCGCGTCGCCGGCGTCTCTTATTAGTCATAAATGAGTCATTCATCATGACAATATTATCGTAATGTTTGATTTCTTCGAACTCGTGCTCAAGTTGTAACATGACGCCTTCGCAAGGTGTTTGAGTTCTAATGGTAGCGCATAAGGTATCAAGATACTTGATATACTTTATTAGTGCCGCCGTTCCATCTCGATAAGGATTGGTGTCGTAATAGACTATTAAATGCCAATCATCTCTGACTAAATGCATATTAGACACCTTGTCGAAATAGACACTATTTTTGTTCAGCTGGGTAAAGTTGTAAGATGCTTGAGTGGCGTTTATTAGTGACAGCAAAAATAATGTCAAAGATAAGACTATAGCTGAGAATGACATAGGACGTTTTCTCTTCGTCGCTGGCAATTTTTGACTAACTTTTGGGGTGTCTGGATCTGGATCATTTTTATTAGGATATGTTGGCAACAGGGACAATTTTACCACAGGGCGTTTTCGGACCCCGTTTTTGGTTTTAAGTGTGACGACCCTTACGTGTCCATCGCTTCCGGGATGCAGCGCTATTATTCGACCTAGACTCCATTTTCCTGGTGGAAGGTTGTCGTCCTTTATAATAACGATGTCATCAAGTTTAAGATCCTTTTGATGCTGTCGCCATTTGGACCTCGTAGAAAGCTGCAAAAGGTAGTCAGTCTTCCACTTGTTCCATATATCTTGATAGATTTTTTGCGTCAAGTGCCATCGAGTTCGAAGATCATGCTCTGTTTCGAAAATCGTTAGGTTGGGGCCACTCGCTAAAAAGTGAGCCGGGGTCAAAAAGTCTAGATCCTCAGGATCTTCTGTCAGAGGACACAGTGGCCTGGAGTTCAAACACGCCTCGAGTTGAGATAGTAGGGTAATGTATTCCTCGTAGGTTAGTTTTTGTTCTCCAACGACACGCTTGAGATGATGCTTGAGGCTCTTCACTGCAGCTTCCCAGATTCCGCCAGCAGATGGCCATGAAGGGACGTTAAAGTGCCACTCAATGTTCATTTCAGAGATTATTGAGGTTACTTCTTGGTCACACAAGACGTTAGAGATTTCTGCAAACTCTTGTTTTAAGATTTTGTTGGCTCCTATGAAATTAGTTCCCTGATCACTATAGATGTGCCCAGGGACTCCTCTTCGGGCCGACATTCGTCGAAGCGCAGAAATAAATGCTGACGCTGTGAGATCTGAGACGATTTCTAAATGTATGGCTTTAGTTACCATACAAACAAACACTGCGATATATCCTTTACAGGTTTTAATGCCACGGCCCTTGTTTGCCTTAATAAATATGTGTCCGGTATAATCTATTCCGGTGTGGTAAAAAGGTCTGTTAGGAATCAATCGAGCTGGTGGTAGGTCCCCCATGATTTGATGTTCTGATATTGGGTTATTTCTTTTACACTTGACACACATTCTTAGTCGCTTTTTTGTGACTCTGTTTCCTCCAAGAATCCAGTATTTGTGTCTTATGAATCCTGTTGTCATTTTTACTCCGCCATGGAATACAAGCTCGTGAGATTCATCTATGATAAGATCGACCAATTTCGATTGATTCGGGATTATGATGGGATGCTTCATTTCGGGATCAAGATTTGAATGCTTAAGTCGGCCTCCAACACGCAGTAATTGATTACTGTCTAGTACGGGATTGAGATTGAGGAGCTGACTTTTCTTATTTAGTGGTTCTTTATTTCGCAACCGCGATATTTCTTCGTTAAAATATTCATTTTGCACGTGCTTAATTAACATTTCTCTTGCTGTCTTTATATTCTGCAGAGTAAGAAAACATGTACGTTTTTTCTTGTAAACAACGATGTCAATAAACTTGTTGATGTAGGCTAACACTCGAGTTATTTTCCTTAAAGTGCTATATTTTGTTAATAGTTGGTTAATGACTAAATTTTCGGGGTGAACAATGACCGTATTTACTTGCTCCTTTTTTCTGAGCTCTTCGTTAATAATGCTCGAATTTCGAATCGGCATCTTATTCAATAAGTTAGGCTTATATTGTGGTAGCCAGTCGGGACCTTGCCACCACAGCGAGTGATTGGTTAGTTGGGCAGCAAGTAAACCGCGGCTTGCGCAATCTGCGGGATTTTCTTTGGATTTTACGTAACTCCAGTTACTTTTTGGGATTGTTTCGGTTATAATCCTTACACGATTTGCAACAAAGGGTTTCCATTTCTCCGGTTCGCCACTTAACCAACCAAGAACAGCTGTTGAATCAATCCAACCATAAACATGCACCTTATAGTTCGATAGGGATAGTATGATTTTACGCATAAGTTTGGACAACAAGAGAGCACCGCAAAGTTCCAAGCGCGGGATTGATTGTGGTTTTTTCAGCGGGATTACTTTCGATTTCCCTGCAATAAGGGTTACGTGGGTTTCATTTATTCTCTGTATTTTGCAATACACGACGCAAGCGTATGCTTTAGTGCTGGCGTCGCAAAAGCCATGGAGTTCAATGATATCCTTTTTCAGCGTTTGAATCCAACGAGGTATTTTAAATCGAGATATATGAGATAGATCGGCTTTAATCGTATTCCACTCTAACGCGATTTCTTGAGGGACAGGGTGGTCCCAACTGAGGTTTGATTTCCATAGTTCTTGGAACAAGATCTTAAGTTTTATTGTGACTGGTGCTAGCCAGCCCAAAGGGTCAAAAATCTTAGATATTTGAGATAAGAATTGTCTTTTTGTAAGGATATCTTGTGAGATAAATTCTATAGGATGAAAGATAAATTGATCAGTCTTTGGTTCCCATCGAAGACCTAAAGTTTTGGTTGACTCCGGTTGCTTGAAGTCAAAGTTTTCCTTTTGAGGTGCATCCAAACTATCTATTATTTCCGGTAAGTTTGATCGCCATTTTCGCAGATTAAACCCGCCAGATTTGAGGAGGCTGATCATCTCTGCTTTGAGCTGTTTAGCTGCACTCGCTGAATGTTCACCATGCATGAGATCATCCATGTAGAACGAATGTTCTAAGATGTCAGGAGCGCAACTTTGCGGATAGTTTGGCCTTTCATCGATGGCTAGTTGCTTCAGTGTCATCATGGCCAAAAAAGGTGCGGCTTTTGTGCCATAAGTAACTGTCGCTAACTGGTATTCTTTTAAAGGTTGATATTGATGATCACGCCAGATAATTTTCTGATATTTCTGATCATCGGGATGCAGCCATATTTTGCGAAACATTTTCTCTATATCCGCCGTAAAAGCGAATCGGAATTGTCTCCATTTTAAAATAAGGCTCTGAAGGTCCTGTTGTAAATTGGGTCCTCGGCACATAAGATCATTGAGGCTGTGCCCGCTCGAGGTTTTTGCCGAGGCATTAAAGACAACTCGCAATTTAGTAGTAGATGACTCAGATCGTTGTACACAATGGTGCGATAAGTAGCAGTCCGGCTGTACATGTTGTGCAATGGTTGTCATATGTCCGAGCTCTAGGTATTCAGAAATAAACATTTTATAATCACGTGCCAGCGCTGGTTGTTTACTTAATTTCCGCTCTATTTGGAGAAATCGAGCAATCGATTTTGCTTTCGAGTCGCCTATGTTTTTCTCAAAATTATCTTTGAATGGTATTTTGACGACATAGCTTCCGTCTTCCCGTCTAGATGTTGTAGACTGGTAAAACTCGATGCACTTTTGATCTTCTTCTGATATGGCTGTAGATTCATGAATGTCCTCCACTTCCCAAAATTGCTGGATCTCTTCGATATTATTCAGGATCACATTGCAATGATACGTTTTGTAGTTGCCGCTTAAGATCCATCCCAACTGGGTTTGTTGGGCAATGGGCAACATACCTTCGGATCGACAGATACCGTCCATAAGGATAGTGGAATAGATATCTGCTCCGAACAGGATATCAATAGGCCTACTTTTATAAAATTCGGGATCTGCTAGAGTTATTTGATTAAGAGTAGGCCAGTCCGGTTTCGGTAAGGTACAGCTAGGTAAATTATTTATGAGTCTATTCATTATGTAAACGTCCGTTTCAAAGATGAAATCGCTAACTAACGACGAACATTTAATGGTAAGCATGCCCTTACAGTTGTTTTCTTTATTTCCTATTCCTGAGATATAACCGTTACATTTCCGTCGCGGTAGCCTTAACAACTGAGCTGCACTTTCTCTAATAATGGATGTCTGTGATCCTTGATCTAAGAGAACTCTCATGTTGTGGTAAGATCCATCTACTGCTTGTACTTTAATTATTGCTGTGGCAAGCAAAATTTCTGAGGGTCGGTTAAGAAGCGACGGAAATGTGTTACTTTCCTGCTGCTGAGATGGTGATTTCCTAACCGTAGCTGCATTTGACCCGGATCGATGCGAGGTAAAAGATTCATGCAAGATGGTGTTGTGATCTTTCTTGCATTCCTTGCATCTTACTTCAGATAGACATTTTTTGCCTTCATGCAAATGTAAACAATTAATACAAAGCTTCAAGTCAGCAATAGTGTTTTTCCGTTCATTAGGTTGCAATTCCAATAATTTTTGACATGCATGAATTCGATGATCGTTGGTGTTGCAAATAGGGCAATGCTGGCGATAGTTAGTTTTGTGTTTGGACTTTGACGATTGCGAAACTTGATTTGTTGAGTAATTCGTTTTAGGATTTTCGTAATTTCGTTTAAAACTGGAACCCTTTAAAAATGATGGTTTGTTATTGCTGTTTGATTGAGATTGGGATGATTTTTGAGTAAATTGTCAAGCTTTTTACGTGAAGTTTCCAACATCATGAACTTAGTTTCTAAGAAATTAAGGAAATCTTTCAAGACTGGCAACTCTCGTGGGGACTTTAAAGCTTGTAAATAGTCCTCGTATGTATCTGCGTCCAGTTTTTGACACAACATACATACTAAAAAGGATCCCAGGAAGACACATCGACTCCCAGGTTCTTAATAGCATTCACGCTCTCGTATGTCGTGTCGTGAATGCGTTTTATGTGATTTGATGATTGTTGCTGGTTTGTAGGGATATTCATGAGATTATTAAGATAAGAGGTGAAGATCAGTCGCTTGTTATTATAACGATGATTGAGGATATTCCAGCATACAGATAATTGTCAGAGCTTATTTGCAGATGTTGGATCAATTTTTCGGGTTCACCTTTGATCTTGCTCTTTAGAAACTGCATCTTTTGTGCGTTCGACAATGACGGATTATTATGTACAGCTTCGGTGAATAGATCTTTGAATGAAGTCCACTTGTTGTAGTTTCCATCAAAGGTGATTATCTCCATCTTAGGAGTAGATTTTTCAATATGCGCAACGGACCACATTTTCTTATTGATGTCTTTCTTGATTTTATTATAATATTTTTCATAATGAGTAAATTGCTCTTCGTACTCGGAGTTTGATCCGCCATATTCGTTGTCCAGCTCCCAATGAAGTGGGTCAATAGCCGCCCAACGAGATTGTATGGTCTTCAAAATATCTTCAAACTCCCATTTTTCCGTAACGAGATCAAGGTCGATATTGGAAGTTGTTCTTAAGAAAGCCTTAAAGTTGGTAGCTTGCTTTTTGTAGAGAGTTTCGGCATTACACTCTTCAAGGGTAGGGGTTTTAGAAGCAGAGTGAGATGCGAGGTTCGAGTTTTGAGATTCCGTAGTAGGTTGAAACGTAAGAGGTTTCAATTCAGGGATTTGCGGTCTGTTTGCTAGAGGATTATAGTTTTGGATGGTAGTTTTAATATTGTTATATTTTTCCTTCATTTGATCGTATTGCTTTGTACTGAAATATGCATGAGATTGATCGCCGAAAGACAGCAAAGTCATATGGTTATTATGGAACTCTGTAAAGTATTGTTCCAGGGTAGCTAATCGACGACGTAAGTAATCAGAAGTCTTGCGCTCGGCACCATCCTTCTTGAAATTGGTGAAAAGCTTATCTACGGCTTCGATTAGTTGTTGTTGGGTGGCTAAAATGTCATCCATCTTACAAAGATAAAAAAGAGACCTTACTTGGGCTGAAGGCTTCTTTGGAGATCAAATGTCCTTGCGATGAGTGCAAGAACAAGCCTGGAATAACAGCGCGATAAGATGCCGCGATGCTTACGTAATACCAGGGTCAACAGGATCAGCAGTATGATGACTCGTGTGCGTCCGCAGCTCCGAGGTCAGTTAGGATCCACAGGATGATGAGGTTTGTGGAGCGTAAATCCACTGAGTTCAGTTTGCCAGGGTCTGGTTCCAAGCGAGACACTTACACAGCACAAATAGAAGGCACACGCGTAATAGTCCCGCTCCGACGGCTCGAAGGACCAATGTTTGGGGTGAGATTAAGATAAACCAAGATTAAAGATTATAAAGATAGCTATATTTCAACAATACTGATTAAACTAATACAAAGGAAAAACTATTAAAACTAATGAGGTGAATGAGATGAGATTGAGTCGCGCCCGATATGCTATCCGAAAGCGTACTGAATGTGTTTACTTAAGTAATACATAAAATAATAAATGCATTGAGCGCGGTGTCGCAATTATGCTGACAGGGTCATTATTGTTCGGTGATTGACCCGAACACTAGGAGAAAAAAATTTTGATACTTGAGTATTTTTTTGTATTTGCGACAATCGTATAATTCTTTTTGACGAACTATATTCCTAATATGAGGAACACAAAATGTTTAGAAATAAATATACTCAACTAATACGCTTTTAACAGCATCACACACTCAGAAATATTCAATTCCCTTACAAAACAAAAAATAGAATCCACACATACTTCTTCCAGCAAGTTAGAGAGATTAGATCCTATGTTTCAAACAGAATGAGTCAAACAGGGCGTCCCGTTGTCCCCAAAGATATTCTCCACTTCTTTCAGACATTCGCAGTCGAATGGGAAGAGAAGGGCATTGTCATCAGCGAAGCTAAGTAATTTTCGTTTCTCTGATGATATTGTCCTGTTGTCTCCTACAGCCACAGGACTAGAGCAAATGCTGGTTGCTCTACATATAAAAATGTTGAAGACCAAAATCATAACCAGCAGCTCCAAAGGAACGTACACGTAGGCGGACAGAATATACAATACGTCTTAAAATATATTATTGTCTACTTGGGCCAAGTAGTGTCTTTCTGGGCCAGATAAGACAAAGAAATAACGTGTCGAACAGAAAATACCTGAAAAAGTTACTGGTCCATCAAGGAACTATTTAAGGGCACTTTGCCCATATGGGCACGCTTTAGTGATATCACTAAAGCGTAAGCTTATGGACATGTGTAATCTCCTCATTTGACCTATGGTGTATACAGACTTGGTCTTTGACTAACATCCAAAAGTCTAAACTCAAGGTTTGCCAACCGACCTGGATGTCTTGTGAGTAAGGGACTGAGACCATTAGAAAGAGTGGATGGCTTTTGCACAGCAGTAGAACAATACTGGATAGCTATAATAACCAATACAATACAAAAACGAGTAAAGATTTATTTATTGGTATATTACTATTATATCAAGAAAGTCACGGGAAAGGTGAATAACACAAAATGTTGAATTTTATCATCCTCAAAGTATGCTATTTCATCACATCAATTCGACCGCTTTTGAACGTATAAAGTGCGGTAGTGAAGATATTTCTTCTTTAAGCTTAGTTTTAAGTGTAAAGGTTTTTTCTCCCAAATTCCTTAACGATTCAATGTTTTTTATTTTATTTATTTCGCGCAGTCCTTGAATATCTTCAAGATTATCTATAAACATAAGAAAAATTATTATCATATCGTAAAATATATCTAATAGTCAGTCAACAATGATCAAGATAATAATGACATACTAACTTAAAAACCCGAGATCAAAAACAACTACTTTCTCTTCTTGTTTTTCTTTAAACTTACTGATCATAGTATTTCACAGCTTTCCTACATAACTTTTTATTGTTTTATCCATGATAAGTAATTATATTTTTAAAATCAATCTTTGTTACAAAATACTGACAATCTTTGACGTGCTTTTGACGGAAACATTATGTTGCCAATTTAATTTAAAAAAAAAACTCCAAGTCGCGCTTTCGTTAGACAGACTCTAACTATAAAATACTAATACCATTCCATTTACACAAAATTAAATGTAGTATTATATGCAGCAAATAAATTGAACTAAAATGGCCATCGCTGCTATGGTTAAGCGCAGCATCTGCTTTACCGCAATTCGATTGAGCGCCAAAACATTTGTTACTGCGCAATGAAGATCGATCGCCATTTTAGTCCAATTTATATGCCGCGTACAATATGTTCTCTTTGAATAATTTTACTTTCTCGCTGGCTTCTAGATATTTTTGTGAATATTATAACTTCACAGTCATCGCCATTGAAACCCTGTCTAAACTGTTGTTTTCTATACGAAGTACCAATAAAAATAACACGGTCCAATAAAAAGAGATGTTACAAAAAGGTAATAATTTTCCTTATACCTTTTATCCGAAGTATTGGGTCTCGTCTATATTTAGATATTGAAACATATACACGGAGAATAAAATCAACGCCAAAATCTCACCGGGTATTTGGAACTAGTACTTAAATAATAATCATAATAATAATTGTTAATTATTAATGGCAACTAGGCCCAAAATATTTAGTAATAGAATTCTTATAAACTATGTTAGTAACAAATAATTTGACACACACAGAAAAATAAATAAATTAGGGTGTTTTCACTAGCTGTAGCCACGGTGCGTCGTACTTGTCCACTAACACCTTCAGGATGCTGTTCGAACTGGACCACGCCATTGTCAATATAGAATAGGTTTTTAAATAGAAGTCACAATTAAAAATTAAAATAAATATAAATAATTAAAATCACAAAACATTAAATAAAATAAAATTAAACAGTATTATCAATTTAAAAAACATCTAAATCATCATCATCAACTTTGCTACATCACATGCCTGAATAAGGTAAGTGTTTTCCAATTTATTTATTTATATTTAAGAAAGCTTACACACTAATAAAAAATATCATAATTATAATAACAAGCTACCACAATTCCGCACATATACTTACATTTACATATTTTTTTAACTGAATGACTTTCAAAATAAAGGTCTAAACTCTATCTGAAATATTCAGGTAGCAGTAAATTCACACCCTGTATATACAACGCTATCGAGTAAATAACAGTTTGATTCACACGTGGAACCATTAACCACAGTATATTTAGATATAGAAGCTCAGCTCTGTACAACGAGCGAAAATAGACTACATAAAAACACGTACGTGCGGCGACCACAAACAAATGCGCGTCGCAAGTGTGCTTGCACTCGCTGTTCGTGAAGCGTGTCTATGTGTGCGTTCGTTTAATTTCATTATAATAGAGTTGATCTTCTGTACCAATCTATTCTGTGATTAATACTTTTACATGAAATATTTCAATTGGAAGGATCAAAGGATTGTTGTACGCGATTTAGTTTTTGTTTGGTAGTCTTTAAAGCTTTATTTTTTTTTTTGTACCAGTGAAGGTATTTGAAGGTTTTACAGGTGTTTGCGTGTAAAGGATTTGGTTGAAAGCTTTGTTTCTGTCAATTTTTGTTGGTATAGGATGGCCGCAAATGAGTGATGGTTTTTTATTACGTTTTTCCGATTTTTCTGGTGGCCCGAGTGCTTTTGGTCGCTCATCCCCTTATCTCCAAGTTTTTTGACGTATAAATAAATGCGGAAAAATAAATAAAAAATTAAATGTTACCTAGCAGTTTTGGACTCGGTGGAAAGGCGTACGAAGAAGCTAATTGGTGATCCAGATCTGGTTAAGCCCAATCTACAAAGCCTTGAGCACAGGCATAGCCAGCCTTTCGGTATTTTACAGAATGCATTTTGGAGAGTGTGCGCGGGAATAACATGACTTGATTCCACTATTTTAATTCTACCATCGGACAACCCAACGAACGACGAGTATCCACCCTTACGTTGTTGAAACTTGCCTGCTGCGGTCTTCCCGTCCGATTATAATTTAGGTGTCATCAAGGCTATAGTAAATAGGCTCCTAATAAACTACTGCGCCTTACCATCGACGATTGCATTACTGCTTATCATCAGGTAGGATCGCAGTCAGCCATTAGTTTATATCAATTTAAAAAAAATCATAACTAGAGAGATTTAAAGAAAACACATGAACATGGTCGCTACGAACACAACGCACGTGGTCATGGTCATGGTGATCACAGGGTCATGTGTGTGTTGCCTATCTGTTGAATGACGGTGCTTACCACCCCAGCAGAGGAATAGTGAAAGGCTACCATGGGCACTTCAGAAATTCAGAAGTTAGTACATGGTTCCAATTGGTTTTCCTATAAAAGTAAAATAGTATCAGACTTACTGACTAAAAACCTACCCCGTTCCTTCGTTGCCTATCATACCGGGGCTGAGAAAGGCCCTTCTTCTCAGAAAATGGCCCTTGACCCCAGCAGGCTTCGACCCTGCCTGCCTGCAGCTAGCAGGCTTCTACGGTTCGGTGACAGCTCCTTGAGGCGCTCGGGAATAGTACGCGCCGTCGACGACTTAGGCTCGGTCCGGTCGGTTACCGGACGATCGGACAGCGTGCTACCCATTGCACGCCGTCCGCAAGCTCGCGCCTATGGTGGCCGGAAATAGCGTTCGGAATCCCGTTGCCTTTGCCTGATGCGGTCGGCCTCCTCCTTTGCTAGCAGCTTTGAAGACCGGTCAGCTTTGCAGCACAAAAAAAATTGTAGTCTATAAATCCGTGGATTCCACATTGTTCTCTTATTCACACTATTGTTTTGGAGTCACATGAGAGCACATGACAGGGCAGCACATCTGAGTTCACAGCAACCATGAGAAGTCAAAGATTGCGGTCGCTGTGGCCGAAATCGGCTAGATGGCATCATCATCATTGTTTTGGTAGTTATGTGTAAATTAAATGTTAGTTTTTCTATTTTTTTTATTTTGTAATTGTGTATCAAAAAAAAAACAATTCTAATAATTATGATTATTGTTTCAAAAAGGTTATTACATAGCATTTAACAGGTCTCTGGACTCCACACTAGGATTCCCTGTGTCGTGGAGTCCAGTCTCTTCCATCATAACAAATGAAATAAAATTATAACAGAAAATATTACTGTACTATTTTTCGACAAAATATATAACAAAAAGGTAAAAATTAAAAAGAATTAGTTAACACATGGCATGGTTTTTGAATATGTTATTATAGTTTTATTAAATGTATGGTTAGTTTGTTAGTTTCCTTAGTACATCCTCTGTAACGTTGTACAAGTGCTTCTAAATAAATAAATGAATGATAAAAATAAGCTATATATATTAAAATAAATAAAGCTATAAATAAATGACAGATGTATACCAAATACTTAACCAAACTTATCAACAAATCAAAGCTCAAAATGCTCACGTTCCATCTGATTGTCAAACCCCAACCTGGATATTATTCAAACGCTTCGTAAACTACACGTTAGCCGTTTAAGGGACCTAATCCTTCATGGTTTAATTAATCATCTTATATTTACTTCATGTCTTGGTGTTTGTGAGCATCTGCGGGTTATGCAGATTGCTAGGGTTCACGGTATCACACTACCTACCATTATAGAGACAAAAGTTAGTGAGTGATAGTGCATGTGTTTTTTTGTTATGTAATTCTTCACACATGAACGGCTTGTTTCAATAAAATTTGGTACACGGCTAGAGCATGTCCTGAAATAGCATCTAGCATCAGTCTGGTCGAAGGATCCTCCCTTTTCAATGGAGGTATACAATATTATTTTTAGTATATCATCATCATCATCATCATCATCGCCAGCCTTTTTAATGTTCCCACTGCTTAGACACAGGCGGAGAGGAGAAGAGAGGGAATAAGCCGTAATCCACCACGTGGTCCCAGTGCGGGTTGGTAGATGTCACATGTCTTCGAATTTTTGGTATATATGCGGTAGAATAAGCAAAACCTGAATATAGTTTGTTCAGAATCAGTAACTGAATCGATTCCAATGATTTTTTCAGCGTGTTATATTTTTTTCCAAAAAATATTTATAAAAGGTCACAAGTTGGACAACACCGACACTCAGTACAACACAGGTCACGGCACGTCATAGCGAGCATTAGGTGCCAGCGCACAGCTGGGTGCGGGAGTAAAACAACCACTTAGTCGTCCGGATGGCCCGGTGACCATGTATTTTTGCGGACAACCAGGTAACGCTGATAACTTTGTGATTTTTCATGATACACTTATAAAACTTTTGTACATAGATTATTATTTGCATAAAAATGCAGACACAGTGTTACACATAATATACTTAAGCTAATGTTGTGTAGTACGTGGCAAATGAGTTGAGCCATCTGCTACGGCTACGCGCAGCCCGCATCTCGACTGACACCTGAAAATCGGCTATAATTCTCGTCACACAAGTTGAACCATCATGATAGTCGATCTTGAGTGCGCAGTTACCGATTTTCGGGTTCCAATTGAAGTGGGGGATAGTTCATCCATAGGATACCCGCGACCTTCACCACGTCTTTGGTCAACTTTGTGGGAGACTCCCTCCCTGGGATCCTATCGATTACCGTAACGACGTCCAAAAATTTACAAATAACAGCCAAGAGTAATGTTTAACACGCTTTCTGAAGCATGGAGAAATCTCACTCCCTCACCCATCCACGGACTGACCTCAACAAGCGTTGCTTACCCTTTACCTTACGTATTTAATTGTTGTAATTTAATTGTTACAGATTCAAAAGCTCCGTTTTCATGACTCCTTTTCGTATTTCTAAATAACACTACGGAACTTCTAATCTTATACTTCCCTCTCTCAAATGTGTTTTCATGATATTCATTTTTTATTTTTATTACTTTGTTTTCTTGCTGTCATGAAAGTCGTCTAGACTGGCGCTAAAATGGACACGGATAATATTACTGAAGAGCACTTAAGGAGGTCATTTTATTAGGTAATTCTGTTGGCTATTGTTTTAAGTAGGAAGTTTGTGGGCGGACAATAGGAAGATAAAATATTGGTCTTTGATAATAAAAAATATACTCTTTATTTAATGGGCTTTTAACGGTTTGAGGTTCAAATTACAGCTTGAAATTTTTATTGCAGAAACAAAAGAAACTTCAATATTTACTAATTATTTATACTAAACCTATGTACATAAAAACTAAACTAAGAATGTATACTAGACCTAACTATGTACAAATATAAAAATATACTTTAATATCTAACATATTTCATTGTCTTTTTTTACATCAGTAAAGTACCAATCTAGGGTTACATTATGGAGGGCCAAAGTTCACGTAAAATTGCAGATTTTCAAAGGGTTTTACTGGATCAGTTAATTACTTTATGTTTTTATTTCTATAGAAGCCTAGATAATATCCACAAGATATCCAAAGTATCTGGAAAAAGAAGTGTAATTACATCATAATCACGTAAGAGTGGCTGTATGAAAATGTACCTCGGGTTGGCCACTCTTCAAGGCCTTACAAATGCAGCAGTCAATTGTTCAACCACTATCCGTGATGACATTGACGATGTTAGACTTATAGCATAGCATAGCATCAGCCTTAGAGCTTGTCTATAACTTAGAATGTAAGTCGATGTATTTCGGCTTATTGAAAGTGTCCTAAATTGAGGTACTCTAGCTATACATTGTTTTATTATTCTATAGGTACCTATGGTGTATGCAAGTTCTATTACTATAGCATAGCATAGCATCAGCCTTATAATGTTCCCACTGCTGGGACTCAAGCCTTCTCTCTAAGAGAGGGAATAGGCCGTAATCCACCACGCGGGCAGAGTGCGGGTTGGTGGATGCCACAAGTCTTTAAATTTTTGGTTCTAAGACATGCCGGTTTCTTCACGATGTTTTCCTTCAGCGTTTTGAGACTTATAATTTCAAGTAACTACAATCATCTACGGGGTCAGTTATTCAAAATGCCTGCGCTGTTTTATTAATTGAAGTATCTAATTTACCTACCCTTAATAATAATAAAAAACAAAACAAAAAATACATTTACTTTCCTTCTATTTAGAATTTATCGGCAACGGACCAGATCGGCTAAGACTTGTGAAATATGACATGGCTGGCGAAATGATCGTATTTATAAGTACACTTCTGCTTAACTCTTTGGCTTTATTAGCGCGATTGTAAGTATCAAACTGTTTTCTGAAACAAAATCTAGTCTACGTACAAGTTTTCTACTCATAAAAGTACTACCCAGTTCAAAGCTCTCTCAAACACAGCTAAAAATTAATTAAAACTATCGTACACACCCTAGGAGAATACTCGACTTGTATCCAACTCCACACGTATACTCCTATTTACAGTACTCAAAGACATCATCTTAAAACTCCAACCTTCCCACTTTACTAGTCAAATTGGTGTGTGAATAAATTAAAACTTACTACGTCTCACCTTGCAAGTAATTTTCTTAGGCTAAGTTAACTTTTCATGGATTACAAGATGACTTTCAGGATTGCTTTTCTTGTTGTAATGGTTGTTGTCAAGGGCACTCTGTGTTGCTATGATTTTTTTATGCTTTTATGCCTGCCTTGTTAAGTTTGGGTGCTTTGAAACAGCGGTGGAAACTTTATAGCCAATGAAAACAAAAGCAGCCTACCAAGGCTTTTTTTGAGGTGAGAATTCATAGAATGACTTCTCCCGCTCTAGGGCAGAGCGAGAGGGCGTGACAGACTTTTTCTGACTAAAACCCATTTGTTCCTTCTTTGTTTTGCGTTTCAGGAGCCCGGGATTTCCTTTTCGGAAGTCAACTCATGGACTCAATAAGCTTCGGCTTTGGTAGGCCCCTACGGTTTTGATACGGTTTGGGATTCCATCGGCTGGGTCGTGAGGGGTTTTTGTTCTCTTACGCGTGCATCCACCTCCTTGTCTAGTAGCCTGCCAGGCTTGTGTGATTGTTCGAAAGAGTCACCACACCGCAAAAGGTAACTGAACTTCGCCGCCCACGCCCATTGGGCGTCTCCTGCATTCATAAAAATCAGATTTATAACGGCCCAAAATAAACTGTTAGGCAGTTGCTCACATCAGACACAAGACTCGTTTGGTCAGACGATCCTCCCTTTTCAATGGAAATCTGCAAAACTATATGCTTCTAAACTAGGATCTTGAGACAAGACTGGTGTTGCACCTGAAGCAGGGGTGGACCACTACTGATCAGCAGGGGCGATCGTTCCCGTCCGCCCCACGCGATCGCCTCCACGAGGATATGGCGGTACTTAATCCTTATCTTACGGGTCATTTGCATAATGGTGACACACAGGAGTATCTTCTCACCGAATCCGAAATAGGATCCTCCCGAAACAACCGTGTCCAGTAAAGTTCTGCGGCAGGCGGTAAGTAGCATCCTGTAGTATGAATTTGGATTATAAAACAAGGAAACCGGAATAACAACTGAATTCGTGTTTGCGTCCACGTGGCACAACTGGGCTGAAATATCAAGCATTTGATGTCAGCTATTGTTTGCTAACAAGGTCACGAAACACAAAAATCTCAGGTTCATTGTGCGATGAAAGAATAAATCTCAATACAAACGAAACACTTTCTTAGTAAACTTTTCAGGAAAGATGAAGTTACGCAGATGAATCAGAAGTATCAATGATTTTTAGTGAATCAAAATCGCTTTCCATCAGGTGAGATAGCGGTCAAGCGCGAACCTATCAATAATAAAAAAAAAAAATGAGTGAGCAAACCATAATGAGTGTTTTTTTTTGAGGTGGAAAATCGCTAAATTAAAGAGAGCGTGTCGGCCTTTTACTAACAAAAGCTCATCTATTTTTTTTTAGTGGTTAAAATCATCCAATGACTTTTCCGCCATTGGGCGGAGCAAGAGATAGTGCTAGACTTTTACTGGCCTTTAGGGCTGAGCCTTCCTTTCAGAAACAGACCCTTGACCCCAGTAGGCTTCGACTGCTGGGTCCCTACGGTTTGCTGACTACTTTTTAAGGCGCGCGTGGAACAGTATGCGCCGTCGACAACTTGAGCTTTGTCCGGACGGTTACCAGACGGTTGAACAACGAGCTACTCATTAAAACACACCTATTTTATATAGGTGAGCTTCAATGGGTAGCTTGCTGTCCCCCCCCATGCATTCTAGGGCCACGATAGCTTGTTCAAATGTATCTGCAGCCTTAGCAGGCATCAGCCCTACTATACCCCTTCAGTTTTGCTGACATTTTTATAAGACACGTGTGAAATACTATACGCTGTTGTCTTAGACTTGACCTTTATCAGACGGTCAGACGGCGAGTTAACCATTGTGTTAACCATTGTCTACAAGCCCGCGTCTACAGTGACTGGGAATGTACGCCCTATGATTCTCTACGCCCGGGGCTACTCCTGTAGGGGATATTGTCTCTCTTACGGTTGCGGCTATTTCCGTCACTTTTACCCCAGTCCTACTTGTTTTGGGCTATGGCCCAAACCATAGCCTTTTGGGCTATGGTTTTGGCCAAGACCAGACAGGCGATGTCACCACTGCCGAGCATACAAAACCCTGACATCACACAATTGCTACATTTTTGGAGGATCCTCTGACCAGACGGGTGTTATGTCTGATGTATCTATTCAAACCGAGCGGAGAACTTTAATTGCACGATGCAGGATTAGTTCATATGTGACGCCATAGATATCGCTACATAGGTATATAAAAAAAAATGTACAAAGTAAGCCTTCTGAACTAAAACACGATTACGCTTAAGTGCCTTAATGTGTTTCTTATAAATAATGATTTGGTACTTCGTGCCTTCAAATTTTCGCAGCAAACGCCTTTGGCACGCTCCATTAGCTTTTTTCTTCTATAAAAAAAAGATTTCAGGTTGTAACATAATTCTGGTAAAGACCTATCATCTGTCTGGATTTTCTTTAGACCTCTAGAAAGCTTTGGGGCGTATTGAGAAACCATTATTGAAATGAAGTCTGTGAAAAAGCTGATAAGAAAATTAAAAACTCACAAATTGTGTTTAATTAAACTGTATAAAGTCAAGCTTACTTGGCAAACGTTGTTTTGCCTTATAATTTATTAGAAAAATATTTTTTTTTTTACTAAAACCACATGACAGTTGCCCTTTGCGTGCTAGCACTATGGTTTCCTTTTCAAAAATTCCCCGCGGTCCCAGCTAGCGGGTTTCAGCCTTGCTGGGCCCCTACGGTTTGCTGATATCTCTTTGAGGAGCCCGTAGATCACTAAGCACTGCTGACGACTGGGCTTGGTCCGGTCAGTTACCGGACGGCCGGATGGCAAGCTACCCATTTGATTGCTCAACGTCTGCAAGCCCATGTTTTCTTTTTATGTTCATTTGATAATAGGGGTTGGCGGAAATAAATACCTATTTAGAAAAAAAGTACTTTATTTTTTAATTTTATCTTTATAAATCGATAGTGTTTCACGTACCGAATCGACCCTCCACGGGATTAAAACACCCAAAATTTAACGGTGTACATAAAAAAATCATAAAATTCGGTCAATCCATTTCAATGGAGTTCGGTGACAAACACTGTGACGCAAGATTTTTAAATATTGGATAAAATCACAAAAAGTTTTCTACCTCAGTTCATCACTGAATTTGAAACCATCTAACCAATATGCCAGGGGTATTAAAAATTTGAAGTTTAAGATTATACGTGAATGATTAGCGGCCCCATGTTTTCCACGTTTACGTACCTAGTACAACGACTATACTATGATTTTTAATTAGACGAAGTAAAGTGACAGCTATAACAATGGTTTTTTTGACAGTTGGGCATTGTTATTTGACAGTTCGGCATAGTCCATTGCTGTCACTTTACTTCGTCTAATTAAAAATCATAGTATAATTGGTTCCACGCGCCTAAGGACGATGAGCAATGTGTAGGTATCTCGCCGGCCAGGTGTGTAATAAGAACCAAACCGTAGTCTTCGACGGCGCGTGTTGTTCCACGCGCGCCTCAAAGAGGTCAGCAAAGTCGTAGAGGACTTCTAGCAGGACCGATGCTACTACTAGTGCCACGGAATTTTTGAAAGGGTTACTTGGAATGCAATGGGGAACTAGAGGACACAAGATAGGTGGATAACAGTCTTACAGGCCTTTTCGCTCCACCCTAGAATGGGAGATATCATTTGATGATTTTTCAGCTCAAAAAAGAACCAACTCGTTTGCCACTAAGTACCTACCTAACCTTGACTTTCACAACGACATAAAACCAAGTTCCAATTTTAAATTTACATTTCAGGTGTCAACAGAAAGGCTGACACTCAAATGATACCATTTCGTTAATACGGACTCAACCCAAAACCCCCTCATTATAATTCTCTATGGCCAGTCCAAGTTTTGACATAAAAATATAGAGAATGAACTGAGCTTTAAAAAAATGTACTATTTCATAGAAAGAAACAAAGTGACAGTATTCACACTGCAAGTCTGTGGCGTTGTCCAATTAAAACTTTAAAAAACAACCGCGTGATTGCTGAACCACTCTTATACTTTCCTGCCCTGCCCTGTATTAATTTCACACCGAATTAAACTTCGAGGTTAAGCAAAGCAAGCTGTGATCGGTTCGTGAACATTTTATACTGACTCTTCTGTGTCATGAAAAGCATGTTAAATTGTTGGTAATTTTTTTTATGGTAGTTAAAATTATCCAATTACAAATCCCGTACTCGGGTGGGGCGGGAGATGGTATCAGACTCTTCCTTCATTGCCTTCGATCCAGGGCCCCGGGGTTCACTTTCACAAAACCCTTGAAACTGTTGGTTATGGTGTCGTTACGTTGCATCATCATCATTATTTTAGTCAAAAGACGTCCACTGTTGGACATAGGCCTCCCAAAAGCGTCGCCACAATGGCCGGTCCTGTGCGTCTCCCATCCATCGGACTCCAGCGACTCTGACCAGTTCATCGTTCCACCTTGTGGTGAGCCTTCCAACGCTGCGTCTTCCGGTACGCAGCCACCACCCCAGAACCTTTCAGCCCCAACGGCCATCTGTTCTGCGTGCAATGTGACCAGCCCATTACCACTTAAGTTTGGCGATTCTACGTTGCGTTAAAAGCCAGAAAACTAAACAGCAGTCTTAGCCAAGGCAGGTACTTCTTCTTGCCAAGATTGATGTCAGTTTATATTACTTAGTTAAAAGGTTGTCGAAGTCAAAATACCTAAGTAACCACTTACGTATATTTGATCCATGTAATATAATACTCCTACTCAACTGCGCCTAGTGAGACTGTAAACCCTACCCTGAAATATTTGGGAAAAGACAAGGTAGATCGATTTAGATTAATTTCGTAGACCTGTGCTGTAGACCGAAGCAATAACTGTATAAAAAGTTCATAACAACGTATACTGTATTGTTTAGTTTCTGATGAGAAAATAAATTTCTTAAACCAGAAAAACCCACCAATTTTCTTTGAAAATACAATAATTGTTACTTTGAATAGGGTACACTCACTCCATTCTCCATGTCACTGAGTTTTGAGAAGTCGCGTTAACCCTGTAATATTGTTAATAATTTACGCGAAGGTCGGGCCGTCATTTAGCAAACAACGCTTTGAATGTTAATTTATTAAGACATCTTGGAGCTGATGGCTCGTCATGACGTACTTAGGCCTCCGTCGGTTTGAAAGCGAGAAGCGAGTACCTACATACATCATTCAAGCTTTTTAAAAATAGTTATGAACTATGTATCTACTACGAAATCTGTCAATTTGAAAACGAAAGTCTGAATAGAGTATTATCAAAATGATCTTCTGGCTAAGGAAACGCTGGGAAGGATGGAAAAGAGAGGATAGTCCAAGAGGATATCATATTAGTATCCACTCGGAAAAAAAGGCTTGAAGATAAACTAATCGTAGTAGATTACAATCTAAAATATGTTTTGAAAAAATTAACTTTTCGTGTTATTACCAGTTCTGATTTTGAAGACATTATTATTAATAATAATAATAACACCTTAGAAGGCTCTCGTTAGGCGGCTGGATCAAGGGCTTGATTCAGAAAGCGGTACTCCTGGACACGGCTCGTATTGTTAGGAGGTTCCTTTCTCTGGAGCCCTGACCGCCGGTAGCTTGGACCCTGTTCCCGATACCGGTGGGACACTATTTTTTATATTTTTAAATGTTTTTTTTAATGTGTTTTTTTTTTAAAGAAATATTTAAAAATATAATTTATATGTATATAACTGAATAAATAGAATAATAATAATGTTTATTTGCCAAAAAAATTACAGTAATTTTATTGTGCTTCGGTAAGTAATAACATAAAAATACATATAATATATACAATTAATAAAAATTATAGAAGCATCTGTAGCCAAATTAAGCAAAGCCTGTATTTCAGCTAACAGAGCCATTCTCCTCAAATAGCAGTTACCTAGTTACAAAGTAATTACAAAAACACAGTAGTCACACTCAATAATTAACATTTCATTCATTTAGATTTAATTTTTTTTTATATTATAAAACATGCATTCCCCCTCTTTGTGTGGTCTGTGAGATTTGGCGTTTTGCAGATCTTTGTTAAATATGTATAATACATATTTAACAAAGATTTAGCAAGCATGAATAATTTCGAAACATTAAATACAATTATCTATAGTTCAAGCTCTCTCACTTTCTGCTGATCTGCAAATACATAGAATAATATTATCTGCTTACGTTTCAACAAAGTAGTGAATCAGCTGATCCTTCGTGGCAAAGTTCCAAGTACAGGGTCAGGTCTGCCGATAAATTATGTTTGTTTAAATATTGCAAATATTTTTGCATTGTTGAAATACTGGTATCAGAAAGTTGAATCTTAACTTAATGATAGCATAGTATAATGAGCCTTATAATGTTCCCACTGCTGTGATTCAGACTTCTTTCATAAAGGAGGAAATAAGCCACGCGCAGTGTGGGTTAATTTTTTTTTTCGTTGGCTAAAAATCATCTAATGACATCTCCCTCTCTCCGGCCTTGCGTCTAGCGGGGAATAGTGTCAGACTTTTACTGACTAAAAAACCCACCCTTTTCCTTCGTAGCCTTCGTACCAGGACCCTGGTGTACACTTTCACATTTACCCATGGCCCCAGAGTAGGCTTCGACCCTGCTGGGCCCCTACAGTTTGCTGACAACTCCTTGAGGCGAGCTGGGAACACACGGAACAAATTTTTTTCTGAATACACAAATAAATTACGCTTTCATGTCTTAACAGATTTGGATAAAACTTGGCGCACGTTAGGGCATCATAAAGGCCTACGCAGACCGGAATTAGTAAGCCTTATATTTTTACCAATGGACATTCAAACATATCGAAATAGAAATACGACATAAATTCTTCTTAATGATCCCGTACCATTAAAAGGAATATTATCGCACGGCATTGAAAGACGCATCACGGAGCGATGCCGTTGTGCGCTGTGGTAGGCAATAGCATGCCAAAGGATGCCAGCACTCACCGACACTCTATCAAACGCTACTTATGACTGAAATGTGTATCACGTAGCAGAACCCGTGACATACTTCGTATACGTGACGCGGCATGCCATGGCAAGGCGCTGGAATGCCGCAGTGCTAGTGTGCTCGTATAGAGACAAAACTATACACGCACGCCATATAACTCTGTCTCTTTCTCATACCTAGTTTTTGACCATTAAAGATACCATGATACGGTCTTCGTACTGATCCGTAGAATAACAAAATTAAGTTTTTTTTTTTTTTAATTTTAGTCTCAATCTATTTAGTTTCAAAGTAAATCTAATCGGTGTCCCCCACAAATTAACTTACAAAACACTAGTAAAAAGCTGTCAGCCACCCCAGATTCTTATTATCATTCTTTCATATTTGCAATCTTTTCACAAAATCGGTATATTTCCCCTCCCGAGCGACCCCCAGTTTTCTCATTGACAAGACCAATCAACTCCGGGCCCCTAAATTTTCTCAAAGTTATATAGAACCCTGATCTTTACAGGATATGAGCAGATAAGGGCGACACATGATGTCAATATCGAAATCTTAATATTACTCTGAAAATGTTAAAAGCGTATTCTGATAAATCTTGGCTCATGTCGTTTTAGGAAATTGGATCAGAGTTTGATTCATTTTTTCGCTTTAATGTTTCTTTCTAGCTTTTTTCGTAGCAATTTTACTGATAAAATTACTTTTAACACTATTTTATGATTGCGATTGTCGTAAAGACTGCCTCGTTGGTTTTGTGGTTGCAAGCGCGATCCTGGGTTTTGTTTAACATTTTGTATGGATTTTATTTGATGAATCATGTTTCCCACGTGTTTTCTTAAAGTAGGTATATTTAAGATTCATTTTTCAAAGAGTACTTTCTTTGTGGTTTGCACCTTTTCCTTAACCGTTTTGCGACACTGTTTTGCAGTATTTTTAATAATCACAGAAACGATTCGCGACTTAGACAAAAATTGTTCTTGGATTATTCTATTGAGAATTACTCTTGTACAGCCCGGTTTTTTTTTATGGTAGGTAAAATCATCCAATGACAAATCCCGCCCTTGGGTGGGGCGGGAAATAGTGTCAGTCTCTTACTGACTAAAAACCTACCCTTCCATTCATTGCCTTTGTCCCAGGGCTCGTGGTGACATTCTTACATAACCTTTGGCCTCAGTAGGCTTCGGCCCTGCTGGACCCCTACAGTTTGCTGACAACTCCTTGAGGCGCGCGGGAATAGTGCGCGCCGTAGACGACTTGAGCTCGGACCGGTCTGTTACCGGACGGACGGACAGCGAGCTACCCATTGCCCACCGTCTGCATCTCTAGTCGTGTTGGATTGTGGTCCCATCGGGCTATGACAGTGAAGGAACAGAGAGTGCATCTGTGTTTACGTTCACATTTGGGCCTGTAATATCACCTGCGTAATTGTTTGCTAATCAACTTTGTAAGTCGTAAATAAATTAATTTTGTTGAGAGTGTTATTAATGGAACTGCGTTCAAAACACGCAATTGCGTTCAAAACACGCAATTGCAAGTTTTAAAATAAGAAGAACATACTTAGACATTTCACTTTCATGATTATGTTTTTTAAGAAGACCTTGGTCCTCACTAACCGACGATGAAAGAAACAAACGCGAATAGTAATACCTAAATCAAAAAATGTTCCCAATATACATACATATACGTGAAGGTGTCCTCGTGGGAGCGATCTGCGATAGTGATGTCTTGGTACAGGCCATGGTCCGAAGCAAGGACTGGTAGGCGGTCGCCTTCTTCTGCGAAGCAGTAATGTTAGCAAAGGAGGAGGCCGCACGCGTGAAGCAACCGGCCTCACGCCCCAGCCGTTGGCGCCGCCGGGATTCCGATCCCAGTTTCCGGCTCACGTAGGCGCGGGCTTGCGGACGGCGAGCAATGGGTAGCTCGCCGTCCGACCGTGCGGTAACCGTCTGGACCGAGCCCAAGTCGTCGACGGTGCGTAGTGTTCCACGCGCGCCTCATGGAGTTGTCAGCAAACCGTAGGGGCCCAGCAGGTTCCGCCCTAGTAGGCCCAGGTTTCGCCCTAGCCCTAGTAGGCTTCAACGAGGCCTATTAGGGCCTTGGATTGTTTTCTGAAAGGAACGTTTGGACCGGTTATGAAAGGCAAAGAAGGAACAGGAGTGGGTTTTTAGTCAGTAAAAGTCTGACACTATCGCCCGCCCCACCAAAGGTGGCGGAGGAGTCATTGGATGATTTTCCCACCGAACAAAAATAATAGATACGTGATGGTAATTTTTATTGTACAGAGTTATTGATCAAAAATGCAATCAAAACTCTGTATCACACACACACTATCACACAATATCGTCTAGTCCCAAGCTAAGCAGAGCTTGTGTTATGGGTACTAGACAACTGATAAACATACTTATATATTTCTAAATACATACATATTATAGATAAATTACACCCGGATACAGAACAAATGATCGTGCTCATCACACAAACATTTGTCATGGATGGGAATCGAACCCACGACCTCCGGTATAGCAGTCAGAGCCACTAACCACTAGACCAACAGGTCAGTCAATGTCAGTCAGTCTGTATGAGTGTATGAGAGTCTTTGCTTTTTTAATGTAACAAACACAGACCGGTAATCAAAAGGATCGTTTATATAATAAAAACCAAAAGAAACTCAACTTCGAGTAAATTTTCTCCTTGACGGTCATTTGAATGTCGACTGAATCCTAATTTAGCCCAACCAAAAGAGTCTTTGAAAGGTCAAAAAGCTCTTGGAGTTACAACAAAGTAAAGTTTGTCCAACGAAATTCTCATAGTTATTCCGTAATTTCAGTTTCAAATTATTCGAAGCAAGCTAAATGTTGAAATAATACTATTTAATTGGACCAAAGCTAGAACAACTTCCCGTAAAGACTTAAGGCGCGTTCAGACGCGTAAACTTTAAACGTGCGTTTGACGTGCAGTAAGTTTTTGACCCGTAAGTATAACGAGTGTGTTAGAAATATTTATCAGCCCCCCCGGCCAAGTTACAATCGTTTCGTTTTGCGTGGACGCTTGGAGTTGGCCATGACCCTACTCCTCCTAAACGAATTGGGGGCGTGACCAACTTCAAGCGTTCACGCAAAACGAAACGATTGTAACTTGGCTAGGGGGGGTGGTTTTATTTTTATGTAACACTAATTTTTGCTAGATACTTCGAACACGTGAAAGTTGAGTTTACCAGTTGGTTTGGTAAACTCTTGAGCCCCGATTTGATCTCCTGAGGGGAATTAAAAAATATATTTTCTTACTCTTAGTATATATGATAAAAGAAATCTGTACGAAATATGTAATCTCAATCTTAATAATATAACGAATCTCTGTTCGTCAGCGTTTTAGGTCTAAGGGGTTTTTTTATGGTCGGTAAAATCATCCAATGACGAATCCCGGTCTTGGGCCGAGCGGGAAATAGTGTCAGACTCTTACTGACTAAAAACGTACCCCGTTCCTTCGTTGCCTTTTGTACCGGGGCCAAGCCTTCCTTTCAGAAGCCGACCCATAACCCCCCTGTCTTAGGCTTCGACCCTGCCTGCTTGCAGCTATCAGACTGGGCCTCTATGATTTGCTGACAGCTCCTTGAGGCGCGCGGGAACAGTACGCGCCGTCGACGACTTGGGCTTGGTCCGGTCAGTTACTGGACGGTCGAACAGCGAGCTACCCATTTCTCGCCGTCCGCAAGCCCGCCAAGGGGTTAGGCCAGGACCATTACTGAGTCAATGAGTGACACAGGACTTTATCTTTTATCTATATAAAAAAAAATGATAAAAGCGAAATACCACTCACTGATTAATCACGAAATCTTAGAAACCATAACACCTACAAACTTAAAATTAGGCAGATAGGTTCCTTTAAGGGTGTAGACAACTGCTAAGAACGGCTTTTACGAAACTCCACCTTTGAGGGGGTAAAACGAGGGTTGAAAGTTAGTATGGAGAAACAGATTTTGACGCCGGCGACGCCGCTGGCAGAAGCTTGTAAATCTATATACATACTCGTACTTGCTGTCCTGGCAAACTTCGCACCGCCTTATAGACGATTTTTTTAGTAAATTTTCCAAAATTTAGCACCGTTTAAACCTTCCCTGGACTATCACATATATTTAAAGACCAAAAGTGACCGAATCGGTCTAGCCGATGTCGAGTTTTAGAGAGAATAACGAAAGGCTATTCAATTATATATACACCGTTAAATTTTGGTCGTTTTTATCCCGTGGAGGGTCGATCTGGTACATGAAACACTATCGATTTGTAAAGATAAAATTAAAAATTAAAGTACTTTTTTTCTATAAGTCGAATTAAAATACGCATATACGAAATTAATTTCTTTAAGTAAATGGGTCAATGACCTTGTAGGTATTTGTCGGTCGTTGCGTACTTACTACCTACAGTTCATTGGCCTCGCTCAGCTGATGTTTACTTAAAAAAATTAATTTCGTACATGCGTAAATTAATGCATGTTTAAAAAAAAAGTAGTTTATTTTTTAATTTTATCTTTACAAATCGATAGTGTTTTTACCGAATCGGCCCTCCGAGGGATTAAAACGACCAAAATTTAACGGTGTATATATACAAAACACAAACAAAACTGACTTACTAACATCAAGGTACAGCCGAAACTATACTGCGACTAGGAGTATGAAATTTTTCACAAGGGTTTCTTTTACGACGTAGGCAGGCACTAAAAAAAGTTTTTCCGAAATTCTCCCTACAGGCATGAAACGAGGATCCAAAGTTTGTATGAACCTACTAACACGCGAGCGAAGTCACTAACAGAAACTAGTACGACAGATATAATAATAATCATCATCATCATCATCATCAGCCTTTTAATGTTCCCACTGCTGGGACTCAGGCCTCCTCTTTAGGAGAGGGAATGGGCCGAAATCCACCACGCGGACCCAGCGGATTTGTGGATGTCACATGTTTTCAAATTTTTTGGTTCTAGGACATGCCGGTTTCCTCACGATGTTTTCTTTTACCGTTTTGAGAGCAGTGGTGATGATATAAATAACTCAAAGCAATGCGCCTGGCTGGGTTTGAATCCGCGACCTAAGTCGGGGCCGTTACCACAGATATAATAGTAGTAACCAAATCTATATCCGGCTTTTCTTGAAAAAGCTTTTCGCAGGTAGAAAGTCATATTTTCACTAAATGCCACAGGCTACTTATTTGCCCAAAAGCACACAAGACCTGTGTGATAACCCACTGGAACGAATACTGTAGTATTTACGAGTAAGTTTGAATGCTTCATACGCATATCCTGAGTCTACTTATCCGTTCCATCGTATTGATGGCTTCATGTTCAAGTCTCTCTTTGTTTGTTGCCAACTGTTCTACATACGGTATTGACATTGGCTTGTAGAAAGCAAGCACAGTCGCCCGTGCACTTGACTGATTCTTCTTCAGGTTAACTGGTTCTGAAATGGAGATACGATGACGTGAGGTTGTTTACCTATTTTTTTTATGGTGGGTAAAAATCTCTGAATAACTGAAAACTTACTGACTAAAAACCTACCCCGTTCCTCCTTTGCCTTGGTTCCAGGGGCCCGGGGTTTATTTTCACATAACCGTTGGCCCCAGTTTGCTGACAACTCCTTGAGCCCCGCGGGAACAGTGCGCGCGAACAGTGTGCACGTAAACGACTTGGGCTCGGTCCGATCTGTTACCGAACGGACGGACAGCGAGCTACCCATTGCCCGCCGTCCGCAAGCCCGCGCCTACGGTGGCCGGAAAGGTGAAAAATCATCTAACGAATTTCGATGAAACTTAGTAGGTTACATGGGTAGATCATATCCTGCAATAGCTCATGGGATACTTTTTGTCCTAGGAATATATTTTCTTAGGATATTTTTCTACTATCCCGCGGGCAAAACTACTGGCAGCAGTTAGTAACGATATATATTAGAAATACATACCAACACTCGACGCCAAACAAATGAGTTGCCAATATTTCGACTCGTCTCTCGTTCGTTTCCTGAGCAATTCTATACGTTGATATCTTTAATTTCCTCATTCGACCGTCCTCGGGGTCACTTTCGTTTTAAAAGGTTTCAGCTCGCTATGTTTCTGATAGAGTTGTGTGATACACGATTTTTTGCCGAAACCGATACTGTAGCCAAATTTTCGGCTCATGTTTTAGTTTTAACTGAAATCGAAACTTCTAATCGCTTTATGATTTGAAATGTAATATGATTTGAGTTAAGAACTAGTCAAAGAGTTTATACGATGATATCTCCCGACCTTGGGCGGAGCGAGAGATAGTGTCAGACTCTTACTGACTAAAAACCTACGCCGATCCTTCGTTGCCTTTCATGCTCGCCGTCCGCGAACTTGCCAAAGGGATCACTTTTTAGGTTCAAGAGTTTAATCTGTAGGTTGACCGTAACTTTGGCTGCAGGAATGTTCGAAGGAATTACTGTGGCCCTGGAACGCTAGAAGCAAATGAAGGAACAAAGGTAGGTTTTAGTCCGTAAAAGTCTGACACACAATCTCTCTTCATCTAGAGCCGGAAAAGTCGATGCGATATTTACCCACCTCAAAAAAAAACCAAGTTTGACGGTTGAACTCATCAGATATCTACATCGTCTTTAGAAAAGACTAGCAATGCTAGTTTCAACTAAACTGAAATTTCGGCCAGTTTTTAGCCGAAATCTACACTTTGGCCGAAACCGGTTTTTCAGACAGAAATCGTAAACTTTACCAAAATTTTGGTTGATCTCTAAAACTTGGTACGTTTGTACTACCTTATATTTGATGAAGGTAAGGGAAATTGGTCTTTTACATTCTCATCATCTTTTATTCAGAGTTTTTCTCTTGTTTCGCGTGTGTTTTATGTCAATATTGGTAATGTGTGGAGTGATGAGTCTAGAGCTTTTGAATCCTTTTATCTTTTGTTTTTTAAAGGATACACTTTTAATTTTAGAAACTGGGTTATTTCATACTTTTGAGGGCAAATTGCAACAATGAAACTGAATACCATCAGCTTTCGCCTTCGAGCGAATTTTGAATAGTTCTTGTACGAATTAAAGCAAACGTTAAAATTAATTTGTATCAAAATTGAGTACACGCCATCTGGTGACGTAACTGAAAACTACCTTTTCCTTTTACGCGGTATAAATGACGAGGTAAAACGCTTGGGTCAGTTTTGAGCTAAAACTAAATAATTTCGAGGTTCTATAGTAATAGAAGGAAAACATCGTGAGGAAACCGGCATGTCCTAGAACTAAAAATTGATATGGGACATCCACCAATCCGCACTGGGCCCGCGTGGTGGCGGCCCATTAACCTAACCTAACCTAACCTCTCCTAGAGAGGAGGCCTGAGTCCGAGCAGTGGGAACATTATAAGGCTGATGCTATGCTATGCTATAGTAATAGAACTTGCATACACCATAGGTACCTATAGAATAATAAAACAATGTATAGCTAGAGTACCTCAATTTAGGACACTTTCAATAAGCCGAAATACATCGACTTACATTCTAAGTTATAGACAAGCTCGTTCATAGAAACTATTTGTCACATTATTGAAACGTTAAAACAAAAGTTCGCTGCAGCGCTAAATTATCATTATGACGTCTAACAAAACTTTTAAGGTTAGTCAAGGTGTTTAGCATACAGTACACGTAAGTCAAACAAAGTGATTGTATGGCATGCCTAATCTAGTGCGTAGTACATATATATCGATGCCAGAATACGTCTTGCATACATTAGAACCTCCTCCTTTTTGACATCGGTTTAAAATTCGCGATATTATTCATTATTGTTATGAAGGGGCGCGCCACAATCGAGGCGATAAGGCCCATCCTTGAGGCGTGGCTGGAAAGACCTCACGGCAGTCTTAACTTCCGCACGACGCAGGTCCTAACGGAACACGGAAAGTTTGCCAAGTTCCTGTTCCGGATTCGTGCGGAGGATTCGCCCGGGTGTCGCCACTGTGCGGAACACCCGGAGGACACGGTGGAGCATACTGTAGAGGTGTGCCCCGCCTGGGCGGAGCATCGCCGTGTCCTCGTGGGGGCAATCGGCGGCAGCGATCTCTCTCGCCGGGCCTTGGTTCAGGCCATGGTCCGTAGTGAGGAGGGATGGCAGGCGGTCGCCTCCTTCTGCGAAGCAGTAATGCTAGCAAAGGAGGAGGCCGACCGCATCAGGCAGAGGCAACGGGGCGCTCGCCCCAGCCGCCGCCGGGATTCCGATCCCGATTTCCGGCCACCGTAGGCGCGGGCTTGCGGACGGCGTGCAATGGGTAGCACGCTGTCCGATCGTCCGGTAACCGGCCGGACCGAGCCCAAGTCGTCGACGGCGCGTTCTGTTCCCGCGCGCCTCAAGGAGCTGTCAGCAAACCGAAGAGGCCCAGCCTGCTAACTGCAGGCAGGCAGGGTTGAAGCCTGCTGGGGTCAAGGGCCGTTTTCTGAGAGGAAGGCTCAGCCCCGGCACTATAGGCAACGAAGGAACGGGGTAGGTTTTTAGTCAGTAAAAGTCTGACACTACTTCCCGCTCCGCCCAAGGGCGGGATTTGTCATTGGATGATTTTACCTACCATAAAAAAAAAAAAAAAAAAAAAATATTGTTATGAAAATATTGACATGACTCTTAAACGCGGTTTAATATGCTGATAGTGATTAGTTTCAAAGTTAAACTCACTCCTAGTCTACAAGAGAGAGAAAAGTTTAAAGTTAGTTTGGTTTTCTTTTCTTAAATAATTAAAGAGGGCCACTTTTCCCAAGTCTCCGCTGTCAAAATTCACTTCAGGGAAATCCAAGTGCCCTTGAACTTTGAGCCAGTAGACAATCAGGCTCCTTCGCATTTAGGTTATAACAACTTAGAGCACATTTTCATACCATCATTCATGACTTACTAAGCTCTACAACGATGCATAAATCTGAATACACATTACCCACAGTATCGTAAATTTCTTACTGAAGATTTGATTACATAAACCGTTCTACTCCATGAACGAACTCAAGTATCATTACACGATCTACCCACAAAAGCTGTGGCCCAAAAATCAACTTTAAAATATACCGTTTGTTGAAAAGATTAGCTCTATCATCCATAGCCTTGAGGCTCGAATCTCGAAGAAATTTTTAGAAACACTTTGGCAAAATTGTTCGGAAACGCAGGCGTGTCAGAAAATTTACATTTTATTAATCTTCAAATGAGGAGAATCTTCCGATGAGTTCCGTGGAAAAGAAAAAAAAAACAATTTGAAAGCTCGGCTTCGAAGATTGGAACCGTCCTCTTTCATTGATGAAATTTCGCTAAAGAAATTCTATAAAATTAAAGTTGACGTTTCGGAGAGCGAGGAGCGAAACGATCCTGCCATAATTCAAAGTCTTGGTCAAATATTTCATGTTCAGACATTTTAAAAGTTTTAAATGACGAGTATGTATTTCAAAGACCCGTATGAATTAATTATGTCAAGTAGGATTTTTTTCGGTGTCGATTTTGACTTTGATGTAGGGTCGCTGAAGAATTTTAATATTGAGAGAAAAATGTGATGTAATGAGGTACCTACATCCTTAAAATTAATTTAAATTTACCAAGGTCATTATAATATTTCTCAAATTATATTTTTGAAGATTAGAGATTTATTTTTGCCTGTGGGTCTCCATGGGCACTTGGGCATAAAATATCAAAAGCAAGTGCACGGTTTGAACAAAAAATCGACAAGAAACTCCTTGGTAACTGTTTTAAAACTATATGTTTTTTTATATATAATATTTCTGTAGTGAAAGGTAAAATGTTAACTGGATTGGTTTAAATCCAGAAACTGACTTGGGAATTAAATCTAATTAAAAATGGCGGAACTATCTGTTACTTTTCGATATCATCTATAATATTAAAAAAAATCGCTGAATGTGTTGCTAAGCGTACATCTCGAGAACAGCTGAACCGATTTCGCTAATTCTTTTTTGTTGTGTTTTTTATGGTCAGGAGAAGGTTCTAATGAAAAAAAAAAATAGAGTAGAGTAGGGTAGAGTAGAGTAGAGTAGAGTAGAGTAGGGAAGAGTTGGGTAGAGTAGAATAGAGTAGAGTAGGGTAGAGTAAATAGGCAGTTGATGGGACCGGAGGTGCGGGCTAAAGCTAGTGTATTGATATTTTTTCCATGTTTACGCTAAGTATGTCTCCAATTTTTGATAGTCTATTAACTTTCACATGTGTTATTGGCAAAATTGTGGTGTCTCTTCCACAAAAGCCATTAAAATGAAGAGTTGTACTTTTTTCGACGGTTTAACTTTCAGTCAGTAACCTTCCTCACAACAACAACGCTCACATAATCTATAATGTTGCATAATGAGTTCCACATAATCCTCCAAACACCAACATTTTGAGCTTACCATAAACTTAGCTAATTAAACTTTGGACCCAACTGTGGTCCTTTGGGTATCCCCTGTGAGCACACGGAACAAATATTTAGTAACAGAAGGTTGACTTCATACAAAGAGCGAAAATATGCGCGCACACACACATAGACTTACATTGACAGTAATCACAAACCAATGCTACGATTTGAGAGCGCTTGCACTCACTGTACTTGAAGCATGTCGATGTGTGCGTCGTTCGTTGTATGAAGCTTATCTTCTGTTATTATGAAGAGTCCAGTATTTTGGCCTGACTGATTGGTTTTCAGTTGAATCGTTCCGCGTAGAGGACCTTTTGAGTTAATTATGGGAGTTGCTTTGTTGGCAAAACCTTCTATCTGTATGTATAATAATGGTCAACTCTGGAGGTATATAGAACATTAAAATTAAATCAAAATCATTGTTAAATTAATAGTAAAATATAAGAGATTTGAAAAGATTGTTTTCGATTTCTTGGTTATTCTTTGCATTAGCGCTTCTCTTATGATCTTCCAATACTCTAACGAGAAAATCACTCATAGACAGGGGCCTATGAGTGAGTTTCTCGCTACTATAGGTCCGTTCTACGTCTGTCTGGAGGGTATCTGTCTGCACAGGTATGCTCTCCTCTGTGTAGCGACATCAGTCGTGTAAAGGAGGTTCAAATGACCTAGTTTCGTGTGACGGTTAGTTAAGTATTCTCCCCATGGAAAATACTACTTAGTTCTTAACTGCGACCTCAACATAATTTTGGCAAAAGACTAGGCAAATTGACTGACAGGTGAAGAAGATGTATTGACCGGGAAGTGTGTCAAACCATGACCCAAAAACATATTTTTTACACACACCCGTAGGTATATTGTTTTGCCAAAAAAAAAAACCATTTCTCCATCTTCGTTTTCGTCATACTCTGCTCCCTTTCATTGTGTAATGGCACATAAATTATATATGATTGATCGCTCTCCCGTTACCCACATCTAAATACCGCTCCATATTTTGTTTACACAATATAATCATTATTACAATATTTTTTGTCGTATGATATAAGCCATTATTTTTGTTAGAATACAAATCATTTGTTTTTGTTGAAATATGTTACTTTTTGGGAGAATTGTGGTTGTTTTTTTAGATATTCTTTCTATTGTTTTGATGATAAGTTGCTTTTATACAAGCTCGTAGGCGGTGACATCGAAAGGGTTATCATTAGGGACTTTATTAAGGTTTTGTGATGAATGGATGTAATCAAGGATATATCACTCAGGCTTTACGCCGAGTAGATGATACAAGCTCTTTTTAAGTTGAAGCTTTATTAGTGATCATGATTGTTAAATAAAACCAAAATGTTTGATTGACCTATGCCACTTAAATATGAAGTGGTAAATTCCAAACATTAATCAATATCATTAATTCATTATCTTCAGGTAGATCTTTAAAGGATTTTTTTAATATATTGTTTTTATTTGTTTGTGTGTGTGTATATTATTGAGTTGTCTTGATAGTAGTTAGTTTTGTATTAATAGTAGGCACTTTACCTTTTTGCTCGAATTTAAAATAAAACAAGTGCCTCCTTCTGTTTAGTGCTTTGCAAAATGCTTTCCCGGTATTTTTTGAAAATTTTATAATACTTTTTCCAATATCTTGAAAATTAACAAGGCTATACTGTATGTGCCTATATTTACATGGAATGTGGTTAATACTTTATGGAATTTTATAGTGTTGTAAATTATTTAATCCTAATCCTGAGTAATAATTTCTATGTTTGTTGTGTGAATGTTTGTAACAGAAAAGAATGAAAAAAAAATCATGTTTATTTGGCACAGCACATACAACGTTATTGTTTTTTCTTTTAAAATTTTCTCCATTGTATGTCTGTTTGCCAAATAAACATGTATTTTTTTCTTTTTTCTTTGGTTTCTTTTTTCCTTTCTTATAGTATGTGGCGTGACCTTTTCAGCCAAATTCTTATATACCACAAAAAAACCTACACCAAAATACGCTATTCAAATTCTACCACACATAAAGAATATACACCCACCATCCATTGTGACATATAGTCCATAACGTCAACAGAACAGTAATGTCTATTTATTGTATTGAAATAACATGAGAGGGAAGAAAGATGTCCCCTGTTATAATGTTTGTCTCTCGCCTGATTTAGAGGCCAAAAATATATCCAGGAATATATTTGTGGAGGACTATATTGTAACATATGGTTTTCTTTATAGAGAGAATTGGAAATTATGGGCTAGGCTTGGCTGGTAGTAGATGTAGTGTTATGTTAGGTTTTATGTCTAATATATAACGGTGAAGGAACACATTGTGAGGAAATTGGCATGTCATAGAACAAAAAATTCAAAGACGTTACTTCCACCGATTTGCAATGAGTCCGCGTGGTGGATTACGGCCGATTCCCTCTCTAACATAGAGTTTACCCTTTTGCACGTAGGAGGCCTCTCACGAATATGGTGCAGGTATATCCCGCTTGGGTGGATCACCACTGTGTCTTTGTGGAGGCGTTTGGTGGCGGTAACCTCTCGCACCGAGCCGTGGTTAAGACCGTGATCCAGAGCGGAAAGGAATGCAATGCGGTCGCCTCGTCAGTAATGCTAGCGAAGGAGACGGCAACACGTGTGAGCGAACGGACAGCCTCGCCCTCCACCTGCCATGACAGGACGCCAAGCAATGAGTAACTCGCCGTTTGGCCGTCCAGAAACCGTCCAGACCGAGCACGAGTCATCAGCCCGAGCATCAGCAAAACTGTTCAGGCCTCAGCAGGGCCTAGACTCGTTATTGTCGCGGAGAATTTCTGAAAAGGAAACCTGTGGTCTAAGAATGAAAAGGGTAACTAAAGGACACAGATGTGGTTTTTGTCAGTAAATATCTGACGAGCTCTTCCGTTCTACTCTAGAGCGGAAGAATTCATTGAAGCATTTCCCACCCGAAAAAAAATTGTTAACAAACATTGTTTTAATGGCAATGTTCAACTTTAAATTATAAATTAAGTATATAATGTGTGTGTACAATATTTTTTTGAATCAAAAGTAATTGTAATTTCGTATTAGTAAGTTTGTTAACATGTTATTTCCATTTCTGTTTTAAAAACTGGTCCACTCACAAAGTTGTAAATTAATTATTTGGATGTTACAACGTATGAAAAAAATTATACTTAAAGATTACTAGGACGTTTTTAATACTAAATTTAAATCAAATAGTAACACGTTTTTAAATTACACAGTTTTCTTTTTAGAACTTAAATAATTTCTAAGTTGTGTCCAAAGCACACACAGTTTGAAGCAGGCAATTTGATGCAAAGAACACTTAACCAACGTTAAACAAAATAAAATCCTTTGTTTTAATAAGATTTTTTGAATACTTTACTACATAATTTAAAGTAAGTAATCTTAATTTTAACTAAAATATACATCTTTATTTTGACAACTTACAGAAAAACTGACATTTTACACAAAGACTTTATTTTTAGAATTCACAATTTAAGTTTAAAGATTTAGAGAGGTCTTAAAGAAGTGGTGAAGACGGGCTGTTTGCAGTGTCTCAACGAATAATGAATAAAATAAAGAATAATGAACGAAAAGACACTGAAGAATACAAACATTGAGCAGCTATATTCTGGCGACTGCTCGAGAGAACTCTCGACTACTTGGAATGTCTGATGAGAAGTCTAGTTCTCATCAGGCAGTCTTCAAACAGTGGCCGCCGAGTAATAACAGCCCCGAATAACGTGTTGTAGGTCTTGAGTTCAAACCCAGCCAGGCGCATTACTTTGTGTAATTTATTTCATCACCACTGCTCTCGAAACGGTGAAGGAAAACATCGTGAGGAAACCGGCATATCCTAGAAAAAAAAAAGTTGAAGTCATGTTACATTCACCAACTCGCACTGGGCATGTCCTGAGTCCCAGCAGTGGAAACATGAAAAGGCTGATTATGCTATGCCATGCTATTCTATCAAATAACATAAACACACACATTTTTATGAAATAGCAACTCCAGCCAGCGGCAATGGCTTCCTTCACGTGAAAGTAAAAAATTGTCGCAAGTAAATATACTCCTGGAATGAAAAGAATTCTAAGTGCTATTCCAGGACATTGTCTACCCGTATACTAAATCCGTTCAGGCGTTCGAACATCAAAAAACTTACGTTTATCATCATCATCATCATCATTTCAGCCGAAAGACGTCCACTGTTGGACATAGTCCCCCCAAGTGTCACCACAATGAACGGTCCTGTGGATCTTGCGTCCATCAGATTCCGGCAACCCTTGCCTTGTTTTGTTTTGCCAGGTAATCGGTCCATCTTGTGCAGCTCACCGAGTATTCTACATTTTTCAATGTTCAAATCACTGATTAATGCACTATATTCATCAAACAGTGTTGGGGACACAGGCTCAAACACAGATAAGAAAAAGTCGGAAAACATATTACAGACAACATCAGGATCACTTGACTTGACATTCTGATACTGCATCATGGACGGAATACCTGAATTACTTTTACGGTTGGAGATATAAGACCAAAAGTGTTTGATGTTAGTAGTAAGATTTTCCTCAACAGACTCAATATAACTAGAGTAACAGGTTCCACACATATATACACACATATGTATATGAATATCGATGCAAAGGTTGTTTGTTCGATTCCCTGTGACATACCATTTTTTTCTTTTTTCACTGTCATCACAAATTGAACACAAGTAACGATGTGGAAAAAAGAACCGGCCAAGTGCGAGTCGGACTCGCGCATGAAGGGTTCCGTACCATTACTAAACAACAGAACAACAATAAAATAGGCCAAAAATGGCGTTTTTTGTATGGGAGTCCCTCTTAAATATTTATTTTATTTTGTTTTCAGTATTTTTTGTTATAGCAGCGCCAGAAATACATAATTTATGAAAATTTCAATTGTTCAGCTAGGTTCTTGAGATACAGCCTGGTGACTGACAGACGGACAGAAAGCGAAGTCTTAGTAATAGAGACACTTTTTTACCCTTTGAGCACGAACCACGATTATATCTCTGAAGTTTACCTACTCTGTGCATTACTATAAGTATATAGTATTACACGCTAAATTCAACTTAGCAGTGCAGACTAATAAAAAGCGTTATTGTCCAGCATAATTCGCAAATTAAACAAATCCACTAAATTCATTGCCAGAGTTAAATAACGACGTACTTTGTTGGTATAAAACGACTGTTGGTTGAATACTTTGACCGAAGTATTTATATTTAATACGCAATATAAACTGAACTAGCCTTTGTTAAAAAGGTCTTGAATAAGCTTGAAATGTTCCTTTAATTATGAGATTTGATATTTAACTTATTATGGCTTTGAAATCTGACGTATTTTTAAGTTGATTTATTATCGACGCGGAAAGGACTTTTGTTATATTGCTAATGTATTCTTCATCTGTTTCGGTAGGTACCTACTTAATTAAATGTAAACAATTTCCACATGTCTTCTATCTAAAACTTGACTAAAAATATTTAAAAATTATTTATAATTAGCTATTTACCTAAACCGATGTTTTTTTTTTTATGGCAGATAAAATCATCCAATGACAGATCCCGCCCTCGGGTGGAGAGGGAAATAGTTGTCAAACTATTGTCCCTATACATTGGATTGTTAATTCAATGTATCCTATTTGGATGTTCGTCGTTGCGGCAGCGCTGCGTTTTCTTAGATAATAGAACCATATAATGCTATTCAGACGATTAAGTTATACTAGACTCTCTAACCTCATCGTAATTACAAACTAGATGTTGAAAACAAAATAGCCAGTTTTTTTTTTCTCATCATCGTCTACTTTTTGAAATTGGCCTCCCTCAAGTGTCGCCACAATGAACGGTCCTGTGCGTCTCGGTTCCATCAAATTCCTTCGACCCTCACCAGGTCATCGGTCCACCTAGTTAGCCTTCCATCACTGCGTCTTCCGGTACGCGGTCGCCTCTTCAGAATCTTTCAGCTCAACGACCATCTGTTCTATGAACAATGATCCCTGCACACTACCACTTAAGTTTGGGCTAAGTTGGTTACTTTGGTTATCCTGCGGATATCTTCATTCCTGATGCGCGATTATAAAAAAATTGTAATTGAAATATTTATTTTATTATACAATTTATATTAATTTATTTTTCCGTTTGTTAGTTTTGAATACGTATTTTACATATTTCATAAATACGCGTAAAAAAAAAAAATTAAGTAGTAGTCCGCCGATGTCGGGAGGAGGTTCCAAGCTAGCGTTGGTTATTTATTTTATTATTATTTATTAATTTGCATTTATTTTTATTATTTTTTTCTCATTTTTATATATTTTTTTTATTGATAATTATTTTTTATAATTGGTTTTTATTTTTTACAAAATATTATAAACCGTAATATTTTTTAATAAAACAAAATACACAGAAGGCCACCATCCCAAATAAGTAAATTTTCTCACTTTACATATTAAGACCACCCTTTTGAACTGTATAAGTATATTATGAAAGGAGCAACGAATTTGCTTTTGAGAATCTCCTGAGAGTATGTTTTAATAGTGTTCGAATATATTAACTGTTACTGTCACAATTTTAAGGGGAGTACCGAAGTCACGTCGTAGCTAATTTAGTTCGTTTTAAATAATAGCAAAAGATAAGAAATCTTATAAATAAAAATTAATAGCTGTTCGTTAGTCTCGCTAAAACTCGAGAACGGCTGGACCGATTTGGCTAATTTTGGTCTTGAAATATTTGTGATATTATTAGATTATTCTTTGTTAATCTGTAACTTAATTGCGCCTTTATCCGGCAAATAAAAAGTATTTCTTTCTTTCTGATACTCCAGTGTACGTTTAAACGGTGAGAAAATGTGGAAAAATTCACGAAAAAAGCTAGTATTATAATAAATATTAACGGCAGACTTATGATAAGGTAATCTAGGTCTACACGTGTATAGATCGAGGCTTTACGAAAACAAAGGTTGACTCATTGGCACGCCATAGGTAATAAGTCCCTCTTTTAGGAGTGGCTAAAGGTGCCAAGGCGACATTACTTTCTGCCTGACACGGGTTGTGAGGAAGATAGTATCCTCACACCGCAGTCGCCATCGGCATCAAAAGTTAAAGAACGATTCACGGCCACTGCAGGAGCGGGAGACGAGCGATGGGTAGCTTGTTGTTCGAGCGTCCGGTAAGGGGCAAACTTAAGTCAGGGCTTTGTACAAGTTCAACGCACCTCAGTAATAGCCCCTCTCGCTTCACCAAGAGCAGGAGTTGGAGGAGGTCATTATGAAAGGCGAATTAAGTTTGTGAATGTGTATATTTGTTACTTTTTAGGGTTCCGTACCTCAAAAGGAAAAAACGGAACCCTTATAGGATCACTTTGCTGTCTGTCTGTCAAGATCCTCTGTCTCGGGAACCCGTGGAGGTATCGAGTTGAAATTAAAACCATAGACTCAAATCTGCGGTCTTTTGAAGCTGTGAAAAAATCAAACTTCTAAGGAAACGAAAATAAAAGATACGGCCGTTTATGCTGCAAAAAATGTATATTTTGGGAATCAAATTACATAAGGTACTTCCCGTTGTCCTAGAACCTTGAAATCTGGCACGAAGCAAGGTCTTATAGCTATAATTTAATAATGTAATTTATTTTTTTATAATTTTGTACTTATTTTTTTCTTTTATTGTTTTTTTGTTTTTGTGTCTTTTTAAATATTAAAATTCTGCTTGATGGCTTGTATATATTAATTTAATATTATTTGACGCTGGCGCTGATAGCCAAAATACAGGCTTTTGTCTAGTTCGGCTATAGATGTCTAATTCTTTGTACTACAATAACATAGTCTGCAAATATATTGCAACATTGTGAAAATAATCTGAAATAAACTTAATATTATACTATTATTATATAGCACAAATATAGGAATAACTCTGAAAACTGTAAATTTTTAGTAACGTTACAAAAAAGATACTTTATCGATTCGGAAAAATCTTCGAGACTTGATTCGAGGATTGAACTATTTACGTAAGTTTGTGCGGAACCCTTGCCCAATTTTTTATACCTTTAATTGAATGAACGGATTTCGCTGAAACTTGACGCATAGCTAGATCACGTCCTCAAATAGCATATAGGATACTTTTTATTCCAGTAGTATATTCTTTAGGTACAATTTAGTATTATCAGCCGAAAATATGTCAAATCTAATCCAACAAAAAATACAGAAAATCTTTTTCTTTTCCAATCTCGAAACCCGTTAATAGCAATTGAGTTCCAGCAATTCTTTTGAGAGTTCGTTACTCTCTTTACACTATTGATTTTGTGGATAATGTTCGCAAACACTTCGTAACGAAGGTTATATTTATAATTATAGAGCTTGGAATCAACGTCCTAGCAACGATTGGAGACGCCATTACTAATGAAAGCATAGCTTAGCATAGCATGAACCTATAAATAATGTTCTCGCTTCTGTGTCTCAGGCCTCCTTTCTAGGAAAGGGAATGGGCCGTAATACAGCACGCGGGCTCAGTGCAGGCTGGTGGATGTTTTTTTTACGGTAGGTAAAATCATCTAATGACAAATCCCGCCCTTGGGTGGAGCGAGAAATAGTGTCAGACTCTTGCTGACTAAAAACCTACCCCGTTCCTTCGTTGCCTATCATACCCGGGGTGAGCCTTCTTTTCAGAATGCGGTCTTTGACACCAGTAGGCTTCGACCCTGCCAGCCTGCAGCTAGCAGGCTGGGCCTCTACGGTTTGCTGACAGCTCCTTGATGCGCGCGGGAACAGTACACGCTGTCGACGACTTGGGCTCGGAGGTTGGTGGATGGAAAGAGAGGGATTTTCAGACATTTATTGACTAAAACCCGTGTTCTTTGTGCTTTGCGATCCAGAGACTCGATAACCCCTTCAAACATTTCTGTAGCCCTGGCACCACGCCGCGGTGTTCTGTGATACTAATTTAAGCTACAATCTTAGCATACAACTCAATGAATCAAAGTCGACGTGACTAGAATACAACGATATATTTAAATTCAGAATGCGAAATAGTTATCGAATTTGGAACATAAAACTCTGTGTTATACACAACAAAGTTCAAACTCCAAACTTTTTATAGGGCATATGCCCATTCAATGCAAGTGATAACTTAAAAATCAAGTATGGGATGCTAAAGTCGATACTTGAATTGGTCTATAGAAATGAACTCAAATTCTCCAAACCTGATATTCGAATGTCTTTAATGAAATTCCATAATAAGGCATATCTAGGTGGAATTTTGTGCTATGATTTTGAATATAGAGTTGCTTATTTTAGCGATGCAATAAAGCTGCTTTAATATCAGGATTCTGGGAAAATTTCAGTTCATTTAATAAAATATTATGTTCTAGTAAAAAATACTTCATAAAGCCGTAGGTACTACCCAACTAGCAAAATAACAAGCCACTCAGAAAGTTTTTGCGAAAAAAAGTTTTTATGTACGAGGCACTGGCCACTTGTAATTATTTTGAAAACTTTGGTAATTTAAAAGTAAAAATAACACTGTTCGAATTTTGAATTTCCTTCCATATTTTTTCAAGAGCCAAATCAAATTACCGTATCTCATTTAAAAATGGGTCTGCATCGAGAACATTTTCGTACGATGATTTTCTACGATTTTAAATGTGGCCTAAAACCTGATGAGTTATTTGATCAACTTCAAATTGCTTTAATGGATGAAGGACCTTCAAAAGAAACAATTTAACGCTGGTATAGCGAGTTCAAGCGCGGTCGCCTTACTTTGGCGGATGAACAAAGAAGTGGTCGTCCTACGACGGCTGTCACGGAATAAAGAGTGCTGGCAGTAAAAAAAAAAAAATTGTAGAAAACGGGCGAACGAAGAGATTCAGCATACACTGCAGATTGGTTCGGGAAGCGTTTACAAGATTCTACACCAGCACCTGCGTGAGGAGGATAATTTTCCGCTGGGTGCCACACACCATCACCGAAGCTCAGAAGCAGGCTCGTGTGGAATGGTGCCGTGATATGACTCAAAAATTTGAAGCAGGCTCGTCTCGGCGCGTATACAACATTGTGATAGGTGACGATTCTTAGATTTCTCAATACGATCCAGAAATAAAGCGGCAGTCGACAGTTTGGCTGTTTCAAAAAGAACCAACGCCAACGAAAGTGAAGCGACCGTGAAGCGCAGGGAAAATTTTGATAGCTAGTTTCTTCACTTTGACGAGGTATCTGATTTCAATTCCATTACGAAACCAAAGTAGCGACAATGTCGAATGCTATAACCACAAAATGCCTGCCATATGACCGACCATCGGGCTCTGCGGGGTACTGCTTCATCATGACAACGCGCCTGAGCACTCAGCGCTCAAAACGAGGTACTTTCTGGACACCACACCGGTCAGAGTCTTGGGGCACCCTCCTTACAGTGCTGATCTGGCACCATGTGACTTCTTTTTTATTTATGAATTAAACAATCAGCTGAAATTGCAGTTTTCATCGCCGGAGGATGCGCTAGCAGCATTGGAGAAGGCCGTGGAAGAGGTGTCTGCGGCGAACTGGAAAAAATGTTTAGAAAATTGGTTTAGACGCAAGAAACTTTGTATAAAGGCTGGTGAAGAGTTCTTTGAAAAGATTTATTAAAAATATTTTATTCATAGAAGTTAGTTTTTTAGTTTCTCAAAACTTTCTGAATGTCCCACGTATGTACTCGTAGCAAAAAAAAACAGTAGCACGTTTCTATTTCAGCTATTGGTGGTAAGATGAATCTTTAAAATGATTTGTGCACGTTCTCTCAACGCGATTTGAGTGCACTTCTCTCGGTTTTAGTTATATAAATATCGTATGAATAGCTTTTATGTAACTAAATAGTGAATTAATATCGAGTAATCGTAACTCAAATGTTATTTAGTACTACAAATAAACATCAGAATGCTATTATTCCACACATCAGCTATTTTTAAGTCGATAGAAACTTTTCCATTCCACTTATTTATTGTAATACAGCCTAGATGATTTTCAGGTTATGCAAAAAGCCGAAACTGCGGGATTTTTCGAATGAGTTACCTTGGGCCTGGAATACAAAGGGACAACTCAAGGAATATAGGTAGTTTTAGTTAGTAAAAGTTTGGCATGACCTCCTGCTCTACCCAGAGCGAGAGAAAATATTTGAAGAATTCCCATCCAAGAAAAAAAATATTCTACTTATCATTAGGCAATGAGGTTGGTAAGTCCCCTTTTTGATGACTGGTGTCACCGCATCTACACCTTCCGCATGCCGCAGATCCTCACCTGACATTATAAGTTCGGGAGGTTCCTGCACCTGATTCAGGCGGAAAAAACGCCCGGGTGACCATGGAGCGTTAAAATGGTGACCGCTCGAATGACACGGTGGACGGGTGTGCCCAGTTTGGGCGGATCACCGGCGTGTCCTCGTTGGGCGATCGGTGGCGGTGACTTCTCGCGCCTGACTCTGTTAAGGCACATGGACCGAAGCGAGGGATCATGGGCGTCGGTTGTCTCCTTCTTTGAAGCAATAATTTTAGTAAAACGCGAAAAAGACGGCCATACGTGTGATGGAACAGACAACCAAATTCTCATTTCAAAAATGGGTTTTTTATCTTTCCATACACTTATCTTGAAAGCGATATCCCTTCGCAATAGATCCATATGTAGGTAAAACACCCATTTACAATCCGATTCTTTTTACCTACGAACCAAAGTAAATGGATAATGTATTCGACCAGCCGTGATCTGCGAAATCCGACGGGGGAAATGACGAATGGGTAGCGAAATCATACAATAAGGAAACGAGCCGAAATCCGGACTGTTTTTATCCCTATATCTCTTTGTAGAAAGCGGTCTGTATAAATTAATTCGGGTTTTTGTTCCGCATTTAGATCTCGCTAATGGGATCCGGAATTTGGTGCTGATTTCGGAATTGTATTGTGTGAAGGGTTTAAAGATAAAGGGCGTTTTGGGTGCTGATTTGTTTTTTTTTTTTTGCCCGTTGTGTAATTCAATAGGAAGGCAATAAATCTATGTTTTGAAATGAAGGCAGAAGCAGAGAATGAATGGAGAACGCTACGAATGCCAAAGAGAAACTGCAAGAAGATTTTACTCAGTAAAACACTGCACTTTATCGTTCTGTCGCACAAAAAAAAAAAAAAAAATTAAAAAAAAAATATATATTTTTGTTATCGTTTATACGATCTCACTTAACTGCCGTCTCACCTGATTGAAAGTGATGATGAACCCGACAAAGACTATAGTTTTTGCTTTTTGATTTCCAAATAAATGAATTATAAAGGATTCTATATATATTTAATTTATAAGTGTATTATAAGGCCAAAGTTCACGCAAAGTAGCAGATTTTCATAAGTCTTTACTGAACTAGTTCTACACAAATATATGTTTTAATTTTAATAGAAACCTAAACATTATCTACAATTTAATTCTTGCCAAAATATCAACAGAAAGATGTGTTATAACGTCATAATCACGTAATAGCGGATGATTGTATGGAAACGTATTTCGAATTGGGCGCTCTTAACTTTTAAAGTTCTATAGTTACAAACGCTCCATAGCCTTCAAGATCCAGCGTCATAGGCTGTGTAGCACAACGTAAGCATTTAAATTGTAAGCTCCTTAGTACAACTCCATTGCACTTATTTCACTCACTCACTTGTAACACCCACTTGTAGCACTGTGATGCATAAAAATGATGCACTTAACTCTAAAGTATAGCTTATCGTATTTCTTAGGTCTTTAATAGTAGTTGTCTGTTTTTACCCGACTGCGCCAGAAGGAGGGTTATGTTTTTCAAGAGTATGTATGTATGTATGTATGTATGTATAATTGTTTGGCACGCTCTGCAGCCTGAACGGCTCGATGGATTTTAGCTTGAGAGGTGTCGTTAGATTCGTATTTACTGTGAGAGTGACACTGGGTATAACAAAATAAAAAAAAACCAAAATGGCGGATTTTTAGCGCCAAATTCAAATGTTTGGCACGCTCTGCGACCTGAACGGCTCGATGTATTTTAGTTTGAGAGGTGTCTTTAGATTCGTAATTACTTTGAAAGCATATCGTAATAATAAAAACTAAAAAAATAAAAAACGGTAATTTAAAAAACTAAATAAAAAACCCGACTGCTTTTCAGAGCATTCATGAAAAAGCCCTAAAACAAGAAAGTCGTTGTACTCGATTGCACTTAACTATATAATATTTTAAATACTGGCAGTCGGGACCCATTCTAGAAAGTCAGCCGTCTAGTCAACAGATTGGAGTAATTTGCAATATAATATAAGTATGTGCTCTCAATTCTAGAATGGGTCCCGACTGCCAGTATTTAAAATATTATATAGTTAAGTGCAATCGAGTACAACGATTTTCTTGTTTTAGGGCTTTTTCATGAATGCTCAGAAAAGCAGTCGGGTTTTTTAGTTTTTTAAATTACCGTTTTTTTATTTGTTATAAACTAGTGCTTGACTGCAATCCCACCTGATGGTAAGCTGTGATGCAATCGTTGGTGGTGAGGCGCACTAGTTTATTAAGAGCCTATTCACTATAGCCTTGAATACACCTAAATTATAATCGAATGGGACACACACAAGCACATTATTAGTAAGAGGGTTATTACTGCCTGGCTTTAGACTCTCAACTACGATGACACTGAAAATCTGCTTATTGTACCATCCTAACCAACTGCGTATGCTGTCACCTCCTTCACCCCGTACACACGCACTCACACACACACTCACTCTCTCCTACACACACTCACACTGACAAATACAACCTTCGGCACACTCACACTCACACTCGCGCTCTCATACTCACGCACACATACTCACGCACACATACTCACGCACACATACTCAATTACTCACCAATTTAATTTAGTTCCTCTCACCCACTTTGTACCCCCATAGCAGTAACAATCTCACTGCATCACCTTGTACCCCCATAACAGCAACAATCTCACTGCACCTAGCTTAATCCCTCTTAATTATTACTTTGCACTGATGTTGTATACAGCTGTCACCTATTGTCCGGAGTCTGGAGAGGCTGGTAATCTGTCATACAGGTCTCCTAGTACAGAAACCAGTCTCTCACATAGATCACAACAATTATCGCTAATGTTTTGTTTGTTTTTTATATTGTTTATAAATTCTATGTGAGAGAAGAACAAAAAACTTTATTATTATTCTCTTTATTAACTCAATTTACATATTAAATATATTTTTAAATATTTCTTAAAAAAAAACACATTAAAAAAAAAAAATATAAAAAATAGTGTCCCACCGGTATCGGGAACAGGGTCCAAGCTACCGGCGGTCAGGGCTCCAGAGAAAGGAACCTTCTAACAATACGAGCCGTGTCCAGGAGTACCGCTTTCTGAATCAAGCCCTTGATCCAGCCGCCTAACGAGAGCCTCCTCAGGTGTTGGTCGAGGCTCTTGGCTATTAAGCCATTACCCGACACGACTATCGGTACAATGATCGCCGAATCCACTTCCCACATGTCGACAACCTCGCGAGCCAAGTCAATATACTTAATTTGTTTATCTTTCTCGGCTTTCACAAGGTTCTCGTCATGCGGAACGGTTATGTCAACAATCATTGCACGCCTCTCGTTTCGGTCCACCACCTCTATATCAGGCTTATTGGATACAATAGTCCTGTCAGTGATGATGGACCGGTCCCAGTACAAAGTGATATGACCATTATCAAGAACTGGGTCGGGCTCATACCTGTAGTACGCCACTTATTATTATTATTATTCTCTTTTTTCATTAATAAACTTATAAATTATATTTTTAAATATTTCTTTATTATTATTTCCTTTATTCATTATATAAGCTTATTAATTACATTTTTAAATATTTTTAAAAAACTTACAAAAAAAAAAAACATTTAATAATATAAAAAATAGTGTCCCACCGGTGTCGGGAACAGAGTCCAAGCTACCGGCGGTCAGGGCTCCAGAGAAAGGAACCTCCTAACAATACGAGCCGTGTCCAGGAGTACCGCTTTCTGAATCAAGCCTTTGATCCAGCCGCCTAACGAGAGCCTCCTAAGGTGTTGGTCGAGGCTCTTGGCTATTAAGCCATTACCCGACACGACTATCGGTACAATGATCGCCGAATCCACTTCCCACATGTCGACAACCTCGCGAGCCAAGTCAATATACTTGATTTGTTTATCTTTCTCGGCTTTCACGAGGTTCTCGTCATGCGGAACGGATATGTCAACAATCATTGCACGCCTCTCGTTTCGGTCCACCACCACTATATCAGGCTTATTGGCTACAATAGTCCTGTCAGTGATGATAGACCGATCCCAGTACAAAGTGATATGACCATTATCAAGAACTGGGTCGGGCTCATACCTGTAGTACGGCACTTCCGATCCCACAAGAGAGTATTTCAAAGCAAGTTGCTGATGGATAATCTTGGCTACAAGGTTGTGCCTATGCAAATACTCGCCGTTAGCCAGACGAGAACAACCGGAGATAATGTGACGAATTGATTTTCCCGGACGGTGACATGCCCGACAGATGTCAACCGTGCCGTCCTTCACAATAAATCTCCGGTAGTTATTCGTCATGATAACTTCGTCCATAATTGCACAGATAAAACCTTCGGTTTCCCCAAAGAGGTCACCGAAACGCAGCCAAGCTACGGACGCCAATTGGTCTACATCGGGCCTGTGAAGGGCCCGGAAAAAGCGTCCGTGAAGTTCCTTGCTCTGCCATACTTCCCTGCGATCGTTATTGTCAAGCACTACCGGTTTGCGCCAGTTCTCATTAGCCAAGGAGAGCGGGGTGAGTCCCTTGTCCACTGCCACTACATCTCGATGCATACCCACGTCGGCAGCTAGGAAATATTCCCTGAGACTGCATACCTCGCGGTTGTGTAGGGTCTTAGCATTTAAAAAACCTCGACCGCCACACTTCCGCGGGATATACAGTCTCATCACCGACGATCGTGGGTGATGCATTCGGTATGCAGTCAGCAGTGTTCGAACCCGCCTATCCAGGGCGTCAAGTTCCGTTTGAGTCCATCTGAGTACGCCGAAAGAGTACATCAATACCGGCATGACCCAACCGTTGAAGGCGCGCACCTTGTTTCCGCCTGAAAGAAGGCTATTGAAAACCTTCTTCAGGCGTCCAAAGAAACGCTCCTTCAACGATTGCTTCATGTCAGTGATATTGATGCCTAGGGCTTCCGACATACCTAAATACTTATAGGTTTCGGTTGGAGAGAGAGATCTCAGGTTTATGGAATCCGTGAGTTATTATTATTATTATTATTACATCTATATAGCGGCTTCAGCTTAGTAAGACTTAAAAATCATCATCTGTTTTATTCGTATGCCCCGTACAGCGAATTCAATGTGTAGAAACATAGGCTTCATATCATAGAAATTTTAGGCAGAAAAGCACGGCTCTATCATGTAGGCCTTTAGCTTATTGGAATTTCAAAATCAGGCCCTTTACTCCATGGTATTGTGCATCGTACGCGAAAGTTCAGTAGAGCGACTTCAATCAATACTGTCGTAGGTTTCGAAGGTGTTTATGCTCGTAGCACACCCAATTTTAAACTCGTAGCCTTAGCTTCGTAGCAAAGCGTAGCGAACGTACTCGTAATTGAAATATTATTATGTAGCTGTTGCGTAGCATACATCTCTTTGCGCGTAGCATTTACCGGGAACTAGATTAGACTGATACCGTAGCTACACGTGGGCGACGCCTGAATTGTACGTAGAACAACGTCACGTGATGTGGGTCTAATGTAGCTCTACAAGTTTAATAGTTATATAAAAATTGTATGCAGACCGACGCGTCAGATCGGCGTACGTGACCCACGTCAGTGTAGCGTAGAAGTCATGTCTCAGCACATTAACGCTCCAATACAGCCTAACAAATTTAACTCCTACCTTCATTAACACACATACGATGCAAAATTCTAATGTGACACAAAAAGACAAAAGACCGACATACTTCACAGTAATCTTTAAAATCTCAGTCGGCATGGAGGAACGTACAGTCGCAGCCATAATGCTTACCTCGGTTCTTCGCAAAAAACCCGCGTAATTTTTCCTCTGGGCCGTGTCAAAGGACAGTGCTCAATCACCTGCTGACTGCGGTTGGGCCAGTAGGCGAGCGGGAATGTGACCTTTAATTATGGAAAGGGCAATGTGACTTGTCTCTTAAGGGTGTGTTAATCATTATGATTATTTGCTAAGCATGATAGTATGCTTTTGTCAAATCAGTTGCTCTAGGTATTGGTTAGTTGCCTTCACTGCTTTACAGGAGGCTGTGTGTTCGCTCCCCCCTAAAACAAATGTTTGTATGATGAACATAATCATTTGTTCTGTCTAGGTGTCTAATATGTTTTTATTTAGAAATATAAATGTGGTATCAGTTGTCTAGTACTCATAGCACAAGCTCTGTTTAGCTCGAAACTAAATGACGTTGCTGAATATTATTATTAAATTGTAAACCAGCTATTGCCTGTAGCATCGTTCGCATCAAGTTCATAAAACTTCACAAACGTTTCGAATAATCGATTGATTCCGAAAGCATCCAATTCATTTAATACATTGTAAATTGGCTGTTATACAGTCAAAGTCAAATGTATCGTAACGATGCTGAAGTCTGTTAGCCGCTATTCAACTGTGGTCTGTATTGTAAATTAGACCTGTTTTATTGACTGGAGTAGTGATCCTGACTTGGACCTTCGAACCTTAGCATTATTTTTGTTGGACGGCGAGAAATGGGTAGCTCGCCGTTCGGCTGTCCGATAACCGTCCGGACCGAGCTCAAGTCGTCGACGGCGCGTCGTATTCCACGCGCGCCTCAAGGAGATGTCAGCAAATCATAGCGGCCCAGCAGGCTCAAGCCTACTGGGGCCATGGGTTATGCAAAAGTGAACCCTGGGACCCTGGAACGCAGCCAAGAAGGAACAGGAGTGGGTTTTAGTAAGTAAAAGTCTGACACGCCCTTCCGCTCCGCCCAGAGCGGGAGAAATCTTTGAAAGATTTCTTAAAAAAAGCATTATTTTTGTTGTAATAATGGTTTTCTAGAAGTCTGGATACAGCTGTTATAAAACTTCCAATGATGATAAAAAATAAACATAATTTTGATCGTAAAGTCTACAAAAACTTTTTAAAAGTATTTCATATCTTTGTCAAATGAATCAATAAAATAATAAAGCAATACAACATTATTTTTAGTATGAATATAAGTAATTTGTTCAAAAAAAAAAATCAGTCACTGCATCGATTCTAATAATTTTTATACACTGATATATTTTTTCCAAATATATTTAAAAGAAGGTCACAAGTTGAATAACACCGACACTAAGTACAACACAGGTCACGGCAGGAGCTAGCCGGCATTAGGCGCTAGCGCACAGCTCGGTGCGGGAGCAAAACAACCCCTCAGTCGCCCAGATGGCCCGGTAACCATGTATTTGTGCGAACAACCAGGCAACATAACAAGCTTATAACTTCGTGAATTTTCATGATACAGTTATGAAATTTTGAACATACATTCTTTACATAAAATTACTAGAGACGTGTTTCGGGTTTTTCATAATTATACTAAAATTAATGTTGTATAGATACAATTTTAAACCTATGGCATACAGACTTGGTCTTTACAGATACAGAACAGATTTCGGTAGAACTAGCGAGAAGAAGCGCAGGCCCACGAGTGATGGAAGGACTAGGTAGAGGAAGGGCTTCACCCAGGAGTGGGACAGAAGATGCTAAAAAAATGATAGAATTTGCTCACAAGCATAATGCCAAATCCTGAAAATGCCTGCCTTCCTGCTGTGAATGCCTTATCCTTCCTGGATAAGGCATTCACTGTCCAGGCCGCTCGTCTTTGGAATGCATTGCCTGTGTCAATAAAGCGTGCGCAAACACTACCTGTGTTCAAAAGGTTTGTGAAGGAGCATTACTTGACACTGTGACCTTGCTTTCGACGTATCACTTATTCTCTTGCCTGTATATTTTTGTATGTATGTATATATGTATCTATTTTAGTATTAAGTACCTATATAGTTTTGTCTGCTTTTATATTTGCACCGAGTGCAACCCCATTTTGTGTCCTGGCAATTTCTATCCATACTAGGTTGCCTGGAAGAAATCGCCAAGTGCGATAAGGCCGCCGATTGTATATTTTCTTTTTTTATAAGGTTTCCTTTTTATATTGTAATCTTGGTGTACAATAAAGTATAAATAAATACATAAATAAACAACATAGGCTTCACAGGCTTGTGAAGTTCCCACAGCTGTTACTTAGGTTTTCTCACCAGGAGAGAGAAGCAGCCGTAATCTATTAAGCGAGGTCAATGCGGGTTGGTGAGTGTCAGATCTAATCAACTTTTGGTTTGAGGACATGTCAGTTTCTTCACGATGTTTTCCTTCATTGTTTTTGCTTGCAGTAGAGATGAAAGAAAACATGAAGTAAATCGCCTGCCTGGGTTTGAGTCCACAATCTACAACTCATAGATACGTCGGGGCGGTTACGATTGCTTTCATACAACACATGATTACAATTTGCTCATTTATTATTACTAATTAGGGCAAAACTTTAAAACCTCTGCTATTTTAATGGCCCCACAACTGATTCGACTGCATCTGCCGGTGACAAATGAACGTGGTTTTTTAAGCACGTTGAACATATCCGCATTTCACAAATAGGGTTGTATCATTAACACCTTGTTACTTACGAGTTAAGGTCTATTTTCGCTTGTACAGTAACATTAGATATTTTGGCCCCGAAATGCGAGATAGAAGAGCATAATGTCGGGTGTTTAAGTTATGTACCGCTAAGTAAAGGTCTTTTATTATATTTTTGGCGTTTACCGCGATTTTTCGTGAGAATTAAAAATCGTGAGGAAAAAATTTCTTGTGCTGTTTTTGTGTCTAAAGGAAGGTACGGTAATTGAATTGTTCAGACCCTTTATGGTTATAGTTTTTTTTGTTGCTACAAGAATTTTAGAGAGAACAAAAGTTTTATTTAGTAAATTGCCTGGTATGTTTTGGTTTTATATTCAAAAGATCTAAGTATTCTGTTTTTAAGTTTCTTAAGCTTTACCCATAGGATATTGTCTATTACCGCAGTAGAACCAAGGTTATCTACCAGCATAGCCAAAAGAATTATCAAACTTAAGTGGTAGTTTTTTTTATGGTAGGTAAAATCATCCAATGAAATCCTCGGCCCTTGGGCCGAGCGGGAGATAGTGTCAGACTCTTACTGACCAAATAGCTACCCTGTTCCTTCTTTGCCTTGCCTCCAGGGCCCTGGTATGCACTTTCATACCTCCCCAGAGCCCCAGAGCCCCAGAGCCCCAGAGCCCCATAGTAAGCTTCGATCCTGCTGGGCTCCTACAGTTTTCTGAAAACTCCTTGAGGCGCGCGGGAACAGTGCGCGCCGTCAACGACTTGGGCTCGGGCCGGACTGTTACCGGACGGATGGACAGTATGCTACCCATTACCCGTCGTCCGCAAGCCCGCGCCTACGGTGGCTGGAAATCGGGGTCGGAATTACGGCGGCGGCTGGGGCATGAGCGCCTTTGCCTGATGCGGTAGGCCTCCTCCTTTGCGCCATAATCGTGGCGTGCCCAAAACTTAAGTGGTACTGGGCATATTGCTCAGATAGTCGTTGAGGCTGAAAGGTTTTGAAGTGGTAGTCGCGTATCAGAAGAAGTGCTCATAATGATCGCAGAAATGTAATGCATGTAAGACACACAGGATCGGTCACTGTGGTGACACTTTGGGGAGCAATGACTCGCTTTAGCAATGATAATCCTTATTTGTATGTCTATTCAGTAGGAGTTAGGCAAGTATATTTTTCCTTATAGAGACACAAAGCTTGTACTAAGGTACGTTTTTCCTAGAAACGTCGAACAAAAGGTGCGTAAAGTGTGTCTTTGATAAGCAGACAATACATTACATATATCACCATTAGTTCTGTTTATATACATTTTATTTCTCAAGTCACAAAATGGATAGATTCAGAAGGTAAACTCCAAACAACGAGCGAAAACAGATACACGCAAACATTGGCGTGTACTTACGGCGATCTGAAACAATGCCCTGTTTGTGTGTGGGCATTTTTGCCCGAGTACGGATCGGTCCTTCTGTGACCATTTCGAGCACAATCCTTTACTTCAAGGTTAACTACCTACTCACTACATAAATATAACACTGTTGAAAACATGTTTTACCATGTTTTTGCGGGAAAATGATCGCTGTACCGAATAAAAACGACATGTTTTCGCCATTTGTTTCCTTGTGTGTATCGTCAGCGGCAAAAATATGAGTAGTTTGCTCTAATATTTTTGACGGCCACTGTACAAAGATCTGAGGAAAAATTCCGTATTTTTTCAAAGAAAATTCATATTCTGATCTCTATTTCAAATTATAGCCCAAAAATACGAGTATATCTAATTTGTGTTGCTGGCTGAGATGAGATAGCAACTTGAATTATAGTGTGTTTTATTTATACCTATTAAAATTGGCCTTCCAATGACGAAGAAAATAAAGCAAAACCTTAAATTTTTAAATTCTTGCTGCAATAATTATGCGGTCTCTCTTCATCGCCATTTTGCAATCCCAGATTATTTTAACCACTCTGTTTTTCCCAATATTTTTGGGCCCGACTGTACATAAACTGAGGAACAAAACTATCAAATTCTTTCTCACGTCTATTGTCGCATCATATTTATAGCATGCCTATAAAAGTGAATGGCCTATGTCGCGGTAGGTGCGTTCAGTCGGGTAGTTTGTGATATTTCTTGTTTTTGAATTAGTTTCTCTTTGAATCAGAAATCAGAAATCAGAAGTGTTTATTTCAAATAGACCAATTACAGGCACTTTTGAATTGTCAAAATGTCGGTCAGTCCAAAAAAAAAGTGTAGCTAAATTGCACGTTCCAAATCTCTATGGAGAAGAACGTGCAAGAAACTCCATGGACACTCTTTTAATTCATTATTTCCCAAGAGGACGCCGGCGTCCGCACAACTTTTGTCTTTCTATTGTGTCTCTAATTACGATATTCAACAGGTTAAATCATATTATTAGTTACATAATTCTTGGTTACATATTTAATGTCGCTTCTATTATGTGAGCATAATGTACGAGTAGATTAATAATGAAAGAAAATACTAATTGCAAAAATTTTAACAGAAATTGAAATAAGCCACTGGCAGCTAAGAGATGACCAGTCTCAACTGACGGCGCTCGTTCACTTTTCGAATTTTCCAATAGTAGATTTAAGTTAAGTGTATAACATAATATCAATACTTTGAAGAATTATTTCTATATAAATAGCAGAATGGTCTAGAAAACTACTTTTCTATGATAAAAATACGTAAATAGGTCTTTACCTACGAAATTTCAGTTTTTGTAAAACGGGTTACTTTGAAGTGTTATCTTGGGATTGGCTTGGAATTTTAGGTTCAAATAAACTTTATATTGAAGATACTCGTACGTTATTCTTTTTTCGAAATTAGGTATTTATTGGTTTCTTTGTGTTTTGTATTTTCTGCAATATCGCAGTACTTATAACCATGAAAGCTAAAAAGTTTTTTCATATTAAGACCTATTATTATATGTTTATTGTAACTGCATTACGTGTGTTTACAGGGATAATCGTCGTTTTTAGCCACGTTCTATGACATGTGTCTAAGGTCCCTCGTACATATTCAAAGGTCCAGGATTCCAGGGTCCTGAGCTATATAAATATACACATATTATGTTCCTTACTACGTGGCTTCTGTAGATACAATGACAGTACACAGACTGTCATGACGTATCTAATTGATATGTCATATATTATTTTAGTCAGTAAGTACCGAGATAGTTTTACTCTTATATTATGGATCACTTATGTTATGGTCTGGGAGGACGCGGTAGGGCACACGGTAGAGGTGTACCCCGCTCGGGCAGAACACCGCCGTGTACTCGCGGGGGCGATAGGTAGCAGCGATTTCTCGCGCCGGGCCTTGGCACAGGCCTGAAACGAGGAGTGGCAGGCGGTCGCCTTCTTCTGCGAAGCAGTAATGCTAGCAAAGCAAGAGGCCGCACGCGTAAGGCAACGGCACTCACGCCCCAGTTGTCGCTGGGATTCCGATCCCGATTTCCGGCCACCGTAGACGCGGGCTTGCGGACGGCTAGCAATGGGTAGTTCGCCGTTCGACGGGTAACCGTCCGGACCGAGTCCAAGTCGTCGACGGCGCGTATCGTTCCACGCGCGCCTCAAGGAGTTGTCAGCAAATCGTAGGGGCCCAGCAGGGTCGAAGGCTAATGGGGCCAAGGATCGGCTTCTGAAAGGAAGGTTCGGCCCGTTATGAATCGCAACGATGGACCAGGAGTGGATTTTTAGTTCATAAAAGTCTTACACTATTTTCCGCCCCGCCCAAGGGTTTGAAGATGTCATTTCATGATTTTCCCACCTAAAAAAAATGTTATGGTCTGAAAATAAATTTTATTATTATTTCCAGCCATTACATCTAAAACCTTTCTTTACAAAGTTCTTACAACATCCCTCCCACAAAAGTATCTCACAGATAAATGTCGCGGACAAGACTTGGAATTAATTCGCCGTATACTAAATGAGCACGATTCTTCTGGAGGGGCCTAAATCAGGCAGTGGCCGATCGGCTTAACGGTGAGTTACGGCCACCGCCATCCGCAATGTATTCGACCCGATATCCCAGATATTTTTGGTCAAATAATACTTGGGAGTTGAAATATTATTGAGAACAATAGACGGTCTATACCATGATTTTTTATTAGATGCAGTAAAGTGACAGCAGTGGACAATGTCCAACTGTCAAATAACAATGCCCAACTGTCAAACAACCATTTTTATAGCTGTCACTTTAATTCATCTAATAAAAAATCATAGTATAGTTCTGTGTTGAGATAATGTCAATATCTATATTATATAAAAGAAAGTCGTGTTAGTTACACTATTTATAACTCAAAAACGGCTGAACAGATTTGGCTGAAAATTGGTGGGAAGGTAGCTTAGAACCAGGAGAAGGACATAGGATAATTTTTATTCCGTTAAATGAATAAAAAAATATTTCAAAATCTGCTCATTTATTGGTAGAGTAGGGTAGAGTAAGGTAGAGTAGGGTAGAGTAGAATAGGATAGAGTAGGGTAGGGTAGTGAAGAGTAGGGTAGAGTAGGGTACAGTAGGGTAACGTAGGGTAGAGTAGGATAGGGTGCAGCTGGAGCTAAGCCGCGGGTAAAAGCTAGTACATATATATATTCCACAACTATCACACAACGCCGTCTAGTCACAAGCTGAGCAGAGCTTGTGTTATGGGTACTAGACAACTGATAAACATACTTATATATTTCTAAATACATACATATTGTATATAAATTACACCAAGACACAGAACAATCAATATTAATTTAACAATTGATATGGGTAGGCGACAGCGTATTTTAGTGAAAAAAGCGGGATTCTTTCGTCAAAAGTGGGGTATAGTGTAGAACGTATATAATCAGAAGTTAGTCTGAATTTCAAATTACGTGTACGTGACAATAGATAGCAAAAATAGCCATAGAAAATGTATTTTAATCAAAACATGATAAGTATTTTAAATCAGTTTTACTATATCAGCGGGCGGCTAGATAACATTGTCTATGCCACCTGCCCGTGCTTCCACAGCACGTTGCACGCACCGTCGAATTGTCCCCAAATGTCCCGCGCGCCTGCCTCAGTCGTGCTAGGCAGGCGCGCGGGACATTTAATTTAGATTTACATTACATTTAAAAAGTCGGGACGTCCCACCAAAATCGGGACGTCTGGCAACGTTGACAGGCGAGCCGACTTTTTATAGGTGGCAAAATCATCTGACATCTCCCGCCTTTGGGCAGAGAGGGAGATTGTGTCAGACTTTTACTGACTAAAAACCCACTCCTGTTCCTCTTTTGCTTTTCAAACCAGGGCCAGGTTTGCTTTTCAGAAGCGAGCCCATAGCCCCAGCAGGTAAACCAGCTTGGGGTCGGCTTTCAGCCTAGTCTATGGGAAATGTCTAAAAGAAGATAATGACTGAAAACTTTGCATGACAGAATCTGAACAGTATTGGAAAAACTTGTTGTACCCACCACCCCAAATACACAATTGCAGGCGTCTAACAAAATGTGCCCAGCTTGGGCAGAGCACCACTATAACCTCGGGCGACCTCTTGCGCCGAGTCCTGATACTGGCCATGGTCAGGAGAGAGGAGGATGGTATACGGTCTGCTCCTTCTGCAAAGCAGTAATGCTAACGAGGGAGACGGCCATATGCTTAAGGGAACGGACTTCGTCACGCTCCAGCCGCTTTTAGCCACCGTAGGCGTAAGATTGTGGACAGCGAGTAACGTATAGCTCGCCGTTCGGCCGTCTGGTAACCGTCCGGACTTAGCCCATATGGTGCATTACCTACGATAAAAAAAAAAATGGTGCATTATGTTCTACGCGCGCCTCAAAGAGATGTTAAAATGAGTGTTAAGACTAGCTAAGGTAGATATTTACCTGGTCATTGTAGCCTTAGACTGCAAATGTGACAGAAGGAACACGGATAGCATTTAGTTAAAGTCTGCAGTAACTCGGATTAATAAATATTCCACAACTATCACACACAACGCCGTTTAGTCTCAAGCTAAGCAGAGCTTGTGTTATGGGTACTAGACAACTGATAAACATACTTACATATTTCTAAATAGATACATATTATAGATAAATTACACCCGACACAGAACAAATGATCATGCTCATCTTATCAAACATTTGTCCTGGGTGGGAATCGAACCCACGACCTCCGGCATAGCAGTCATGTCCACTAACTACTAGACCAAAAGGAACAAAAAAAAATGTGGTAAAAGTGAATAAAATTCTTGACGCTCGGCCATCCGGTAACCGTCTGAATTAAGCCCAAGTCGTCGACACAAAAACATAGGGGCCCAGCAGTACCGAAGCTAACTAGAAGTTATTAAATGATTTATCGATTTGAAAAAAAAAGTAGATAGAAGTTCGAATTCCCTGTCGTTTTGTCTAGAGCAGAAGGGCTTGCTTAATTAGAGCACCAAGAACAAAATACGGTAGAGGGACTGTCCTATATCAACTATATAACCAGTTGCCTAAAGACATAAAGGAATCGAAATCACTTCCGACTTTTAAAAGGCTATTAAAACACCATATTTTAAATGTTACTCAGTGTAAACTGTTGAATTTATTTTACTTTTATTTATAACAAATAATGATATATTAACACACCGTTTTGACGTGGAGTGAAAAAAATCGTTCTATTGTGTTTTTTTCTTCGTCTTTTATCGGAAGCACTCGTTCGCGCGAAGATCGGCGGTGGCTCGCGATCGGCCACGAACGCGAGCACCTGTCACGCCACACCGAAGAGTTCCGTTATCTTTTTCAGATATTTAGCACTCAGTGTTAAGTTTATATTAATTTTGCTTTAGTTTTTGCTTTCTGCGATACCGTCGCTTAACTTAATCTTCAATTTATTTTCGTTTTCCTCATAGTAGTGAATATGTTATTCTTTTTGAGCAAATACAGTTTCTTTAATCACAATTATTAGCATAACATCAGCCTTATAATGTTCCCACTGCTGGGACTCAGGCCTCCTCTATAGAGAAGGAATGGGCCGTAATCCTCCACATGGGCCCAGTGCGGATTGATGGATGTCACATGTCTTCGAATTTTTGGTTCTAGGACATGTTTCCTCGCGATGTTTTCCTTCACCGTTTTGAGAGTAGTGGTGATTAAAATAAATTACACGCAGTAATGCGCCTGGTTGGGTTTGAACCCACGATCTATAACTCGTAAGTCGGGGTCGTTACCACTCGGCCACCACTGCTCCACTTAATGATTACTTAATCAAAAATAAAATATATTTTGCCTGAAAAAAGAGGGAGATGAGAAAAACCATAGTATGGTGTTTATCTCAAGGTTATTTCAAATATGAATTCAACTTGATACTAAGTTGCATACGTATCCAACTAAAAATTTCAGAAAAGGAAACCATGGTAGAACGCAAAGCAACTGAAGGATACAGGTATGATTTTAATCCATAAAAAAATCCGACACGACCTCTCGCTCGACCCTAGAACGGAAAAAGTCATTGGACTATTTCCCACCTCAAAAAAAACTACGTTTAGCCACAAACTTGAAACACACTCTCAGCTTCTCAAAAACCCAGCTTCAAAATCTCCGAGTGAGAACGCGTAAGTTTATGTAACAGACAAACCACAGCATTCCACAGAGTTGAACCCATAGAACAAGGAACAGCCACGCTGCCAGCGACTACAAACACTAATGTACTATTGTATTGGAGCGTGACGAAATGGGATGCGTTCAACTCCTTCTGCAAAGCAGCAAACGTGAGGGAACGGATTTCATCATGACCCAGCCACCACCACAGGATACACCCCGAGCATCGAGAGTCACTGGGCGATCTTCCGCCACTGTAGGCGCGGGCTTGATAACGACCAGCAATGAATAGTTTGTCCACCTATCCGGCAGAGACCGAGCTCGAGTAGTCAACGGCGCGTATTGTTCGACGCGTGCCTCAAATAAATGTCAGTAAAACCCTATGGGCCTAGTAGGGCCGATACCTGCTAGGGCTAAAGATTTATGAAAAGGAAACCTGTAGTTCTAAAATGCAATAGGAAACTGAAAGGCAAAGCTGTGGCTTTAGTCAGTAAAAGTCTAACTCGCCCACTCTACTATACTGTGATTTTTTATTAGATGGACTAAAGTGACAGCTATAACAATGGTTGTTTGACAGTTGAGCATTGTTATTTGACAGTTGGGCATTGTCCACTGCTGTCACTTTGGTTCGTCTAATTAAAAATCATGGTATAGAGGCGAGAGTATAGTAGTATAGTAGTAGATTTTTTGAAAGAGTTACCGTAGCGAAGTCCCTACCACACCTCCACTCTTCTTAATGCCAAAAGAAATGCTAATCACTTCATTTGATAACCAATTTTGATAATGTTTTCAGATAAAGATTTATTTTTAGTATCATTTTGTTGTCTAAAAACACGAGAAGTATTGACAATCTTAAAAAGGTATATTTTGTAAGTTCGTATGCGGGGGGTATTCTTTGATCCTTGAGTGCTACAAAAGCTAAAAATTATTTTCATATCGTGAGTTTTTCAGGTGAAATGCTGGTAGAATTTAGGTTATATTAAAATATGGTACAAAAATTAATATAGAATTACACTCAATTGTCACAAGTCGTCAATTTCAATGAGTGAACGGGGACATTCACTGAAATGCTTCGATTAAACGACCACAAGAATCAAGAACCAAAGCATTTATTTCAATTAAACCATTTACAGGCACTTTTGAATCGTCATAAGTCAGTTTACATACACAACAAAGGGTACCATGAAAGACACTTCTGCTTGAGCACCGCTAAGTTCATTTTTGCTTGCACTCGAATCGAAAACTACAACGGGTTTGGTTTGGCGCCGGACCGTACGATTCAAGCGAATTTTTTAAGTGTACAGGCAGAAATGACCGCGATAGTACACACCAAAACAAGGCAAGGGCACATTCCAAAGGGAAAATTTCTATGGAAAAAGATTTGCAAGAAACACCATGGACACTCTTTTCAATCGTGCTATGTTTTACAATATCTCGGGACATGAACTTTTGACAATTTTATTTCTAAGCACCAGCCACTGAATGCGTCACTATGCTCTGTGGTCTCACTAAAGGCGCGAGGCTCAAGTTGTTCTCTGGAGCCTGTGCAACATCTAGGTGTATACGCAAACGTGAACGAAACCGCACAAAACATTCAATTTACGACTAACTTCGCTGTGTTAACTAATATTGTAGTTTCGTGTTTGTCTTTGTACCCATATGTGTGTGTATGCTTGGGGAACGTTGTTTGTAGTACCTTGTAAATAACTTTTGTTTTGGTACTAAGTAGTTATATCATCGCCATCTTCATTTCAGCCGAAAGATGTCCACTGTTGAGCATAGGTCTCTCCAAAGTGTCGCCACAACGACTGGTCCTGTGCTTCTCGCTTCACCAGGTTATTGGTCCACTTTGTAGGAGCTTTGAGATGACGTCGGAACAAAGGAATTGGAGGCGTGGCCAACTCAAAGCGTTCGACTTCAACGAAACGATCGTAACTTGGCTAGGGGGCAGGTAACCTTGTGGGAGGCCTTCCAACGCTGCGTCTTCGGATGCACAGTCACCACTTCGGGACTTTTCAGCCCCATCAACCATTTGTTCTACGAGCAATGTGCCCTGCCCACTGCCTTACTTAAAATATGGTGTTTCTTAGAGCAATTCTTCGGGCTAGATCGGCAACCTTGGTTCTTCTGGTATTTTTTTACCAGTTAATGAAATACTTTCCGTTGGTTAATTTCCGACATCACACATCAAGCCGTCGGCAAAAGTCAATTACAGATTGTTTAATTGTTATTATGATGAGGCAGTTGTAGCCCGCTACAAGGCAACGACCACCTTTCCATTCTTCCACTCTTCTCAGTCCTTAGCTATTTCTGGCCAATCCAGCTCATACAACTCAAAAAAGGCAGGCAGAAACGATCCCAAATAAACAAACAAAAGTCTTATTAGGGAGAGTGTCCACCGACATTCGATGACACATGCAATTTGTCTGCACAATCGATAGTGGCAGTTGTTTCCCAAACATAGACCTGTGTTGGCGCGCCGATAAATTCAATCTACGAATTTAGGTGGACGGTTTGTCTGTGTTAGCATTTTTCTGTGTGTTTTATGTACCTAACTACACGGCAAACAAGTTGAACAATTTGCTAAGGTTTCGCGCCGCCCTCTTTCGATTGAGACCCGAAAATCTGTTGTAATCCTCGTCACATAATTTGAACCATCATGCGGTCGACTTTGAATGCACACTGCGCAGTATCCGATTTTCAGGTCTCGATTAAAGTGACCTGCGCGTAACCTAAGGTGACTTAGAGCCCAATTTACCAATAAACTAATCGCCATTCGTTCAAAAAAACGCAATTTGAGCGACTAATCGAGACTATAACTTCATTTTGCGTTTCACCGCGATGAATTGAACCTAGTTTACGCTGATCTCATTATCAATTCTTTTGTTGTCGCCCATGTTTACGACACGGGTCTTTAAACTAGATTACGCTGAGCTCAGTTTAGATGAACTAAGTTTTTATATTGAATGATGAAATCAGCCGTAAGGTAAATTTATGAAAAGTAAAGCTGTCGTTCTGGATCGCAAAGGTCAACTGAAAGACACAGTTATGGTTTCAATTAATAAAAGCCTGATACGTCCTTTCTTAGAGCTGGAAAATTGATTTGATGATTTCCCAAAAAATTTGTTAGCGAGGTCTGCTTTATTTGATTTAGAGTGATGTTACTATCATATTGATTTTTTTACACACACTTTTGTTATGGGTATCAAATGAAAGGGTTCGTTTAGTGAACATGATCTAGGGTTCCATACACATACACACAAACGGAATCCTAGCTGCAGGCAGGCAGGGTCGAAGCCTGCTGGGGTCAAGGGCCGTTTTCTGAGAGGAAGGCTCAGCCCCGGCACTATAGGCAACGAAGGAACGGGGTAGGTTTTTAGTCAGTAAGAGTCTTACACTACTTCCCGCTCCGCCCAAGGGCGGGATTTGTCATTTGATGATTTTACCTTCCATAAAAAAGCAGACGGACGGGCAACAAAGCAATCCTATAAGGGTTTTATAGGATTGCTTTGTTGTCCGTCTGTCAAGACCCTTTATCTCGGGAACGCGTGTAGCGATCGAGTCAAATTGAAAACCATAGTACTCAAGTCTGCGGTCCCTTGAAGCTTTAAAAAAATTAAACTTCTAGGTTAATGTTGCAAAAACTTATGGGAATCAAAATTCATAATGTACTTCCTGTTTACCTAGGACCCTGAAACTTGACATAAAACATGGACTTATACTACAAATATGGGAATCTTCTTCTTCCTGCCCTTATCCCATATAACTTGGGGTCAGCGCAACACGTTTTTTTCTTCCACTCTGTCCTGTCACTCATCACACTATCACTAACTCCGTTTACTTTCATATCACTCCTCACACAATCCATCCATCTCTTCTTTGGCCTCCCTCTTGCACAAATTTGGAAATGAATTTTATTTGCAGTTAAGTCACAAACAAAAAACTTTTTTCGAATCGGAAAAATCTTTGAGACTCGATTGCGAAATTGAACTACTTACATAAGTTAGTTGTTTTTTTTGCTCTTTATTTTGTCACCCATCCACTGATGAGCTTGCTTACCTTTGGGAAACAACCTGCGGCTCTTATTTATTCACAAGTGCAAAAGAATTTTTCTATGTGAATAATACAACTTAATATTACATGCATATCGTGTTTGTTAGTTAAACTCCTCAGCCACTAACTGATGGATTAAAGGAAAGCGTCGTATTAAACTAACCAGCTGTTTCTTGGAATCCTGTAACTCCGAAGTGATTAGATATTTGTTACGTGCAAACAGATTTGCTTCGAGCCTTATCAAGTTATATTAACTGTTACGCTACGCTGTTTGAATACTCGGAATATTCCGAGATATTGCTTGGTTTGGATGTGGGAATTCTGTCGTACTTCATCACTCTCCTGTTTTTCCCCCATTTCTATTGTTTTATATTTAACCCTTACAGAATCATAGGCGCGGGCTTGCGGACGGCGAGCAATGGGTAGCTCGCTGTTCGATCGTCTGGTTACCGTCCGGACCAAACTTAAGTCGGTGACGGCGTGCACTGTTCCCGCACCTTAAGGAGGCCCACCTTAAGGAGTTGTCAGTAAACCGTAGGGACCCTGCAGAAGGGTCGAAGCCTACTGGGGCCAAGGGTTCCCTTCCTTGTCCGGGCCTGGGAGCTTACTTTACTGTACGATCGGTCGACATTGGAACTGTGCCGTTAGGTACTCTTGAATTCGATGTTGGGGCCAAATTGCGTGACCTTTTTGGGAAACTAGCGCTTGCATCTAATTCAAGAGTACCTGATGTCATAATTCCAATGTTGACCGACCGGATTATTTTTTTTTTGGTAGGTAAAATCATCCAATGACAAATCCCGCCCTTGGGTGGGGCGGGAAATAGTGTCAGACTCTTACTGATTAAAAACCTACGCTTCCATTCATTGCCTTTGTCCCGGGGCCCGTGGTGACATTCTCACATAACCTTTGGCCCCAGTAGGCTAACTCGAGAGTAAGCACCCTGATATGAAAGGCAACGAAGGACCAGGGTGGGTTTTTTAGTCAGTAAGAGTCTGACACTATCTCCTGCCCCACCCAAGGATGGGAGTTGTGACTGGATGATTTTTACCCACAATAAAATAAAAAATAAACCCTTACAGAATCACTCTGTTGTTCGTGTGTTCTTTGTCTAAGAAATAAGAAACTGATAAATTAATATGGAGCCAAGAAAAAATCAAACTTCAAGTCCACGTTATCTGAGAATCTACGCCTACAGTGAACAATAATCGTCCTGTGACTCTTCAAGATGCCCAGGGCGTCTCCTACGTTAGAAGTTCGGAGCCTGCATAAGGTTGATTCTTGGTACTTGGTTTGACCTCTATTCAATTTTAAAACGTGGTATCTATAAAATTTCTGTCTATCACAACAAGTCATCATCATTTCAGCCAAAGGACGTCCAAGTTACTCAATACTTTATTGCGTTCAATAATGTTACAGTCTTGGTATGTTGTTTAAAAAATTCAATTATGAACCCTGTCGGGCACAGCAAAGTCTGTTTTATAGGAGAATGTTATAGGAGAGTATAATATTGCCAAGTATCGCTATAATGTACGATCCTGTGCGTCTCGTATCCATCACATTCCCAACTGCAACTCTGACCAGGTGATCAGTCCATCTTGTGGGAGGTCTTCCAATGCTGCATCCTCCGGTCTGCGGTCGCTGGTCTACCTTTCAGCCTCACTGATCGTCCGTTCTACGAGCAATGCGTCCTGCCCACTGCCACTTGAGTTTGGCGATTCTTCGAGCTATGTCGGCGATCTTGATTTTTCTGCAGATATCTTCATTCCTGATGCGATTACGCAAGGAAAATTTGAAATGTTATTACAATGTTATCAAAGCAATATCATGAATTTGAGTACCCATAATTTCCTTATTCGGTGATAACGACTTTTCCTATAGACATTACTTGAGATTAAAGCTCTGGAACTGTCTATAGTATTGACTGTTTTACAAATTCTTTTATGAGCGGAGATAACAAATTTTATCTTTGTCATGTTTAGTATTATTCTTTATTGAATATAAAACTGGTACTTACACAGGCGAACTTAATGTCATGTTTTCATTAGGAGATATGTCTTCTTTTCAAATAGATGATAAACTCCTTAAACTGTTTGGGCCCAGTGGCATATCAGTGCATAGTATAGAATAACATCAGCCTTATAATGTTTCCATTGCTGGGACTTAGGCCTACTATCTAGGAGAGGGACATCGGTGGCACTCATTAAATCCTCCAAAGTACAGGTGTCTGGTACTTGAGGCACTTTAATGTGTGGCTCATGTTTTGAACAGAGGCACCGCACACACATTGAGTATACGACGGGTCTATGAAACCCCATTTTGCCAAGTTGTGTGTGCTGTGGCGTACTTGGGTGCGCAACCGATTTAGTGCTTTCCACATAGACACTGCAATTCACATCCAGGTGGAAGACGTTCTTGGGGTTTGAAGAAGTCCGACATATGGCTGGACGTTAAAACCTCACACAGATTAAAGAAAAAAATATCTCCAAACAAGACGCGCTCAATATGTGACGGTGCAACGTTTCCTATCGTTCTTCAACTTGCTGGCCAAGAAGACTGGACAACGTTGCAGAGTCACGTGACCGTTGCACATCTCCTCGGGGGAGATTTTGTCCTCTAATAAATCTGTCACCGTAAAGTTGTAAATACCATTAGATTATAATATAACTCGAGAGATTGTAAATTATCTAAAGATTGTGAACCGTAACATACTGTTTACAATTTAACGCGTTATTTTTCGCTACATTATAAGCGAGTTCATACTCCGGCTCACTGGTAGCTAATTTTACAGTGGCTGTGATCGTAATGTTTTTTGAGGGCTGGATTCGCGCTTGGTATTTACCTTCTGTTGTACAAAGGCTTCTCTGCTGAGGTGTTTCCCATCAAGGACCAGGATATTTAAAAGGGAAGTTCCGGGGTTTGCAGGCTGGCTCGAAAGACTTACTGCGGCCCTTAAACGTCAAGGGTAAAATACAAAGAACATCGGTGGTTTTTAACCAGTAAAAATCTGAAATTCCCTTTCGCGCTACCCATAGCAGGAGGAGATACCTATTTGATAATTTTCCGCCTAAAAAAAGTATCTAGAAAAAGTACCTATATTCTGTTGACAACAATTATTATAATATATTATTATAAATTAAATTCTGACAACGACTTCACCGGTGTAAACGTAGAAATTTATTTTGAGGGAAGATAGTGCCAGCAGAAAAAGTCTTATATGCTATGCCAAGATATGGTCTACATGTGTGCCAAGATTCATCTCATCATCATAAAAAACTAAAGCAAGTTCTAAAACTAGTAAATAAAATAAATGTTCACGACTAAAGTTACGATAAGTAACTGAATTTCGAGCAATGGTCACACACTACCACTTTCCAGATAGATTTTTGAGATAAAGATAATTTGTAGCTCGCTTGGCAACTAACAAAACTTACTTACACTAAATTTCTTTGAACAAAATATGGTCCAATACTTTCAAACTTATCTGGCAGCTGAGTAAATAAATACAGTACAAAGACTATCTCTTAGTACATTATTCTTTGTCTCCGGGTAAGAAAATAAATAACGTTAGTACAAAAATTATGGGAGAAACACAGATAAGTTTTGCTGTCATTTTGCTAAGTAATCACTGATTATGAGTATACTCGTATATAAATGATTGAGATGAACTTTTGTTTATTATTTCGCTTCTATTATGTAATGACCTACCAAATATGTACCTATGTGATAGGTACCACATTGATACATATTTGTCGTTTAAGCTGTGCAATATGGGCAAAGAAAAATATTAAGTATATGCTCATTCGATAGAGTCTTCACGACTCTGAAGCACAAAGAACACGGGTGAGTTTTATTGAGTAAGAGAGAAAGTCATAGAAAGTCTAACTTCTCTCTTTCACTCTTTCGAGAATGGGATACCTTACTCAATTATCATTCACTGAAAAAAAAAATGATTGACATTACAATTGTTAGGAATATCCTGCTCGAAGGACCAATTTGTTTAGGAGAGTGTGAAAATAAATCTATACGTAAAGCTTTGCAGGTTTCTGATCCATCACTTACTGGTAAAGACATAGATAGTGGAAAATGTACAACTACTTTATAAATACTTACTTAGACTATTGACACCAAATCGCCATCAAACTGTAAAGTTTGGCGAGGAAACATTGTAGAAAAACAAAGTTTCATTCAAAGAAGTCAAAACATGAACTATTTGTGCAGAATAGTATATTATGGTAGATCAAACCGATCAAAACACCAGCGAAAAACCTTTTCTTCTCTTATATTTTTATCAAAACATCAACGACATAAAAAAAGTAATGAAGAATTTTAAACGCAAAATGTTAATTAATAATTAATTTCAAACGCACGACTACTGTTGCTGTCATGTTGGTATTACTGTGTTGTATGTTTTTAATGTGTTTTCATTGTTATTGCATGACTCTTAATTTCTTCAGGGACTCATTTTCTTCATAATTTCCGGCTATTTGTAAAAGCTTTATGTTTTTATTATTCTCGAGAAAAATAAGAGATTTTTTTCTGTAAGGGGTACCACTGCAATCACTAGGTTTTTTTTTTTTTTTTTTTTTTTTTTGTGGTAGGTAAAAATCATCCAATGACGAATCCCGCCCTTGGGTGGGGCGGGAAACAGTGTCAGACTTTTACTGACTAAAAAACCTACCTTTCCATTCCTTGCCTTTATCCTGGGGCCTTTGGTGACAGTCTCACATAACCTTTGGCCCCAGTAGGCTTCGGCCCTGCTGGACCCCTACAGTATGCTGACAACTCCTTGAGGCGCGCGGGAACGGTGCGCGCCGTAGACGACCTGAGCTCGGACCGGTCTGTTACCGGACGGACGGACAGCGAGCTACCCATTGCCCACCGTCCGCGAGCCCGCGCCTACGGTGGCCGGAAATTGGGATCGGAAACCCGGCGGCGGCGGCGGCGTGTCCGCCTTTGCCTAAGGCGGTCGGCCTCCTCCTTTACTAGCATTACTGCTTCGCAGAAGGAGGCGACCGCCTGCCACTCCTCCTCGCTCCGGAGCATGGCTTGAACCAAGCCCCGGCGCGAGAGATCGCCGCCGATCGCCCCCACGAGGACACGGCGCTGCTCTTCCCAAGCGGGGCACACCTCGACTGTGTGCTCCACCGTGTCCACCGGGCGGTCCGCACAGTGGCGACACCCGGGCGTCGTCTCCGCACGAATCTTGTACAGGTACGGACCGAAGCAATCACTAGGTTGGATATTACAAATACTTCCGTAAATTTCAAAATATTTTTTACCTTTGAATCTTGAAGTTTTCACGTCATAATATGTTTTTTTTTTATTGCCTCAACAAATAAGGAAGAAATCCGCAAAACAACCAGGAGATTTGAGGTTACCGACATTGCCCGAAAAGTCGTCAAACTTAAATGGCATTGGGCTAACGATATTTTTTTAATTTATTGCTTATCAGATTTTGGAGTGACGACCGCGTACCGGAAGACGCAGCATTGGAAGGCCTCCTACAAGGTGGACTGATGAACTGGTGAGGGTTACGGGAATCCGATGGATGCAAACCCCATAGGGACCGTTCATAGTGGTTTCAGCTCAAATGATGATGATCATGATGTACCAACACAACCAAGGGTTAGGTGAAAATTAACCCCAGAGCCTGACTGAAGAAGAAGACAGAGACCTGAATCGAAGGCAATGAATGGAACAGGGTAGGTTTTTTATGAATGACCTGGACACTAAAGGTCCAAAGGTCTTTCATTGGTATTTATTATGGGAGCCTTTGCAACATTACTACTTCCGTTACTTTATAACTTTTCTGTTATCCTATCTGCGATACCTCTGGCAATTTTTTACGTTATGTTGGAATACGTCGTTCTCTTGTAGATCACTTCAAACGCACATGAATACGAAATGAAACCAAGAACAACATATTTAAAAAAAAAAATCACAGTACTCAATCCGTAACCTTCTTAGCCCTTTAAAAATTCATATACATTCAATTTTAGAACACAACTTAAAAAGAAAACTTGGTCCTAAGCTCCGCTTAATTTTCTTATTCAAAACCGGATTTAAAAGCCCAAGGAGGGTATAACGAATGTCGTACAAAAAGGGCCAGATTAATGGGCCAAATGGCCAGTCATTAAGTACAGTTAACAGGATCCACAGTGTCAAGGGTTCGAGTGTATTTGTTCCGGAATAAATTTTCTTAGCCGATGAGCTCGCGGTGACATACGGGTGGGAGAGTGTACGAGCAGAAATATTTAGAGAATTTATCCAAGTGTTATTGATGTTTTTTTTTTCTAATTTATTGTTTAAGGATTGAAATCATCCAATGACTTTTCTCTTGCCCCTCTAGACGGAGCAGGAGGACGTACTTTTAATGACTAAAATTATATCTGTGTCCTTCAGTTGACCTTTGCGTTCCAGAACTATGAGTTTCCTTTTCAAAAATTTCACTACTAAATAATGTTGCAAGGAAATGAATGATGGTGGCAAAAATCAAAAGCATGCACATTTTATAGGTACGCAGTATTGATCTAAGTATCGCTTTTTGGTCACGGTTTCAGTGAGAGCGGAAGAATTTCACTGTTGTAGTATTTTGTATAGTTTAGATGAGCTGATATTTTTATCGAAAATTGGCTTAATTACTGAGAACCCTATGTAATTAATATATAATAAGAACACAGTATCTTTTTTTAAATACATAACAGTGTCAAAAATAATGTTCCTTAATTTTTCTCGTGGCTTACTTAAGGGTGAGGAGGTGAACCCAAGAAACGTGAAGATATATCACGGTTCTATCATTGAAATGGTTATCAGGGTCATTGAAATAGCACGTCAGATATACTCTAGTATTTCAAGTTTTCTTAAACTTTTAAAAAAATATTTTAGGAGTGTGAAGAAAATCTTTGAGTATTTTACGTATTTACCCTTATCGTAACAAAATTTTAATAATTTAATGAAATTTCTGGAACAGATTATTTAGATTTTGAATACATTTCCCGTAATTACACTTGTGCAAAAGATTCTCGCGGTCTAAAGGACCGTACCCAATTCCATGACTTCAAAGATCTTTAAAACAAAATGTTAATTAAAATCGCCCAGCCTCCCAGAACTCATTAACAATGCTTTGTGAATTTGCGGTGACGTCTTCATTTAGATACAATATACATGTTTCTTTTTATTATGTTTTTAATTTCTTTGTGTAGAGTCCTGATTGCTTTCAAATCGTGTTTCTGAAGTTTTCAGCTTGTTTCTCTTTGTTTTTGTTCTATGAGCGATTTCGTTTTGTTTCTTTGCTTTGTTTTAATGTAATTTAAGAGTGTTTTATTTCTCATTAGAGAATTCAGTTTCGGAATATTTTTCTGATGTATTGCCTTTAAGGCATGATGTCGAGTTAGGTTAATGTTTTTAAAGAAGTAACTATTCGTAGGTGTTCCGTAAGGTAAGCTGATGATCTGATCAGGATCCCGAGAATTCGATGAATGTGAGAGGTACAGGACCAGTTCTTGTGGTGACATATGTGGAAGGTGAGTATCCAATATTTTAGTCATTTTTGTCGTATTCTCAAACCTGTTTTTTGTCAAGATATGTACGATGTAACATACTCTTTTAAATAAAAGGTTTCTGTTTTTGTTGCCACAGTGTCAGCAGAATACTGACTCCTAAGTCACAGGATTTCCAAGTTTGGGAATCAGAGTTTTCTCATCTGTGTGACCTTTAATTCACTATATTTTTGTGCACATCTACTAAGTATTGGTCATGTTAAAGGTTTCTGTATAAATAAAGATTATTATTCTTATCCAACAGTAGACGACTTTGTTAGAGGCAAAGACATTAAATATATACTACCATTAGACAGGACATAGCGAACAAAATCGTAATCCGAGACTTGTTACCGGGTAGTAGTCGCTCAGTCGAGTGTGGACGACTGGACCTAACTTTAGTTTATTTTCGTAAATATTTTTCGTATTTAATCTAAACTAATTAGAATTCAATATAATTTTCGCAAATAATAATAATAATAAATAATAATAATAATAAATAATAATAATAAAGCTTTATTAATTCCACACTATTTTAAAATGTAAATATAATAAATTAACAATTAGGATAACTTAAATCACAGTCACACAGATAGCATTCAATTACTTAATTAATACTATATCAATTGATTAAAAATAAAATAACTTAGGGAAAAAATAATACATATACAATTTCAATTGATTAAAATGGAATTATTATTTAACTATTCCATTTTTTTTTTTTTTTTTTTTTTTTTTTTTTTTTTTTAATCAATTTTCGCAAATACTTCTAGGAAATAGCGTAAAAACATATAAATTACAAAGGACAATGGGCTAATTGGTACACCCCACCAATAGCAAAGACATATATGTCGATGGATAGGTCTATAAAACAGGAACAACATTTACTATGACAGCTTTGTTGAAATGATTGTCCGTTCTGAGTTTTAGGTTAAAAACTAAAGTCAAGTTAGGTTAGGTGCTTATCGGTACACACCACCAATAGCTAAGTCATGTATGTTATTAGATAGATCTTTTTAACAGAAACAACATTTACTATGACAGTTTTGTTGCAATGTTTGTCCGTTCTGAGTCTTAGGTTAAAAACAAAGGTTAGGTTAGGTGCTTATCGGTACACCCCACCAATAGCTAAGTCATGTATGTCATTGGATAGATCTTTTTAACAGGAACAACATTTACTATGACAGTTTTGTTGAAATGTTTGTCCGTTCTGAGTTTTAGGTTAAAAACAAAAGTTAGGTTAGGTTAGGTGCTTATCGGTACACCCCACCAATAGCTAAGTCATGTATGTCATTGGATAGATCTTTTTAACAGGAACAACATTTACGATGACAGTTTTGTTGAAATGTTTGTCCGTTCTGAGTTTTAGGTTAAAAATAAGGTAAAAATAAATACTAATAATTAATATCTTAGGTTAGGTGTAAAAAACAAAGGTTAGGTTAGGTATTAAAAACAAGTTTGTTGGTACACCCACCAACAGCAAAGACATATATATTTCGTTGGATAGGTCTTTTTAACAGAAACGACATTTACTATGACAGCTTTGTTCAAATGTTTGTCCGTTCTGAGTTTTAGGTTAAAAACAAGGGAAAAATAAATACTAATAATTAATATCTTAGGTTAGGTTAGGTCTTAAAAACTAGGTAAAAATAAATACTAATTAATATTTTAGCTTCTGAGATGGACATATGATAGACAATGTCGTTGTTTCTCAACCACTTTCTATATACATCATCATCAAGTCATACTTACACATGGGTCGTTCTTCTTTTTTATCGACAATGACTTGTCTTCTCCGCAAAAAAAATAATATTTTGCTCATAAATACTAAATTACTTAATTTTTTTTATATAAAAATACACTTGACAATGCAATAATTTTAATATCCTCAAAACTAGATTTTATTCATAATTATTTTTTACAAAATCAGTGTGACATAGTATACAAAAAGCGTGACGGAGGTGTTGTACATACAAATAAAGTGTGTCCCTCTATGACTAGTAATGTAAACAAACTGCTCTCGTAAAAAAAAATCAGATTGAAAGTTTCTATCCAAGAACATTTACTGAACTACTTAACCTTTTTTATTACATTAATAAGAAGAAATAATTTTTTATGTTTATATTATTAAATAAAAAAATATTTTATTGGCTGTCTCCCGATGTATATGATTTTAGTCGCTACCTTCTGTCACTCATTTTATGGTACAAAATAGTGTGCGTTAGAAACTTTGACCTTGGTCACTAGGTTCGAGAATAGTCCTCCTCCACCCCGCACTCGCGCTATACGTTCCCACGCCCCGGCAATACCAGTCAGTCGCTCGCAAACAGTAAAAGGAGGGGCGTGTGTTAATTTAGCGACCGCTCTGTCACGTAAGTTACGACTTTCAAATATTATTCTAATTTCGGGGTTTTAATATTATTTGATTAATTTATGATAAATATTTCATATATACCCAGTTTTATGCGTAAATTACAATTAGGAAAATGCTGAATATCTCGAAAACTACTATTTTACACCTCTGTCACGTAGCCCCTCTGTCACGAAAATGTGTGACGGAGTGGTATAACTCGTGATGGAGTGGTCATTTTTGTATGGAACTTAGAGCCTTAGTTAATATCCATAATAGATGATTGCTGGTTTTTTTATGTTGGTTATTCTACCGTCAACTATTTTGTTAATTTAAGGTATTACCATCAAATAAATGAAAAAATGGCATTATCTGCGGCCGAAAGACGTGTCGTGAAAAAAGAAAGCTTAACCCTGAACTTGTTGCAGAAGTAAAACTTAAAGATAAAGAAAGATATCATGCTCGCAAAACGTTAGTTAAGGATATGACACCAAAAGAACACAAAAAAATAAAAAGACAATGGCAGATTAGAAATAAAAAGAGAAGTGAAAGACAGAAAACTTTGCAGAACGTTTTAATTAAAACTTCGGATTCTACACCGCCTCCTTCAAGTCCCAGACTACTTCCATTAAGTTCCAGATCTCGTTCACTGACTCCAGCCTCGTCTGTTACCAGTAGCAGGGGAAGAAAATAAGTGCGACGAGATAGATCACGCCTTTATAGACAAAATATTCGTACTCATTTCAACCTCCAACCTATATAGAAGAACCACGGACTGATATAACTAATATAATTGGTTCTACTAAGGGATTTTATAAGACTGTGTATACCTCTACTTCAGAAGACGAAGATGACCAGCCTCTTCTTAATTTGAGAAAATCTGTAGATACAAAACCAGGTACATCACACGATCTACTAGTGGTCATATATGTCATTTTTTATTTATAATGGATGGATCTTATCCATCCATTATTAATAAAAAATGGAATACATCTTTTAGTCAAAGTGATAGAAAAATTGAGTACACTTACTTAGGAGTAGCAAAAAGTGGAGTGAATGAAGATGGAGATGTTCGAATGTGATACTGATGTTATACTGGGAAATTATTTAAATTGGTAGAGACTGATGTGTTAGATGTGATGTATGAAAATTTGTTACAAATTATTCCACCTCCTAAGATAATTAAAAGAGGAAAACGCGTGTTTTACGAATACGATCAACCAATAGAAGTTTTTGAAAAGTAGAGTTAGTGAAAAGATATTGTAAGACTAAATTAATATCTACCAAAGAATGGACACAATCATCAAGACTTGTAGTAACATTTTAAGCATATACTATGTTTGTTATTGTTTTCTAAAATTAAAAATTGTTATAAGGTTAGTTTTGTTCGGCGGACGTAAACATTGTTTACCACTCCGTCACTTCGTTAACCACTCTGTCACAATTTTGTCCCCCTTAAAATTTTAGTTCAAAGTAAGTTATGAACCACTTTATTGTTAGTATTTACAAAAATAACGTTTTCTAGTATTGTATGCTAAATAATAAAGGTGTTCACTAGATTTTTAAGCGACTTTATTGGGCGACTTTCATAATATTAAAAAGTTTTATGTCTTATGAGGCAAAAATGTGACAGAGTGGTATTGGATAATTAAAAAAAAAATATTATTTAAAAATTCCGTCCAACGGAGCTAGATAATAGTAAATGTTTATATTCTTGATAAGAAAGTAATAAGAAACTAAAGTTCTGATTTAAAATGAGACATAAAAAAAATAAATACTTTTGTGACTGAGGTGTTATTTTTTTCATACCATTCCTACGAAATTTGAAATAAAACGAAAATTACATGTAATACTTCGCTGCATTATATGTTTTTGTAATCTACAATAATGAGGCAGTAGTTTAAATCATATTTCACTAAATAAATCACAAGTTTATTTTTTTATCAAATATAAAAATTTGCCGGTCAGATTGTCGATAAAAAAGAAGAACGTCCCACATACACTTGTACATGTATTGTACATATTTTATTTTATTAATCTAGATCGTTGTCTAGAATAACGTCATTTAGGAAAGTTGCCGGTGCAGTAAAACCCTCGTGAACCGCATATGCTAAATACCATATGATAGATGGAACATGCGCACATGTACCCATGGTGCGCCGTCCTGACAAACACGTACAGTAGTGTTGTACTATATTGTTGTTATTATTTATTAAAATGTAGCAATGATATAGCCGTGCTCTGACGTGTCGGGACTGTATGCGCCCTCGTAAAAGCCACACGTCTTCATGGATTCCGTAATCGGGCAAGTCATCCAGTTGATTTTCTCTGTAGATCTCTATAAGATATAAACCGTTTTGGAGATGTTCCCCGCAGTATGATCTAGCCAGTTTCAGTTGATATGTACCCAAAGCCAGTACAATGATTTGATGTTCAGTGAGCCTTGGGAAGTATTCAATATTATTAGCTTCTAGTCTATGAAAATCAGCTCTGCGGTTATTCAAACGCTTCCTTTCAACATAAGTATATAAAATATTTTCTAAATGAACTGTTTCTCTTATACCAACCCAGAACTCTTCTGCACGTACGCTGTCTACTATTGGTGTGTGGAAGGAATTTATCAGTGATGCAGCAATTCTGAAATCAAGAAACATGTGTGGCAGAGCCCTATTAAAATATTTTTGTCGCAGCAGTTTAAAATCCCGTTTGAATCGGCCGTTCACCACTTCCACTACCCATCTGCATACTGTAACAGCTCGTGATTCATTTGCTTGCTCAGTAGTGAGCTGTGACTCTTGACAATCTTTGCTTGGAGGCATATAACATTCATAGCCACAGGCTTCGATTGCGTCCAAGCTATCTCTAAATCCACGGTCCAAAATAAGTGCATCGTTTTGTTGTAGTAAAATATGAATTGGATGTTCTTCATTGCTCATGATGTCTAGCATTATCTGCGCATCAGTTTTCGTGGCAGCATATGGCCCTATAACATCAATGATGTAACCATCAGAGCACACAATCAATAATGGCTTTAGAAGGTTTGAAAACATGTGCAGGCTATATGACTGTCGCTGGAATAAAAAATTACTACTCTTGTTAATATAAATGTAAGGTCCATAAAATATAAAAAAAAAAAAAAATATTATAATAATTGCTTTGGTGTTTTCGTCATTGCCTTAAAGTTTTTTTGGAATAAATAGATTCCTCTCCAATACATTTCTTCTGTCGAAGTGATCCATTCCCAGGTGAAGTGGCACGTATTCATTCGTAAGACATCCACGAGCAATAGTTAAACGACGTTCCAGTGTTCTCCTCGACATATTAAATAATGTGGCAAGCCTTTCATCTGAATCACCTGTACGAAGTTTTGACAAGTATATGCCTAATACAGTTCTGGGATCGTTGCATCTCTGGCCGAGTGAAGGCGTTTGCTCCAAAATGGTATCGAATTGATCGCCATTCAATCCAACCCAAAAATGCATTTCGTCATTACTTATAGAACCTCGTACTCTAAAATTCAGTCTTGATCCACGTTGAACAGCTGCTCGTAGTATGTCGCAAACATCACTAAAGTGGGCTGCAGTAAAATAATTAATGGTGTTGCAAAAATCTGGTAACTCATCCCAATGGTTCCCTGCAAGGTGTTCTTGACAAACTCGGGTACCATTGGGAATATATAACTTGTATTTACAAAGAATATGAATTTTAATTGCTTCTGGTATTCGGTGTCGGGTGTTATTCTCACAGATGTTGAAAACACAATGTGCGGGAGTATTAGAAGCTCTCTTGTACTCAGAAACATGAAGTTCATTTGGTCCAACGGGATCATTATCTTGCACTTCTGGGACTGCAGGTCTAATCGCATTATCAGCTCTCTGCCAACATCGATGGCATACGCGTCCTGTGTTGTCGAACACCACCTGAAAATGGCATAACCCATCAAATAATAATACAAATATCTTTTGTTCTTTAAAAAAAAAACACTCTTAATAATAGTTTCCCGGAATTCGTTGCACAGCCAGACTTAGATTTAAATCTATGAATTAATTATACCAATAGAAATACTGATCTCCAATACTGCATTTTCTTGTATATACGCAACAAGCTCTGGTTGCGCTCTTGGAAGATTGTCCGTTAAAATATGTTGTTGATAACTTCCGCGATAGAGCCCTCACATAGCACAGTTGTGAATGTTTTCCATCTCAAAGTATTTACCCAAATCGATTGATTATATTAATTATGTGTTTCCTTTTATTTCGATTGAAAACCACCGCTTTGTAACAAGATTTATTTGCAAAGTGACATCAAAAGTCAATCCAACTACAGATAATTAATTACTCTAGTACTAAATAGGTACTATACTACCATCCTTTTTTATGGGGAAAATCATCTAGAGAGGGTAGCCCCGGTTTGATTTAGTTTGGGAGCCAGATATCGGATCTAGGAGGAGCGGAAGAGTTCCAGGTACCTACCCGATACGACTCTCCCTGTGCCAGGACCAGAGCTCAGCACGTAGTCTTACCCGACGTTCCACAAGGGTGGTCCTAGTACCAATCTCTGCGGAACGCCGCACGTCATCTTTCACCATCTGCACTCTTTCTCTTATCCAACGACATTGTCTTAGCTATTGGTGGGGTGTACCAATAATAAAATAAATAAAAATACCCTTTAACCTAACCTAACCTAACCTTTGTTTTTAACCTAAAACTCAGAACGGACCAACATTTCAACAAAGCTGTCATAGTAAATGTTGTTCCTGTTAAAAAGACCTATCCAACGACATATACGTCTGAGCTATTGATGGGGTGTACCAATTACCTTGTTTTTAACACCTAACCTAACCTTTGTTTTTTACCTAACACTCAAAACGGACAAACATTCATACATACATTCAACAAAGCTGTCATAGTAAATGTTGTTTCCGTTATAAAGACCTATCCAACGACATATATGTCTTTGCTATTGGTGGGGTGTTCCAATTACCACCTAACCTAACCTAACCTTTGTTTTTTAACTAAAACTCAGAACGGACAAACCTTTCCACAAAACTGTCATAGTAAATGTTGTTCCAGTTAAAAAGACCTATCTAATGATATATATGTCATTACTATTGGACGGGTGTACCAGCTTCCATACATTTTTGCCCATTGTCCTTTAATTAGCATGTTTACCATTGAAAGCTAGATGACATAGGATGACAGTTTTTCTAAGATATTTCTTCTGATGTCCGCTCTAAAGTATCTTTTTAAAGTTCTATGGTCAGAGGAAACTAATTTAATTCGGATACTCTCTGGGACGATAAACAATCCGTTGTACCTCCTAATAAATTGTGGAGTTTTAAAACACTGTATATATATTATTTTCTAAAAGCACCGATTTATATAAATATTTACTCATGTTCGTCTGGCTGTCACACTTTTTGTATACAACATGTCAGATTTTGAGCTGGGTCTAGAATTTTCATACAATAATAAAATACCTAAATATTAAAATGCCTGTAGATAAATTAATCTGACAATTGACATGAAAAATTTTAATAAACTTTTATTTTCATTCATCATGTCTAAAGCCCTTTCCAATTACTTCGGGGTCAGTTTCCAATCGCATGTAATCGATTACTCATCATCTTCCTGCCCATATCCCGTTTTATTTGGGGTTGGCGCTACACGTTTTTTTCTTCCATTCTGTTCTGTCACCCATCACGCTATCACTAACTCCTTTTTCTTTCATATCACTTCTCACACAATCCGTCCATCTTTTTTTTTTGGTTTCCCTCTCCATCCATCCATATGTATAGTCGTAGTTCTTTTGGTAATATGCATTTCACCCCTCCTCTTTACATGGCCATACCAATTTGATTGTATAAATAGGGTGTATTGCCAAAATACAGACTATATTGTATTAATATGTAATATATTTTTTTGTCAAATTCTCGTTTTTATTTTTGTTTTTCTTTCTTTTCTCGAATTTGTCATTGATGACTATTTTTATTTTATTTTTTGACTTAGAACTTAGATAGTTCTTTATTGTATTTTACCATTTGACATTGATATTTTTTGTTTATTTACATTTTACGGCTTGCAATAAGCTGCTTAGTAAAGCGTTACATTTTTGTAAATTCTATTTTATATGGATTACTTTTCTTTTCTGTAATTGTTAACATGATGTCTGGCAATTTTGAGTATTTGATGCGGCCTACCCAAATGTCCTTTCTTTGGTATTGTTCGTCAAGTCGTTGAGCTCCTTAGTAGTCCTAAGTTTGAGCTACACGAATACTGACAAATGCTTGCACTGACTGGACAGGTCTACTCAAATCCATCTCAGACACTAATCTGAATGTTTCTCATATTAGTTTTACCATTACATGTTTACTGTATGGACTTTAAAAGAGACTTTGATCCCTGAGTTTGTTTCGGTGTTTCTTCTCAGGGTAGTCAGTTAGGAAACACCGGCCTCATCTAGTTTAAACTGACGAAAAAAAAAAGATTGACGTGTAAAAGTGTTTTTTTAAAACCTATTTACAAAATAAAAATCATTTATCATTTAAAATCAACGTCATATAATTAAAAAGACCGTACAAAAGAAATGCCCGGAGTGGCTGACGTCTGTGAGCTCAGTGTTGAGGCTGGCGTGCCGGGGCCGCCGCGCGGCCCGGCACAACCGGTTTCGGTGTCCCGATCTCCGCGCCTTCCCAGCGATGGTCCATGCATGTGTGGAGCGCCGACAAGAGCAGTGGTGATACCAGGGATTACACAAAGTGCACCTGGTTGGGTTTTACTCATAACCTATGGTCGCAATTGCGAACATACAGATTGAAATAGCGTAAATTCGAGCACTGTAACTGCAATTTCCTTAAAATCTTTATAAAATATTAATTATTCAGCCAAATCAACCAATTTCAGCCAAAACGTTGCTGCTGGACCTAGACCAAGTATTGCCACATCGAAAATTCCTATGCTACTCTTTGTATGCAGTAAAATCTTGTTACTGTCACCAGATCTTCGGTCCCCCCGGGTTTCGCCACTGCGGAACACCCGGAGGACACGGTGGAGTATACTGTAGAGGTGTGCCACGCCTGGGCGGAGCATCGCCGTGTCCTCGTGGGGACAATCGGCGGCAGCGATCTCTCTCGCCGGGCCTTGGTTCAGGCCATGGTCCGGAGTGAGGAGGGATGGCAGGCGGTCGCCTCCTTCTGCGATGCAGTAATGCTAGCAAAGAAGGAGGCCGACCGCATCAGGCAGAGGCAACGGGGCGCTCGCCCCAGCCACCGCCGGGATTCCGATCCCGATTTCCGGCCACCGTAGGCGCGGGCTTGCGGACGGCGTGCAGTGGGTAGCACGCTGTCCGATCGTCCGGTAACCGATCGGACCGAGCCCAAGTCGTCGACGGCGCGTTCTGTTCCTGCGCGCCTCAAGGAGCTGTCAGCGAACCGTAGAGGCCCAGCCTGCTATCTGAGAGGAAGGGTCAGCCCCGGCATGATAGGCAACGAAGGAACGGGGTAGGTTTTTAGTCAGTAAGGGTCTGATACTACTTCCCGCTGCGCCCAAGGGCGGGATTTGTCATTGGATGATTTTACCTACCATAAAAAAAAAAAATCTTCGGTCCCCAATGTAGAAGACCTGTCATCTGATAGTGATCAGGCCACTTCTAGAATCTATCGATCGTATAATATTGTAATCTTTTAATAAATTTTATATTTTACACGTAACAAAAAATATTAATTAATAATTATAAAAAACCAAATTACACAGAATAATTTTTAATACCTCTTATTGTGTTTCGACGAAGGCAATTTAAAATTTATTTACCAATTTCGTATCAAAAATACAACGGGGATCCATTTTAATTGTTTTCCCGTAGGGGAAAAACGAAGCTTATGGAAAAATAATAAATTGTTTGAGATAATTAAAATAAAAGATAAGATGATTTTCAGGTGAATATTAAAAGCCTTTTTGAAATAATTTTGATTCGTATCTTGATTAAACAAAATTAAGTAAATATCTTAACTTGAACAAAAATCACTGCGTCTTCCGGTACGCGGTCACCACTTTAACCTTTCGGCTCGAACGGCCATCTGTTTTGCGAGCAATGTGCCCTGCCCATTGCTAATTCAGTTTGGCAATTCTTCGTGCTATGTCTGCAACCTTGGTTCTCCTGCGTATATCTTCATTTCTGATTCGATCACGCAAGGGAACTCCGAGCATAGCCCTTTCCATTGCCCTCTGGGTGACTTTAAGCCGTCTAATAAGGCCCATTTGATTGAAAGTGACCACGTTTTGGAGGCAGATACGGTGTTGGGAGGCCTCCTATAAGGTGGAACGATGACCTGGAAAGGGTTGCGGGAATCCGATGCATGCGAAACGCGCAGGACCGTTCATTGTGTCAACACTTGGGAGAGGCCTACCCACAGTGAGACCACGACCATGATGAGAACAAACATTAATACCGTAACTAGACAAATTAAACGTTTTACCTACTTCACAAATAATTACAATTCACTGATTTGTTGAGATGAGGTTTGTATAATATAAGATCAAGTTTGCAACTTTGAAATATATTCGTGCTCGCTGCGCGGTGTTTTTCCGAACACTGAGCAGCTAGTCTATTTTTTTTTTGTTTTGGCTTATATTTAATTGCTTAAAACATCATACAACTCAAAGGTACAAAGGCGGACGTAATGTCTTAGGCCTTATAACTTCTAATTGTATTAAAAAAATATCAGTTCATATTAAGAGTACACCAAAAGAAAGTAGACCAAAAAAGCGCACCTCAATATCCACACGATGACGCATAAATAACTCATGTACCTAACCTTTGCCATTGCGAAATTACGACCCTTTACCCGCGTGAGAGAGCAGTGGTGGCCGAGTGGTAACGGCCCCGACTTACGAGTTTTAGGTCGCGGGATCAAACCCAGCCAGGCGCATTACTTTGTGTAATATTTATTTCATCACCACCGCTCTCAAAACGGTGAAGGAAAACATCGTGAGGAAACCGGCAAGTCTTAGAACAAAAAATTCGAATACATGTGACATCCACTAACCCGCACTGGGCCCGCGTGGTGGATTACGGCCCATTCCCTCTCTTAGAGAGGAGGCCTGAGTCCCAGCAGTGAATATTAAAAAAGGCTGATGATGATGATTAATTTGTTTGACAACGTGGGTCTACTTTTCCACGAAGACCCACGACTATGTATAGCGTGGCACGGCGCACGCGTGGAGGGGCTACACATCTTCTGTTCTGTGCCTACACACGAGCTACTGCAATCAAACTTCGCTGAGATAAGCGAGCTATAGGTACATAGTCGTGGATTTTATTTTTGTATAGCTTCTTTTTATAATGTGAATGTGAGAACACCGTAGACTCCGCAGATTCAAGGATTACTTTATTGTGCTTTTGGGTACAAAGCTGACCTGTCTACATTGTCCTCTCATATCTATTAATACCTAGTGTAGCATGAAAATATTGTAGAAACAATCACTTTTTTAAAAGAGTAACCATGGAGTTTCTTGCCGGTTCTTCTTCATAGGAAACGACCAATTGGAACCATGCGCTAGCTTCTGACTTTTTATAAGTGCCCATGTAGGCCTATGTAAAATAAACGATGTTGAGTTTTGGTTTGATCATATTCGTGTACTCCAGTGGAAATGCAGACCCATCTTGACAGCGTTGAGCTATGTAACAGCCTATTTGAGCAAGCCACGCGTGTATCAATGACGTCAATCCGTGCGTAGCCTCTCCGCGGCTTGCAGTGGACACCACCTCATACATTTTCTTACAAAGCGAAGCTTAAGGGCCGGTTCTAGTCAATGTTTTTTTTTGTATGAACTTCGCTCGGAATTATGTCGTCTTCGCGGCCCCAAAACAATGGTTTTATTTTTATATAAAAAAAAAAACAACAACTATTCAAGATTTTTGTTCTTGCGAAGCGCTTTTAAATAACAAGCTTTATTTTTTTTTTTGTAACTTTCAAATAGTTCCGTAACGTAATTTCGTAGATAAATACGTTTGAAATCGTAAATTATGGTCAGATTCGCGATTTTTTTTTTTTTATCAAGCGAACTAATTTATATCGTGTTTTAATTTCTGCCAAGCCCTTGGCCATATAGTCAGTTTTAATCAAATAATTTTTCATGGTGTTCTCTTTTCTATTTGTGGATTTCCATAGGTTTAAAAAAGGTCAAAATGAGTAGCACCGGGCCTTAATACACGTGCGTAGCCTCTCGGTGCGCCGCTGTGGGCCCACGCCTTTAACTCCAAATCCCCAGTATTGCCAATATGAAATGTTGCCTACAGATTTAGTTTCATGTACTGTGTATGTTCTGTAGTTGAAAGTTCTATTCTGTAGTTCTCAGTACTGCATTGATGTTTCTACAGTTGTATAAATAGTTTTGTGGCCCCAAACGTAACTCTGTGTACTGAATGCATAAAGTCTACCGGTTTTGGAGTGTGCTTTGAGTTCCGAATGGAATTATAGTGCTCTTCAATACAAATTAGATGTGTAGGCAACGGTAAATATTTTTAAGAAAGAGTTAATTAAGAACTAAAAATATAACTTCAAGGATTTGAATTTGCGTTGCCTGCGGTTTTTTTGAGATGGGAACTCCTCTAATGACGTTATTCACTCTAGGATAGAGCGCGAGGGTGTTGTAGACTTTTACTAACTAAAACCACACCTGTCCTTCAGTTGCTTTTTGCGTTCTGAGACCACGAATTGCCTTTTTAGAAATTCTTCCGTGGCACGCTGACATCTCTGTGGCGCGCGCTTAGAACGCGTGAATGAATCAAGCTCGGTCCTTATCAGACGGGCGGACGGTGAGGTACCCATTGCTCGTCGTTCGCAATAGTATCGGTTGTTATAAATGAGATGTGATGAGATGTGTAAGTAAGGGTAACCTTACGGCGCCTTCGAATTAGCAGCAAAGTACGCGACGGCAGCACCTCGCCGTGCGTATTGTCTTGTTATTCCATATAAAAAAAAAACGCGCGAATGCCACGCTACAGCGGCGGTGCGGCTGCGAGCTTTCGTCTCGTTTGTAAAGGAGTTCATTAAGAACCAAATATAACTATAAGGTTTTTGGAAACATCGTTGGCTGCATAGTTGTTAAGCTGCAAGCATAGCAGCAGCCTTATAATGTTCCCACTGCTGGGTCTCAGGCCTTCTCTCTAGGAGAGGGAATGGGCTGTAATCCACCACACAGGCTCAGTGCGGGTTGGTGAATGTCACATGTCTTCGAATTTTTGATTCCAGGACATTTGGCTGGTTTCCTCACGATGTTTTCCTTCACCGTTTTGAGAGCAGTGGTGATATAAATCACACAAAGTAATGCACTTGGCTGGGTTTGAACCCGAGACCTACAACTCGAAAGTCGGGGCCGTTACCACTTGGCCACCACTGCTCTAAGCTGCAAGATCTTTCGGAAAAGTTATTAACTAGGCAACTTACTGAATAAAGATTATTAAAAATTACTTATTCACTTTGAAAAACATTGTCTTGTTCTTGTTGTCTTTACATGTAAACCCACGCACAAAACACCCAGACCCTGAACAAAGATTTATAGGCCATGCAAATATTTACTCCGTATGGAAATCTATCCCGCGACACGCCATCGCTTAACTATTGCGCCAACTATCTGCACAATGTGGGACACCCGACGTGTAGCGGACGAAAAAACTATTTTCTAGACAGATACACAGACCATATTTAATTTTATTCTAACAAATTTTTAGTGTAGGGACGTGCCTTGTGTATGTTAGGGGAAATTTGAAAGTGGCGCCAGTAACTGAAAAGTTAAAAGAAAATCGTTTGTCTTGGTATGGTCAAAAGACTTATGAGTTTACACGTGGGTGGATGGAGAGGGAGATGAAGGCCAAAGAAAAGATGGATGGATTGATTTGTGTTTTGCTTTTAGAGAAGTGATATGAAAGAAGCAAGAGAACCAAGGTTGCCGACATAGCACATAGAATCGCCAAACTTAAGTGGTAACGAGCAGGGCATATTGCACGCAGAACAGATGGCCGTTGGGGCCGAAAGGTTCTGGAGTGGCGACCGCGTACTGAAAGGAAGGCCTCCCACAAGGTGGACTGGTGACCTGATCAGGGTCGCTGGAGTCCGATGGATGCGAAACGCACAGAATCGGTCATTGGAAACGCCCAACAGTGGACGTCTTTCGGCTGAAATAATGATGATGAATGAAGATATGAAAGAAAAGGGAGTTAGTGATAGCTTGACGAATGACAGGACAGAGTGGAAGAAAAAAACGTGTTGCGCCGACCCTAAATAAAACGGGACAAAGGCAGGAAGATGATGATGATGGGCCTTGTGGTTCAACACATTGGCTTTAAATATTATCTGCGATAATATGAATTAAATACAGAGTAGGTGTTATTCCATATTTTTATCATCCGAATGTCATTTAAACCGAAAGACGTCCAGTGTTGGACATAGGCCTCCCCCAAATGTCGATGAATGATTTAAACGAATCTATGGTTTATTGTTCAAGCCCGTAGCTTAGAATAATAGTACTGTCTACGCTACATACGTTTCAATATTATCTAGCATAGTCTTTGATACTAAAATTACAATAGTATTGGCTTTTCCTAGAAATGAAACGGAGTAATGTTCGAAATACGTTGTTAATGGCAAAACCAGTGGATTCAAATGCAGAACAGGCATTGTTGGTAATTGAAAATTGTAGGTAATTCCTATCAAAGCATCATGTTTGTAGTAGGTATCCATTTATTGTATTGTATTTATTGTATGCCTTCAGTATTGCCAAGGGGTATCGCGTTACCCAGATATTGGATTGTGGAGGAAAGATATGTAGTTATTCCATGTAAAATATATGTATTCAGATGCATTCGGTTAGCTTGGAAGCTATCGTATGGATTTCATCAAGCATGCAGGATTGCCCCGCATGTACAAAATTTCACGCAGCGTGAGAAACCTTCCGTCGTGGACGGCGGGCAAATGGGTAGCTCGCTATCCGTCCGTCCGGTAACTGACCGGACCGAGTCCAAGTCATCTATGGCGCGCACTGTTGCCACGCGCCTCAAGGAGTTGTCAGCAAACTGTAGGGGCCCAGCAGGGCCGAAGCCTACTGGGGCCAAGGGTTAGGTGAAAATGAACCCCGGGGCCCTGGATCGAAGGCTATGAATGGAACAGGGTAGGTTTTTAGTCAGTAAAATTCTGACACTATCTCGTGCCCAACCCAAGGGCGGGATTTGTCATTTGATGATTTTACCTACCATAAAAAAACCTGCCGTCGTAAAACTTCAAATAATAAACGTAAAACTCTGCATGTTTGGGTGTTCATCTTTATTTATCACAGAATGAGAGCAAATTAACCATTTAATAACTATAATATTTAGTTATTATATAACAAAATAACAATTTTGTGATATAATAATTAAATTATAGTTATTTAATGATGGTGATGATGCTGAAACCAAACTCATCATTATCTAACAGTGTTACTTTACACGATCGCAAATTAGTTACCTACATTAAGTATTACTGTAATTAAAAGCATAAGCATATTGGTCAGGAAATAAAACACGTAACGTATAACAAACTTCACTTTTTTTTATTTTTGCACAGTACAGTATTTTACAGTTTTCCTTAGACTTCCTACTTCGTCTAGTGCTACACAACGAATGCCCATTATGGCGGCTAGACCGTAGGTAACCTCCCAACTCATAGTGGGGATAGCGTTAGTCAAATGAGCAACCAATAAATAATACATTGGTCAACATAAATGCTTTGACAAACTAATAAGTTACAAATAAATTTATATTACACTATAAATATATCCAAATGAATTATTACGTTCTTAAAAATATTTTAAAGATATAAGTTTATAAGTGCATAACTTTTTGACAATACGTCATTTGACATTTTACTGATAAATTACAAATAAATTTATATTATGCAATAAGTACACACAAATTGATTATTAAGTCTTTAGAAGTATTTTAGAACAGTAAACTCTTCAGTTCATGACTTGTCTAATCAATCTGAGTGACATTGTAGTGTTTGGTCAATATAATACTTCTTAAATACTATGTGACCTAACAGCTCGGCCATCCTGTTTAAAGCGAGACCCATCGCTTTTTTTTTAATATATATTTTTATTCACTTATGTACCATTATGTAAACTACAATATAATATTTTAAAACTAGTTATTCGTAAGTAATACAAGGAAAAACATTCAAAATCAAAGTATTTTACAATCGCAAATAATTGTGACAATAATTTTTACTACTCCTACTACTACACTACTCATTGTCAAGGACACATGTCTGCTCGTATTCACTGGAACAAGAATCATTTTCTGATAAATCGGATTCTAAGTCCCTGTTAAAATTCATCCAGGGTTGTATTTTATCCACTGCTACAATTCCTTCATATTTACGTCCATGCTTACGAGTTAGAGGTGTGTCCTCGACCAGAAACCTATCATTAGGGAGTATTTTTACTACGCGATAAGGACCTTGATACTTTACGGTAAGTTTTTGCGACTTTCCGTCATGCGGCACCTGTCGCTCCACCCTTACTTAATCTCCTTCTTTATACTGGGTTGCAATTTTCCTGTGTTTATTATAATTAGTAGCGTCTCTTACTTGTTGCTGCCTTATCTTTTCACTCACATTTTGTCTTAAGTCGTCCAATTCTGCCACAGGGATCCTATTGAGAGTTTCTTTAATTATTTCATTCAGCTTACCTTCAGTTCTGCTGGTCACATTAAAACCGAATAACAATTCTGACGGGCTTTTTTGGGTCGTTTTATGTTTCGTTGTATTAATACCTACCTGAATATCGGAAATGTGATCATCCCATGACTTATCATCTCCTCCATGGCTAGAGGTAGATAAAGCATCTAAAATCGTCCTGTTGTATCTCTCTACTTGCCCATTTGCTCTTGGAGTAGCAACAGCATTTTGGACGTGTTTTATGCCATAGGCTTTAACAAAGTCCTGAAAGTGTTTGCTGGTAAAGCTCGTGCCTTTATCAGTGATAAGACGAGCTGGAACTCCAAAGTAACTTACGAATTGCCTCAAAATCTTTATTGAAGTTGCAGATTTAGTATTTCTAACCGGATTTATGCTTACATATTTTGTAAATCCATCTACAATTACCAGTAAGTAACAGTTGCCTGCTTTGCTCTTCACAAATGGCCCAAGGTGATCTGCGTGAATGGTATGAAAGGGGGTACTGACCTTCTCGATAGGATGTAATTCACCTTCTCTTTTACCACCTGGAGCTTTGTGGTGGGCACACTCTAAACAAGAAGAGACATATTTTTTCACAAACCTGCGCATTTTCTTGAACCAGTAATGTTCCTTAATGCGATGTAACGTCTTCTCGAATCCGCAATGACCTACATCGTCGTGATTCATCTTCAGAATTTGCCAGCGTACACCTCGTGGTACCAACCATTTCAGATCATCCCCTACAACGCGAAAAATTCGATCGTTTTTTAGTTTATAGTTTTTACGTACCTCTATAGTTTCCTCGATAGAAGGGTCCAAAAGGATTTCTTTAATTTTCTTAGTTTCGTCATCTGCAGATTGCACAGTTGAGATCCAGTTTTGATCAAATTGTTGTATCGGTAAGATGTCCAAAATATGTGGCTCACTTACCGGATTATCCACTGGATTCCTGCTGAGTGCGTCTGCGTGAGCCATTCGGACACCTGGGCGATATTCTATGGTACAATCGTACTCCTGTAATAGAACCCACCAACGTGCAATTCGAGGTATGATGTCTCGTTTTACTAACGTTGATCTAAGTGCATTGCAATCAGTAAAGATTTTAAAAGGTATGCCGACCAAATAAACTCTAAAACGATTTAATGAAGCGATCACTGCTAGAGTTTCGAGTTCATAAGAATGCATTTTACGTTCGTCAATACTAGTTTTGCGGCTGAAGTATGATACCGGTTGCAATACACCGTTCGAATTGCGTTGAAGTAATATACCTGCCAAACCGTCCTTACAGGCGTCTGTGTGTAACTCCGTCTCTGCTTTTGGTTCATATAAAGCAAGTATTGGTCGACTTACTAGCAATTCCTTTACCTTAGCAAATGCCCTTTCTTGTTCATTACTCCAGATCCACTTTGTATTTTTTTTTAAGTAGATCAGTCAATGGTGCTGTAATCACAGCATAACCTCTGATGAATCTTCTGAAAAACCCAGAAAGTCCAAGAAACTGCCGGACATCGTGCTGATTTTTAGGCGTTGGAAAATTAGAGACAGCTTCAGTTTTTTTGCTGCCCGGTCTAATACCCTTAGCGCTGACGTCAAAACCGAGAAAATCTATGGAGTCTAGAAAGAAATGGCATTTACTAAGTTTTAAGGTTAACCCACCTTTTTGGAGTAGCTGTAGTACTTCATCGAGCCGTTGCAAACCTTCTCTGAAATCTTTAGATGGTATGAGGATGTCATCCATGTATATAATAGCATATTTTATTTTGGCTTCCATTAATATTTTATTGATGGTACGCTGAAAAACCGATGGCGCATTGACTAGGCCAAAAGGCATGCGATTATATTCATACTGCCCATCAGGAGTTACAAAGGCAGTTTTAGGACGGGATTCTTCAGCTACAGGGATCTGATAATATCCAGACGCTAGATCTAAAGACGTAAACAAAGTATTACCTGCAAGGAGATCCAGTTGGTCTTCCACCCTAGGTAGTGGGTAGTGATCCTTTTTGGTTTTCCTATTGAGTGCCCTGTAATCGACGCACAATCGCTTATCACCTGTTTTTTTTTTGAACCATGACGATCGGGCTCGCGTAAGGCGATGATGATTCTCGTATGATGTCATTGTCCAGCATCTCTTGAATCATATCCCTTACCAATGACCTTTCAGAAAACGACATGCGATAAGGGCGATAAACCACTGGGTCGTCGTCTTGGAGTTCAATGGTCATCTCAGTGACAGGTGTGTAGCCTAAGTCATGCAGACCACTAGAGAAACAAGTACTATATTTGGCAAGCAACTCTTTTAGTTCCCGGAATTGATCTTCGTCTAAACTAGGATTCCAGTTTACAGAAGTTTCCATTTCAGCATCACTAAACGTTACGCTGAACGCATTCAGTGTTTTACTTAATGGAATAGGGTTTCTAAATAACGAGCGGGTTAATAAAGTACCTTTATCTATGTGCATAGGGGTCTCTGATACATTATAGATTAAGACTGCACCTCTCCCGTTTTTGATTTCGTATTGTCCGGGAAGTAAATAGTACTCGCAACCTTCAGTACCTCGTAAACTACCATTTACGTAAATATCACAATCCAACTGTGCATTCGTATAAACTTTGATTGCTCGTAAAACATTACCAGGAATTTCAGAATCGGTAGACACCATAATCTCTAATTTATTTGGTGGTAGTCTTTGAAATTTAATTTCATTTGGCGTCTTAATAATTAATATATCAGGCCTCTCAGTGAATGAATGTCCTAATAACACGGGATGTACTAGCACATAGTCCTCTACTACGTACAAATCTACTATTTCCCGCAGACCTTGAACTTCGACACAGCGACTCCTAAGGGATGTATCAAGTTACCACCTATGCCTCTGAGTACCGGCAAGTTCGAACGAGTAGTAATCTGAAGATTTAATGAATTTGCATAACTCACCTTGATAAGAGAACATTGGCTCCCCAGATCAATGTGACATGAGATAGCTAAATCATTTACCTTGATGTCCAACACGTACTTGTTTAAACCGGTATCCTCAGTAGTGATTTCCGAAACCTGTTTTTGGGTTTGATCGTTACCTGAAGTTTGGTTCTTATCAACTTCGTGGCTCGTCTTCTTATTCCTAAGACAATTGACGGTTTGATGGCCAAGCCGGTCACAATTGGTGCATTTCACTGGAGCTTTCTCACACTTGAAGCTTGGATGACCAACCTCGTTGCAATTAAAACATTTTATGTTAGAATTTATATTCGTACCTGGTTTAGATGACCCCGGTCGATTGGAGTTGCTTCCAAATCGTCGATCATTTGATTTCCGCGTAGAGTCATGAGTGTCCCTGGTTGGACCGCTTTTGACTGTCCTGAAATATTTTAATACCTGTTCTGGCTCGTTGAACTGGGCTGCCTGAGCGCCAACCTTCACCGTACGATCTTCTATTGCATATAAAAGACAGTCTACTGCTTGCCTGCCATGTATTTTGCACCTATTTAGAAGGTTTACCTTAGCGTAGTAATAATGCTCTAGGGATTCTCCATATTTGGCTTTTTTGGCTAACATTTCAGTTAAAATCTCTGCGTAATCTTCCCTACATGGAAAAGATTCAATGAGTTTCCTTTTCCATTCTGACCATGAATGCAATATCGAAGTTAGACCCTGATACCATGTCTTCGCTACACCAGTTAACTTAGGCAAAGAGTAATGTATTATTTCTCTATCCTCCCAACCGTATATTTCGGCACATTCCTCAACTTTTGTTAACCAAGTCAGTATGGTTTGTTCTTTTAACAAAGGGTCGAACTTTGGTATTACATTTGTGTTAAAAGCTATTTTAGGTTTATCCGTGCCTTTCAACGTTTCCAAAATAGTTAGAAATCTGTCCATCAACTTATTATTAGCGTCATTATCTTTTCTTCCTTTTGTTTTTTTCAGTGGCGGTGCCTCATTTTCCGATTCCGATGAAGTGGAGTAATAGCGCTTCCTCCTTCTCCGTAACGATCCTTTCGAACAATTTTTTCTGCGTTCCTGCGTCCTTTCGTGCCAGTCCTCATAATCGGTTTGATCATTTGTTCCTAGAATAATGCTTTGATTATCGTCAGAGTTTGTGTGCCCGTACTCTTGCCTCGAGCTTAGTGCACTTTGTTCAAAACTCAGATTGTCCATAACTTGATTTTGTCCCGTAACCTCGGGTGTTCCTCCCCGTGCATGTGCCAAACCTTCCCCTCGTTTGGTCACATCACAAGAATTCCGTAACCCTTTACCACGGGTTTGTTTTCCAACAGGGCCCTTACCTCGGGTTGCCTGTTCATTGGACCCTTTACCACGGGTATGTTTTCCAACAGGGCCCTTACCTCGGGTTGCCTGTCTATTAGACCCTTTACCTCGGGTTTGCTGTTCATCAGACCCTTTACCTCGGGTTTGCTGTTCATCAGACCCTTTACCTCGGGTTTGCTGTTCATCAGACCCTTTACCTCGGGTTTGCTGTTCATCAGACCCTTTACCTCGGGTTTGCTGTTCATCAGACCCTTTACCTCGGGTTTGCTGTTCATCAGACCCTTTACCTCGGGTTTGCTGTTCATCAGACCCTTTACCTCGGGTTTGCTGTTCATCAGACCCTTTACCTCGGGTTTGCTGTTCATCAGACCCTTTACCTCGGGTTTGCTGTTCATCAGACCCTTTACCTCGGGTTTGCTGTTCATCAGACCCTTTACCTCGGGTTTGCTGTTCATCAGACCCTTTACCTCGGGTTTCCAGTTCATCAGACCCATTGCCTAGGGTATTTCCTTCATATCCGTCCATCTCTAGAAACCTAGAACTTTAAATAGAAGCTTAATATCCGTGTCAAAGTATCCACACATATTGTCACATATCATTACAATAAAACATCCTGAATTAACTAAATTCCATGTAGTCCTAACTGCTAGTAAGGCAGACAATGCTCAACCTGACCTGGGAATCGAACCCGTAGTCCCCACCCAATATGCGCGCTTGTAACCTCCGCCAATGTGACTGTGCATAGAAAGATTTGCAAATGTGAATAGGTATAGTTGTGCTGATGAATCGAACCGTGATTTGTAAAACCAAAAAAAAGCAGATGAAAATGTAAACTAAAATTACAATGGAAATCAATATAACGATCAGAAATTAATGTTTAAAATAAAACAGCTTTGCCAAGATTTCACATTTGGATAAGAGGAATTCAATCATTCCGATCCCATTACCTATTATTGTCCTTGATTTCTTATTTAATATCATCCAGTAAATAACAATAAAGCAAGAAGAAAAAAAAATACTCGCCTCTTCCACAAAAACAAAATGTAATTAAGACCGTTATTTTCAAACAATTTTATAAGTTTACTTTGCCATGTGTATCAACTGAACAACAGTTTTAATCTATCTTAAACCCACCATGTTTTGTCTAGTTTCTAATAAGAAATAATCTAAATGCAAATTACAAGTCGTAACAAAACAAATATTCGAAAAAAAAAATTAATAAATGTAGTCAGTTACCTTATTTAAACTAAAATACAATGAAGAGTACGTTACTTACGGTTTTCCGAGCCGTGGACGTGACAAGAAAATATGGAATTTTCTCGAATATCCCACTTCTGACCTATTGGTCAGGAAATAAAACACGTAACGTATAACAAACTTCACTTTTTTTTATTTTTGCACAGTACAGTATTTTACAGTTTTCCTTAGACTTCCTACTTCGTCTAGTGCTACACAACGAATGCCCATTATGGCGGCTAGACCGTAGGTAACCTCCCAACTCATAGTGGGGATAGCGTTAGTCAAATGAGCAACCAATAAATAATACATTGGTCAACATAAATGCTTTGACAAACTAATAAGTTACAAATAAATTTATATTACACTATAAATATATCCAAATGAATTATTACGTTCTTAAAAATATTTTAAAGATATAAGTTTATAAGTGCATAACTTTTTGACAATACGTCATTTGACATTTTACTGATAAATTACAAATAAATTTATATTATGCAATAAGTACACACAAATTGATTATTAAGTCTTTAGAAGTATTTTAGAACAGTAAACTCTTCAGTTCATGACTTGTCTAATCAATCTGAGTGACATTGTAGTGTTTGGTCAATATAATACTTCTTAAATACTATGTGACCTAACAAGCATAACCAGCCTTTTAATGTTGCTAGGAGAGGGAGTGGGTCATCATCCACCCACCACGCGGGCTTGGTGACACGGTGGAGCATGCTGTAGAGGTGTGCCCCGCCTGGGCGGAGCATCGCCGTGTCCTCGTGGGGGCAATCGGCGGCAGCGATCTCTCTCGCCGGGCCTTGGTTCAGGCCATGCTCCGGAGTGAGGAGGGATGGCAGGCGGTCGCCTCCTTCTGCGAAGCAGTAATGCTAGCAAAGGAGGAGGCCGACCGCATCAAGCAGAGGCAACCGGGCGCTCGCCCCAGCCGCCGCCGGGATTCCGATCCCGATTTCCGGCCAACGTAGGCGCGGGCTTGCGGACGGTGTGCAATGGGTAGCCCGCTGTCCGATCGTCCGGTAACCGGCCGGACCGAGCCCAAGTCGTCGACGGCGATTTCTGTTCCCGCGCGCCTCAAGGAGCTGTCAGCAAACCGAAGAGGCCCAGCCTGCTAACTGCAGGCAGGCAGGGTTGAAGCCTGCTGCGGTCAAGGGCCGTTTTCTGAGAGGAAGGCTCAGCCCCGGCACTATAGGCAACGAAGGAACGGGGTAGGTTTTTAGTCAGTAAGAGTCTGACACTACTTCCCGCTCCGCCCAAGGGCGGGATTTGTCATTGGATGATTTTACCTACCATAAAAAAAAAAACCTCGCGGACCTGGTACGGGTGGGTGAATGTCACATGTCTTCGAATTTTTGGTTCTAGGATATGTCGGTTTCCACTCGATGTTTTCCTTCACCGTTTTGATGAAATAAATTACACAAAGTAATACGCCTAGCTGGGTTTGAACCCACGACCTACAACTCGTAAGTCGGGGCCATTACCACTCGGCCACCACTGCCCTAAAGTATCATAACGAATGTGTTGCTCCTCCAAGGCCGATTGTACATACGTTTTTACAACTTGAATGACCTTGAAAATCGTTACTTCATTTTTTTTGAAAATTTTTGTTTCTATATCTTTATTTTTCCTGAAAAAACCCCGAAAAAGTTTATTTTAAATTATTTTTATATGATTTTTTAAAAAGGGGGCTATTACGTAATAATAATACCCCGCGGCGTGTGAGGGGTTAAGACTATCTTTATAAACATAAATATTTCATAGACCAAATTCTACGTAACCACTACTAAGTATTAAATTAAGCAAGTTTAAAACGTTAAATTCAAAATAACACGGAAGAAACTGCATAAACTAAAAATAAAAACCGCACGAACGCAATTCCGTATCACATTATTCCGCACACACAACAACAGAACATTAGTTTAATTGTGCTAGATAACGTTGTTCTGCAAACAATCAACACTTCCTACGTTTTCATTTTGTTTCAACCCCTATTTCTATATAATAAGGGGTTGAAATTAAAAATGGTGACATTAGGATAGTTGGCTGAAATTCTTCAAAGAAATTAATATAAATTTTTATACGCTTAAAGTTAGGTACTTTTTTTGGTGAGAAATCGTACAATTACATCTCTTACTCTGGGGTGGAGCGCGAGGGCTGTCTTTTACTGCCTAAAACCAACCCCTAAGTTCTTTTTTTGCCTTCGTTCTGGAGCTCCGTGGTTGCTGACATCTCCTTGAGGCGCACATGGAACACTCTACACCATCGACGACTCGGGTTCGATTTGGGATGGTTATCGGACAGCCAGACGGCGAGCTATTCATTGCTCGCCGTTTGAAAGCCCACGCCTGCGGTGGCTGGAAATCAGGGTCAGGATCCCGGCGCGGCGGCTTGTATGTATGGAAGTCCGTTCCCTCACTCGTGCGGCCGAATACTTCTCCTTCCTTCAGCCTTAACTCTTCGCAAAAGAAGGCGACTGGGTAAATATTATGACCTGGCTTACGAAATAGGCGTGTCTTAAATCGGATTGCTTCGAACCGTGATGTCTTTGGGAGATTTTTTTTTTTTTAAATGTTCCAATAAATTTTACACATAAGACCGTTTGTCATTCTTTTTTCGAAATTGGATATTATATATTTATGAACTTCTCGTGGTAAAATCAGACGTGCCCAGTGTACTCGGGGCACTGCTTCGTTGAATGGAAATGCCAATACTGTAAGCAAAGTGTGAGCCAGCCCTCTGGTCACGCGAAAAGTCAATCAGAAATATTTTTACGTACACTCGAACCTCATGGGTTCCCCAAGCGTTCAAATGATCGTTAAGTGAAATGATTTACTTATAAACATCTAAATATAAAGATCTTTACTATAATACCTACTATTATAGTAAAGATCTTTATATTTAGATTTTTTTTTATAGTATAACTGACATTTGGGGCACGCCAGAAACTTATTTCGATGCCAAAATGTGTTAATTTTTGTCGATAAATAGTCTTTCCAATGGTGCCAGATTGACTATCGGAAGTGTTGAAGTGTTTCGACGGTCCCTACGTATATAAAGACATGTCGAAAATGGCATTTTTTTTTTATTGTATCATTGGCTTTAGATTATCTATGCGCACATACTGACATGAGATTTTTTTTAAAATTTTGTTTATTTACTTTGTTTTACAAATCGTATAAGAGAACAAGTATTATAAATATAACGAATAAGTGTCGTAGATGCGGACATCTGTACATATCTTTTTGTACGGTGTTTTAAAATGCGCCCCGCTCGGTGCTAACGCGGTCTTGTCAGACATGTCCGTTTATACTATGACTTAGTAATTGCGACAATTTTTTTTCACAATTAATAATAATAAATTGTAGGCTTCTTTCAAATATGATTTCCTAAATAATTGTTACAAAGAAAACAACTTCTTATTGTTATCAAAGTAAATGAAGTTATGTCCTACATGTTTGTTTTTACGCGTAACTCTTAAAATTTTTATGGACTTGTTATTATTTACGGTTACTTACTAGAAAACATTAAACATTTTTTTACTTACTTTAAACTTTTTTTTTAGAGAAGAGATTTGTATTCCTCGGTATAAATGATTATAGTTTGACTTTTTTAGACTCACGTCGTGTTTATACCGAAAATAGTAAATTTTAATGGATCTTGAGGAAGTTTCTAACGACGAAAATCAATCAGCTAATATACTATCGCAAATTGATTTAAATTATATAATAGACACCTATTTGTGAAAATGAAACATCACGATAAGTACCTGAAAATGATAATGAAGAATCTTTGATTACAACACCAATGCCAAGTCCATGCAGGACCTTTGGGGACACCGTAAGTGAGTTTAACTATTTGAGTGAGAGTAGCGCTATTTTTTAAGATCAAGCCCGTTAGGTTCCAGTGAAATTGCCACGTTGGATGGCAATGCTGATTCGTTGACCGAAGTAAAGCCCAGACCAGTTTTCTGATACCACGCACAACTCGATGAGCGTTCGGACCCCATGGCCCTAGTGTTTTAACCCCAAACGACTCAAACATATAACTTCCGATATATATTATAATTACACCTTTTGAGGTTTTCTGCACTTGTAGCAGCCGCCCCAGCGCAGCCCGCCGTACTCAGAAGATTAAATGGCGCAAGGGTGTCGACACATGTTGCATCCCACACCAAAGGCCTACCAAACGCTTCTTCTGCAAGATAGGCCATGGTGTCCGAGGCGGTCGACTGCTTCAGCGCATTGACACCGGTATGAATGGAGCTCCGCTAGGAGCAGCCAGTCGCATTCTGTACCAATCTGCAGAGCGGCTCATTCCACTGTTTCTGGGAAAATGGATTCTTGGGCAACGCCTTATCCGGTCAAACCATTTTCCAGGCGTTCACGGCATCGGCTAAGCACGGCAACTCACAGCTAACCAGTGATGGAGTCAAAATTCTATTGGTCAACTGTTGAGTACTGTGGACTGAAGATAGGAACGCCAGTAGGCTTACACTAGAAATTTTGCGGATACCGAGCCCACCAAAACGAATGGGTGGCTTGTAACCATACTCGATCATCCAGGGTCACATTTAATATGGAAGTTAGAGTATACCAAATGGTCTGAACAATTTTGTCCAAGGGATGTGGCTACTTTCATAAAGAGGAAAGAGCGGAGAAAATACATGAAAGTTGGTGTAAAACAACAATACCGTGTGAGGGTGAAAGCCGAATGTAGGTTAATTTTGGAAAGTCTTACCGAAATGTTGTTAAAACGTTCAATTTTGTCGTCAACGAATAAAGAAAAACTGTCTTCCAAAATTGGAGAACCTAGGGGGAACCTAGGAACCTTTTTATGTTTAGTTCCTACTTCAGTGTGACTATACCTAGTTACCTATTATTTAGATGCTAAGAAGATTTTTTTTTAATAATAAATAATGTTGAATTTATAAACCTTGTTTAATTAATAAAATACAAGCCTGATCATTTTATTTAAAGACATGTCTTTGTTTACATTAAAAGAACTATAGTCCTACCCCGAAAGACTATAACCATGTATAAAGTGATATGTCTTCATTGAAGTACTTTTTATATATATGGGTGACGATTTCAGGATGTTTAACGTATTGATTTTAAAACAGTAACATAATCCTACATTTTCATAAAACATTTTATTTAAAATCTATATCAGACACTGTTTTTTTATTTCCTGCGTATAAAAAGGTATCATAGACATGACTGACACACTTCTATTTTATTATCGGCGTAGAAACGGTCATCTATCAGTTTTTCCAAGAAAACGTAAAAAAATTAAATATGTTTAAATGGCATTATAAAGCTTATAAAACTGTTAAAATATTATAGAAAGAAAATATTTATTATTGATCATAGAATTATTTCTAGGGCGTGTTAAACACAAATTTCGCTCTCCTGTAAACCTCGGTTTTTGACTTGTCCTTTTATACGTAGGGACCGTCGGTTTATGCAAAAACGCCATAATGCCAGTCCGACTTCAGGACCCATCTTCAAAACCTATACTCCTACAGCGCAGTGTGAGGCAAGAAAGATGTCATTTCTTTGAAACTAATATAATAATATTCCACAACTATCACGTTATGATTACAAGACAGTTGATAAACATACTTACATATTTTTAAATACATACACATCATAGATAAATTACACTCAGACACAGAACAATTGATCGTGCTCATCACACAAACATTTTTCCTGAGTGGGAATCGAACCCATGACCTCCAGCATAGCAGTCAGGGCCACTAACCACTTGACCAACAGGCCAGTCAAACTGTTCATAGTCACAATGACGGTTGTCTTCAGTGTTCTGGACTGGAAAGGGCTGGGCATTAATGTTAATGGTGAGGACATCGATCACCGTTGATTTGCTAACGATATAGTTGCAATGGGTGAGACTATGGAAGACTTCAATTCTATGCTCGATGACCACAGTAGAGCTACCGAAAGAGGGTGTCTTAAGAAACTAAAGGCAACGAAGGAACGGGGTGGATTTTTTAGTCAGTAAAAGCCTGACACTATCTCCCGCTCTGCCCAAGGGTGGGGAATGTCATTAGATGATTTAACCCCACCATAAAAAAATAGTGGATGTCTTTAGGCTGAAAAAATGATGATGGTATATGTACGTTAGTAATTATATTATAAATAATCGTAGTCAGTTAATATTTAAGTCACTTATGTACAAAATATTCCAATGTATATTTTGTATTTTTTTAACGGATTAGAATGGGAACACATTAAAACCATTGTCGTATTAAGACGAAGATGATTTATGAATTGATTTAGACATTCACATGAGCAGAGCTAGTGCATTATAAAATGTAGAGTCAAACGAGGTGAATCGAAACACTGGAGTAGGTCGATATTTGGAGTAAATAAAAACAAAACTTTGATTAGAATTTTTACTTTGATTCCATATTTTTAGTTTCAGTAAAGCATTGAAGTTTAAATATAAAATTTCAATAACAAAGTAATCAAACGGTATGAACAATTTTTAAAATGTGAAAATCTTCACTAAAGTTTTGTTTCTATTCACCTCTTCTCCCTCTCTAGGGTGGGGCGTGAGGGTGTACCAGCTTTTACGGACTAAAATTCACTCCTAGGTTCCTTCTTTGCCTCGTGCCAGGGCTTTGGGGTTCTCTTTCACATAACCCATGGTTTTATTTACCTCTGCGTTTCTATTTACCTCGTTTGACGGCATACAGTGTATTTGCGATAATGGATTTTGTTTTCCAGTATATTCAAAACTATCTGTTTATTACATCAGTATTTGCGTCTCTGTTAACGTCAAAACGTAGCATGAACTGTGGGATACTTAAAAACTTTTATTTTGTTTCGCCCCCGAGGTGGACGGGTGTTAGGTCGGACTATTCCCAACTCGGTAAGTTTCTATTCGGACCCTTTTATAGGTTATATTTTCCTTTTATGAATCACTGTGAAGTGGAAATCTTAGGGCAGCGGGATTATCCAAAAGAGTCTGTGTATAAAGGGCAACTGACGGAACATGGACTTGTTTTAGTCAATAAGCTCGAGAATCGCTGCCGCTGATCGCCCCCATGATCGCCACCACAACCGTGTGATCCACCATGTCCGCCGAGTGGTCAGATATGCCCTTGAGACAGCAAACCTTGGTGTTAACAGCTAAAATGTGCTAATCGTTATAACTTGTTGATAGTAACAAAAGCAAATAAACAGCAAAAGCCGAAAACAAAACATGATTATTAAATTAACCGGTCATTTTAATTTCATAATTAAAATGCGTAATTATTTATAATGCTAGTTCCTGTAGTTATTAAATTCAAATAATTACATGATTGAGTGAACAAATTTATTAAAGGGTCGGTCGACCGGACATATTGTTAAATGTGTAATTTATGTGATGTTTGGTGGTAAAACTTAATTAAAATTATTACCTAGTTAATAACTGTTGCATGGGAGCTACAACCCCTATTGACGCAATCAAGGGGTGAGTGTCAGAAATTATTTATTGATTTAACTTTATGAAACGTAATAACATACGATCAATCTGATATTCTGCGTGCAATGTGCTCTGCCCATTGCCACTTAAGTTTCGCGATTCTTCGTGCCATGTTCTGTTGCTGGCAACCTTGGTTCTGTTGCTGATCGAACTAATTTTTGTATTGCCTACAGAGGATAGTTTTTCTGGGTCTGGTTGTTTTGTGTATGTGCGTTCACGAACATGTAAACTCATTTCAATGCACAATGTAATCATGACCATGCCATGGTCGTGATCGCAGCTAAGCTACAGGAGTATAAATGTGTAATCTAATGGTATTAAAAATACTAAGCAGTATTTAATTAGTTTAGCCTCAGAAGAAAAAAAAATTACAATTAAATTTATGCATATAGGTATGGCCGAGTTGTATGTCACGGGTTCAAACCCAACCGGGCCGGGTGAATTAATGTAATTTATTTCATTACTCAATGGTTAAAACGGTGAAGGAAAACATCGTGAGGAAATCGGCGTGTTCTAGAATACTGCCGCACAATTTATAAAAGCAAGTACAAATATGAAATATATTGACTTTACTGCGTTTATAAAATGTGCGGCAGAACAAGAAATTCGAGACATGTAACGTCCATAGATCCGCATTGGACCCATATGGTAGATTGCGGCCCCTTCTCTCTCCTAAAAAAAAGGCGTGTGTCCCAGCAGTAGCATTATAAGACTGATTATTATTATTATTTAACGATGTAATAGGTATGTAATTTAATTATATTATCATAAAATATAGCGTTGTATATATTTTTTGACAGGAATTATTATTTCAGTAGCATTATTTGCTTCTTCTTTGCGTGTCGATGAACTTAAACTATTTATTTGCTGTAGTCCCAAATAAACTTTTCCCGAACTGGCACACCCACAAACAACATCGCAAGCCAAACTTGAGCCTTGGTGGACTCACACGGTAGAACTTATGCTGTATTTTATTCTACACAACTGATCTTAGTCCGCATACTTTGATTTCTTACTTAAGCTGCTGCATTATACACTGGTTTAAAGTTGGAAAGCGCTTTTTAAGCTGGAGATGTTTGAGGAAATGTTGGAAGGATTTTGCTTGATGGTTTTTTATTGGACCGTTGCTACAAGTTGTAGCTGGCTTTTTTATTATCAGAGGTTGGATTTAAGAGTCAGATACATAAGGGGACAATATGACCCCTAACTATTTAATTAGGTCTTCCGGTAGATGGTAGATTTGGCAGATATTTGCAAAATTGTAGTAGGTCCCTACAATTTTGCAGGGCTGAAACCTGCTGAGGCCATAAGTTGACTTCCAAAAAGGAAACCCGGAACCTGAAACGCTAGGCAAAGAATAATTTTAGGTGTGGTTTTAGTCAGTAAAAGTGAAAAAACTGATTGTAATGGAAAATGCGAGGATTTTGTACCTACTGCAGTATGTCAGAATACGTCACGGGTAGACCAATGGGTACACCTTGTAGGAGGCCTTCCAACGGTTACGTGGTCAAACTCCAGAACCTTGCGGCCCCAACAGACATCCGTTCTGCGAGCAATGTGCCCTGCGATTCCTCATGCTATGTCAGAAACTTTGGCCTTAAAACTTGTTCACCCGTTTAACTCGTGAAAGATGCAGGTGTTTGTGTATGCTGAGCAGGAAAGGAGGTGAAGCATATGTTGTGAAGAAAGAAAAGAAAGAAAAAATGTTTATTCGTACCTCACACAGACAATAGAAATAACATAGATAAAAGAGAAGTAAAGGGAAGGAAAGGAAGGGAGGGAAGGGACCTCCCTTCGGGGTCCACGTTGGCACTGTGTTTGTGATGGGTCACTGTGATGACTCAAACTCAAAATTTACGAGTTGCAGACGATTTGGACACATATTTTCGGAAACAGCGTCCGAATCGACAGATTTTTATTTCAATATTGTTTTCACTGGCGATTTGGACACACACTATTTAATACAATCAGATATAACGTTTTAACACGCTCACTGCGTTATGAGGTCAAAAAAGCCACATGCGTAACTTGTCGCACGGCGGTTGCGGGGGACTGTGTTAACATTTCTATGGGAATAACAGAGACAAATATATAAAATTGATTTTCTCACGAAGATTTGCGGCGATGATTTTTAGAGACAAAGTTTTGTGAGGCCGAAATGGTCTCATACGCACTGTAAAGAAGTTCCACTTTGACTCTAAAAGATTTCATGGACACTGGCTGAAAGATCTTGAAAAATGGCTCCGCAGCGAACGTGTTACAATATAATATACGGGAAATAAAGCTATATCAAAATTATTTTGGAGTGGATATAAGGCAAAAACTTCTAGTAATTTATTTCTTTATAGATATTATATTTTAAGACTTTTTTTTATCTTATATCCATATGGTTAGTGAAAAAATATTGAAAATAAAATGTATCGCTTCTGACACTGGATCCAAATAATATTTTGGTCGTTTTAATCCCGCGGAGGGACGATTCGGTACATGAAACTCTATCAATTTCTTATTCTTCCTGCCCTTGTCCCATATTACTTGGGGTCGGCGCAACACCATTTCTAAATATAAAAATGAAAAATAAAGTTCTTTTTTTTTAAACTCGAATTAATTTACCCATGTATCTGTGTATCGGATTGACCCTCCACGGGATTAAAACGATTAAAATTTAACGGTGTATTTTGTGTCCGAATCGTCAGTAACTCAATTTTGCTGACTAAAACCGTCCCGTATTCCTTCAGTGCCCTTTACCTGCCATAGCCCTGGAGAGTCTTTTAAAAAAATCCGCAGCACTGGTAGTCTGGCACACCTTGAGAAGTCTTCCAATGTTCACAATATCAATGGAATCACGTAAACCCAATAAATAACATCATATTCTTGAAAATTAAGATCATTAACCGAATTCAAGTTAGTCACGTCTTATTAAATGTAAAATATTGAACATCTTCTGAAGTTTTCACAGTTCCTAACTCAAACTTCACTGGTTTTATGGCGAACTTTGTTTAAACGATTTTCTTTAACTTAGCTACTTAGCCTTCGTATTTGGGCTAAATTATCAAAATTATACTTTGGAAAATACTTTTTCAACACATTCGAATTCCGCTTTTAGGCACGCATTTTACTGTGTTTCGCACTAGTGCGGAAATTTTACGCCTGTTGATAACAAGTTCACCAAATTTTTGTCTCTTCATTTAAACATTTTTTTTTTATAATGTATTAAACCTGTGAATGAGTCGTTGTTGTGTCAATATGTAGGGTGATTAGTGAACGATACTTAAACACGTGATTGTAGTCATGATAACAAACAAATTTTACTATGGGACCAAACCTGAAATCGCGAAAAAATGTCTGCTGGTTTTCATTTATTCATTATTTCACATTTGTGATCGTCTAACTGGTCAAAATGTACTGAACTTGGCTAATTTTTTTCGCGATCGTTCACTAATTACCAGTCACCCTATATAAATAAATAAGTAATAATAAGTACTATTATTATTATTGCAACTCTCAGTCTCTTCGATAGTCGTAAAAGTACATCCACGATGATCTAGATAGGTCCTAAAGGTACTTGACTAAACACCTGTATCATGAAATTACCGTGATTTACAAACAAAATAAAACCCAAGCATACACCTTCAAAGGACCACTCGGTGATATACACCATGCATCCATCAGGCCAACCAATATAGGCACAAAGGAGGTCCGTAAACTTAGAATCAGCTCTCAATCAGGCTGCAAATATATTTTCCTTAACACTGACCTTGATCCAAACAGCCAATAAAATATTCCCGGAACCCAAAACGGATTACATTACATAGACATAGAGAACTGGCTTGAGCATTTTTTTCTACACTCCAACTGCTGGGCAATGGCCACTTCCAAAGCCTAGATGTTTTTTTTTCAGTGTCACCTCAAACCGACTTTTGTCAATAAGAAATTTCGTCATCTCTTCATTACAATTGCAAAATTTACTAACTTAAACTAAATTTTACTAAGTAAATTACGACCTGCAAAAAAAAGGACAGGTCTGACCCTTTTCTGCAGGTCGTACTAATGAAATTCATACAGATGGGCTATGACGAGAAACAATTAAAATAAAGGAATGTATACGTCCAGCCAGTAACGTGGACTAATAGAACTTTTAGAAAAAAACAACTACTAATCATCATAATCATTTTGTCCCTCTCCCACTTTCAAAGTGTTCCCTTAACAGCTAAACAGGGAACACTTAGTCCAGCTCTCTACGTTTTTACTCCAACCCAAAATGGATTACACCACAAATACCCGTGTGTCACTCTGATTGTCACATTTGTCTTTTTTACGATGTTCAATGACGTTGCTACGGACACCGGCGCCATCTTATAATTTCGTGACCTTACAGATAAAAGAAAAAGTTGGATTGACTTTGATCTTTTGAGATTTTTATTACGATCCTGATCTCATTTTAGGGGTCCTTCATAATTCAATTTAGGAAATTCGACTGTGTTAAAGTGATCTAAGAGACTATATAGGATACTGGAAACGGATCTCAGGATATAAATAAATGTGCTGTTCTGTTTTACAAGTTAATATTCACTTATTGTGTTATTATTATTAAATAATAATACAATATCAATATAACAATAATAATATCATTCTATTAATATATCATTCTAATAATAATTCTTTTAATTTATATTATTATTATTTTTAATATATAATAATAATGTGCCTTTGTGTTTATGTCAAATAAAAACTCTTTCTTTGTGTATTAAATTAACAATCATCACAAAGATAAAATATTCCATTAAAACTTAAAATATTTGTGTGTTCCTCGTAAGAGTCTAAACTGTTTTGTAATGAAAATGTCGATATCTTACCAACACACAAATCTTGTACCTAATTTGCCGCTGTACAGTATTTTACAGCAACATAGGGCTAGAAGGAATAACAACAAAATTACAACAATAATACAATCTCATCTGAACATCAAACAGGAAAATCTTGTTAAACAAAACACTGACAAATTTAAGATCCCCAATATGCATCGTGGTATCTTTTGCGTAAGTTAGGACCAAAAACTTTGTAATATATTAGAAAGTTAAATAAACCAGGATTACATTAAGGCAGGACTTATCTTTGCGACAAAAGGGACTTGGTGCGTTACATTGTGGCATTTGTTATACAATTTTGTGAGATTACACTTTCGAAAGAGCTTTCAAGTTTTTGGAGAGGCTTGTACTGGAGTTTAGCTCCAGAAAAGATACTTTATTATATTGAAGGATAATTGTGCTGTATTTTAAGGGTTTTAAACATCAGAAGAAATCACTAAAACCTTATAGAATAACTCATGTTTCTGTCTGTCTGACGCAGACAATCTACAAGACTGATTCTTGTAATTTGGTACGCAAATGAACTTCAATGACACAAACCGGTCTCATCTAGTTGAGTGATAAAAAATTGACGGGTGTTTTAAAAACCTATTTGCAAAATAAATATCATTACCATTTAAATATGAACGCAAAAAATGCATAAGTATTTTCAAAATAAGACGTTATGGGCACGCCACAATTATGGCGGTAAGGCCACTCTTTGAGGCGTGGCTGGAAAGACCTCATGGCGTCCTCACTTTCCGTATGACGCAGGTTCTCACCGAATATGGTAAGTTTGGGAAGTACCTGCACCGGATTCGTGTGGAGTGTCACTGCCGACGCCGGACCGCACTGCCAATTTTAGCGGCGCGGCACCGCAACGCGCTTATGTGTTTGCCTAAGAGCTGTCAGTAAAATTGACGGGACACTCTAGAATCGATGTTACCAGGTTGTTTGAAATAGTTACTACGACCCTGGAACGCATGAAGAATTGGAGGAATACAGTGTTTTAGCCAATAATAGTCTATAGGTATTTTTAATATCGTGCGGCATGCGGATTTGCTCCGCATGCGTAACCGCCGCGAATGTCCTGTTCGTACAAGTATTTATTCTAATGCGTGCAACACGCACGCGGGATGCGGGGCGTGATATCGTTCAGCCCCGTATGCGGCTCAATCCCGCATGCGTGATGAAATCCGCATGATATTAAAAACACCCTAACACTCCCTCTTGTTCCACTCAGAGCGGGAGAAGTTATTTGCTGATTTTCCTCCAAAAAAAAGGATACACACGACAAAGATATCTATCTACTTTTATCCTAGCTTAGCATAATCTAGGACCCTTTTAGCCTTCAAAAGAATTCGCAGGTAAAACTGCTGTAGATACCATAAAAAGGCCTCGTTAGGCGTTTTGTGAAGTTACTCTCTGTAAACGTGACGATCCTGCGAAAAAACCATTTCGTGATCCACTGAAGTCTAAGGTTTAATAATATTTCCTTTTCAGAAATGTTTATTGGCTATTTGTATAACGTAGTTATTTAGTGTGTTAGGACAGTAATGAAATGTTGATATTTATACAATCAAAGCAAGTCTCACTACACCAATGGAACCACTGACGTCTATTTATTAACACACTGGACTGGTGGCTGTCAAAGCAGTTTTGTCCATGTTTGCTATTCGCCATTTTGTCGCTGTTAGGCGTAATGACTGTAGCGAGTGTCTACGGTACTAAAACTAGTCATGTCGCACATACTTCAAAGCACTGAACATTTCTCTGCAGCTATTTGCATTATACGTCAAAAATAGTTCTGTGGACGCTCGCGGGTGGCGCTTCAAATAGGGACAAAAATATTAGCTGTCAATGTATGGAACAGCCTATCCACTGGTAAGCAAAGAGTATACGTCACGTGAGTTCGCAAGTCATATTTGATAGCATGTATCAAGACTATTGTAAAGTGCGTTTCACTAAATAATTCCCTTCGTTGCAATGTTGGCTCCCCTGCCTGTCTAAACGTCGAAGAAAGGTGCTTGTCAGGGCTGCCAGATGTACATTTGAAATCGTACTCACACGATTTTTTGGCATTTTTACTCATTTTTAATCGGAGGTTTCATCCTGTGAGTAGACTCCTTTCTTGCACCCCAATAAAGCTATGAGTTTTTCCGCATTCCTATGTAGTAGTATATTTTATCCAATAACAGTTTTTACAGTTTCCAAAAGAAGAAATAAATTAGAAGGCAATTTGTAAAAGTAACGAAATATAGGTAAAGCTCCCTAATATTGAGTAATTTCATTACTAAAAATGTAGCAACACTGGTTTGCCGTGCTACCAACATTACGGTGAAGGGAATTCTTTCGTGAAACGCACTTTAGGCTATCCTTCTTCTACGAGATTATTCGAAATATTTACCGTGGTGCCGGAACGCAAAGAGCGACTGAAGAAACAGGTGCGCTTTAGTAACTAAACGTCTGACACAACTACTCGCTTCACCTAGAACGCGAAGTTTATTTGATGATTTCACAAAAAAAAAAAAAAACGAATTTATCAATAAAAATGGCTATTTTCCTAGGATACTTCTTCAGTTCTAGCAGAAAATAATAGCATAAAGGTTAAAGTCTTAAATTTGAGCGAAAATGTTTAATTGTTTAATTTCATACACACACACACCAGAATTTATTATTTTACCTTATCCTAAAATTTACGTGTCAATCAAACGGTTTTCCCTTCGTACATATAATTAAGTACTTATAATAAATATGTACGAGTAATTAAGTAAATTTACTTCTGTTTCAAATATGTTTTCACTTGTTATAGATGAGGTAAGCTAGCTACAAAGAGCTAGTTACAAAGAGTGTTACGTTTCGTGAACAATATGGAGAAAATTTTCTGTCATTTTTTTTTTTCTCTATATTATGTATACCACTGACAGCCCCATTCCAGGTTGCCTGGAAGAGATCGCAGAATGTGATAAGGCCGCACATTGTATATGTGTGTTTTAGTTTTAGTTCCTTATTTTTGTATAATGTAATGGTGTACAATAAAGTATATAATAAATAAATAAATAAATATTATTCAATCATATATCAGCTGTTGATAACAAGGTTTCAGAAGCACGAAACCAAAGAACCAAATTCATGGCACAAAATGGTCAGATCGTATCAATTTTGAAACACACGCTGTGTTTTAAATTCAACTGAACTTTGTGCCTTCGAACGTTCGAACGTTCTGGGGAGAAAATAATATTTTGCAAAATTAAACCTTGTTTCCTACCTAGTAACGCTTACTAAGCTCAGTATTTACTAGATCGAATCGAAAACATTGTTTACATAATTCCAGCCAGTAACTGGCTTGATTCCACTGGCTTACTGTCCTGGCTGGCTACTGGCGTTATGTATTCAGGATTTAAATGTCGTGCCGAAGATCACGGTTCTTGGATAAATTGTTACAGATTGCAGAAGCTTTGTAAATTTGTTTAAAGTCCTTCTTGAGTAAAAAAGATAACTTTACCCCTAAATGTATTTTATTTTGTAAATACCGGTAATCTGGATAATTCAGGTATTCTATACCATACCGAATGCGCAGCTGATAATGTGTGTATAATAATAATAATAAAACCTCTTTATTTTCCATCACCTATGTATTACATGTATGTATTTAAATCTAAATTTGAATATACTATCTAAATCATTTAATTCTCTATTTGTTTTATTCAGTACCGTTTTGTTGGATAGGAACCCCACTTTGGGTATAGGCCTCCTCCAGTTTTCACTGTCGTTAGCTTGCTTACTTCAGTCCTTGCCGGCTGTAGCTATAATGTTATCGCTCCATCGCGTCGTAGGTCGTCCTTTCCTTCTCGTTCCGCTAGATCCTTCCCATTTCGTTACTTCTGCGGTCCATCGTTTATCATTGTAGCGTGCTACTGTGATAATGTGTGTAAAATCATGTAAAATGTAAATCATTCCAACACGGACAGGTTAGGTTAGGTTTTTTTTTAGGAAAATAAAAGCCGCGTATTCTATACATTGCCTAGGCATTGTATAGAATACCGGACTACATAGATTGCCGGTAACAGATATATAAACAAAACAAACCTCGGAAAGTGTGTGAAGCTGTTGGTCCCGGTTATCAGTCACAGATCTTTGACCGTCGTTACAGGTAGACAGATGCCAGAATGCCAGACCATCAGTCCAGTAACTGGGTTTTGGAGGTCTGATAGGCTGTCGCTCCATGTAAAACACAGGCCGATAAACTGTCAGCTGGCACCAAACTGGTGGGGAAATGATTAACAAGAGGATGATTTAATAATAGATATGGTATAAAGGAGTGCTAACCCAATAGTGACTCAGTGCCCCTAATTCTGATTTACGTGTTGTACGTCATGAGATCAATCCCAAGTAGATACATTTCTTTATGTGATATATTTCATTATTACTGCTCTTAAAATGGTGAAAGAAAACATTATGAGGACACATATTTATTTTGTTGTCTCTTAATAAACAAATAGCGTTACTAAGTTTTTTTGAAGATTCGTTGTCGGATAGAACACGTTCTGAAATAGCACATAGGATTTTTATCCCAGGATTGTTTGATTTTGATTCTTTTGGTATAATTTCCTACTGCCATGTGGCGCGAACTCGCTGGAAGAAGCTAGTTTAACACTCAAAACACTCCATAAAAACACCATACAGAAATTAATCCAGTAAGTCATGATGATTTAAAGGCCGTGCCAGAATCCCAACAGCCAGGTGAGATAAGTAATTTCCCGTAGAACCACTGAATATGAGGCTGGGGACCAACCCGACCGACCCTATCATAAATATAACACAATATTACCTCCTATAATATGTAACTTGCGTTCGAGGACCAGAAATTTGTTGAAGGAAATTCAACTGTGTATCTCAGTGTTAAGATTGATTTTTCATGAAAAATGCCAGTAACAAATGAACACAGGTCTTAAGTAATATGTTCTCACATAATTCTTGGGTAAGGCCCTTGTTGTAAATTAATTTTTTTCGAGTTAACTTCGCTGGATATGATTATTATAATTATAACTTTATTACTTTACGCTGAAGGCTTAAGTTTAGTTATAAATTTTATAGGTGTGTTGTAACCTTGTGTGCGTGAGAAGGTATTATTTGTAAGATGGTTTGTTTATACAAAAGGCAGCTAAGAGGACCCGGAGGGGCTCGTGGTGAAATGATAACCGACCCAAAAGTCCATCTTCTCATGAAGGTTTGGAGGTAGTGGAACAGAGAGTAAAGTCCCACATACCTCCGTTGAAAAGGGAGGATCCTCCGACCAGACAGGTGTTATATCTGGTGGGCTACTGCCCGATAGATGATTTCGGGTTTGTTCTATATGTTCCAATCGCGCCGCGAATCTTACTTGCGCGATGCAAGATTAGTTAATTTGTGACGACATAGATGTCGCTACAAAGGCAATAGGCGACATCGAATTTTAATAAACTTATACTTATTATTAGCTACACATATCAAAAAAGTTCTAGTTTTGATGATTTTAATGCCCCATGTGCTGGACTAGTTTATTGTAGCTTAAAAACAGACAAAAAAAAAGGATTATATTTTATTTATAACCCGGAGTTTTTGCGGACTTGTATATTTTATTAGTTCTCATAATATAGCCAAGGATAAAAACCTTAAGGTGGTCTTCCCCACTCGCATATCGTCAACGTTGAGCATGGTTTAAAAGATGTTGCTTCATCTAAAGCAATCCAACGCGATATTTGATGGAGTAGCAATATGAAAAGAGAGAGATAACGCCTGAAAACTCCGAGAAGTTTTTGAGAAAAATTGTCACCATTTAGAATCGTAAATAAATGTGCAAGGCTTCTATAGAAGTACTTTTTTACATTTTTAATATATGAGTACTTTATGGAGGGCCAAAGTTCACGTAAAATAGCAGATTTTCAGAGGTCTTTACTGGATTAGTACATAATACACAAATAATTTATGTTTTGATTTCTATAGAAGCCTAGATAATATCCACAAGATATCTGTGAATCTATCGGAAGAAAGATGTGTAATAACATTATAATCACGTAAGAGCGGCTGTATGAGAACCTCAGATTGGTCGCTCTTAACACAAATGCCTAGATTTCGATGTTGAATAAAGTTTCGTTAAACCCAATGGGCTTAGAAAGGATATCAGTTGAGCTGTTTTAGGTATTAGTTTTAGCCAAACCAAAGCTTACCTATTAAGCGGTTTAGAATTAAAGAAACTTTGTAAAGTGAAAAAGTAAGAATCGATTTATGAAAAAGAACAAAAATTTTGCATTTCAAATCAATTCGAGCTCAATTATTTGCCTGTCTACCTGTCCATCCATATGTCTATCTATAAGAGATTAGGTATTGGCCTAATCCTACCATTTTCCATTTCGATGAGCACGATCATTTGTTCTGTGTCTGGGTGTAATTTATCTATAATTATGTATGTATTTAGATATATATAAGTATGTTTATCAGTTGTCGACTGGCCTGTTGGTCTAGTGGTTCGATTCCCACCCAGGACAAATGTTTGTGTGATGAACACGATCATTTGTTCTGTGTCTTGGTGTAATTTATCTATATATGTATGTATTTAGAAATATATACGAGTAAGTATGTTTATCAGTTGTCTAGTGCCTACTCATACCACAAGCTCTGCTTAGTTCGGGATTAGATGGCGTTGTGTGAATGTTGTGGAATATTATTATTATTATTTTCCTTCTGCTGCAGAATTACTAACTCAATATTTAATAAGAGCTGAATTTATTATAGTCAGATTCAGTTTAAGATTATATAATTATTCCGTATATTCATAAAATTAGGTTGTATACTTTCGCTTTCAATAAGCGAGATAAACATTCAACAAAGCAGCAGTACAACCATTTATATAAGGAAAATGATTAATACCTCTGTCGATAGCTAAAAAGTATATTGAAACTGTTTCAATAATGAAAAATTACTCAAGAGTCAACTAATGACTGTTCAACTGCAAATAATACTTAATCTTCATTATTGGGCTTTCAAAAGTACACTGACCTTACTTTGTAGTTAAAAATAGCATACTTGAGCTACAAAATAATTTTCAGCAACTTTCAAAGCCCTTTCATACAAAAGCTCATATCTCTAAAATTTTCCTGATGCTTACACCTGAGTTGCTCGAAATCGTTCATTCGTTCACTCACCTCTCTCGTTCACTGAACTGACGCTATCTGTGCTATGTCGTCATGAACGAATGAACGAGAATAGATTCAAAATACGCGAAGCATTTATGCGAATTTCAAAGTCCGATTTAGAAATTCTTTATTTGAATCTTGATATTAACGGATCATCTGTCTTATTTATCTGTGAATGTTTTAAAACTTAAAAAATGTGATGTTAAAAATAATTGTGTTATTTATGTGTTTTGTGACTTTTTGGTAAAGTGTAACATTTATAAATGCTTTATAGTCTGTTGCAACATTAAGAATAAATAATCCCTTAAATTTTAACAGCGTCTTAAATTTTTTTGAGATTTTCTTTTTTTCTTGCAGGTTAATCTATGTGGTTATCGTCTTTTTAACTAGTGGTGTATTGTGATTCCACCTGACTGTAATCAGTAGTCCAAAGATGATTAAATATCTTTGCTTAGCAACTTTTTTACGGAGATATTCCTTTCTGTTAGAGAAGTTTTTCATTACATTTTTAGGGTACAGTGCCTAAAAAAAAGGAACCTTTATAGAATCACTTTGATGTCCGTCTAGACAGACGGTCTGTTTGTCTGTTAAGACGCTTTATCTCAAGAACTCTTAAAAAATGTAAAAAAACAAAACAAAAATAAGACGCTTTATCTCAAGAACTCTTAAAAAATGTAAAAAAAAAACAAAACAAAAAGTTAACGAAGAAAAGATACAGTTTACGGTAGTTTATGTCGCAAAAAACGTATATTTCGACAATCTCGTTGGAACCGAAATTCATAGGGTAGGTACTTCCCGTTTGCCAAGAATCATGAAATTTGGAATAATGCAATGTCTTATAGCACAGGTATAGGAAGAAATCTGAAAATAGTTTTGTTGTTACCTACGTTATAAAAAAAAAGTTTTTGTAAGATTTGAAAAAATCTTCAAACTCCATTCGGCAATTGAACTAGAAGAAGAGTTATAAGGAACCCTCAGAGCGCGAGTCCGTCTCACACTTGCCCTTTTTTTAATTTTTAGCCGAATTAACCAAACCTAGAAAACGCTTGCATTGCTGCTATCTTTCACTATAAAGTCCATATTTTACCAGAAAAATAAAAATGCTTTTAAATCTATAAAACTGATGTTCTAATAAATTCATACAAAGTACGAGGTCAAGAATTTCAGAATAACTATGCACCTTAGACTTTAGTCTTTATAGTTTAACGCCAATGGTATATTTTAATACAAGTGCAGAAAGTTTGTCATTGCGACCGAGGTGAAATCCGCACGAGCCCTAGGCGAATGGGAGAGTCAAAGCTGTGAAGGAAAACAATCGTGAGGAAATCGAGAAAACCAACAACAATAAAATTCAATAAAACAAAAAAGTCAAGACATGTGACTGAATTATTCTTCTAAAAATGCGGCTTCGGCCGAGCAGCAGAAACATTATAATGTTGATTATGCTATGCTTTCATTTATATGCCACTGAAAAAAAAATGTTTCAAAACATAGAGTTAAAATCGCCTTTGTATGCACCAATATGAAAGAAACTCTTTCATATTCTCCTGAAAAGTAAAAAGAAAGTATACCTAGTATGTTCCCCTCCAAAAAAAAGCATAAAACACCCCGGATGGCACAGTAATATCGCTCAAAGTACGCGCTCCGTCACAACCCGCTGAATAATTCAACACACCAATAACTAGTTGGTTTAAGAGTAAAATTTTAAATTTACTCTCAAAGTGTGCTCGCGTCACATTTGCTTAGAGTAGACAGGTTCTCTCGTGTGGCTGAGAGTATTTTTTGTGGTTTAAGTTGAAAAAGATAGCGATATATCAGTGACCCTTGATTGGGTATCCTTTATTTGACTGGAAGAGACTAAGGCATTAAGTCCACCGTTGTAGCTCTGTGTCGCATGAAGTTTTAAATAAATAAATAAATATACAGTGTGTTGGAAGGTCTTCCACAAGGTGGACCGATAACCTGGTCAGAGTCGCAAGAAAGCGATGGTTGCAAGACATACAAGTCTGTTTGTCGTGGTGACCCGTGGGGGAGGCCTATGTCCAGCAATGATGACTTTTGGCTGAAATGATGATGATGAAATAAATTTATGTATGTCAAAATTAGGCAAGTCAACAGTATTTCCTTTGGACATACAGACATTTCAGTCAAATAGAACCTTTGCTGAAAACTTTGGAGAAGGCACCAATACTAACCAAATTATTAGTAACTTCTGTTCGGTTGTTTTGGCATATATATTTCTCAAGATATGCCAAAACCACCAAACGGAAGGCATATCACACGTTAATTTTGCTGCTTGGTGTAGCAGCAAAATTTGCGGGCGATGGTACGAGTATATATTCTGTATTTGATTGTCCTCAACTTAAAATAGCGATGGAAGATTTATTTCAATTTTACTTAGGTGAATATGTGATCTCGAAATACAACATGTAAAATAACTATTCAAGAAATTAGTATTGCATATAATGGTAAGTTAATTTTTATTTATCTTAATATGAAATATGTAGAATCTTCACCACGTGATGGCCTGCGCGGGCTTGCGGACAGCGTGCAATGGGTAGCACGCTGTCCGATCGTCCGGTAACCGACCGGACCGAGCCCAAGTCGTCGACGGCGCGTTCTGTTCCCGCGCGCCTCAAGGAGCTGTCAGCACACCGAAGAGGCCCAGCCTGCTAACTGCAGGCAGGCAGGGTCGAAGGCTACTGGGGTCATGGGTTAGTTCCGAAAGGAATGCTCGGCCCCGGCACGATAGGCTACGAAGGAACGGGGTAGGTTTTTAGTCAGTAAGAGTCTGACACTACTTCCCGCTCCGCCCAAGGGCGGGATTTGTCATTGGATGATTTTAGCTACCATAAAAAAAAAACACGTGATGGCCTTAAACTACAGAAGAAACTTTTGTAGAGACTAGGTTATTTTAAAACCTGGCTTTTTCACTATACGTTTAAACAAAAACCGGATTAAGCAAAGAGAGAACAAGCCACAGCTGATTCACTTCCATAAATGTAAGTTCGTTATCCGCTCTCTGCTTTTACTTGGGACACACAACAAAAACGTCGTGGTGTTTTCGTGTGAACATCTTATTTAAGCCCAAGTGAGCGTGATGTCTCCAGGATTCTCCTGGAATTTTCCGTTCAATAACAAAATTTATGTTTTCAAATATCATCTATCAGTAACTTTGTGTTCTGGCAATTTTGCGGTCCGTTGAAAAAAAATATCGTAATTTTGTAGGATTTTATTTTGCTTGTTATGATGCAAACAACCTGGGGCCCAAGTCTGCTATTTTTATAAATTCGTCATTCCAAGACCATTCCATTGAAATCAATGATAGACCATTCTGACACAATTGTAATAGCAGACTTGAGGCCCTGATCAGAAAATGCTTTCAATTTTGAGGATTGAGTGTAGTGACATTTTATTATGATAGGTCACCGAGTAGACAGAAATGTTAGACACATTACATAATGTCAAAAAAGCACTCTGTAATGCTTTTTTTGAAGTGGGAAATTACCAAATTACGCACTCTGGGTATAGCAAGAGAGTTTTTTGAGACTTTAACTGAATAAAACCTACTTGCGGCCTTTAAGCTGCTCTTTGCTGACTTCTTGCTTTACCACGAACTTTTAACTCAATCCATTTTAAGACCTAAACTGAACTGTTGAAAAGAATGGAGCTATAGAGGGTGACATTTTAATACGTCATAGTAAGGCCCATGAACTGGTCCTTACCGGACGGCCGGACGGCAAGCTACCCATGGCTTGCCATCCGCAAGCTCAAAATTTTGTGGTGGCCGAGAGGTAAGGGCCCTGACTTACGAGTTGTAGGTCGCGGGTTCAAACCAAGCCAGGCGTTTTACTTGTGTAATTTATTTCAACACCACTGCTCTCAAAACGGTGAAGGAAAACATCGTGAGGAAACCGGCATGTCCTAGAACCAAAAATTCGAAGACATGTGACATCCACCAATCCGCACTGGGCCCGCGTGGAGGATTATGGCCCATTCCCTCTCCTAAAGAGGAGGCCTGAGTCCCAGTAGTGGGAACATTACAAGGCTGATGCTCTGCTATGCTAGTAAGGCCCATGAACTGGTCCTTATCGGACGTTCGGACAGCGAGCTACCCATGGCTTGCCATACGCAAGCTCAAAATTTTGTGAGTATTTCAACTTTAAAAGTAAAAAAAAATCACAATTACACGTACAATATAACTTAATAATTAATTATATCACCACATTAATGAGCGCAGTCTCATTACCATGTGTATTGGACTATAAATCACGTAATTAAGGCATATTATGACGTCAAACCGTCGATGTATCATGTACTGGCCGGCTTATCTTGGTACTATGATTTACATGTTGTAAAAGTCATAATCAATATGTTGGATGTCAAAACTGTACAAGAAAGATGTTTGTGGACACAACATTTTTGCGGTTACACGAAAATGATATGATGACAAAAAAAAACAGATTTCGAAATTCTTTTTATTGTCTTTGCTCAATAGTAATGACCCTAACAAACAAGTCCATGAAAGTTAAGCAGCGGTCGCCAGGGTCAGTCCATAGACGGCTAACGATGTCCTCTTACCATATCAAAATTTGCCATAAAAAAGCATGCTAGACCGTTGGTTCTGGTCAGATAGGAAGCAAGGAAATCTGATACTAGTCTTTGTAATGGTAAAATGTTACCCAATTGGGTTGTGGAGGTTAGATTGGCTGTCGTTTCACAAACACTAGTACTTTTTTTGTGGTGGGTAAAATTAACTAATGATATCTTCCGCCAGTGGGCGGAGTGTGAGATAGTGCCCACCCCATTCCTTTGTTGCCTTTCATACTAGGGCCGAGCCTTCCTTTCAGAAATAGACCCTTGGCCCCAGTAGGCTTCGACCCTGCCTGCCTGCTAGCAGGATGGGCCTCTACGGTTTGCAGACAACTCCTTGAGGCGCGCGGGAACAGTGCGCGCCGTCGATGACCTGGGCTTGGTCCGGATGGTTACCGGACGGTCGGACAGCGAGCTACCCATAGTTGGCCGTCCGCTAGCCCGCGCCTACGTTCGCTGGAAATCAGGATCGGAATTGGAATCTCCGGGGCCAAACGGCTATTAAAACGGTGAAGGAAAACATCGTCAGGAAACCAGCATGTCCTAGAACTAAGAATTTGAAGACATGTGTCATCCGCTAGTCGGCACTGAGCCTGCGAGGTGCATAACGGCCCTTCTTACTCCTAGAGAGCAGGCCTGAGTCCCAGCAGTGGGAACATTATAAAGATGATTATGCTAGTGTGGAGCCGGTACACAAGACATGCGTCACCAGCTGTGCTGCCGATCCTGCGCAACAGCCTGTACTTAACAGAATTTGTACGAGGTCAATGACGCACCGGTACAGGTTGCGAAATATTGGTCAGAAAAACTTTAATTTGAGTTCATCGACATGCAAAGAAGAAGAATGCTCATGAGTATATTACGAGTACTATGCTCATGAGTATATTTTGCAAAATCGTTACTGTTGACAGACTGACTGTCTGGAACGAGTACCCATATCAGTGGTATTTATATTGTATTGGTGGTATTAAAAAGATGTATTGTAGAGTTTTACTTAAAGGAAAAATAAAGGGAATTTTATGAAGATCCTTTGGACAAAATGCCGACAACAATTTTTCGTAATTTTCATGTTATACTGTGCACTTCTTTGTAAGAGTACTTGTAATAACGTATCCACATAATATTATTACTGCTGACTTCGATAAGTATGAAATAAAATAGTAGGGTAGTCATAATATTTCGGTCAAGCTAGTTCGATTTGAGGTCAGCGGTTTCGTACGTCTTTTGTTTTATACTGCGATCTCTCGTATATTATTCTGTTTGACCGGGCGCTGGAAGGAGTTGAGTGTGCAAAATATGAGGACTGCATTCTGTGTACAGTTTTAAACTTGGAAAAGTATGCATATCGAGATTCTGTATGTTGCCCTTAAATTAGATATCAAGTAAATGGTTTGAATAAATGCTTTAGAATCATTTTAATTATTATTTTAGTGACCATATCCAATTGATAAAAGATAACTTCTTAGTCAAATGAAAAAAAAAAAATGTAAAATAAAAACCAACAAATTTTTACATATTTAAAAAAAAATGTTTTTTGACTGCCAAAATAAAATGGACTAATTAAAATATCTGGTTTGAAATTAGTATGTTTTTTCCCTGGCATTCACATAGTCATGGTCATTTATTCATGAACAAATAATTTGTATCTGAATTTACACACACATAATATATACAATTACAGTTTTACTAGCATCACAAAAGAAAAATTTTTTTTTTGGATTTTATTTACACCTATATGTCAAGAATTAAAAAAAAAATAGTAATAATAAATTCGAATATCATCATAAATTAAATAGGGTGAAATCTTTTAAATTAAAATAAATTGCAATAAAAATATTAATTACACACACAACCCGATTTTAGGCAGAATATTACATACTATCGAGTTGTACGTCGTGGGCTCAAACTTAGGCAGGAGCTTTACTTAGTGTACTTTATTTTATCATCACTGTACCTCTACCATGAGTTTTAAGCAATAGTATTCGTCGCTACTCGATATCGACGCCGTAAATATTTTGTATGGCAAATTTTGCAGCGCCTCTAGCGGTCACATGCAGAACCAAAATTTGCCATACAAAATATTTACAGCGTCGATATCGAGTAGCGACGAATACTATTGCTTAAAACTCATGGTAGAGGTACTGCTTTCCAAACGGTAAAAGAAAACTTTTTTAATAATGCCCCCCCCCCCCCCCCGCACGAGGGGATATAGACTAGTGCTTGACTGCGATGCCATCTGTAAGTCGAAGGTAATCAATGATCGTTGATGGTGAAGCGCACTAGTTTATTAAGAGCCTATTCACTCTAACCTTGAAGACATCTAAATTATAATCGGCCGGGAACAGCTGCAGACGAATTGTTGCAATTTTTCAATGTACGCGGTTTAAACGACGAGGTGGAACGCCTTGGCCCCAGTAGGCTTCGGCCCTGCTGGGCCCCTACAGTTTGCTGACAACTCCTTGAGGCGCGCGGGAACAGTGCGCGCCGTAGACAACTTGAGCTCGGACCGGTCTGTTACCGGACAGAAGGACAGCGAGCTACCCATTGCCCGCCGTCCGCGAGCCCGGGCCTACGGTGGCCGGAAATCGGGATCGGAATCCCGGCGGCGGCGGCGGCGTGTGCGCCGTTGCCTGATGCGGTCGGCCTCCTCCTTTGCTAGCATTACTGCTTCGCAGAAGGAGGCGACCGCCTGCCACTCCTCCTCGCTCCGGAGCATGGCTTGAACCAAGCCCCGGAGAACAATGTAAAGGTGGACACCCGCCGTAAGTCGGGTGGGCCGATGGCAGAAAAGTGATGGCGGTATCGAGTCTTGCAATTCATGTGAATACTTTTCAAAATGCATCCTCTAAAATACCATAATACATCGTGTAGAAACACTATTTTTGAAGGCATGGGACATCCACCAACCGGTATCAGACCAGCGTGGTGGATTACGGTTCATTACCTCCCCTAAAGAGGAGGCCTGATTACCAGGAGCGAAAACATTAAAAGGCTCATTATGGTACTGTTCTTACGGTACATGAAAAAATTACGAAATACCGACCAGTAGGTAAGTAAAATCGATAAAAAAAACGCGTTTCGCATCTGATTATGTAAATAATCTATTTTCACGGAATATAATAATGATGGGTCCGTGCCGGTGCAGTTTTTACCGGCTATTATTATAATATTATGTATCCTTATCCTGAATTAATTTTTATACTGGTTAAAAATATCACGGAAAACAATCCTTGTTACGGGAAAAATTTTATTATTATTTATAATTCAAAAATGGACTGGACCAATTTTGATAATTCTTTTTTTGTATTATTCACCAGCCAACGTGGAAAAGTTGAAAAAAATACATAGTTACGGTAGGCTAGATAGGTAGGTAGGATAGGTAGGTAAGTAGGGTAGAATAGGGTAGAGTAAGGTAGAATAATCAGTTCACTGGAACAAAGCTGTGGGCAAGTAATTCTTCACTCCTTAATGAAGGTCAAAGTTTTTGGGATAATTTTCTACGTTCACATTGATGAGGCTGCTAGCAGGATCTAGTATAAAATAATACTAATGTATGAATTTAACATTATCGTTTATATTTTGTACTATATTTTGAAACCGATTTCACCCTGGGCGGAGCATCGCCGTGTCCTCGTGGGGGCGATCGGCGGCAGCGATCTCTCTCGCCGGGCCTTAGTTCAGGCCATGGTCCGTAGTGAGGAGGGATGGCAGGCGGTCGCATCCTTCTGCGAAGCAGTAATTCTAGCAAAGGAGGAGGCCGACCGAATCAGGCAGAGGCAACGGGGCGCTCGCCCCAGCCACCGCCGGGATTCCGACCCCGATTTCCGGCCACCTTAGGCGCGGGCTTGCGGACGGCGTGCAATGGGCAGCACGCTGTCCGATCGTCCGGTAACCGACCGGACCGAGCCCAAGTCGTCGACGGCGTGTTTTGTTCCCGCGCGCCTCAAGGAGCTGTCAGCACACCGAAGAGGCCCAGCCTGCTAACTGCAGGCAGGCAGGGTCGAAGCCTACTGGGGTCATGGGTTAACTTCCGAAAGGAATGGCTGGCCCCGGCACGATAGGCTACGAAGGAACGGGGTAGGTTTTTAGTCAGTAAGAGTCTGACACTACTTCCCGCTCCGCCCAAGGGCGGGATTTGTCATTGAATGATTTTACCTACCATAAAAAAAACTGATTTCACCCTTCACCCCTGAGGAAATTATCCAACAGGAAGGTTGATGTTGAGATAATAAATAGCATTATGTTTTGGGGTTCGCAACCCCAAAACATAATGCCTAAAAGAGCCACATATTGGGTGCAATTAAATGCAAGGTGACATCGTGGCAGACCAAAATGAAGGTGGAGAGATGAGCTTGACAACTATCGAAGAACTGGCCTGTAATGGACCAGGGTGAGGAAAGCCTTTGCCCAGCAGTAGGACATAATTTGCTAACTATGTTTTAGTGTTTCAGATCATTTTGTACCTGTGCGCCTTATAGTTTTATCCAAATCCATAATTCCGTTGAGGAGTAATCGACTCTATTTCCTCTCCCAAGTGTTACTCTCACACCAAACGACCCTATGCGTCTCCCATCCATCGGATTAGAAGATACCTAGAAATTTAAAATGTCACTTTAGTACTTATTGTGGATTTGAACGCACTCTCTACCTCTAATGTTGATCGTGAAGTAACAATCACAGACACACACGCACGCATAATAAACTCCTTTGTTTTTTATTTTAGTACTATTTAGGCTGGGATTGGTCGGGTCACGTCAGCCACGTGTACACTGACCGCAGGAAAAAGAGTCTACACCAAGTGGTTGCCTAAGACCGGACAAGGCCGATCTAGAAAGAGGCACTTTCAGAAAAAATACATGGAAGATTTTGCAAGAAGCTTTTACCCAGTAGAAGAAAAATAACAGGCTGAAGAAAAAAAAAACTTACAAAAAGTTTTTATTTCCATTTTTGTTTTAATATGGAACCCAAAAACATTCAAATACAAACTAGTAACCCAGCGTTGTTTGCCTCAGTTACGATAATATCGTTGTCATTAAGCTTTATGTCTTTGTTTACGGTGTTTTTCGGCAAATACCGGTTTTTTTACGCACTTTCCTCCTTCTCTTAATGTTAGCTCGTTTTGGTGTAGGAAGTAGGAGTGGCCAGTTACCTGATTTTGCAGTGTTAATCTTAGTTTAAGTGTTTCTCTTTGTTTTTATGTCGATGAGTTTGGGTAACCGCTTTGTGTGATTAATTTGATTGAAAGTTTGAATCGATTGCTTAGGTTAATGTTAACGTGTTGTATTTGTTAAGGTTAGATTTTAAGATTGTTGGGAATCGAACCCAACAGATTCATGACGTGGTCTGCACGTGCAGGCGGGGTGCATAAGCTAAGGTGTGCAATAAAAAATAAATAATAATAATAATGTTATACGTCACTAGCAGCGGAGGAATGAAGACGTGGGCGGTGACAATAGCTGTCCGGCGCACCGGGACCACTTGCTTCCTTGGACACCGTCCGTGGCCTTGCTTTGGTGTTGGTTGTCAAATAGTTGAGATTTTTAAAACTCTTAGCGAACTGCACGATATTAGACCAATGCTTGCATTATCGGGGGCCTTAATGTTAATAATAATAATATAACTTTTATTTTCAGACAATAATCCATAGTACATAGAAAACAAAACCAAAAACACCAATGACAATAAAAACATAAATTAAAATGTCATAAAATAAATTAAAATTATTAAAAAGTAAAAGTTAATGTCAATAAATTAATTAAAATTATTCAAAGTTAAAATTTTAACAAATTAAGTAAAATTACAAAAAAATAATAGTTAATGTTAGGATATTATTAGTAAATTATTAGTTAATCCAAGACGGATGTAGTTTTACACCCTATATATATTAGCTCCATCCCATTTAGTTCGCTTTAGCTCGTCAAATGGATTGTGTTAAGAGTTCGGCCTCTAGACAGATCCACTCAAACCTGTGTGATTCTTTCTTTAAAAGACCATCTCCACAGTTCTCATATGATTTGTTCATTAAATGTTTATACCTGAGTTGTGTGTTCAAGCTAAGGAGTAGGCTTACTGACGGCGAGAAATGGGTAGCTCGCCCCGGCCGGCTGGTATGGACCATATTCAGGTTGACGGCGTGTTGGGTCCATAACAAAAAAGAATAAATAATAATATTGTAAACCAATTTGCAAAATAAATATATTCTTCAGTTTTAGTCTAATCTTACGTCAGGCGTACGGTGCGTAGTACATATATATCAATGCGTACGGCCTATTGTACTCAGTCAGAAAAATATTAAACCTAGGTACTTACTTATTTTGTTATACATCAAGGAATTGCACATTACAAAAAAAAAAGATCGAGACCGACAGTTTACAAAGGGGCGCGCTGCATCGTTCCCATCACTCTCTCACATATTTGCCCACGTTTCCCTCTTTATATTTACCCCGATTCTGATTAGACCGTTCCAACGTGGTCAACGTTTTCTTAAAGAATTTTCCCTAAACATTATGTGGATTTATTTTTTCTTCCCCTTTTGTTAGGGAAATCGCTTGTACGTGTCTCTCTGTGTACAGACGTTAATCAGTATATTGCTGGTGTAACAGATGGTTATTTATGATGTAGCTGTGTTGGTTTTTTTGTTCGGCAACAAAAAAAGTTTTAGTCGGCAATTTATGGATTTATTTGTTGGCAGTCTTTTGTAAAAAAGGTGCGATTGAATATTTTGCCTGTGTTTATTTTTGGACAATATTTTATAACAACAAATAACACCAAAATAAATATTTTTCACTTAAGTTTGGTGATTCTTCGTGCTGTGTCGGTAACATTTGTTCTCCTGCGGATATCCTCATTCCTAATTGTATCACGCAAGGAAACGCCGAGCATGGCCCTCCTAATTGCTCTTTGGGTGACTTTAACTTCAATGGCAATGGGCAAGGCACATTGCTCGCAGAAAGGATGACCGTTGGACCGAAAGGTTTTGGAATGCTAACCACGTATCGAAAAACGCAGCGTTGGAAAGCCTCCTACAAGGTGAACCGATGACCTGGTAAGGGTTGCGGGAATCCGATGGATGCGGGACGCACAGGATCGTTCAATGTGGCGATACGTGGGGGAGGCCTATGTCTAGAAGTGGGTATCTTTCTTTTTAAGATGAGTGGTGACATGGTGGTAATATCTCGCTATATCTTTTGTACACACAGAACCCATTGGCGGTGACGCCACATTTCATTATGTGCATCCATATTCTGTTTTTGACAGTTTTTTTTTGGCCAGATTTGAAAAAAATTTAACTTGCATAATATTGAACGTGTTTGAAAAATATTTACAATTATCACACAATAGCGAATATATCTTCTATATAAACAAATAAACATTATTAGAAACTTAATAAAAGAATGTTGAGACTCGAAAAATTCTTATTTCCATTTTAAATAAATTTTAGATAGGTACTTTTCCATACCAATATTGTTGTAAAATATTAATAAAAAATAACTTTATTTCCCAATTGATTTCTTCTAAGGTTTTGCGAAGCGTAGTACCTAATGCAAATTCAGATTACATGGTCCAAGTGAAGTGAGTTTGAAGTAAACCTTCATGTATTTTGACAGCTCACGCTCAAGCTTAACTCCATTTTATTTATCTAAATTTTCGCCGCCAGATTTTACTGAATAGCTTTACTGAAAATGTAAGCATTTTGTGGAGTAAATTTACTTGAACTTAATGTAATCTGATTTGATATCTGGCCGCTGTAAAAAGTGCTTTTTTATAGTGGAATAAAAATCATAGCATAGCATCAGCCTTATAATGTTCCCACTGCCGGGACTCAGGCCTCCTCTGTAGGAAAGGGAATGGGCCGTAATCCACAGCCTAGTGCGGGTTGGTAGATGTCACATATCTTCGATTTTTTGGTTTTAGGACATGCCGGTTTCCACACGATATTTTCCTTCTTAATAATCATAGCAGATATTATTTATAAGGTGTTAACCATTGGGTTTTTAGAACATTAACTCAAAACAAAAACATTTTTTTTTCAGTCTACCACAGACATTTACAAATTGTCAAGGGGTCAGTCAGTCAATTGTCAGTCAGTCAGAATGATTAAGTAGTCATATTCATAGTCATAGTAAAAGTTTCCTGAAAGCATTTCAATATTAGGTATAAGCAAATAAAGTTCAAATCCCCAAAGCAGAAAAACGATAATAATGAACCGAAAATACTCCAACCCTTCGTATAAATTACCTCAAAAAAATCCCCTTGTGATATGCAAAAAACTATTTTATGTACTACAAAACCGTCTAGTGGATGAATTTTCAAAGACTTCATACATCAGGTCCACACATGCCGGCGAAGTAAGGTAATTGCCACTTTCAATGCAAAAACGACATCCTCACTTGAATTTTAAACGCCGGGCTAAGTGTGAACTAATGCCAATTTTTACGAGACAACCCTGAACTGAATACGCGATGAGCCAGTGATGTAATGACGCAGAACGTCTGCTCAACCCTACTCGATTTAGTCGATGTCGAATTATAATCGGATCCGTAATCGATACAGCTTACCAAATCGTCTATTCAGAAAAGGTCACGTTGATCTGTTTTTCTTTCATCTTTAATGTTCTGTGTATATTTTTGGAATATAATATCCATTGAAACCAGTTGGTTCCTTTTTTTTTTTAACTGTCCGATCTTGTGGACTTCAACCAAACCTCTGTGGGTAAATTTAAATAGGATTTTTGACTGAATAAGATCTTTTTCGATGTTAATGGTAAAAAATACATTGACTTCTTTTTCAAATGTAATTCGTGGTGAGTTGGTGACTGTATTTCTGTGAAAAGTAGTTAGTTATTAACTCATTTTATGGTCATACCAATTTATTACTTAATGCGTTGTTGTACTCAAGTGAGTATGGCAAAATACTTGATCTTAGTTATACGTTGTTTTTTACAGCTTCTATTATAAAATATAACAATCAAAGTGTGATTATTTTTAAAATTGATGGCAATACCGTATTATAACTTGTCAGTAGCAAAAAATGTTAATTAATAATTTGTGTTAAATATTGTTAATTATTTTGTGATTATTTTTTTTGTACGTAAAATCATCCAATGACAAATCCCGCCCTTAGGTGAGACGGGAAATAAAAACCTACCCTTCCATTCATTGCCTTTGTCCCGGGGCCCGTGGTGACATTCTCACATAACCTTTGCCCCAGTAGGCTTCGGCCCTGCTGGACCCCTACAGTTTGCTGACAACTCCTTGAGGCGCGCGGGAACAGTGCGCGCCGTAGACGACTTGAGCTCGGACCGGTCTGTTACCGGACGGACGGACAGCGAGCTACCCATTGCCCACCGTCCGCGAGTCCGCGCCTACGGTGGCCAGAAATCGGGATCAGAATCCCGGCGGCGGCGGCGTCGTGTGTGCCTTTGCCTAATGCGGTCGGCCTCCTCCTTTGCTAGCATTACTGCTTCGCAAAAGGAGGCGACCGCCTGCCACTCCTCCTCGCTCCGGAGCATGGCTTGAACCAAGCCCCGGCACGAGAGATCGCCGCCGATCGCCCCAATTATTTTGTGAATGGGTAAGGAATAAATTCGTATGTATAGATAAAATTTATATAATCTCAATAGTTATCAAAAGTTTTCTAAATAATATTTACATACTAAATTCAGAGTGAATACTGCTGTACTCAAATAAGTACAGCACTATTTAGAAGGATTTCCCTTTATAAGTGGTGTACTTATTAGAATTTGTGTTTATTCCCAGTTAGGTTATGATAAGAAAATAAGTATCGTAAATAAAATACCGCGAGATTATGTTTGGCGCTTAATAGGATAACAAAATTATATTGATCACATTTATTAATGTTTTGTGTTTACATTCAGAACTCCCATCCTACAATCTAAAAATTAGGTAAAAGCTGGAACTGATGTCTTGTCACGACCTCATAATGTGATCCATTGGACGGCCTAAACTGAACTATTATGAGAATGGAGCTATATAGGATCTATCCCTCTTTTTCGTTCGCAGGCCTTACATTTTAAAACGTCGTAGTAAAACAGTATAATACAGCTCTCTGGCGCATATACACCGTTAAATTTTGGTCGTTTTAATCCCGCGGAGAATAAATTCGGTAAATGAAATACTATTGATTTGCAAAGAAAAGTACTTTTTTTCAAAAACTCGAATTAATATACGCATGTACGAAATGAATATCTTTAAGTATACGAGTCAATGACCTTTTAGGTAGTTGTCGGCCGTTGCGTACTAACTACCTACAGTTCATTGGCCTCGCTCGGCTGAAGTTTACTTAAAGAAATTAATTTCGAACAGGCGTAAATTAATTTGAGTTTTTGAAAAAAAGTACTTCATTTTTTAATTTTCTCTTTACAAATCGATAGTATTTCATGTACCGAATCGACCCTCCGCGGGATTAAAACGACTAAAATTAAACGGTGTACCAGCTAAACTGGAAAGATGGTTGTACAAAAACCTATGCAAAATAAATTATTCGAATAAACAAACCGAATTATCAAGTTTATTATCGTACTGGCCCAATAAATCGATAAATCGTTTCCCCATCACTATGAACCATCGAAAGAGTTTAAGATTTTATAGCAGTTTATTTATTTCACTGCAAAGCACTCTAGAGTAAGATTAATTCCTATAGGCATGTTTTTCAGCGAACCGATTAAGTGAAATCGCTTCGGCAGCTTTATTGTAAATAAAAAAATTTAGTACCTGACTTTTCCTTAATTAAATATTTTATTTATGTCTTTTTTGCTCTTGGTCGTTCGTGGCCAGCGGTTTTACGATTGTATGCATTATTGAGAATCCGAAACGTTGTATGTGAAGTTTTATTTAGGTTAAATTTTGATCGTTTTAATCCCGTGGAGGGTCGTTCCCGTACATATCCGGTACGGTACATGAAATGCTATCGATTTATAAAGATAAAGTAAAAAAATAATTTCCTTTTTTAAACTCGAATTCATTTACGCATGTACATAATTAACGTATATAAGTAAACGTCAGCTGGGCGAGATCAATGACCCGTAGGTAATTAGTACGCAACGACCGACAACTACTACCGCTTTCTTAAAGAAATTAATTTCGTACATGCGTATATTAATTCGAGTTTTCGAAAAAAAGTACTTTTTTATTTTATCTTTACAAATCGATAGTTTCATGTACCGGATCAACCCTCCACGGCAGTAAAACGATCAAAATTTAACGGTGTATACTACTAAATTCGGCCAGCGGCTTCGCCCGCTTGAATAAAGATTTCTACATACAAATTTCCAACCCCCGTTTTACCCCCTTAGGGGTATAGTTTCGTAAATACCGTTCTTAGTGGATGTCTACACCCTATAAGGAACCTATCTGCCAAATTTTAAGATTGTAGGTGTTATAGTTTCTGAGATTATGTGAATAATCAGTGAGTGGTATTTCGCTTTTGTATATACGATATACTAGCTTTCCGGCTTCGCTCCTGTTAATTGACTACCCTACTCTACACTATTTTTTTCTTTTCATAAGACCCTTCTCCTGCCAATATCAAACACAACAAACAAAGAATTAGCGAAATCGGTCCAGCCATTCACGAGTGATGGCGTGACCAAGTGAAATAGGGATTCATTTTTATATATTGAGCTATGTGACATTGCTTGCAGAACTGATGTTCTATTAGGCCGAAATGTTTTGCAGTAGTGACCGTATACCGGAAGTAACAGATTTGGAAGGTTTCTCACTAGGTCTCTCTTCTCTTTCTTCTTCTTTTTTTTTTCTTTTGAGGTAGCAAATATCTTTTGAGGGAACTACTAAAACCGCTACTAAATTCCATCAGTTGCCTTTCACGTTCTAGTAGAAGGGTTTTTCTTTCAGATGTCCAGCCATTATCCCAATTGCAAACACTTGTATTTCAAACTTTATGGGGCTTACCCATTTTACCCGCTGATGTATCCTACACTGGTTGTACTGGGCATGGTGGGGTGCAACAAACTCAGAGTGCGCCGGGAATAATTGCGCTCGCGGCGTTTGCACTAAAGCTCCTGCATGGAGTAGCATATAACCCGGGTGTGCTGCGTCACCTGAAGCTGTGCTTCCCTGACCGGTACGCGTAGCGGTGGCGGCGACCGCCACTGCTTGCCTGCTGCCAAAACCAACCTGCTGTACTAAATGAAGTGCACGAGAGAATTGACATATTTTCGTGCAATATGAGTGAATTCGCAAGAGTTTTGTTGAATTTTGTTAGTTATGGTTTTTTTTTATCGTAGGTAAAATCATCCAATGACAAATCCCGCCCTTGGGTGGGGCGGGAAATAGTGTCAGACTTTTACTGACTCAAAACCTACCCTTCCATTCTATGCCTTTGTCCCGGGGCCCGTGGTGACATTTTCACATAACTTTTGGGTTAGTTATGGTTAATTATTATAATTCGTAGGTACATAGGTAAATATAATTGTGTAGTATTTTGTAGTTTTAGTATTGTATTATTATAATTATGTGTAGTAGTCTGACTTCAAATGCTGATTTTAGTACAGTTTAGTATTGTGTTCTATTTTTTAAGTTTAGATTCTTAAGTATTAGCCGTAAAATGATGTTTTAATTTATTTTTTGTGTTCGTGAACCACTATTGTATTGGGATATCCTGTAAAGATAGTGTGCGAGTTTAAATAAATAAATAAATAAAATAAATAAACAAAAAATTAGCTTCGGCCCTGCTGAGCCACTATGGTTTTGCTGGCATCTCTTTGAAGCGCGCGTGAAATACTGCTACGCACCGTCGAAAACTGGGTTTCAGTATGGAGGTTTAGCTGACGGCAGGATGGCGATCTATCTATTGCTCGTGATCTTGTGAGTTATCTGGTATGATTTGAAATACAGAATGTATTTTTTTGTTTCTATTTTACTGTATAGCAACTAGTTTGTGTGTGATAATGATGATGATGAGTTGTATACACGATTGATATACACGATTGATCGTATTAGGAGTTTTGTTTTTTATTTGGACGTCTAGAACTATTTTTTAGGTTGAAAATTATCAAATATTTCCTTTTGGATGACATAATTTACCCTCCTGTATTCCTTCAGCGGCCTTTTCGTACCAGGGCCTTGGAAATATTCTCATCCAATATTCTCAGAATCCTGGAAAATAAGTGTAAAATTCGAACTCCCAGCCTAAGATTTGCAAGTCCATACCATCGCAGAAGTATACAAAAGTCTTTCAATAAGAAATTCTTTCTTTTTCATTTCTTGTTAGAAACATTACGATGTGAGTGAAGGTAATAAAATGTTGTGGCATTTTTTATGGCAGTGTTCCTACATGACATGAACAAGTATGATCTGAAAATGAGAAAAAAAAAACACATTTGATATTTTCAGTGATAAAAAATATATATTATAATCAAGCTTTTTTTTTTCAAAGTTACACTATCTAAAGGGCATTTCATACCTAAACATTAAAGTAATTGCGGAATTATTATTTAATTAATTTCGGGATATTGTAGGCTTTCAAAGCACAGAGCTAATTGCTACGTTTTGAATGAAGATTATTTCAGAGACAAATTAAAAATCTTTCGACCTCGGTGGAACCTTAGGTACAGAAAATTTAATTATTTATTTCATTGATGTTTCAATGCCGTAATGGAGGACGTCTTCAAGGATCTGAGACTGGAAATAAAGCTAGGCTTTAATGTCAAAGGTGAGAACATCACTAAATTTCGGTTTGCCGACTGTATAGCAGTCGTGGCTGAGATTATAAACGATCTTGGTACAATGCTCGATGTCCTCAGTAGACCTTCTGGAGGGATGGATCTAACAATGACTCTGGACAAAAGCAAGGTCATGGTAAAAACCCGTACAGCAAACACTCATAACAAGATCAGTGGTTCTACATTCGAAGTTATAGACTGTGGTACTCGTATTTGCCTGAGACAGATGGTCTAGTTAGGTAGGTCTAAGAAGTGAAAGACTGAGTTGTTTGAAAGATTGCTCGTAGTATATTGGACGAAAATCTCAACACGAAGATTATTAACTAATGCATATTGATAGTGAAAATATACGGCTCTGAAACGTTATTGTACACAATGGCTTTTATCAGAAGGCTTAAAGTCACCCAAAAAGCAATGGTGTCTTTTTTGGACAATGGCGGGATTTCAAATCCCGCCCTTCGGCGGAGCGGGAAATAGTGTCAGACTCTTACTGACTAAAAACCTACCCCGTTCCTTCGTTGTCTACCGTGCCGGGGCCGGGCCTTCATTTCAGAAGCTAACCCATGATCCAAGCAGGCTTCGATCCTGCCTGCCTGCAGCTAGCAGGCTGGGCCTCTACGGTTTGCTGACAGCTCCTTGAGGAGCGCGGGAACAGTATGCGCCGTCAACGACTTGGGCTCGGTCCGGTCGGTTACCGGACGATTTCCTCCTCACTCCGGACCATAGCCTGAACCAAGGCTCGGCGAGAGAGATCGCTGCCGCCGATCGCCCTCACGAGGACACGGCGATACTCTGCCCAAGCGGGACACACCTCTACAGTGTGCTCCACCGTGTCCTCCGAGTGTTCCGCACGGTGGCAACACCCGGGCGACTCCTCCGCACGAATCCGGAACAGAAACTTACCGAACTTGCCGTGTTCGGTAAGGACCTGCGTCGTGCGGTAGTTAAGAACGCCGTGAGGTCTTTCCAGCCACGCCTCAAGAAAGGCAATGGTGTTCGGAGTTTCCTTGCATGATCGAATCAAGATTGAAAATATCTGCAGGACAACAAAGATTACAGACAACCCAATGAATCATTTTTTAAGTGGCAGTGGACAAGGTATAGAATGGGGACCGAGTTCCTGTTGAGGATTGCGGAAATCCGATTGATGTGAAACACAGAACCGGTCGTTTTGGTGACGCTCGGATAATACTACTGCTCTTGGGCACTACTATTGTTGGGAATCCAACAATAGTAGTGCCCAAGAGCGGCAGCGGGGGAGAGGAAACGCGGGCGCGGACACAGGCGGTCCGGCGCACCGTGGACACTCGCTTTCACAGACAGCTGCGCGTCGGACGACCTCGCGAGTCCTTTTATTTATTGTTTGTCCGGGATCATTGTATTTGAATATTGGAGTAACGGCAATATACCAAAGCTTATAGAAAATACTGTCCACTTATTTCCACCCCATTATTTACAACTATTGCGGTTGGTGCTTGTGGTAACACTTGAACACTAATAACTGTCAACTGACGTAGCCTGACATAGGTTGTTTAAAATAGACCGCCCTATTTCCAGCAGTTGATAGGCCGTAGACTGTTGTTGGCTGAAACACTGACTCAAACAAATGTAGAATAATAATAGTACGTTGGTACAGGAAACGCGATATATCCAATTTAAATTACAATATTCAACTAGGACGTCATCAGTCAAAATTATTCAATTTAAATTACGTTGCTACCAATTTATTTCTTGTGAAATCAATATGAGCAATTACCTCACGTGACATACAAACTAATTAGCATACGGTAATGACGTGTCGCCATTTCTGACCATTTATTCCAGAAACATTTTGAGTTGAATTTTATTGTTTTAATTGTGGTCAAGTTCTGCAGGTATTTTTTTTTTCTACTATTTATACAGATGTGAAAGTCTGAATATTTGGATGTCCGTTAAAATCAATCATAGGCATAATCAGCCTAAGACATGCTGCAAACATGACATAAGCATGCTTATGTTTTTTTCATACAAGTATGTTGCAAGCATTATTGTAGTGCGGGAAATAAGCTCGCGGTACGCGTGCAGGGCGGGGCAATTCCGCATGCGTAATGAAATTCGTATCTTAATAAAAACTCTTAAAATATGGCCATGGATTCATTTAGGTACATATTTCGACACTCGCAAGGAAAAAAAACCTATTCAGTCATTTCTGTTAACACAGAATCCTGAAATTAGAAAAACAGATATTCCGCAAAATTTTATTTTTTGGTTTCGGAAAACTTTTCGACATTCGATTCGGAAATCGAATTATTTACATAGTTACGTAAGTTTTCACGGAATTCTCAATGCGCGTCTAATTTACACTTTTTCCAATTATTTTGGGATCGGTTTGCATTCTAACAGAATTACCTAAATTAACTTGAAAACCCAATGACTAGGTAACACGAAAATCCTTGGCGAGACTGTTTTTATTTATTTATTTATCTTTCTCCTGACTTTCCGTTATAACCAGTGATCGAAGTAGGTAGATTGAATTAGGGGTCATTGATCCGAAACGTATATATTTATATACGTTTCGGTATATTAATATGGACATTACTCTGGAATTGGTTGTTTTAGGAACCAGAAGCGGATTTTAAATAAAAAAGACAGCTGTCAGTCTAGCCTACCTTACATTTTATTTACAAACTCATTAATTACAGAAATAATGACGCACTATTTTATTGAAAACAATCGACAAGGACAACACTCAATAATTAAAGGAAATTAACCACATGAACTCACTAACTTAGCTGTGAACCGAGACGAAATCAGACGACCTTACTGCGCGAGCGCTGACTAATTAAAAAAGGGTGCGGGTTTTATAGGTGTTGTGTGAAACGTCAGGGATGACAGCTGTACAATCATTCGAAATATCGATTATACCCTAATAGTTCTTCGATCAGAATTAGATTGTTTTTATTATTCAACAGATAAATAATAATTTAGTTCTGATATCTTCCTTTAAATTTTGAATTGATTAGTAATAATATCACTACCAACATTAACAATCATTTAATTGAATCCGGAAATGACTTATATAAAAAATGGCTTATCCATGTTATTCTTTCTGTGTGCATTTATGATACAAGTACCAAAAATCAATCTACCTACTTCGATCACTGGTAATAACAGTCAAAGATCTGCGGGCGTAAAAACTTCACATGAGCAATTCATCTAGAGCAAATCATATTCCGTTTTCTGGTAGATCATAAGCAATTCTTCTAATGTTCGTAAAATGGTTGCACAAATTACTCGAATCATACTCAATTCACTGCATATCAGAATCATATTTCTTGTAAATATTGCCGTATAAAAAAAAATATGATTCAAATTATGATTCTCCTAAAGTGGCCTTTTTAGCCCCCCTGTAAATGACATCCGAAACTAATTGCTAAACGTGCTTACCAAAATACCTATAGAAGAATCTCGATGTGTTAAGATTGACACCCATCCAACAATCAACCTCGACCACCGTTGCTGGGAATCGATCTATGCGACTGTCATTATTTAGCAACAAGCACTTTCATCTACAGTTAAGATGTACAGGTGAAAAATAAATGCCTCTTACTACACCATTTCGTTAACTGCATTTTATATAGGATGTATTTTGGAGGGTGTGCGCGGGAATTTCATGACTTGATTCCGCCATCACTTTTCTATCATCGGACAAACATTCACCCTTACGTTGTTGGCACCTTTACGGTCCGGAAAGCGAGGACTGGAACAATTTGCCTGCTGCGGTCTTCCCGTCTGATTATAATTTAGGTGTCTTCAAAGTTTGAGTAAATAGGCTCTTAATAGTTCTGTTCACTATTCACGATTGCAAAACTGCTTACCAGCAGATAGCAACGCAGTCAAGCAAAAGGAAAAAATGCTAATAAGACTTTTTGCTACAACTCGAGTTATATTTTATTTAGTTTCATATCAGTGTAACATCAGTTTATTCGAGACAAAACTTGTCTAATAACTTATTTAGCAATGTTGCTACACAAAAAAAATATTAGTATTTCTAGTATGTCTACAGGAGTTTACACAAAGAATTTATTCCATCTACGCAACTCCACACATTTTCTTCAGCAGATGAAATAATTTACCTACTGAAACCGCCTATTTTGTGAGCGACGCAGCTTACTGTATGCTTTACACTCGTATAATATGGTGACCAAGTCATGTGGAAACATGAGTACTTTTTTATTTTCGATAGGTTCTCACGCGATAGGCGCTGACAGACTTGCACCACTCCCTTGCCTGATGACGACGACGGAGCACGCTTCATCATCATTTCAGCCGAAAGACATCCACTGTAGCCATGTTTTGGCACAAATAAACTCTTTTTCTTTTTCTTTCTTTCTTTGTAGGACATAGCCCTCCCCCAAGTGTCACTACAAAGAACGGTCTTGTATGCCTCACGTCCATTGGATTCCTGGAATCCTTGCGAGGTCGGAAGACGCAGTGTTGTAAGGCCTCTTACAAGGTGGACCGATGACCTGGCTAGAGTTGCGGGAATCCGATGGATGCGAGATGCACAGGATCGTTCATTGGGGGAGGCCTGTGTCCAACAGTGGACGTCTTTTGGCTTATATGAGTTACCAGGTCATCGGTCCACCTTGTAGGAGGCCTTCCAACGCTACGTCTTCTGGTACGTGGTCGCTATTCCAGAACCTTTCGGCCCTAAAGGCCATCCGTTCTGCGAGCTATGTGCCCTCCCATTGCCATTTAAATTTGGCTTCTTTTTTTTTACTTTAACCTTGGTTTTCCTGCGGATATACACATTCCTGATTCGATCACACAAGAAAACTCCGAGCACACTTATATAGCCCTATCCATTGCCTTTTGGAGCACGCTTGCGTAGAAGTAACCTATTCACTGTTGACTTAAAAACCCCAAGGTCCTATCAGGACGGGCTTGCAGACGGCGTGCAATGGGTAGCACGCTGTCCGATTGTCCGGTAACCGACCGCACCGAGCCCAAGTTGTCGACGGCGCGTTCTGTTCCCGCGCGCCTCAAGGAGCTGTCAACAAACCGAAGAGGCCCAACCTGCTAACTGCAGGCAGGCAGGGTCGAAGCCTACTGGGGTCATGGGTTAATTTCCGAAAGGAATACCCGGCCCCGGCACGATAGGCTACGAAGGAACGGGGTAGGTTTTTAGTCAGTAAGAGTCTGACACTACTTCCCGCTCCGCCCAAGGGCGGGATTTGTCATTGGATGTACCCTACTCCTTATCTGTACATACATTCAATGTGTTTCCAAAACGCTGTAAATAATATTAATCAATGATTCACTAATTGGAAAGGAATACTTGCCCATGCCCAGCTCTGGGTTGCGGCAGTCGCTGATTCCATTCCACCATGAATGCTGACCAGAATTCTATCACGGCAGCGGAGTTTTGTCCCGGTGTTGCATCTCCACGCGGCGACGCTGTGGTGCTGTATCAGGAAACGAATCCTGTGTTTTTATGACCCATAACTCGATAACCGTGTGGCAGACACACTCCTGACAGGCCTGTTGGTCTAGTAGTTAGAGACCCTGACTGCTATGCCGGTGGTCGTGGGTTCGATTCCCACCCAGGACAAATGTTTGTGTGATGAGCACGATCATTTGTTCTGTATCTGGATGTAATTTATCTATAATATGTATGTATTTAGAAATATATAAGTATGTTTATCAGTTGTCTAGTACCCATAACACAAGCTCTGCTTAGCTTGGGACTAGGCGGCGTTGTGTGATAGTTGTGGAATATATATATTATATATTATATAATATATTATATTATTATATATTACTCCTTTCTGCTTACGTTTACATTTACTTCCTATAAATAAACCAGAGACCTACTTACCCATTTTAAAACGTAAAAAACACCCCGTGTCCACACAATCATGTCCCGTGCGTCAACAAAAGGCTAGCCACCTTATCGCAAGAGATAATAATTTTCCGTTCAAAAACACTTTTATTCATGAAAGAAGAAAGAATTTATCCGCGCAGACGTCGGAGAAACGCGTCGCGAGATGTAAGGCCTTGGACGGTTTAACGAGGAATTATGACGAGTTCGTGTATTAAGATAGGGAATGTTTGGTTGTTTTCTTTGATGAGGTTGTTAATATAATCAGAGGAAAATCTAAAGATTTTTTTCTTTCAAAAGTATCTAGACAAAGTGATATTATCTATATTCGGTTTCCCGCACTCGCATCTTTGGTTACTTCTCCGCTAATAGTACAGTTTGATACAAGTGGAGAAATTTTGTCATCGTGGTAAAAGCAGAATTCTCCCGAGCTGCAGACGAGGGTGTTATAAAGTCGAGTGCTGCAGTGACAGATTTTCACGTGTATCGTTTTTGAATACACTTATGAAGACATTTTGTTTGTGTGTCTTGTTTTTTGTATTGTATTTATGTGTGCCTAAGTTGTATTAGATACTAACAATACTAACAGCCTATGGGCCTACGAATAAAAGATTTTTATTTTTTTAATAAATGGGAAATCTTTTTTTTTAATAATTTTTTTGAAGTTGTGAATTCATTAAATATCTCAATACTGCCTCTGTGTTGGTTGGGTCTTTTCTAACCCACACAGAAGAACCTAATCTAGTCATACAATTAATTATAGTAAAAGGATCCAGGTTACATCGATCGTCATCGATGTTTTAATAAGCCACTTCAAATAATAAAATGAAAATAATCCAAGTCACATGAATTGTTTGGTGTTCACTAAAATCACTAGTTAGAGATTTGGATTTATAAATTACGCAACCAAATTTTTAGTGAGCAGGCACAACTTGAGAATGACGTGTAGTCCTTTTCGGCTACAGATCGAGAGTGCCCCGACGTCATACTTCAGTTGGTCTACATTTCAATTATCCACGTAGTTTGGATCGTTTTAGTAATATGGATTTTGAATTTTTTTCGTAAATATGTTTTTCTCAATAAAGAACTAAGTAGCATAAAGCGATGTTAGTAAAAAGGAAAATTACGACCTGCTACTAACATGTGGGTTGGTAACACAGGACTATAGCTTTATGTTGAGTTTGAATTTTACTTAGATTTTCGTGGTATTAAGTTTTAACTACAAAGAGTGTTTTGGTATACATAATTCCTTTTGGACTATATGATGGGTTAGATCCTTTCTGTTTAACTACGGCCAATTGATAGTCTAGTCTGATGTTAAGTTTGCGTATGACTGAAATGTTTGTGCGGAAAGCAGGGAGAATTTAAAGCATTTTCTTTCAACACCACATCTCGAAGGGATCAATTTGCTACCGGTACGCTTTTTGAAAGTCCAAGTATCAGCTCCATAGCTGAATATGAAAAAAGCTAGACATTTAATCATTTTAGTTTTAGTTCATCTTCTCTTCTTGCGTCATATTCCTCAATGCTGAAGTTATTTTTATGATATTCCTCCATTTGTTTCTGTCATAAGACTTCATTATTAGTAATGTTTGTATCCTACTTCTATATATAACAAATCAGTTTTATTTTTATCTTCAATTGTACGTAAAGAAGTCTTTTGAAGAAGATATAATGGCCGAAGAAATTCGATCCGATTCCGATCAGGAGTAGCTACGTCGTGTACTACAGGATATTCAAGCTAAATTCTATCGGTGTTTTTAAATGTATTTTTATCTGGAACTACTTTTGAAAATACGAGTACATTGGAAATTGGTTAAATAGAGGTGTTTCCTGTTACAGACCGGACTGCGGACTTTCCGCATTTTTATCTACAACAAATCTGACAAAAAATTCGCAGCAGGAAATGTTAGCCCAACAGTGTCCTGAAAATTATAGCAGACAGGATCCAGATAATCTCATGCTGGAGCATTGGCTATCCCTACATGTCACTATGTCGTATAATACGTAAAATGTATTTTTACAAGTTTTCATTTAGTTTCACCTGTCCCGATGTTTGTCTGTGATCAAATCTAATCTAAATTAAATTTCATCCAGTTCTCAGTAACCGATTGCGCGTAAATCAGATGACTATGTAATTTTTAAGACCTGAAGCTGACCTGATGTTGGATGCGGAAGGTGGCGATAGGAACTCGGTAGTAAACCACATCTCATCACACATCACATTCGTCTTGACGAGTATTTAGGTGCTAGATCACTTGCTAGATTGTAACCTAGGTCTGATGATGGAACTGGAAGATGGTCATAGAAACTCGGTAATAAGCGCAATAAGATAACCCCATCGTGTTTTTTTTTATGGTAGGTAAAATCATCCAATGGGCGGAGCGGGAAGTAGTGTCAGACTCTTACTGACTAAAAACCTACCCCGTTCCTTCATTGCCTATCGTGTCGAGGCCGGGTATACCTTTCGGAAGCTGACCCATGACCCCAGCAAGCTTCGACCCTGCCTGCCTGCAGCTAGCAGGCTGGGCCTCCACGGTTTGCTGACAGCTCCTTGAGGCGCGCGGGAACAGAACGCGCCGGCGACGACTTGGGCTCGGTCCGGTCGTATACCGGATGATCGGACAGCGTGCTACCTATTGCACGCCGTCCGCAAGCCCGCACCCTATCGTGTTTAAACTTTAAGGAGTGGTCTCCTAAAAACTTATTTCAGGTACTAACAAGAACTGATATTAGTTTTCAAGTTAGATACTTACAAACAGTGGAGTTTGTCTGAATTTTTATTTTTTAATTGTCAAAATCTAATCGTATTTATAGACAAACATCTTCGACAAAAGGCGAATATTCCATGCAAATTCGGAAGGTGCCTCAGCTCTGGCCACCACAGAAGACGTTGGGCTTCAGGAGTAGCAGAGTATTTCGTGGCAACCGTAGCCATGGGCTTCAGGACCGTGAGCTACCCATTGCTCGTCATCAGCAAACCTGTACCTCTAACAAGTCTGACATAACCTGCCATTCTACCCAGAGCAGTAAACACCAAAAATATGATCTGTGGCTTAGTTGTAGAACATTAACTACACGTCTATATTTCTAGACAGAATCATTAAGTATACTCACGTTTCACCAGTTATGACTGACGTAATAAGCGGAGAACCAATGCTATTAACTGAGCTCACTTAATAACAAAGCAGCTTGCCAGAAAAATCGCCAAACTTATGAGGCAGTAGACTTGGCATATTGCTCGCAGGACATATGGTTGATGGGGTCAAAAGGTTCCAGACTGGCGACCGTGTACCGTAAAATGCAGCATAGGAAGGCATCCTAGAAGGTGAATTGATGACCTGGTGAGGGTTAGGGAAATCTGATGGATGCGAGACGTACAAGTCCGGTCATTGTGTTGACAGTTGGAGGAGGCTTTTGCGGTTTTTAGGTTTTTCGGCTGAAGTAATGATAAAGATGATGATGACGATGAGTATTGAATGTCTGTCAAGCTGACATTGCTATTAAAATCTATGTTGTTGTAAAACGTGCCTTCATCGTATAAAGCGTTTTAGGTATCGTAAGTTTAATAACTGTATCATGACAACCGTCAATTTGTCGCTAATAAATATCAACACCGTTTTCTCAGAAAGCAAAACAAAATTATACCCGAGGTGTATTGCATCACACAACACCCAGTGTATGGAACTCTTAAGCCAGCTTTACTTCGCGCCAACATCTTGCAACATGCCGCCACAAAATAGCTAGGTATAGTACCTCTACCATGAGTTTTAAGCAATAGTATTCGTCGCTACTCGATATCGACGCCGTAAATATTTTGTATGGCAAATTTTGCAGCGCCTCTAGCGGTCACCTGCAGAACCAAAATTTGCCATACAAAATATTTACGGCGTCGATATCGAGTAGCGACTAATACTATTGCTTAAAACTCATGGTAGAGGTACAGAAGATCGGCTTTATACTACTAGCGAAAACAGTCACCTGCATACATAGACGCTTGCGTACGATGATTTCAAACAAAAACCGGTCGGAAGTGCATTTGCAATGTTTTTTGTTTATATTTAAGTTTCTACATTAGTTGTTTCTTCATTGTGCGTGTGTCTATTTGCTAAATGAATTTACTTTTTTTTTTCATTTTCTTTAGTTTTTGTAACACAGTATCATCTGTGAGCGATATGTGTCATATGTGCAGTTGCAAAGTGATCCATGCTGTTGAAGCGTAGTGGAAGCGACGCGGTAAACCGTTCTGTCCTACGTGCATGCGAAGTGCCACTTTAGACACCAACTATATAAAATAAGTCACCGTACCACAAGAGTTTGCGCAAAAATATCAAACCTTCAGAAGGTGACCGCTTCGTTTCACTCATAGCCGCACCGCACTAACGTGCGACAAGTCACGTAGGCCACCGTAAAAGAGTGTTATATTTGTTTATTTTGCGCCCAATCGCATCATATTCGCCGTCGCATAGAATCTCTATGGTTCTTTCTTCAAAAGATAATTTCAGACAAATCTGCATGATCTTTTTGTGATTTGACCTATACATATTTACTGTATGGACTTTAAAAGAAACTTTGACCCCTGAGTTAGTTTCGGTGTTTCTTCTCAGGGTAGTCAGCTATCAAACACTGGCATCATCTTTATTCTAGTTTTAACTAACGGAAAAAAAAATTGACGTGTAAAAGTGTTTTTAAAACCACTTTTACACGTCAAAAACATATCGTTTATCATTTGATCGTCTTCTAACGTAGAACAATGCGTCAGTGAAGCGTGTCTATGTGTGCGTGCGTTTTTGTTCCTTGTATGAACCCAACCTTCTGGGCCTATTCACTTCGTGATTGTGGTTTGCCACATGTATTATGTGGTGACATGACGGAGATTGGTACAGCTTATATCTACTAATACTGTGGAGTGAAAAAGACATATTTAAAAAAAATGAATGAGCAGAGGTGAGAATGTTGAAGTATATGCCTGGGGTAACGAAAATTAATTGAAACCATTCAGCCATTTGAGTAGGTATGAAAAAATTGAAAACATCACAATATAAAGCATTTTTTTAACCGACTTTTTTATTACTCTCTCTCTCGACCACTGCTCTCGCTTGACCACTATTTTACCTGATGGTAAAAGCTGATGTAGTCAACTGTAGAGTTTGCAGACTTGCTTAAAAGTAACGTATAAATAAAAGCAAAAATAGCCTATTTACTCTTGACTTAAAGACCCCTCGGTTGTAGTTGTCAAACACAGACTCCAGCATGGAATTTCACTCCTTAGCTGTACGCACAATGAATGTGTTCCCAAAAAAATTTGCTTTATACAGCTCTCCAAATTCTTCACCTTTTGTGGAACAAGAAGATAAATTTGTAGAACTGATCAAGGTACCAAAACAAACCGTTTCCGCTTACATAATCAGCGTTCGAGAAAAAAATAAGTGACCCACATCAGGCCACATCCTAAATATATTCCGTCTTGTTATGGAATTAGGGAGCTAGAAGGGACTTTGTAAGATTAATATTGGAACGTAAAGTTATTTGTACACATCCCATTCTATGACTGTTTACTCCGGTTTTTATCAGTAAACAGCATGCCTGGCCAAGTTACGATTCACCAAAGTAGTAACAAGAACTTTAAACAAATTTAAGCAAACTTTATGGGAAGATAATTAGTTATTTTCAAATTAAGACTATATTTGGGAATCTACCGTAAGGAAGAGCTAATGCTCTATGTTCTGTATGATTCGTCTTTTTTTCACACCAGGATTATAATGATTTTAAAGCGTGGTGGATTGGTAATGGAATGAATAAATGGTAATGTATAAATGGTAATGGCTCCGACTTACAATTTGTAGGTCGTGGGTCAAACCCAGCTAGGCGCATTACTTTGTGTAATTTATTTTAATCACCAATGCTCTCAAAACGGTGAAGGAAAACATCGTGAAGAAACCGGCATGTCCTAGAACCAAAAATTCGAAGACATGTGACATTCACCAACCCACACTGGGCCCGCGTGGTGGATTACGGCCCATTCTCTCTTACAGGGGAGGCCTCTGTCCCAGAAGTGGGAACATTAAAAAGGCTGATGATGATGATGATAAGGCGTCAAAGTAGAGTTGCAAAACCATTGTTTTCTTCCTCTGATTCATATAAGAGTCCTATAAAAAGACCCCCTAGTCAAGATGATAATAATGATAAGTTATCAACCTCCAATTAAGTGACTGCTGTTTATAAAACGTAGGAAGTAACTACATTGTAGTAGGTGTAGGGCATCATTGTATTAAAATAATTATACAGCAACATTAGTAGGTATAAATTTTACAAGAACTAGCGCAGCACAAAACACTACCACATATTAACCGTCAACTGAAGTAAAACAAATTGAAGCTCAAACACAACATTGTTGAATAATTTCTGCTGCGAAAATCTCAAAAATAAAAATCGTACAATGTAACCTGCCACTTCCAGCGTAACCTTAAAATGCGGAAGGGTAAAAACGGCGAGTGTTGGTCCAGACAGGTGAAATAGTGCGAAAAATTGCCCAGCGGTCAACCCACTCCGTTTTCTCTGTTCGCACTGGCAGGGTTGAATTCACATTGCTTATATTGAGCTAATCAGGTCGCTGATGTTGATATTCAAGTTGCTGAATTGGGAGATATGTACAGTACTTTTCTTTTGCATTAAATACAAAACTGAGTTTGTTAATGATTTATTTTGATTGCCATGTAAAAAGGCTGTAGATCGCATTGAAGATAGTTATGATGAAATAAATTACACAAAATAATGCGCCTGGCTGGTTTTGAACCCGTGACTTACAACTCGTAATGCATTCACTCCATGTAAAATACTGGTACTCAGCTGCATCTAGTTAGACTAGAAGCCTATCATCATCAACATCATCATCGTCATTTCAGCCGAAAGACGTCTTCTGACTGACAGGAGCACAAGCTCCTCAAGTGTCACCTTTGAACACTCCTGTACATCTCGCATCCATCGCATTCCCGCGACTTTCACCAGGTCATCGGTTCGCCTTGTGAGAAACCCTTTCCTGCTGCTGCTGCTTTTGGTACGCGGTCGCTACTCCAGAAACTTTCGGCCATCGATCGTCTGTCCTACGACCAATGTGCTTTTTATGGTGGGGAAAATCATCCAATGACATCTCCCGCTCTTGCGCGGAGCGGGAGACAGTGTCAGACTTTGACTGACTAAAAAATCCACCCATTCCTTCGTTGCCATTCATACCAGAGCCAAACTTTCCTTTCAGAAATAGACCCTTGGCTCCAGTAGGCTTTGACTCTACTGGGCACTTACGGCTTGTTGACAACTCCTTGAAGCGCGTTTGGAACAGTACGCGGTTACGTTATAAGTTTACCGGGTGGTTGGACGACGAGCTATCCATTGTTTGCCGTCCGCAAGCCCGCCGTAAATCAGGATCGGAATGCCTGCGGCGGCTGGAGCGTGAGGGCCGTTGCCTCACGCGTGTGGCCTCCTCCTTTGCTAGCATACTATCCAATACCACCTTAGCTTGGCAATTCTTCGGGCTATGTCAGTGGCCTTGGTTCTCCTACGGATATCTTCATTCCTGATGCGACCACGCAAAGAAACTCCGATCATAGCTCTTTCCATTGCCCTTTGGGTGACTTTAAGTCTTCTGATTATGAAGCCAATTGTAAGCGACCATACCAGCGCTGTGTGCTCATCGCATTGTGCATGAGGGCACAGCTTTATGCTGAGCGTTCGGCCGTTTTGCACGGATGTGGCGCATATCATTCCTTTAAAATGTTACGTTTGTCTAGTTTTTAGTTGCGTCATTCCGAGTAAATAAACTGTTTTTATTTCTTTCTTTCTAGTAGGCATATTGATCCTTATTTTGTTTCATGTCTTTACAACATGTCAGTACACAGTTATTTTTAAAGCCGAAACATCTCATAAAAGCAAACTTTGAAGGAAAACCTTCGAGCAAAAATACCCATGAAAATGTTTCAACTTTTACTTTGAAACAAGTTTGGGTAAAAAGTTGTTCCATAGAAACACACCCTATTCAACCAAAATGTATGGAGCAGATGTTTTTTCCAATTCAGTGACCCCAGCGTGAACTTTTAGCAAAATGTATAGTCGCCTTTGTTTTTTTTTTTTGTTATTTAGGTCTCGCCCGGTTTGTGTATTTGGCCAGTGTCAAGTTTAAAAACTATTTCGTTTATAGATAGAGCGTACAGGGGGGCTAAAAAGGCCACTTTAGCAAATCTACATTCGGATAATTATATGAATCATGTCACGAATTGGCAGTTCATATTGTTATACGTAAACAATATTCATATTAGGTATAATTCTGCAACGCAATTCATCTATTTGACAGTTTTTTTGACAGACGGGTCTAAATGACAGCACATTCGTAAAATTTTACGAATATTAGCAGAACTGCTAAAAGATCGTAAGTATGACAGGAATTCAGGAAGTGAATTGCTAAATGTGACCTTTTTAGACCCGCAGTTGCTTTGTTTTCATTATAATGCTGATAAAACACAATCAATTTTTTTTTTTTGCATTTATGATAACAAATATATAGATTCAGCCTTTTTTCCTTTTCTTTGGTTCCGCACCTTAATAGGAACAAACGGAACCCTTGTTGGTTCACTTTGTGGTCTGTCTAACAAGACCATTTATCTCTGGAGCGCGTGGAGGTATCAAGCTGAAATGAAAAATATATACTATACATCCATATAGTTACATATACTATATACATATAATATATATATACTATATGTATCTAAGTATGTATTTATTATTGTATATTTTGCTTCTTTTCTGTTTCTCTATTTATTAGTTGCACTTACCATGTTAAGTTTCTGCACCACCCTAAGGTCGACTGGTAGAAAATGCCTAAGGCATTAAGTCCGCCTTTGTACAGTGTTATGTGCATAAAGTTTGTGTAAATAAATAAAAATGTACTCAGGTCTGCGGTCCTTTGAAGCTATGAAATAACCAAACTTCTAAGTTAATGACAAAAGCAAAAAACGTCAAAAGTCCTCCTGGAATCATATTTCACTGATTCCATAAATGTGTTTTATTGATAGTTATGTAGACAATTGAGAATTTGAACTCAAATGACAATTGAAATAACATAGGTGTGGTTTTAGTCAGTAAGGGCCGAAATGTCGTAAAGTGAACGCTTGCGTAGTTTCATACAAAAGTGCTCAGTTGCGGGGAACTGCGCTTGAAGCCGGGCCCCGCGCCCGTTTCGCTACTTAATAATATATTAAGTTCTCCATCGACACGACTACATGCACACCGTTAAAGTTGAACTAGCGATACTGCGCAGGTGTCTGTTGGCAGGTAAAATATAACACGCCCTCTTGCTCTGCCCCAGAGCGGGAGAAGTCATTAGAAAATTTTCCATCTCAAGAAAAAGCTGTATACAGTTAAACTGGCAGATAAACCTAATATATACTAGTCAAAACAAAATAAGGGCCACTTGTTATTTTCTACATTGGTAGCGATAATTTATTTTTTAAGCGTTCTCAAGTAGCTGAATGTTTATTGTGGTGTTACCTTACTAACATTATTTTGAGTGATCTGCCTGCACAACTGTGCAAATTGGGTAGTTTTTGATAATTTTTTGTAGCCACTTGATTCTACCCAATTTTAAAACGGATTTTAATTCAGTCTAACTGACGATTCTGTCAAGAACAGTTTTAGTTTTGTTTAAGTACTGGCTGAATTAGAATTTCAAAAAAGTTATGCCGAGAATCCGATGACATATGGACTTACCAACTGTAACTAGAGTCGTAACATTGCTACAAGAAGGCCATTCACAGCGTTCTGTTGCGTTGCAGCTGGGTTTTTCCCGGCGAGCGATTCAAAATGCTTGGAATCGGTTTCAAGAGACTGGGAGACTAACCAGGAGACGGGGATCTGGCAGAGTTCGAGCAACTACAGCTCAGGAGGGCCGCTACATGCGTTTGACTGCACGCAGAGAGCGCTGCATCACAGCCCGCTCCTTACAAAACCGTTTGCGGCAGACGACGGGTACACGAGTTAGTGATCAAACCATTAGAAATCGGCTACACGAGGACCAGCAGTACTCCAGGAGACGCGTAGTGCAGATACCATTGACAAGAGCTCATCGTGCAAACCGATTATCGTTCGCGAGGCAGCATCGGGCATGGGATATGAGTGATTGGAGCACAGTATTGTTTACGGATAAGTGTAAAGTTGTATTTTTTAGTGATGACCGTCGCATTCGGGTCTGGAGGCGTGAAGGTTAGCGATTTTCAGATGCTTTAATCCATGAAAGTGACAGATTTGGGGGCCCCAATGTTATGGTGTGGGGAGGAATCTCTACATCAGGTAGAACCGAGTTGGTAATTCTCAACGAAGGCTCAATTACAGCTCAACGTTATATCGAGGAGGTCATACGACCCCATTTGGTTCCATATGCACAGCGAATCGGCGCAAGATTCCGTCTGATGCACGATAATGCTCGCGCTCATTCAACAGTCCGGATCTCAATCCTATTGAACACATGTGGGAATTACTGAAACGCAGTGTTAGAAGCACAAACCAACCCGTGCACAATGAAAGACAGCTAATAAACGTTCTGAAATCAAGCTGGGAACAAATTCCTCAAGAAACAGTGGTACACTTGGTGGAGAGTGTACCATCCAGGCTTCAAGAGTGCATAAGAAAACAAAGAGGGCACACCAAATATTGAAGAATATCCTAAATTAACCAATACCTAATTTGATTTTTTTACACTTAATTTTTATTCCTCACTTTTTGTTCCCTCAAAAATGTTATTTTTAGAAAAAGTGGTGTTTTTTTTTTTGGAAACAATCCTTCATCATTGTATGCTGTTTGCAATAAAAATCAATTATTTTATCCAGTCTAATCCTTAATCAACCTTGAACCTCGAGAATTCATGAGAACACTATAAAAACGTGGTGGCCTTTATTTTGTTTTGACTAGTATATATACAAAAACAAAAAACAAAACTCAATTGTTTTTATTTCAAATAGACCATTTACAGGCACTTTTGAATAGTCAAAATGTCGGTCAGTCAAAAAAAAAAGATTATAAATTGCATGTTCCAAAGCGTAGAACCTTTGGAGAAGAACGTGCAGAAAATTCCATGGACATTCTTTTCAAATCATATGATGAGTTATAATCTTAGTTACATATTTCTTGTCGCTTCTATTATGTAGGTAAGCTACATTGTAGATAAAAAAAAAACAATTAAAAATAGAAATTGAATTAAGTTATAACTAGTTGGCCAAAGGTGAAAATGAAAACCTTTTACAAGTTAAAGTTGGTCAGTAAATATTCGTCTTTACTAAAACTTTTGCGAAGATTACTATAGATGTCATCGCTGTTAAACCACAAGGGACGAAGCATTAATTTGCTCAACTATTTAGACTGGCAAGCCACAAGAACAAAGCCACATTTCGTAATACCCAAATATCCATATACCACAGTCATCTCATAAAGATTAATTCTTAGAACTTAAGTCATTTATTTACTGTGAGGATCAATAATGTTCCGACCGAATTTCGTTCACAGTGGCCAATATCAAGAGAGTCAAGTATACAAGAGATAATATAGTACTCAAATATGTCTATGAAACTAGGTGCACTCTGTTCCTTTACTCCCATAGTCTGTCCTCGTTGGTCTCGCGGTTGTAAGCGCAAAAAATTTGTGTCCAGAATCAAATTCAGGACCAAATCAGCTCAGCAGAAAGTGTTTGGGTCCTTTCGACCAACGAGGCAGTTGTTATTAGAACATTAGGTGTAGTTTTAGTCAGTAAGGGCAGAAACGTCGTAAAGTGGACGCTCGCGTAGTCTTAACTAGCGTTTGCCCGCGGCTTCGCTCCTGCTCTACCCTACCGTATCTATGAATGATCAGGTTTTGTATTTTTTTTTTATTTAACAAGATAAAAAGTGTCATATGTCCGTCTCCTGGTTCTAAGCTACCTTTCCATCAATATTCAGCCAAATCCGTTCAGCCGTTCTTGAGTTATAAATAGTGTAACTAACACGACTTTCTTTTATATATAGATGATTTATTTGCTTGAGAAAGATACACGTGCTTTACATTGCCTTTCATCATTTCAACCGAACGATGTCCACTGTTGGACATAGGTCTCCCCCACATTTTTCGCCTTTACATAACAATTCATACGTATGTATACACAAAGGAAATAGAAAATCAAGAGAACTCGTAATGGGATAATAAATTGTTGCAAACAATAATAGTCATTATTTATTTTACACTAAAGACTAATTTTAATTAAAGGAAGAAAAAACAAAAAAAACTATTTTCTTTATTTCAAGTCAATGATAAACTCCTTAAATTGTTTGGGCCTATGAAGCAGCTACGTTAGTTGAAGTATCGTTGGTACCTATTCATTAAGTCTTTCAAAGTGCATTGTTAAGGCACTTGGAGCACTCTAGCGTAATGATACCCTGAATACACTGCACTGATTTTGAGTATAATGTAACAGGCATACTATTAGACAATAGTCTTGCAAAGTCTAGTAGTATTATTTTGTTTTTATATTCAACGAACTCGTAAATTGGCACTAGATCAAAACAAAATACAGATAAACCTTTTTTAATTTATAAGTTGTTGTATTTTCGTTTTGTAGTCGTCTGACATTGTGATGTCTGTTGATACTGTGAATATGCGGCTAGGAGTATACATAAATATAATCCAATTTGAGAAGCCGTGTTTGCTCAGTTTAAATGTGTGAAGATCATAAAGCAAATACATATATATTATTTACTAAGTTTTACTTATTTTCATGATTGTGACTACATATTGTATAGCAGGCGTACATTTTTATTGCTTATTACTAGACGCGTAGACTATTAATGTCAATTTTGACTATTTTATTTTTACTGGCAGTAATATTGCAATGTCTTTACAGGGTGCATGTTTTAATGCTGTGGTATGAAATTTTAATGCATGCGATTACCAGGGTTTTACATATCAGCAAATAAAAAAGTAAGGTACCATATGTTTATTATGTATTACACATATTTTGGTTCAGGTTCTTTCCGATTCTACGCATAACCTCTAGGTCGTGAAAACCGACATTTTCATCCGCGCGACATGACTTCCCCGCGTTCTCTATAATGACAATATTTTAGAAAATATGCATCCTCGCTTTACGAACCGTACTTTCTTGAAATAGAGCAGAAAGAACAAAGGAATGCAATAAATAACACTTAAAATAAATATGATTCTGGAAACTGCATCGAAATAGATTTTAATATAAAGCAACAATTAGCATTTTAAATATTTGTCTAGGGAAAAGTATGCGCTTGGTTAGAATATTTTTTTTTTATTATAAAAAATATATTCTTTGAAAAAATAGAATAAACGACGATGTCTGTGCCAGTATTATAATGTGTTAGGATCGCTCACTCTTTGATAAATTGATTTTGTAATTGTTAGATCTTAGAATGGTAGAGTCTAATTAATATCAGTAGGTCGAAACAAGTTAGCATCTGCCAAAGATGATAAAACGGTAATTTATTAAGATTTTAGTTGGACTCTGTGGTTAGACCGGTCAATCTGAGGCAAATCTACTGGTCCATTTACATTATTGTCTTCTTCAGCGTTAAAAAATAGCTCATCATCATCTTCCTGCCCTTGTCCTATGTTATTTAAGGTCGGTGCAACGTCTTTTTTTTTCATTCTGTCATTGTCACTCATCATGCTATCACTGTCTCCCCTTTCTTTCATATCACTCCTCACACAATCCATCCATCTTTTCTTTGGCCTCGTTGAAAGGTAGTTAAGGATTAATTGAATACCCCCAAACAATCCTAAAAATAACTCATATTAGAAGTTATATTGATTCATTAATTATTAGACACAAACCCTCTTCCCACGCAGGGCTTATCCTCAACTAATTTGTTTGATAAACAGGATTATTTGTCGTTTCCGCTGACAAATATTAAACTATGGAGTGTTTATTTGTTAGTATGGACAGATATAAAAGATTATTAGTATAACAAGTTTCCATTAGTATGTTTAGTTCGAGTGACTTGTGTGTTATGTTTAAGATTTATAATTCTTCTTCTTCTCGAATCGATGGTTTTCTCTTCTCTCAAAGTTCTTTGGCTCAGTATGTTCCTGCGATTATAGAGGCGTCAATGACATTTTTTAGGTCCACAAAAGTGCAAATTTTGTAACACTTTGGGCTCTCTAATAAATGGACCATTGTCTGGTCAGGAGCACTGCACTCACACTGGGTGTCAGAGTAGTCTACAATCTCCCATTTTGCTAGCTTATGTTTGCAACGGCCTGCTTATACAAGAAGTATTTTATTTAATTATATCATCAATGTGACTAATTATATCAATATCATTATTAGATACGTTAAAAGGCGGTTTCTGTTAAATATCTGCCGATACTGCCTGCATCCATCGAACTGCCAGGCTCATCTATCTGCTTATTGGTCCACGTTGTGGAAGTATTTCTACCTCTGCAGCAGTTGATACTCTAGAACCTTTCGGCCGGGGTGCAGAATCGTTTGAAAGAGTTACCATGGCCAATCAACGCAATGGGCAAAGAACACGTCTTTAAAAAAATCCTTTCGGCCCCATAGCTCAACTAATCGGACGACGTCGGCTACCTTCGTCACTTGTCGGGCTCTGGCGCTAGCGACGCGGACGGCACGTGCCCACCACACTTCACTAGCAAGAAGAACCGACGACACACAAGCCCCTTGTAATATCTATTTCTGTACAATTTCTATAGATATAATATGTGTGTCAGTTTAACAGTCCACTGCTTTTTATTCAAGTCAAGAGAAGACCCTTACACCAACCTTTCTGCATGCAATGTGTCATGAAACTCATATTTGATAATTCTTCGAACTAATTCTGTTGTTGCATTTCAGTGTATTTAAGTTTTATTTTCTACTTCTAAATACTGCCATTTTGATTCGATAATACCTTTATGCAATATTATCACAAGATTTTTATTCTGGTAAAAAGTTCTGACTCAAAGTAGGTAAGCTAAGGTACACTTTGGTTAACCCCTAAAAATAAGAACTAATGAGTTCCTAATACAAAAGGTAACCAATACGCACCATATTTTACTGTGACCCCTAATATTGAACCATATTGAACCCAGTAAAGAAGACAAACCTATTGACCTCCATAAATGAGTTCGAAACTAAACTAGTTTCTAGTGAAACTGCTTCAGCCAATTTCTTCAATACTTTCTGGCGTAGGTTTAGACATAAATATACGAGCAATTCATTTGTTAGGGTGATAATACATTGGAGCTAAAGAAATTAATATGAGTATTAATAATGCGTTTATCCTTAATCTTTATTGTAATGACATACATAAACTTAACTTAGTAGACAGTGTGTTGATAATTTATGTACGAAGGTGAATTTAACTCAACGATGACTTTTATGTCAACAAAGTTGGATCCATTGTAAGTCGTCGACGGCGCGCACTGTTCCCGCGCGCCTCAAGGAGTTGTCAGCAAACTGTAGGGGCTCAGCAGGATCGAAGCCTACTCTAGGGCTCTGGGGAGGTATGAAAGTTCATACCAGAACCCTGGAACCAAGGCAATGAAGGAACAGATTAAGTTTAAAAAATGCCAAATTCAAAATCAGAAAAATGCCAAATTGCATTGCATATGACTTAATTTTACTTTGCGTCCATCGATATCCTGGATTCACACGTAGGCTTATGAAGGTGGATAGTACTAATTTTAGATGGGTGAAATTGTAGGCAGCACAACGATTTTCTAATACAATATTATTTTTAGTATATGCAAAACCTGAATTTGTGTTTGTTCAGAATCAGTAACTGAATCGATTCCAATAATTTTTACACCATGTAAAAACACACACACACATACACACACACACACACACACACACACACACATTTTTTCACTCTTTCCCAAAAATATTTAAAAAAGGTCACAAGTTGGACTACTTAGCGTAAGTACAACACAGGTCACGGCAGGTCGTGATAGGCATGAATTGTCAGCACACAGTTGGGTGCAGGAGCAAAACAACCCCTCAGTCGCCCGGATGGCCCGGTGACCATGTCTTTGTGTGGACAACCAGGTAACACAACAAGCTTATAACTTTGTGATTTTTCATGATACATTTATGAAATTTTTAACATAGATTCTTTACATAAAAATACTAGACACGTGTTTCAGGTTTCGCATATACTAAAAATAAGGTTGTATAAGTTCGATACTAGTTTGTCGTAACATAAATTCTCACCGCTGGTGTGCTCTATCGCTAAAACCTTTCGTTTCGAACCCAGTTATCGTTCTAAGTAGGTACAAGCTAGGTCGCGTCGCCGTTCAATTCCACTGTTATTTCGGAAAGCGCAAACCGGCTTGAAAGTATTTGTTCGCTTCTGTTTGAGAGAGAATCGGTCTATTGAGTAGGTACAAAAACAAAGTTAGGTTTTTCTAATAGAAATTTTGTGTGGGACGGGTCCTTCTGAGTGTATTATTAGATGCCCATTGATAAAATAGTTTATCTCAAATTGTTTATTAAAACAGCTTTCTGAAAAAGAAAATGTATTTGAATTAACATTTCCTGAAAAATCAAACCTATTGTATTTAAGTTAAACTTGACAAAATCTTTGTCAACTTGAAAATTTGTTCATTATTTATTTTTCGTTGGGAGGAATTCATGAAATAATGTCGTTCGATTTGTATAATAATTTCTTTTCAAGATTTTTCTTAATTATAGACATGATTGCGTTGGATTTTTAAAAATGATACTAGGTCACATGAATTTAAGGTGACCTAAATACAACATTTTCGGTAAGTATTTTTTTTTGAGTTCGAAAATCATTAAATGACTTCTCCCGCTCTGGGTTGGATAGAAACCTACCTGTCTCCCTTGCGTTCCTAGTGTAGATACTCTTTATAAGAATTAAGTAATTACATTTCCAGATAGTCTTCACACACAAGACTTTTACTGACTAAAACCTACCTGTATTCCTTTTGTGTTTCTAAAATACTTTTTATAAAGAATGATATAATTACAATTCCAAATTTTAGTCCAAAGACACAAACCTCATTGCTAAAATAACCACTGATTGCAATTTCTTGCTGAAAAACTATATTTACACTTAGCTGGCAAAAACGAAAACGCAAATGTACCATAAATCCTCAATTACCAAAGACGTTCCATACAAAACTGCAAGCCATCCTTCTTCCTCTCAAGGTTACCAAGAAACCATTATCTGTCTTAAACTGAGAACGTGCTCAGCAAAAACAAAAGACGGTAATTAATCCTCATACTGTTTACGGCGATGTAAAAGTTTCGAATCTTATTTAAGTACCATGCTTTTACGGCTCGTTTACACTGAAGATAGTTTTTCGCCTCGAGGTTATTTTTAAATACAATTTTCCTGTCTGATTATAAATTAGGTGTCTTCAAAGTTAAATAGGCTGTTCATAAACTAGAGCGATTCACCATTAAGAAAGAAAGAAAAACAGTGTGTTTAAAAATGACGCAAAGCTTAAAACTAATTAACGAACACAAATACTATACAAGGAAGATATGCGCCACATCCGCACAAAACGGCTGAACACTCAGCATAAAGCTGTGGCCTCATGCTTAAAGCGATGAGCTCACAGCGCTGATTTTTCACGAAAGCCGGTGGCGGTGGTATTTGCTATTATATCGCTGTCTACCATTAGGTGGGATTGCAGTCAAGCACTAGTTTGTATCATTTAAAAAAACCGAGCAAGTGCGAGTCGGAATCGCGCACTGAGAGCTCTGTAAAAATTTACCTGTATTAATTCATTTCCCGAATAAAGACTGGAATCACAAAAAGTTCTTTTTTTGTTACAGTTTTGAGATTTTGTGCCATAAGACCTTGCCATGCTAAAACTAAGCAGGCGAGAAACTATCCCCGTCTAAACGAGGCTTTGAACACCTAGCTTTTAGAAAGTTACTAACTATTTTAATTAAAAATCTTAGACTAAGAGGACAACGAACAATATGAGAGGGACAAAGAAATCTTTTGGGGAAATTAAAACAATTAATTTGTTTAGGCTGCCGGGTTTCGTAAAGGAAATGTTTTGGTTGGACTTTTCGGTTACTGGAACGCAGTCGTGATAAATTACGGATTATTTTGTTACAGTATTGTGACAGATTTTCGGTAAAGGAAGACATTTAACATGCTCAACTGTATAGGTAATTATTCTGGTTCGAGTATATTTAATACCCCCTGGTATTAAATATACTCGAACCAGAATAATTAGATGCAGAAAATCTGGTATTTTTATTTTATTTTTAATTTTTAATGGATGTTATTTTATTCTTACAATAATTAAAGTTTAAAATTCTAAATTTGGAAATCACTCTACAACTCCTGGCGCTAGGAGCGTCTTCTGTGGGTTTTTGTGTGAGGATGTACCTTCCGCCACTCTTGCATCTGTCTACTTCGCTAGCAATACTGCTTCGCAGAAGTAAGTAGGAGGCTGCATCCCATTTTCTCTCATTCCGAACCATGGCCTGAGTCACGGCTCAGCTCAAGAGGTTGCCACCGCCGATCACCTCCTTAAGCTGTGGTGATACTGCGACTTAAATTTGAAGGTTTTTAAAATACGAGAATTGACGTTTGATCGACCTTCATTTATTTTCTGGTTCTCCTCTCCTCATCTCTTTTCAAGATTGAAAACGATACAACTAATAATAATAGTAATAACCCCATCGCCGTATCTCTACGTTGACGTCGTGGCGGGGCTTGCGCGCTCCTATAAGCCCTAGGTGTGCACCGGTAGAGCTTGCTTTGCCCTAACATGCCAAGGGTGAGGGGCCAGACTAAGAGAGATACAATCCGCAGGGCAGTTTTGTGGCGAACTGATGGGCATTAGCGACCCCACGGACCTGATCTCCCGGGAGAATCCGTTCTTCATTTCCGGCTTGCCTTTATTAGCCGGCCGTAGTGAAAACTGACGAGGAACAGAGCTCCCACCTCTCTTTTGCCTTTATCGGCTGGTTTGAGTGGAGATTCACGAAAACAAACGTGCTCGGGAGAAGGATGTATAATCCAGTAGGTAAGGAGCTGGTAGGGATCTTGACCGTACTTCCGGCATTGCCCTGATAGCCGAGATATACCTCTCCACTCCTCAAGTACTTCAGGATATGTTACCCTCTTGTTGCTACGTCACTTCGTGCTAGCGGCCGTTTTCGGGGGCCCATTTATATATTGAGTGTCCAAGTCACCCCCTGCCTTTTTACCAATGGATATTAATGACATTGTTTAGGCAGGGGCCATAGTTTTAACATAGTTCCTAGTAACACTTAAGACTCCAAAAACCATAGCCCTATTGTCTTTGTTTTCCATATGTCATAATAGTTTTCACTAACCGGGGGTTGTCCTTGGATGCACTGGCATTTCGCGTACAGGGATAATCGTCGGTTGGCATCACTTCCCATTAAAAGTATCTAAAGGGCCTCTGTGAGTTGGCTTCGGCTCCTCGTACGCCTTCCAAGGGTCTCATGATCTCAAGACATCATCAAAGATCTCAGGACCCTAATGTCCTGTTAGGGTCCTGAGATATACAAATGCATAAAAAATAGTAAAAATAATTAAAAAGTAGTAAATAATAATAGTAAATCGACAGTAAGTACTTTTAAACCGTTAACATAATTTTCTAAATCCAATTAGATACAACAAATATCAACTCTATTTTAATTGAAAACTAAAATCAACTGCCAAACAATTTGTATTTCAAATCGAAAGAGCAAATATTGGCAGCAAATAATTATGATTCGTAAATAAATTAAAGCATTTCATTAAATTAATGTTATCTGACAAGTTATTGAGAATAGCAGCAGAATAGCTGGCAAATAATTTAATTATAGATTAATAAATTATTTATTGAACTAACTCATCTCTATCATCTATGGCTGTTAGTTAACGGTTCAGTTTGTAAAAATTAAATTATTACAAAAGTGAAAAATTAAATTTTTAGCTGAGTGTAAATTAAAGGATTTACAATATACAAGTACCTAACACAAATATCATAACAATCAACTTTGAACATAAAATAAAACTTATCTCGAAACATGATAAAACATAGGTTTCTACGAAAAGGCACGACGCAACAACGCGATGATCATTTTTCGTAGCAGAATCGTCTCAATAACTTCTTTCGTTACTTTATATTTATATATTTATGTATATATGTATATATATATATATATATATATATTATGTATTAATTATATATGTATGTTTATTTGAACTTTAAGTATCTATACTTTGTACTCATGTTTTCTAAAAACAGGTTCCTTGTTATGCACCTACCATATTGTCTCTTCACCACCCTAGCTTGACTGGTAGAGAATGCCTAAGCCATTAAATCCGCCTTTGTACTTTGTGTTGCATGAAGATTAAATTAATAAATAAATAATTTCTATTCTAGTTACATTTTTTCCTCGTTAATCATCTATCATCCTCATCATTCAGCATCCTGTGGGCGCAACCGGTCACAAGCTATGGCTTCCTGGTACTTAAGCGGTCCGTGCACTGGAACCAATCGGGAATTTCGACGTTTTACAATAATTTAATTGTTATTTTTACGTTTTTTGTTTAGATGGGTAATCATCCAATGACTTCTTCCACTCTAGGGCTAAGTGGGAGGATGTCTCAGACTTTTACTGACAAAATTCCACTCCTATGTCTTTTGCTGGGGTCATGGGTCAACTTCCGAAAGAAATACCCGGCCCCGGCACGATGGGCTACGAAGGAACGGGGTAGGTTTTTAGTCCGTAAGAGTCTGACACTACTTCCCGCTCCGCCTAATGGCGGGATTTGTCATTGGATGATTTTACCTACCATAAAAAAAAACTCCTATGTCTTTGCCCTGAGTTCCAAGACCCCTAGTTTTCGTTTCAGAAGCAAACTCATGGCCCCAGAAGGTTTCGACCCTGCTGGGCCACTATGGTTTTGCTGACATCTCTTTGAGGCGCGCGTGGAATATTACACAACGTCAAAGACTCGGGCTCGATCCGGATGGCCATTGCTCGCCGTCCATATCAGTTGGATAAAACATAACCACTTAAGGCAACAAATACAATACAATACAACAAATAAAACAAAAAAATAACACAACAATAAACAAATAAATAAGGTAGATGGCCTTTCTAACCATATCACCAATCAAACAGCACATGAAACACCACTTTGGTCTCGTTATTCACTATTAAAAATTTCAAAATCTTCTCCACAACTTATTCCTCATCCATTCTCCGTCACTCAATAAAATGATACGCAGAAGTCAACCGGCCAGTGGCTCTCCAAATTCATTAGTTGGTGTAATTTATCATGACAATCCGAACGGTCAGGCTACACCAATTAATGGTCGGTTAACCATCTCATTAGTGCATGTTAGATTTGGAATTATGCGCTATACCATGATATTTTGGTACTGGAAGTGGTACGGGCAAATGATTTGGTTGGTATGTATTGGTAAAGTTATATATAAAAGGCACGGTTGGCGCCCAATCCACCAATCGTGCTTTTAGCAATTGGATGTGGCGCTCGCATTATTGCTTAAAGAAAAGATAAAGAAGAACACGGGAGGGTTGACTGCATATCGTGGCCTGGACAAGGGTTGAATGTGAGAAGTCGCAGATGCCAGTCTACTTTACAAGAACACGGCGATTTTCCACCCAGGCGGGGCGGACCGTAAACTTCAGTGTAACCTCCAGGCGATCGACATAATGGCAACACCTGGGAGTACCTTTTCCTGTCCGTTAAGTCAGTGTGGCAGCAATCATATCCGATCTCCCACAGAAACGAAACATGCGATAATACATGCGATGATCTCTCCGCTCCTATTCTTCCAGTGACTGGGGTAGACAAAGACCTTGTCCATCAAACAAGCCTCAACCATGCGACAGAAATAGGCATATGGTGATACCGGAGTGCCCTGTACTCTCTTGATGCAACTCCAGGGCTGGGTGTTAAAAGCATCGGGGATGTCCATAGACACCGTCAGTATGACCCAAATCTCCCGCTGTGAAGGCTTGCACACGCAATGATGACGTCTATCATCGTACACCTCTTATGGAACCAGTTTGGGTTCCACAAGGGGCTCTTCGCTGTTACAGTACGGGTGGGCCAAAAAAGGCGGTCTGCTTTCGCTGTCCCTCATTGAGCTGTACAATGAGCTGTTGGACGTGGTCCGCAGGGCATTTTAGCTTCCTAATGAAAAGTTAGCCTTCCTTGCGTTTTATGTAAAAAATAAAGACTCAAATATTTTCTAACTACGAGTATTTACAAACTAATTACGTGCCTACATAATGAACCTAAATCGATCAATCCCCTGGCTTATTCCTTATTTGGATACAGTCCTTCTGATACTTTTACTCGATAATTCAAGGCAATTTAGCATAATTTTTGGCATTAGGCCCATTGTCAGTCGTCCTTAGTGGTTTACCTCCGAGTAGTCGGTGACCAATTGCCCTCTTCTATGGCTTAAATGCGTCGCGTCATGTGGTCTTCGTTTTTGTATTTCAGACTTTAAAACTCCGTCGGATCATCTTATTGGGAACTTTATCCAGTCTCGTAACATCACCTGCCCAGCGCAGCATCTTCATCTGCATTTTTTTACATAATGTACATATCACAGATATAGATAGACATAGATAACGCAAGCATCACGATCTGTATGAAAACCAAGCGTGCCATTTTTTGACTACCTATTATGACGTCACAAGCACTATTTAGTGAAGACGCCGCCGCGTACGGCGTCCCCCTCGCTCCACCCCCACACCAACAGCACAATTAACCATTTTTATATTTTTAACTGTGTAAATTTTTAGCTGTACTCTGATGCAGACTGAGCGCGAAAGTGACCACTTACGATTTTTGTACGTAAGCTAGGCACGCGAAGTAGTTGCTCTTGCGTTATCTAGGTATATCTATATCTGTGGTACATATATTTAATTTATCATGGCGGGAGATAGTGTCAGGTACATATATTTAATTTATCATGGCGGGAGATAGTGTCAGATTTTTACTGACTACCCCACTCCTTCCTTCTTTGCCTTTGTTACATAATGTACCTACAAGAACATTTTACAGTTGCCTATTTATATTAGTTTTGGTAAAAAGATACTTATAAAATAAATAACGAGGGATATAATTTCCTAAGTATGTATGAAGATAATGTAGTCCACTCAATCTTTTCCTTATCTATCTAAGCTTTCGTTAATGGTTCTATAAATCCACTTTAATGTAATATTTTGTAGACGTTAAATCTGTTAAAGTTAAATGTATACGAGTTTTATTTTAGCTTACGAAGATTACGAAGAATCGATAAACTAAAGTGGCAGTGGGCAGGGCACATTGGTCGTAGAACGTATGGCTGATGGGGTGAAAGGTTCTAGGGTTTTTTTATGGTAGGTAAAATCATCCAATGACAAATCCCGCACTTGGGTGGGGCTGGAAATAGTGTCAGACTCTTACTGACTAAAAACCTACCCTGTTTCATTCATTGCCTTTGTCCCAGGGCCCTTAGTGACATTTTCACATAACCTCTGGCCCCAGTAGGCTTCGGCCCTGCTGGGCCCCTACAGTTTGCAGACAACTCCTTGAGGCGCGCGGGAACAGTGCACGCCGTAGACGACTTGAGTTCGGACCGGTCTGTTACCGGATGGACGGACAGCGGGCTACCCATTGCCCGCCGTCCGCGAGCCCGCGCCTACGGTGGCCGGAAATCGGGATCGGAATCCCGGCGGCCTCAGCGGCGTGTGCGCCGTTGCCTGATGCCGTCGGCCGCCTCCTTTGCTAGCATTACTGCTTCGCAAAAGGAGGCGACCGCCTGCCACTCCTCCTCGCTTCGGAGCATGGCTTGAACCAAGCCCCGGCGCGAGAGATCGCCGCCGATCGCCCCCACGAGGACACGGCGATGCTCTTCCCAAGCGGGACACACCTCGACTGTGTGCTCCACCGTGTTCTCCGGGCGGTCCGCACAGTGGCGACACCCGGGCGTCGTCTCCGCACGAATCTTGTATAGGTACGGCCCAAACTTGCCGTGTTCGGTTAAAAGGTTCTAGGGTGGCGACCGTGCACCGGAAAACGTAGTGTTGGAAGGCCTCCTACAAGGTGGACCGATGACCTGGTGAGTCGCGGAAGTGCGGTGGATGCGAGATGCACAGGACCGTATGTTGTGACGGCACTTGGGGGAAACCTATGTCTAACAGTGGACGTCCTTCGGCTGAAATGATTACAAAGATTATAGTTCTTTTTTAGAATGATCTTGGTAGGCGTTAGCGTACTCCGTTGACTACATTAGTATCGTATACTAAATAAAAATACATCTTTAAATTTTGGTAATTTTAATCCCGCGGAGGGTCGATTGGGTACATGAAACACTATCGATTTGTAAAGGTAAAATAAAAAAAATAATGATTTTTTTAACTCGAATTAATTTACGCACGTACGAAATTAATTAAAGTTAACGTCAGCTGATCGAGGCCAATGAACTGTAGGTAGTTAGTACGCAACGACCGACAACTCGTCATTGACTCGTTTACTTAAAGAAATTAATTTCGTACATGCGTAAATTAATTCGGGTTTTAAAAAAAAGGACTTTATTTTTCATTTTTAATCTTTACAAATCGATAGGGTTTCAAGAGCAGAATCGATCCTCCACGGGATTAAAACGACCAAAATTTTACGGTGTATGTACTGTATTTACTTTTATGGCTATTCCACGTTTTTCAATAATCTCGAAGAAGAACAACAAAAGTGTAAATGAAAAAAAATACAGCTTCTTAAGACTCTACGTATAGTCTTAAAATTTGGTTCCGTGACAAAAGTAAAAATTTGTGTCCAATATTTTTTTAGTAATTTAAGTGTTGAACCAAATAGTTTTTTTCCCTATAAAAAAATAAAAGAAAACTATAAGTAAAAATACCTTGACACTTCCGTCAAAACAAGCTCGATGATTACAATCTAGGGAAGCATCACTCGGTCACAAGGTATTATAACCTATTTATGCCATGATTAATTGACATTTCAGCACACTACCGGACGCCTATCTCCTGAGGTTTGATTATGATCAGTTAAGCCGTTGATGAGTAATTAACTACCCCGTGATTTAGCATTAAACCTCCCTTTGTAACTGTTAATTGCATTAAAGAACGTTTGGAAAAATTAGGGTTATAAGAAGTTAGAACAAGAAAAAGGGTGATCATAAAACTTGAATAAATTCTTTTGGTCCCTTGTGGCGAAGTCGGATTTTAAAGACCATTTTTATTGAGGCTTAAATATAATAACTATTTGATGAGAATCTTAAGTACCGAATAGAGTGTTGAAAACCTTGTAAAAAGCAGTAAGACACACAAAGTTAATCTTTGAAATCACAGTATGTAATTGAAAAGATATTGAAAGATATTATTAAAGAGGTTAATGATTCCGATATTACAATTCGTTTTTTAGGGTTCTGTACCTCAAAAGGAAAAAACGGAACCCTTATAGGATCATTTTATTGTCCGTCTGTCTGTCTGTCAAGACCCTTTATCTCAAGAACACGTGCAGATATCGAGTTGAAATTAAAACCATATATTAAAGTCTATGGTCCCTTGAAGCTGTGAAAAAATCAAACTTCTAAGTTAATGGAAAAAAGATATGGCCGTTTATATCGCAAGAAAATACGTTTTCTTGCGATATAAACGATGTACAAATATCTCTCTGGTTGAGTCGATTGCCATCCAACCTGGAGTAAAGAAATAGAGATTGCTCCTGTGCATATAAACTTGTGTACTAAAATATCTCCTACCTAATTAGCTAAATCTCTGTTGAGATTGGCCACTGATCGAAATTTAGTCAGGACCAATATACTTTAATCGTTAATCGGCTAAAAGGTTTGGTTAACATTTACCACTGTGTAATAGTCTATCATTTAGATTAACACATGATAGTGAAACCGCAGGTCACAGCTAGTATAGACATACCTCTTGCAGTCAGTCTCCGTTAAACCAAGCTCTATTACAGTGCCAGAGTATGGCGGATTAATTCTAATTGTCTGACATGTTGTAAGTACATAATTAATGAAAGCTTGCTTCTGTAATGCTTTAAGTTGACTATATAGGTGACGCGTTTTAGGATGACAGTAACAGTCATTGACTCTTATATTAGCCACACACGTTACAGTATACTTTCGCAAGTTAAAACTTGCACAAGTATACTGAAACGTGTGTTGGAAGATACTTGCGCAAATTTCTGCACAACACACGTGTCAGTATACTTGTGCAAGTCTTAACTTGCGCAAGTATACTGTAACGTGTGTGGCTACTATAACATTGGCACCACTGTAATTCCCACGGCAAACACGTTAAGGCTTTGGTCTGATATTTCTCTGTCATAATTGGGTGAATTTTGAGGCATAGATTTCCTTAGTTCATAAAAGTGGAATGTCTGGAACAGTTTACCTGCCGCGGTTTACCCGTCCGATTATAATTTAGGTATCTTCAAGGCTACGATTGCATCACTGTTTACCATCAGGCGGCATTGCAGTCAAGCACTAGAAAAAATAATCGCAAATACTTCAACTTAATAATAATATATAATGCTTCCAATAACGTAATAATAATAAATAATGAGATGTTTTTCTTTTTATTCTATTTTATGTATACTAAAAACAAGAAGAACTAAAAACGGTGAATTCAGTAAGTACCATCTAAAGATCCATGATCACTCTCGGCCTCGAGCTCGTAGACAGTGTTTTTCTTAAGGAAAGGGCAATGACCGTAAAAGCCACGCTAAAATGAAACAGCTGTACATGTAACAGTATTCACCTTAAGGAACGGGCAATAACCGCTAATGCCATGCTAAAATGAAACAACTATACACGGAATGTATTCACGCTGATCCTTTAGTTCAACCACAGCGTGTTACATGACACAGGTATTCTCCCTTTGTTTAAGTATTTCGTTTGATGTTCTTAACGGTTTTATTTAACTTGACTTTGTATGTGTGTGTGTGGATATGTAGTTTTGTTTCAAATCTTTTGCAACAAAACCAAAAACAAAATAAGTACATAGTTATTTGGTTTTTGTTTTCTTTCTTCATACTTTCTTCTATACTGCACTATCTTTTCTTCTTCTTCTTCCTACCCTTGTCCCATATTACTTGGGGTCGGCGCAACACGTTTTTTTCTTCCACTCTATCCTGTCAGCCGTCACACTATCACTAACTTCCTTTTCTTTCATATCACTCCTCACACAATATACTGCACTATCTTTTGTTTAATGGTTATTTTTTCAGATTCATTACTTCTAAATAAACTAAAAAATAAATAAAAAAACTTATAAATAATAGTTCCAGTACATTTCATAAAAGACTAGACCAACAAAAAAAAATGCAATTAAAGTTATGTTTCAGCTTCACATATATAATAGTATCTATATCTATAAATGAAGAAAGGACGATAAAAAATAAAAAATCAAACAACGCCTGATTTTTTTTTTGGTGGGAATTCATTCAATGACTTTTTGCGCCCAGGGCAGGCTTGCAGATGTGAGCTACCCACTGCTCGCCATCCGCAAACCCACGTCCAGGGTGGCTGGAAATCGAGGTCAGCATCCCGGCAATTGAGGAGTGGGGAAATCCGTTCCATGACGCGTGGGGCCACCTCCTTCGCTAAACAACGCCTGCTAATCATTACTTAGGGCCAAATTCACCAATAAACTAATCGCGATTATATCAAAAAAAACGTAGTTTGAGCGCCTAATCGAGATTATAGCTTCATTTTGCGTTTCACCGCGATAAATTGAACTTAGTTTACGCGAAACTCAGTTTCAATTCTTTTGTTGTCGCTCATGTTAACGGCACGGGTCTTTAAACTAGATTACGCTGAGCTCAGTTTAGTTGAACCAAGTTTTTACATTGAATGATGAAATCAGATCTTAGTATAAAACAAAGCCACTTCCCGCTGTCTGTCTCTATGTATGCTTAGATCTTTGCAACTACGTTACGGATTTCGATGCGGTTTTTTTTTAATAGATAGAGTGATTCAAGAGGAAGGTTTATTATACATGCATAATATATTTAATATTTTTTGTGTATGTGAGTTTACATGTTTGTGAACGCATCCAAGACATAGGAGTAATTCCTAGTGTGGGGCAATGTTTTATTTAAAAATATATTTATATATATATCTTCATTGCAACCGTGCGAAGCTGGGGCGGCCACTAGTAGTGTGTGTAAAGTGTAAGTATATAATATAATAAAGTTATCAAGTGAATTAAATATATTTAACCAGTGATAAATCCTATTTCAATTAGTTTAGTCCCTTGTTGCTAATTTATCTCAGCCTTACTGACATTAAGCAGAGAAAAAAATCTAGTTTTTGGGCTGATACTGAAAAATATTTTTTCTCAAGGGAATCAAGTAAGTCTATCATAGTAGTCGGACAAAACCAAAATGGCAGTTTTGTTTAATGCAGATGTCACATCTTTTTTACTAGCAACATTTACTTTTTATTCAGACTGCACGTTCTTTTGTTTTATAAAACGGTCGCTGCTGAATAAAAAAATAATTAAACATAAAAATTATATTGCCAGTAATACTCCGGTTATCGTCCCTATACTGCAATGTGAAAGTGTCAATGAACTTGCTCATTATGCCTTTAATTAATAAACTCGTTGGCGCCTGTGGGTTTTATAAAAACTCTCTTTCTCTCAAGATTAATTTTGCTTTTGATAACTGCCAGGCGCAAAATATAAAATGTCTTTGGAATAAATAAATAATATATTTTTTCACTTTGATTTTAGCGATTAATTTGATTCACAGAATTAATTGAATTGGTATTTAATTGAATTTCTAATAAGATTAAAATCCTTTGAATGTAAGATGTCATTTAATAAAATATTTTTATTAAAAATTAAGATTTTACGACCAACAATTTTAAAGGCTGTCAATACTTTAATATAATATATAATTATATATTTTTCTTTTTATGTTATTAACTGAAGGGCAAACCGTAACAACATTCTGAGCACATTGTCTAAGTGTTTCACCGCGTACATCGAAAGATTGGAACAATTTGCCTGCAACGCTCTTCCCGTCCGATTTTGATTAAGGCTTTCTTGAAGGCTAGAGTGATTAGGCTCTTAATAATCTAGCGCGATTTATCATCAATGATTGCGTTACTGCTTAATATCAGATTGGATTGCCATGAAGCACTAGTTTATATCACAAAAACAAAAAATGAATTTAGAATGCCATCGGCGTCCTAATACATTTATGAAATCAACAAACGCTTTTCTACGATGTAACATGGTAAATTAGTTGATTTCATCTATGTAGGTACATGAAGGTTCATTCCTCTCAAAACATTTTTAATATACGGATACATTCACCTTTCATAATACAATAGAACACCTTCAAAGCGGTAAAACGTGAAGAAACACTAAATGAGTCCAAAATGAATGTTTTGGCCACATAAACCGCCACAGACGGAATATTTTAATTTAAAGGTATAGTAAAACTTTATTTTGTAATACAAAGCTTCGTACATTTTGTGCAGCTAACGTTGCCTTATTAGTTTTTTCAAGACTTTATACAAAGTATTTCGTCGGTAATAGTAGCGTGTCTTACAATGTTATGAAATTTTCATGTAGCCACAGAGTTCTTTGAGCAAAATGTACACAAGATTAGGGTGTCGCAAGAACTGCATGTGGGGAGAGTTTGTGGCTACGGAAAGTTTGAAGATAATAGAGTTTTGTGGGGCAAAGAGAGTGGAATAGAAAGTTTATACTGCTGTTGTTAGTTTTGAGGATAATTACGTTTCTGAGGAAAATTTTGAAATCCGTATACGAAAATAATTAAATTACTACTCTGAAAAAATTAAAAGAAACTGGGCAAGTGCGAGTTGGACTTGGACATTGAGGGTTATATGAAAACTTGCTTACCTATGTAAATAGAATTACCGAATCAAGTCTCGAAGATTTTTCCGAATCGAAAAAAGTATTTTTTTTTATGACGTAAGTAACTACAAATTTATAGTTTTCAGATTTATTCCTATACTTGTGCTATGCCAAATTTTAGGGTTCAAGGTCAACGAGAAGTATCTTATTAATTTTGATTCCCTTGAGTGTCGAAATGTACGTTTTTTGCGACATAAATGGTTGTAAGTATAATGTATATTCGTAAAAATTTAGGACTTTTTAAAATTATAAGCGGTCTTTATAACAAAAATATGAAATGAAGGTTAGCAAAGACCAGCAAATCATTTTTAGTAAACAGTATACGCTTCTATAACAAGCTGCCAAAAGCAATCACTGAACTTAGTGACAGAAAATTCAAAACTCATATTAAGCGTCTCCTAACCAAAAAAGCATATTATAAGGTTAAGGACTATGTCGAAGATACGCTTGTTTGGCAATGACTGCTTCTGCACATGTGGTCCCCTTGTAACTCTATTGAGTCTATTAACTACTCCATCTTTGTTTCAATACATACATTGTTTTTTGATTTTATTTTATTTTTTTGACACATTGCTTTTGCAATATTATTTATATTATTTAGACCTGAACTACCACAAGTTCATTAGTAATTTATTTTATTAGCATCTCATAGTGTAACTGGTGATAGTTGTAATTATTTATTTTTTCTTGTTTGTTTTTTTTTTATATAGCTTTTCTTTACAATGTGAATGTGAGAACACTGTAGACTTCGCGAATTCCTATTACGAATAACTTTCTTTTTATTATTATGATTATTTTTATTGTGATTTTGGGCACAATATTGACTGGTTTACACTATCCTTACATAATTATTATTACTGTAATTTGGAAATATTGTACATCAAACCATTTTTTTTTAAAGAGTAACCATAGAATTTCTTGCCGGTTCATCTCGATAGGAAACGACCAATTTGGAACCGTGCACTAGCTTCTGACGTTTTATAAGTGCCCATGTTAGCCTACATGAAATAAAAACTATTTTGATTTGATTTGATTGATTTGATGAATCTTTTTTTGTCTTTAACTTAGAAGTTTGAATTTGATTTTGAAGTTTGATTTTTTTTTGTTTTTGATTTTGCGTTCTCGAGCTAATCTAGATAGGGTCTAAACAGACAGACAGAAGGACATCAAAGTGATCCTATATTGGTTACGTTTTTTCCTTTTGAGGTACGGAACCCTAAAAATTGGTAATATGAGGAATAACCCGACGATTTATTATGAAATGATATGGTCAAAGTAAACGAAAGCTAAAAGCGATTTTTTACCGCTGAGCTTTTATGTTAAACTGGTTCTTTAAGAAGGCCCATAATTTGTGTCGTTGTTTTGGTTACGCGCAATCCCCCTCTTCGATTGACACTCGAAAATCAGTTACTGTGCATTGAAGGTCGATCGGCATTTTAGTTCAACTTATATGCCGTGTATTGTATCACCATTAAGCGGAGCAGTGGTGGCCGAATGGTAACGCCCCGTTACGAGTTGTAGGTCGCGGAGTCAAATCCAGCCAGGCGCATTACTTTGTGTAATTTATTTCATCACCACTGCTCTCAAAAAGGTGAAGGAACCGGCATGTCTTAAAAGCAAAAAATCAAAGACATGTGACATTCACCAACCCGCACTGGGCCCGCGTGGTTGATTACGGCCCATTCCCTCTCCTAGAGAGAAGGCCTGAGTCCCAGCAGTGGGAACATTATAAGGCTGATGCTATGCTATGCTATGCAGTAAAAACCTGACACTCCTCGCTTCACCTAGAGCGGGAGGAGTTATTTAATTATTTACCACGCAAAAAAGTCTTCTATCGTGAACGGACCATTTTGTTCCTAGTAATTGCAATGCTGGTCACTTCTGCCTTAGGTTTAACCTTAACACAATAATTTATTATTAATCAAATTTACCTTGTCATTGCGAGTTTTAAAAGAAAAATTCAATCGGTGTGCCGAAAAGTTTTCTTACATAAGTTCAATCTTGATAAAATGTAGATCAAGGGAATCTCAAGCTGAAGTTTTATATACTGTCAGTAAATCTTATTACTCTGACTTCAATAAAACATGGCATTCGGGTAACAAATATCACACAACGCCATCTATTCTCAAACTAAGCAGAGCTTGTGTTATGAGTGCTAGACTACTGATAAACATGTATATATTATCTAAATAAACACATACATATATAGATGACACTCGGACACAACACAAATGATCGTGCTCAATACAATCATTTGTATTGGGTGGGAATTGAACCCACGATCTCCGGCATATAAGTCAGGACCACTGACCACTAGACCAACAGGCCAGTCAAACATACAAAATACTTATCATATAACTTACTTGTTTTGAGATTAAACTTGTACAGGGTCTATATTGAGATATGGCTCTGTAATAAGCTCCCATTCTTTTGACGTATCATTATTCCATGAACTTTTTTTTTGGGGGTCGGAAACCATCAAATAACTTCTCCTGCTGTAAGTGGAGTTAGAAGAAATGTCTTACGGAATACGCATTTGTCCTGTTGCCTTTGGCGTTTTAGGGACACGGAAACTCTATAAAATATTTCCACGGCCCTGACCGGCACCGTCTTACTAGATCCCTATGATTTTTGAGTCGCGCGTGGAACACTTCACGCTTGACGTTGGACTTGGTAAGGACTGAATCCAATTTAGCTTGCCGTTTTGACATCCGGTAAGGACCTAATGAGAACGGCGAGCTGCCCATTGCTCGTCATCCACAAGTTGATTTTTCACCTCAAAAAAAAAGGTTCCTAGGTAGCTTTTTCAGTAAAGATTAGAATTAGAAGCGGGATTGAATAAGACCTCGGTTTTAAGAGAGTTTGATAAAGTGTCTTAATTTTATTTGAATATCTCAATTAGTCCAAGTCATACTTTGCTTGTACGAAACCTTGGTTCAAAGATAAAAGGATAAAAATCACAGATATAGATACACCTAGATAACGCAAGAGCAACTACTTCGCGTGCCTAGCTTACGTACAAAAATCGTAAGTGGTCACTTTCGAGCTCAGTCTGCATCGGAGTACAGCGCTAGTCGGACGGCAGTTAAAATATAAAAATGGTTAATTGTGCTGTTGGTGTGGGGGTGGAGCGAGGGGGACGCCGTACGCGGCGGCGTCTTCACTAAATAGTGCTTGTGACGTCATAATAGGTAGTCAAAAAATGGCACGCTTGGTTTTCATACAGATCGTGATGCTTGCGTTATCTATGTCTATCTCTATCTGTGATAAAAATAATACTAGAAAAAAAAAACCGGGCAAGTACGAGTCGGACTCACGCACTTAAGATTCCGTACAAACTACCTATGAAAGCAGTTCAATTCCCAAATTGAATTACAAAGATTTTTCTAAATCGCATAGAAAGTTTTCTTTGCGACTTAACTATGAAATTACAGTTTTCAGATTTTTTCCTTTACTTGTGCTATGAGACCTTGCTTCATGCCAAATTTCAGGGTTCTAGGTCAATGGAAAGTACCCTATGAATTTTGATTCCCTTGAGAGTGTTGAAATATACGTTTTATGCGACATAAACGGCCGTATCTTTTTTCCCGTTGACTTAGAAATTTTATTTTTTTCACAGCTTCAAGGGACTGCATACTTGTGTATATAGTTCTAATTTTAACTCGATACCTCTGCGCGTTCCTGAGATAAAGGGTCTTGACAGATAGACAAACAGACAGACGGACAACAAAGTGACCTTATAAGCGTTCCATTTTTTTCCTTTTGAAGTATAGAACCCTAAAAACAAGTATTATATTAGCACCAATAATTTCATTTCATAAATCAAACTTCGACCAGTCCAATATCACTGATTTACGAGTAAATCTACTGAAATAGCCGAACAGTCGAAAATCAGAGATATCTTGAAGAAGTGTGGTAACTCGAGATTACGCAACACAACCTAGATCTGTTAATTCAGGATCATTTTTATCCGTCAGATATTAGGATCCCGTGTCAACATCTGGCCCTTTTGTTCAATATTTTCGGTATGATATTCAAGACGCTGGTTGGTTCAATACGGTGTGATGTGTTTGATAAAATGTCCGATGAATATTAGTAGATAAATTGCTTGTTATGTTCTGTTTATTATCATCATTATTTAGCCAAAAGACCTGGATATAGGTCTTCCTCAAGTACCACCAAAACGACCGGCCTCAGCATGTTGTCAGTCCGGCGAGCAATAGGTAGCTCACCCTCCGACCGTCCGGTAACCATCCTTACCGAGCCTAAGTCGTCGACGGTATATATAGTTCCACGCGCGCCTCAAGGAGTTGTCAGCAAACTGTAGGAGCCCAGCAGGGTCGAAGCCTACTGGGGCCAAGGATCGATTTCTAAAACGAAGGATCGGCCCCGATATTAAAGGCAATAGGAGAGGGTTTTTAGTCAGTTAAAGTCTGATATTATCTCCCGCTGCGCCCAAGGGCGTGGAGATATCATTGGATGATTTTCCTATTGATTAGAGAAAAGCATGCCGTTGGTCTGTCTTTTGAGAGGCCTTCCAACGCTGCGTCTACCGGCACGTGGTCATCATTTCAAAACCTTCGCCCGATCTACCATCTGCTTTACGAGCATTGGTGCCTGTCCACTGCCACTTAAGTTTAACGATTCTTCAGTTACAGTAAGAGCTAAAAATTAAAAGGATGAAGCAATGGGTGGTTGTTTTTAAGGTTTTATGGTAGGTAAAATCATCAAATGACCAATCTCGCCCTTGGGTGGGGCGGGAAATAGTATCAGACTCTTACTGTCTAAAAACCTACCCTGAGAAATCCTCTAATGACTTTTTTTTATAGGGCGGAAAGGGAGGGCATGCCAGACTTTTAGTGACTAAATCCACATCTATAATGCTTGAGGTGCCCTTTGTGTTTTAGGACCACGGGTTAACTTTTCAGAAGTCATTCCAAGGCCCTAATTGGCCCTAGTAGGTATCGACCCTGCTGGGCCCCCAAGGTTTGCTGACATGTCTTTGCAGCTTGCATAGAACATTACGCTTCATCGACGAGTTTGGTCCAGACGGTTACAACGCATTCACGTGATGCACATGTTGTTGAACAATTTTACAGCGTTGCGCATGATTTTGTTTCCTATTGTAACTGAGGATTAATTCAGTCATTAATTATTCTTCTACCACTATCTTAATTTATTTGGTTTTGCCGCAAATTCTGCCTCCATACATCTCTATCAGTCATCTGTGTCTGTTCTCGACATACGAGTTGTGGGTCGCAGTTCAAACCGAGCTAGGTGTATTACTTTGTGTAATGTATTTCATCACCACTGCTCTCAAAACGGTGAAGGTAACCATCGTGAGAAAACCGGCATGTCCTAGAACCTAAAATTCGAAGATATGTGACATCCACCAACCCGCACTGGGCCCGCGTGCTGGATTACGCCGAATTCCTTCTCCTAGAGAGGAGGCCTGAGTCCCAACAGTGGAATATTATAAAGCTGATGTTATGCTATGCTATACATCCTATTTTATGCTACCCTGCGTCGATTACGCATAGTAATTAGGATTTCATTTTAAAATCAGATTACACAAATCTCCACTCAATGAACTCGGAAAAAATGACATCCAACTCAAAGCCACACATTAACTAATTAAATGACCTCAAAGCCAGGAGTACACGACAAATATTACACAGGAGTACTTCTCTAGAAAAAACGGGTTAGCCAATGAAATATTACCGCGGTGGTACCTACTTAATTAAATAAAACGGGTTCAGTCAACTCAAGGGGGACATTTACGATGTTTACCCAAACCCGGCCGTCAACTGACACGGCAATTAGGAACGTTTTTGAAATTAAAAATATTAAAACTCTGGGCTTTTTAAGAGCTTTGGGCGTGATAGAGTTATTAATCTAGAAGTTTGTGAGTTAGAGCAAAAACATTGAAAACTGATCATCATCATGATTTCAGCCGAAAGACTTTTATAACTGCTTTTTTTAAAGGGTGGAAATCATCTAATGACTTCGCCCTCTCTGGGCAGCGAGAAGGCATTTCAAACTTTTACGGACTAAAACCACACCTGTGTCCTTTAGTTACCCTTTGTATTCTAGGACAACGGGTTTCCTTTTCAGAAATTATTTTTCACCCCGCGGTCCTAGCTAGCGAGCAGCGGCAGTGGCCCGACCAAATTGCAAAAGAGAAAACGCTATGGACTTGATGATGACAAATAATTTATCTGTGAATGAGTTATTGATATTGGTACAGATAATACTGTGCCTGAACCATACAAGCAAAACAAATAGTTTGGAAGTTACGAGTATATTTCTATAAAGGTGTAGTTAAAATATTTTTGAATGTGTGCGTGCTAGTTGCGCATAATATCTGTTGCCTTAGAAAGCAAAAGATAATTGAAGAAACACGGATAGACTTTAGTCAGTAAAAGTTTGACACTTCCTATAGCTTCATTTGATGATTTCTGACTACACAAAAAAAAAGAAAAACAAACAGAAAATTTTTGTGAGTTCGTTTCAATGTTACAATTGTAGCAAGTCTGCATAGTGGATATTAATAAAAACTATTATAAGATTTCTGCTAAAATCTGAGTTTTTGCACTATTTACTAATAAAACTAATTCTATTACTAATGTTTTGATTGACATCTTTGGTGAATATATAATTGATGATGATGATACATATACAAACCAAAAATAATAATATGTAAAAACGGGTAGAAAAAGAGCTCATAGGGCATCAAAAAATTCATCCGCATCAATGTCAATGGGCTTTCCCGTTGACCGAAAAAAATCCCATCCCTCTGGTCACGCGAAGAGTCAACCAACCGTTCGCTGATATCCCGAACGACACTTACACTTAGTTTTCTGTCTAAAAAACTAATGTTCATAATCATAGTTTATTATAAAAAATCACGTATTCCTTGAAATAAATAATAGAGATTATTTACAATCAAAATTTTAGAAGATAAATATTTGCATCTTAATTATAGTGAGATAACAAAATTTTGTTGTACAAATTAAAGCTTACTTTACCGCTTCAGTCAAGTAAGATTATGAACTGAACTCGGGCGGGAGCGAAATCGAGCGTAAGTATGAAGCTGTATAAGAAAGTGCTACTTGGTGGAGAGATAATATAGAAGATAATATTATGTATTAAAAATAAGATAACGCACAAAGGCACTATAAAACTGGGCACAAAATAAAATAAAGAAAATTGAAACAAATCTGCTAGCCAGAAGATATGCTCCCAGCGAAAAATCATCACACTGACGATTTGCACGCTGAGTGACTTTCAACTCTCACAGAAAATTCTTACAGGATCGTTATTTTACGCTAATGACATAATGTGCGAGCTCACAAACACGGAAGTATTCAGGATCCAGTAAAAGATACCGTTTCGATAAAATTATTTTGTAGGAAAATCATCAAATGGTCGATTCTTATCGAATATACTAAAAAAAATATACTTTTACAGCTTATCATTGATTTTACATATGTTCATTTTAGTTTTAGTTTTATAATCCATCAATGTAAATTTATTTTTTTAGTTTTAGTTTTAGTAAATTAGTTTTTTTTTTTGTATCACCTAAATGTTGGCAAACACTAACTTTAGATTATGGTAGATAAAAGTGCTTTAAAAATTTTCGGTGTAAACAATTGTTGGTTGGCCAATAAACTAAAAAATAATTTGGTCCCACTCTCAGTGGAGCTGGCAAGCATTCCAAAAAATCCAAAAATAGATTGAATTTTCAGGACATTTTCCGCAACAAAAAAAAGCTGGGCAAGTGCGAGTCGGACTCACACACCAAGGGTTCCGTACAAACACAAGTTACCTATACGTAAATAGTTAAATTACCGAATCGAATCTTAAAGATTTTTTAGAATTGAAAAGAGTGGTTTTTTTTTTGTGACGTATCCGCAAATGTACAGTTTTATGATTTATTCCTATATTTGTGTCAGAAGTCCTTGTTTCATGCCAAATTTCAGGGTTCTAAGTCAACGAGAAGTAACTCCTATATTCCTTTGAGAGTGTCGAAATATAAGTACGTTTTTTGCGACGTAAATGATCGTATCTTTATTTTTTATAAACTTAGAACTTTGATTTTTTCACAGCTTCAAGGGATCTCAGACTTGAGTTAATTTCAACGATACCTCAACGCGTTCCCAAGATAAAGGGTCTTGACACCAAGAGAGACAGACGGACAACAAAGTGATCCTATAAGGGTCCCGTTTTTAACCCGACTGCGCCAGAAGGAGGGTTATGTTTTTCGAGAGTATGTATGTATGTATGTATGTATAATTGTTTGGCACGCTCTGCGGCCTGAATGGCTCGATGGATTTTAGTTTGTTTGCATGGTGTCGTTAGATTCGTAATTACTGTGAAAGTGATATCGTAATAAAATAAAAAAAAAAAAAAAAAAAACTAAAAAACCCGACTGCTTTTCTGAGTATTAATGAAATAGCCCTAACACAAGAAGTCGTTGCACCCAATTGCACTTAACTATACCTATAATATTTTAAATACAAGATAAATTGTAGCAGTCGGGACTCATTCTAGAAAGTCAGTCGTCTAGTCAGTAGGTTGGAGTAATCTGCAATGTAATATAGGTATTATGTCCACAATTCACTAAGCCTCCATTTCTAGAATGGGTCCCGACTGCTACAATTTATCTTGTATTTAAAATATTATATAGTTAAGTGCAATCGGGTACAACGACTTCTAGTTTTAGGGCTATTTCATGAATACTCAGAAAAGCAGTCGGGTTTTTCAGATTTTTAAATTACGGTTTTTCTCTTTGAAGTACGGATCCCTAAAAGGAGGTAGGAGACATGAAAATCATTGAATGTTTTAACTATAATGACAGTATTAAAATGGCTTAAAGTGTCCAAAGTATACATGTTATTTTACATAAAAAATTAAATTATTTTGACCTCTGACCTCTCCGGTGCAGTTAAAGTCAAAGCAAATCTTTAGAATCTAAATTACAAGTTTTTCAAACCCATTATTTTTAAATATAAGATATAAGAGCTCTTTGTACTCATTATTATAATTAAAAGATATTATATTTTGAACCATTTATTTTTTGGTTTAATATTTTAAAGATACATATTATTGTTATTAATCCTATTATTTTCCATTATTTAATTTTTGTATAGGTGGTACCAAAAATTACAAAAGGATCTTTATAACAATAATAAATCATTTATTGTCAGGTATCTTGGCCCATAGATTAACATAATATAAAGTAAAGAAAGTATGTATGTTTATAGGTTTAGGTATTTTATTTAAATCACTGGTCAAACACCCCTGCATATTTTGTACATACTCGTTGATTTATATTGATTCTGTTTTATTTTTTGTTTTGTGGGAAGGCATTCAATTAATTCTCCCGGTCCAGGGTCAAGCGAAAGGGCATGTTAGTCTTTTACTGACTAAAACCTAATCCTAAGACCCTTCTCTGCATTGCGGTTAAGGAACCCGGGTTACCATTTCAGAAGTAAACCTACGGCGCCAGTAGGTTTGGGCCAGGGCCCCTACAGTTTGCTGACATTTCTTTGAAGCGCGCGTGGAACACTATGGGCCGTTGACAACCCGGGCTCGGTCTGGACGGTTGCTGCAAGCGGTGAGCTACCCTTTCCTCGTCATCCGCGAGCCCACAACTGCTGTGGCTAAATCGGAGTCGAGATCCCGGTCGCTGGGGCGTAAGGAAGTCCATTCTCACACGCGCGACCGCCTCCTTCGAAGAAGAAAGCGACCGCTTGCCATTCCTCCCCGCTCTGGACTATGGCCTGTACTCACTAGTACAGGCCCGGTGCGAGAAGTCGTTGCTGCCGATCGCCCCCACGAAGACACGGCTGTTGGCAGTTGCTCCGTCTAAGCAGAGCACACTTCCAGATTATGTTCCACCGTGTCTTCCTAGCGGCCCACACGATGGTGGCGTTTCTTCTGCACAAATCCGCTGCAGCAACCTTCCAGACTTACCACGTCCCGTGAGGGACGTAGTACCCAGTATCATTATGATTTACAATGTAATGATTCCATTTATACACGCACTTCACTTATCAATTATGTTTTTTTAACCATTTCTTAAACACAAATCTTATATATAAACAAAAAAAAATATTCAAAAATTTAAAATATACTTACATAGTAAAAGTGTCAAGAACTGGATGCAAGCTTCTGATAATTAGGACTTCAGAGACAGAAACCTCCGTACAACACGAGTCCTTTTGAGAAGCCATCTATGTCAGGCCCTTGATCTAACTGCATATCTGCCAGTTTGACAGGTGGCTGTTGAAGATTTTGGCCATTTGGCGATGAGGATGTTCGTGGTAGCACAATAGCAGCCGAGTCCACATTCGACATGTTCACAATCTCATCTTGTAAATCGTATCATAGTCATGAAATATTATTATTTGCGTCTTTTCTTCAGTTTTCACAAGAATCTTAGAAATAGGCCTAAAACTAGTAATAAAAGAAATCTAACAGCTCAATAAATCATTGATTATGACCAGTAAAATCACAATTGAACCAATTCAATTAGGAAATCTTGCGGAAAACCAATACTATGATTGGATTAGATATCGACATTTTGTAACCATTAGTTTAGTGATGCCAGAAATTCATTTCAAATAATACATTTATAGTAACTAATTGCGGTTAGAAATGTGGACTACTAAAATGAAACGATAGAATTTAATAATTTTGGTATTTGTAATTACGGAGCTTGTAGTCAAGGTATTTTCAACCGCATATATACAAAACTAGATGCTGAAAAATGTTACCCACTCCAATTTTTGTGGTTCACTACACGCTACCAGTTTCGGGACCAGATTGATGGGGCGACAGATGTTCCCTAATTCGTCGTCTCCGGACTTTTTTAGAAGGTTTTGGAACAAGGCGTTGTCTGCTCTTTCTCGTCGCTAGGTTCACCTACCAGAGGGTAGGAGAGAACTCTAGTCCTTTTCCACTACCTCCATCTGCGAGATGACACCCATCACACCGTGGTTCTAAAACGCAAATGGAACTGAAGGATCAGTGACTGTGACTGGCTTGCTGGTCTAGTGGTCAGTTCGGGTTCGATTCCCACCCAGGACAAATGTTTGTGTGATGAGCAGGATCATTTTTTCTGTGTCTGGGTGTAATTTATCTATAATATGTAGGTATGTATTTAGAAATATATTTGTGTTTTTATCAGTTGTCTAGTACTCATAACACAAGCTCTGCTTAGTTTGGGACTAGACGGCGTTGTGTGATAGTTAAAAAAGACTTTTTTTTTTCTTTCGTTCTAGGACCACGGTTTATTTTTCAGAAATTCCTCTTTCGAATCCATTCTGCCGTTGAAGCCTAGTTGACTTACTATAATATCCGTAGAGTGAGTGGTCATTTAGTAGACTATAGGACTATTTGGCCGACTTCTGAACGTCACTGGTTTTCCATACGTTTTGACAGCTGATTCTTCCGGTAAACCTGACCCAGTAACACACTAACCTTTGTAGTACGTTCATTTGAGTGGATAATAGTCCGACAGGCTTGTTTAGAATCAGTCAAATGTGTAGTTGGTTAATACATGGCCAAACGGAATTGTTTGTTATAGGGGTAGGTACCTGTTACTGATTTACATTCTATGTCTTGATCGGAATGGATACCGTTGCGGTATGCGGTGTCGGGCACAAGTTATCGTAAGTATCACAAAAGTCTAGAATAATAATTATTATAGACAACTTGTATTTTCCCACAGCTGGGCAAAGGCCTCCCTCCAATCTTTCCAACAATCATGGTACCTCGCTTTCTCTTTCCAATTATATTCTTAAGAAAGGCATCCAGGTCGTCCCCATATCGAATACGTGGTCTCCCGAGGCCCGTGTTTGAGTATCAATCCTGTGTTTTATGGACCCACAGCTCGTTAGACATGCGACAGACGTCTAACCTCTAGAATAGATAATATAATACTCATTTTTTAATCACCCCTGGTGGCGCGACGAGTATGCAATGAGAATAAATGGACTGTATTTGCTATGATTATCTGAATAGATGTGTGACATTTTGCAATATTTGATTGATCGTAATTCAAGTTTCTGAAGGTAGGTGTAAGATTGGAAGAAAACAACACAAATTGGAAAAGAAAACTGCTCTGACCTTTAGAACTTGGAGATACCATGCGGTAACAGACTGGTGTTCACTTTTTGCGGTTTCTGATTCGGGAGGCGAAAAAATGTCGAGTTCTCTTCACACACTTCATACACATAAAACGTGAAGTTATAAATGCTATAAACTTTTTAAATCCAACGATAATTATAAACAATGTTCTTGTAATGTGCATGCACGCCGCCCCTCTAATACTTACGACTTTCAAAAAACAAAAATCATAATGCATGTCTAACTGCGTTCTTTTTCTTGAAGTAAGTTCGGGAAGGAGATAAAATAAAGGATCTGCAAGGTGTCAAACAAATCTTATAGGGTGGACGAGATGGTTGCAAACCAACCTCTCAACGAAGTTAACCTAGCTAGTTTCAATCCGTGTAGACAGCTGTTGTAAACCATGACCTTCAACGCCCTTGGTTGGGAGGCACGTTTCTCCAACCACAGTGACTGATTTGTGAGCGTGTTGGTGCGTGGTTTACATCTATGTAGCCGCAACACAAAACAAACACACAAACCAAGCTCCAATCCAGGGACCTTGATTGGACGTATTGAGTATTGAGTATTGGATCACTGTTTGGACTCTGGACTACAACCGTCTGGTCCACCTTTAATGCGACCAATTTTTATACTAAATCTCACATGGTAAGTTTAAATCGGTATCGGCACAACTAACCCTACCCTTTTTTTTAAAGAAGTGGGAAATCCTCAAATGCCCGCTCTAAAGTGGAGCGGGAGAGTATTTGACTTTTACTGATTAAAACACACACATGTGCTGTTCACCAATCCGCACTGGGCTCGCGTGGTGGATTACGGCCCATTCCCTGTCTTAGAGAAGAGGCCTGTGTTCCAGCAGTGGGAACATTAAGCGGCTGATGATGATGATGGTTAAAACCCGAATGTCTTTTAGTTGCCTTTCGCGTTCCAGGTCAACGGTGATTCTTTCTAAATCCCGAGGCTCTAGTGAACATCGGCTTTCCCTTACACTTTTGTATTTGTGACTACTGTCTGTCAGCAATTACGCCCGCGTAAAAGTAGATTTCTTACACGAAATTTGGATAGCCGTTTCACCCCATATGGAATTAAATTTGGAAAAGCCTCTCTTAACTTTTTTTATTATCTTATCTCTCTCTTTTGACATTGAATATTACTTTGAATTTTTTTTGTGTATTTGACAGCCTAATTGAATTGTATTCTTATAAATTTTGACATTGAATATTACTTCGAATTTAACCCACATAGGTAATATTTTTAGATCACATGCCATAATGTAAATCATAATTCGTTCTAACCCAGTACTATTTTTATTTGAAAAATGATTGATGTACATGGTATGATGCAAATATTTGCACTCCACACGTGGCAGAATGTGATGAGACCATTAAGATTTAAGACCATTTTATGTACCACATACTGACAAAATAAATAAATTGATTGATTTATTGATAACTCTCTCCCTTTCTTACGTTTATGCCATAAAAGGAAATCTTGTGCTAAATTTCACGCTCATACATTAGATTCGGCTGAGCATTGATATTTCAGTCAGTTTTTCCTTTTATATAGGTATTTTATCCCGTGGAGGGTCGATTCGGTACATGATCATGACACTATCGATTTGTAAAGATAAAATTTAAAAATAAACTACTTTTTTTAAACTCGAATTAATTTACGCATGTACGAAATTAATTTCTTTAAGTAAACGTCAGCTGGGTGAGTTCAATGACCTGTAGGTAGTTAGTACGCAACGACCACCAACTAACAACTATCTATAAGGCTATGGACCCGTTTATTTAAAGAAATTAATTTCGTACATGCGTTATATTAACTCGAGTTTTAGAAAAAAAAATCTTTATTTTTTTAATTCGTCTTTACAAATCGATAGTTTCTTGTACCGGAACGACCCTCCACGGGATTAAAACGATCCAAATTTAACGATGTTTATAGATACGGCCCTGTCACAATTCCAGGAAGGACATGGATATTTTTTGGGTTCATCAAAATGTTACCTTTATTATCATTTAATATTTCCTCATCTCGGTTTTCCTTTTCCGGTCATAAACCAGGATAATTATGTTTTTAAAAGAAATGAGATAGTACGATTTACCTTAAAAATAAATAAATGTGTATTCTTAAATATAATTATGTGAACTTTTGGATTGGATTGGGAGGCCGGGTCAGATTTGAACTGACTAAAATACACTCTTTCTTTGCCTTGCATTTCAGGACCCCGGTTACCCTTTCAGAAGCGAACCCATGGCCCCAGACTTCGGCCCTGATGCATACCCTACGGTTTTGCTGACATCGAAGAATTGAAGCGCGCGTGGTACACATTGTGTGGACGCTGTGACGTCTTTCCATCCAATCCTCAAAAAGGGAACTTACCGCCATAATTATAGGCGCCTAGCACTGGGTTGCGACAGTCACTGTCGCCATTCCACCATGAGATCCTGCCGGAACTCAGTCCGCTATGTCGCGACTTGTCACGGCAGCAGAGTTTCGCCCCGGCGTTACATGTCCTTGCTCAAATCATGCATGTATACTAGGACTGTTGTCTCCAGATCCCATGATTGCAGGCTGGCAATAATACAATTACCATTGGACCGATAACTATCGGATCGAAGTAGTGGAGAAATGCTTTTAATCCGTTTTGGTTTACCGTTTAAACTTAGATAACCCAACACTCGCCATGGGAGTCGTAAAAAGGGATTATCCTTCATGGCTGCGTAACATTGGCCACCTGTGTCCTAATAACCGCTATTACTTCGGTCGCGTCGCGTTTGACCATTCGTTGTAATGGTTTATGAAAAGGCAACATTAAAATTTGGAGATATTTTCTGTTTAGACTGGTTTTTAATTTTGGATAAATATTTGGATAAAAAATGTGGGGTCTAAAAGCTTCAGACTGTTCAATGACATGAAGAGTTTTATTCGAGTGCTTTAGAGCCTATATTAAATAGAATATGGGACAGACTGAATGTTGGAGAATACTGTATACTAATGTTGTTACTATTTTGGTGTACAATAAAGTGTATTCTATACTGTTTTGAGTGATTTTGCTTTTATTGCTCAAAATATTGTGAATAGCCGGATCAAAGAAACAGCAATAATAAACCTCAGATTCTTATATATATATTCGGCACAAAGCTGAAAATAAAGACGTCTGTGCTAAAAAAACATAAATACCCATTAAAAAAAAAACGACACCAGAAAAAAAACGAATATTTGTTAGTAAACAAGGAAGAAATCCTCATAATACCCACACTTATTCAATATAAGGAACGAAGACCAATCTCACAATGGGTACGTTACAAAAGAAAGAATTTCTCAAAAGGGAAAAATTACTTTTCTAAATTGGTGCTATATAAAAGACGTTTTGTCAATATTAAATTTTTTTGTCAGCACTCGACCCTCGAATTCTCGGGAATCTGGTGGAATTAAAAAGTCGAATGCCTTTTATTTATGTATTTTAATATTAAAGGTGTTATTTGGAATTTCGAAGAGCTGTGGTGAAGTGATTGCGCGATTGAAGGTTTCGGCTCTTTGTGCGGACTTTTTTTAGGGATGATTTATTGGGATATTGCTTTTTGGTGCTCAATGGTTTTATGGAGAGAAAATTTTAAGTAGTAAGGATGAAAGTAAAGATATACTTACCTTTACTTTCATCCTTACTACTTACAATTTTCTGATAAAGTTATTTTATGGTAACACATCAGTTCCCTCATTATTTCCACTTCCTAGAGAGGAGGCTTTTTTTTATGGTAGCTAAAATCATCCAATGTCAAATCCCGCCCTTGGGTGGAGTGGGAAGTAGTGTCAGACTCTTACTGACTAAAAACCTACCCCGTTCCTTCGTAGCCTATCGAGCCGGGGCCCGGTATTTCTTTCGGAAGTTAACCCATGACCCCAGTAGGCTTCGACCCTGCCTGCCTGCAGTTAGCAGGCTGGGCCTCTTCGGTGTGCTGACAGCTCCTTGAGGCGCGTGGGAACAGAACGCGCCGTTGACGACTTGGGCTCGGTCCGGTCGGTTACCGGACGATCGGACAGCGTGCTACCCATTGCACGCCGTCCGCAAGCCCGCGCTACGGTAGCCGGAAATCGGGATCGGAATCCCGGCGGCGGCTGGGGCGAGCGCCCCGTTGCCTCTGCCTGATGCGGTCGGCCTCCTCCTTTGCTAGCATTACTGCTTCGCAGAAGGAGGCGACCGCCTCCTAGAGAGGAGGCTTGTGTCCCAGCAGTGGGAACATTAAAAGGCTGATGATGATGATGATAAATACATCAGTTATTTTGAGTCAAGCAAGTCTCCATAAAAAGAAATGAAATGACCAATGATGATAAAAAAATTACCAATGTCTGACCATCGCTATCGCTTGAAAGGGTGTCCAAAAGACTGGCGGTATTATTTGTATGACATTTCTTAATAGATATATGTTACTAAAATATTTCATTTAACATTCAACTTCAAAATGGTACGAGAATTGTTCAAAAGGATTGCTCATAAGTGAGACGCTACAGCTACTCCAGCAGCTACTCTCACAGACCCAGTTAAAGATCAGAAAGACTACACATTCTTGCCCTGTCCCATTCATAAATTAATGGGGCAGGACAAGTATGAAAAATACAAATCAATATTTATTTGTTTTGTAACATAAATGGTACATAAAATGATTTATAAAAAATATTTCCATTTTTGCTTAAATATAACTATTAAATATTTATCTCAAATTTTCCAAGTGAACGCAAACTTTTATGAATGAGTGTTGGCACTGTATATTTCTTTTTTTTTTGCAAAGTATTTACGTCAAGATATGAGAAAAATACTAAAAAGTAGGCAGAGCAAAAGCTACAGTAACAGTTGAGATAATGACGAGATGATGCAGAAATACAGAGGCATAACGTCGACTAATTTAAACCTGGGCGAAGATGCAATAGCGAAACTTTCAATTTTTTTTTTTATTAGCCTGTTCTGTCCCACTCCTGAGCAAAGGCCTCCCTCCACGCCTTCCACCTCTCGCGGGCCTGCGCTTCCTCTTGCCAGTTCTGGAAGAATCCGTCTAGCTCATCGCGCCATCTCCTTCGCGGTCTGCCGCGACCCCGTCGCACTGTCTTAGGGCACCAACTTTGTGCTCTTTTTGCCCACAGTTTGTCGGGCATGCGGCAAACGTGTCCTGCCCAGTCCCATTTCAATTGGGCAGCCTTTTGAGCCACATCAGCTATTTTGGTTTTGGAGCGCAGCGTAGTGTTTCGAACTCGATCCGTTAATTTAACACCAAGTATACTGCCCTCCATTGCTCGTTGGCAAACCTTGAGTTTGGGCTTTTGGATATTAGTCAAAGACCAAGTCTGTGTGCCATAGGTCAACACAGGGAGAATACATATGTCCATGAGCTTTTGTTTTAGTGCCATGGGCAATTCACCTTTGAATAAGTCTTTCATGGATCAGTAGCTTTTCCAGGCGTTTTCAGTTCGTCTCACGATTTCTTTGTTTTGCCTCACCTGGAAAGAGACTACTTGGCCCAAGTAAAGGTATTCTTGGACATGTTGTATTGTCTCCCCATATACTTTTATGTTTTTTGGCGCTTCGTCATGACTCATGTCTTTGACATTTTCATCTTCAGTCCAACCTCAAGACTTGCAACTCTTAGTTCTTGTAGCATGCGTTCGAGCTCGGTGGCTGAAGAAGAAAAGAGAACAATGTCATCAGCGAAACGAAGATTTGTTAGCCTTGCCTCACCAATGATGATACCTCTCTCCTTCCAATCAGCTTTTCAATAATAAAAAAAAAACTTTCAATAATAAAAAAAAAAACAAACTTTCAAATAATAAAAAAAAAACCTGAAGAGCCCTCATTTGCGCAAGGCCCTTTTGAGTGTGAGGCTGTGGACGAAGGGCTGATACGCCTGTGTTTAGCTACGTTACTGCAGAAATAGATTCGGTAATAAATGTTATACTCAAAAATCTCCTTCAAATTTAACCACTACCTACTCCAATTCAAATGTACTCAAGCAAAAGCTCAAACGAAACCACGTATGTTTCACTGTTCTGTTGAAGAGGTAATATATATTCATTAGTAACATCGCACCAAGATTAGTGGCTATACGCACATACATACATATGTAATGCCATAGTAGTTCTCAATAATACCTTGTTTAGCATACTCATAAATATATTAGTACTGCAGTCCTGTAGCAGTACGAGTATAAATGGTATTCATATATACGAGTATGTTTATATGGAAGTATAAATTCGTTGTGTTGGTAATTGCAGTAGTAGGTTGCAATTTGTAGTGTTTGCATTGAGATTTAAAGTTGTATTTAGAAGCTTTATTAGACAAATTGTGGTATTCCAGAAAATTTATGTTTGGTTTTCTCTCTATATTTACTATGGATAGAATTCATCACTGATATACTCTACAGTAGTCTTTTTTTTTTCACAACGCTGTCTAGTCCCAAGCTAAGCAGAGCTTGTGTTATAAGTAGTAGATAACTGATAAACATACATAAATATTTCTAAATACATACATATTATGGATAAATTACACCCAGACACAAAACAAATGATCGTGTTCATCACCCAAACATTTGTCCTGGGTTGGAATCGAACGTACGACCTCCAGCATAGCAGTCAGGGTCACTAACCACTAGAGCCACGAGCCAGTCTGGAAGGGAACCCCTGGGTCCAGGAACGCAAGGTATAGTTTTTAGTCAGTAAAAGTCTAACACACCCTCCAGTTCCACCCTAGAGAAGGAGAAGTCATTGGATGATTTCCCACCTACAAAAAATCATAGATATAAGTACTAAGCTTAAAACTAACTGGAATTCAACCAGTAACAATAATTAGTATAGGCTGTGGGTTAGTTTGAAAGAGTCTGCGCGCTGAAACGCAAATTATAACTAAAGAAGCACAGGAGGTTTTTAGATAGTCAGTATCAGCCTATTTAATGTTCTCACTGCAGGGACTCAGGCCTTCTCTCAAAGAAAGGGATTGGGCCGTAATTCACCACGCGGGCCCAGTACGGGTTGGTGAATGTCACATGTCTTCGAATTTTTGGTTCTAGGACATATCGGTTTCCTTACGATGTTTTCCTTCACCGTTTTGAGAGCAGTGGTGATGAAATAAATTACACAAAGTAATGCCCCTGGCTGGGTTTGAACCCGCGATATACAACTTGTAATTCGGGGCTGTTACCACTTGGCCACCACTGCTCTCTCTCGCTCCTCTTATTGCGGGAGAAGTTATTTCACAAGTTCAAACCCCAAAAAACTATTAGTAAAATATTTGGAATTCATCATGGTGTTAATTTGGTAGCACATCTCCATCCCATTTTGACTTTTGAATTTTTGCCGAACATTATCGCTGATACATTGTTACTTTATTTAGACCCTTTTTCTATAAGAAGGTGAGGGTGACGGTGAAGGAAAACATCGTGAGGAAACCGACATGTCCTAGAATCAAAAATTTGAAGGCTTGTGACATCCACCAACTCGCACCGGGCCCGCGTGGTGGTTAAGGCCCATTCCCTCTTCTAGAGAGGAGACCTGAGTCCCAGCAGTGGGAACATTATAAGACTGGTACTATGCTGTGCTATAGTATAAGAAGCCCTCATGATAAAAAACACCCGTAAGCAAGAACAACGAAAAAAAAAACGTGTCTCAATAGACGAAAAAACCAAAAAAATAATCTAAAATTAATAGTCTGAAATTGTCAAGACGTAATGATATCTACACTATTACGAGAAAAAGCATTTGATATCTTCAGTTTCTAATTTGATCACATTGTATCTTCTCTTCTTAGATTGGTTCAATATCATTCATCCGATATTAGGTACTCAGTGTAAGTAATTAATTAGTACTTGTATCTTTATGATTGATCGTTATTTGTTTCTTTACCTTCTTTGGGGCATTGTCCTGCTTCTTAGCTCGTATTTTGTGTTCATAACCTATAATAAAATTCTAATAAGCCTTCTAGATTTCCCTCGAGATATATTAGAATAACCTCCTTCGTTTAGTATTTGCAAGGTGACATACCGAGTTTGGAGTCTTCCTTTCAATCTCCTGATACAGTGAAGTGATATTGAGCATCTTCATCAGAAAGTTCTACATAGTCGTTGGTGCCCACGACGAGGAATGTGCACTGAAAGCTCGCTACCTACCTTTTTAGTTGAGATTAACTTCTCTCACTCTACGTGGAGTGAGAGGAACTATCAAATTTTGCTGACTAAAACCCACCAGTATGCTTCTGTTGTCCTTTACGTACTAGGAATACGGCAACTCTTTCGAACAAAACGCTTTTCAATTCCGGGCCTTGGTCTGTACTAAGCATGGTCCGGAGCGAGGAGGAGTGGCAGGCGGTCGCCTCCTTCTGCAAAGGAGTAATGCTAGCAAAAGAGGAGGCCGACCGAATCAGGCATGGGCAACGGTGCTCACGCTCCCTCCGCCGCCGGGATTCCGATCCCGATTTTCGGCCACCGTAGGCGCGGGTTTGCGGACGGCGCCCACTGTTCTCGCGTGCCTCAAGGAGTCGTCAGAAAACTGTTGGGGCCCAACAGGGTCAAAGCCTACTGGGGCCATGGCAACGCCGGAACGGGCTGAGTTTTTTAATCAGTAAAATTCTGACACCATCTCCCGCTCTACCCAAGGGCGGGAGTTGTCATCGGATGATTTTTACCCACCGAAAAAAAGCCCTTTCCAATTACCTACAAGAATTTCAATGATAATTTCAGATCAAAGGCAACCGGGAATCATAATTGCTGTTGGGTGTAAGCGTTGCTTTATTCTGCATTACTTTATAGATCCGTGCCACCCCAATTCAAATGTAATAGATATTTATATTATTAACCAATCTAGTATTTTGTTTATTAAACATAAAATAATCAAAACTATATACACTAAAGGCAATAATTCCTAGCTAATATTATGGCATCACAACATCTCCGCATCGCTGCCAACTAGAAGTGTGCCCAAAAGGCTGGCGGCATTGCCACGTTGTATGGCAATGCTTAATCTCTGACCGAGGTAAAAGCCAGCCCTTGGGTCACGCGGAGTGTCAACTAAGCGTTTAGTTAGACATTTTTTTTAAATCATAGGAGCATTTGCACCCTACGGCTCAAGATTTTGAATCCCAAACCATAATCGAATTTAATATTGGTCATCAGTTGTTCAATCTTCACTCTATAGGTCTCAATCACGTCTATTACATAACCATCTAAACGTGGGAGTATTATTCTTAGAATATAATAATGTAGGTACGTTTGACTACACATTCACGCAATACCTCGTTGAATCCGTTAGACCCTTATATTTCTCCTAATGGCCCACGCGTGCCACTTGCCAATCAGACAGAGCTATTTCTAGTTTTGCATTAGCATTGAATGCCGGAGAACGGTAGCCGCATTAAAGGCAGATTGAAGCAATATTGACGGGTGGGACAAAGATTAATATTGGTGCAGAAGTTCCATCGTATATCCATTTTTTTAGATAGTGTAAGGGCAAATTTGTAATGAAAGGCTTGTATTAATACGTATATTCTTAGAATCACTTTATGTTATATCATTAATTATAAGATTATTTTCGTCTAGCGGCTGAACAGCCGATATGACTTCTTTGACATTAAAATTTCAAAACAATCTCTTTTTCTTCTTTCTAAATTCAAATAAAACATAACCCTTAAAAGGTATCACTATCTTGGCAGTTTTCAAGTTAATAAGTGTGTTAACAGTATGTGATCTCTTTCGTTGACAAAACCAGAGAAATACAAAAAATGGTAACAACCCTGCGAAATTGGGTTAATTCGCTTATAAAGTAATAAAATAAAACAGTTTTTTTAATACGATGCACTCATTGTTAGATAGCAAACGTGCTGACAGCTGATGAAGACTGGGGTTGAGCACGAGTAGTAGCCGAGCATACCCGATTCAGCGTCACCGATCCGAACGTGACAGCTAAGTTTCGTTCACTGCTCAAAGGGCAACAGCAAAAGGCCCTCTTTCAGAAGCTAAAGCGTTATCGTTTTACAAACATCCACGCATATAGACTTTAGACTGTAGTGAATTTTAGGGACCATACGATGATTAAATAGGGTGCAAAGTTGGTATGGAGAAACCTACTTTCATGTGAGCTCAGCCATTGGCAGAAGCAAGTCTCAACATACATATAAAACCCAAATATATTTTTACTTAGAGTAAAACTAGGATAGTTGCCCCACTTTTCTCACTTCTAAATTACTTTATATATCTCTTTGTACAAAAGGCAAGATTCATTATTTGTGAAATGGGTAGGTACTTTAGTTTATTATCTTCATATTTATGAAAGGAATAAACATTATCTTTGATATTTCCAAAGTATTGGCGATTTTTGTGGTCTTCTAAATTTTGGGACAACTATCATATATAGGGGATAGTTGCCCGATCCATGTAAATTACATTTAGGATAGATGCCCCGTCGAGGAGCCGTCCCATGAAATTGCACAAAGACATGTAACACAGTAAACTTAGTTGTAGTTGCAGAGTCTCTCGGTAGACATATAAAATAACATGTGTTTCATTTGCGAAACCAGAGTAATTGCAATCAAGGCAACTATACCCCCAAGGTGACTATGCGGGTTTTATGTGTGTTATAGACTTTAAAAGCATTCAATTGATATGATACAAATCAGTTTTATTAGAAAGGTTAGAATACCACTTAATTCCTCACACGTTTTTTCATACTCTTACCGTTCAGTACTTCTGAACTTCGTGTTTTATGTTGACGCTTTAGTGGGCAGATTTGAGAGAGAATTTGAAGTGGTTAGATGCTACAATTGATTGGCATGACTGTTCTATTGTAATTTTAAATGATTTGTATGGTTAATATTTCTGTACTATTTTGATGACTAAAAGAAACTATTTTTTAATTTTTAATTTATAATTGCGTAACTCAATAAAATGATTTCTTGAATAAATTATTTTTCAATACACTTACTCGAAAACTGCCTCTTACCGCACTACGATTAGGTTCATTATGGCATGTTTATCACCCGCGTGTTTTTTTTTTAATTTATCAAAACAAGGGCTTTTTCATTCCTATTTTGTTACGGTCAAGGGTGATTTTTTTTTAAAGCAGAGGCGTATATTTTTAAGGTTTTAATATTTAGTGAAAATTAAAACCATATCCGCATTTTGAACAGAATATAATAATTAGCCGTGATTAAGTAAGCAATAATTTGTTAATACCAATAAATTAGTAAGTATCGGTGTTCTAAATTCAAAGATATTTGAATTTTTGTATTTTTAATACTAGGATGTATACGGTTTGATACCTTTGCTTCTCCTTCAACCTGCAAAGGTTATGCGCGGGAAAAACTTACACCTAATATTAACTAACTTATTCATTTGTTATAGTTGTGAAAAAGAAGATTTAAAGAGAATCCTTTAGATGCTACGCCGCCAGATTATGTGATGGAGGTAAAAATAGTTGCGATAGCCTGCTGCCATCAAATCAAAACTAAATTGTAGGGAAACTTTGGAAAATTTTCTTCAGTACAAAATGAACAAAAATGCGTCATAATTTTCCAATTGAAGATAGAATGTTGGTGGATTTTTCATCGTATTTTTCCTAAGTGTATTGAGAAACGTCGTTTGATACACGTGGAGATTTGTCACTGCAGCACTCGGCTCTATAAAACTAACACCCTCGCCTGTACGGCTCAGGTGAATTTCGCCTCGGCTGCAATGACAAACTTTCCCCACTTGTATCAAAATGTACTATATCCATATTTAAGAGTTAGATGTATAGTGAAAATTGCTCATATATTAGTGCTATTCATTTTATGATTTCATTCATTATTTTATCGTTCTTAATCTATTTGATTACCTATTATGTAAAAGTTATCCTGTATATTTTTATTTTTTCTGTATAACTCTTTAAGGATTATCTAAAGACTTCCTCGTCACTAGATAATCATGTCAAAAGCCAAATCAGAAACTGTTATGTTCACAAAAAAAAAAAAAATATCTATATCCATCACAACTGCAAGTTCATCATCAGATATGCGTTTACTTGTGACATCATCAATTTCGTTACTGTGGAACCCTCGTATTGAATTCTCTGACCGTGCAGCTGATGATGAATCATTGATACTACAACTTACTTTAATATTGCACTCTTCTCAATGTACGGAAGTGTTCTTTTGTTGTGTTGAATGAAATAGCTCAATTTTATGAACCCACTACTTTTCTACTTTCAAAGCATTAATAAATCAGTTGATCTTTGATTTTGGAGTAAATATCAGTAATAAAGGATGCATGAAAGGAGATAGAAGCGGTAGTTGAATGTTTTAACACTTTTGCAGATTTCGGGTAGATACTTTCAAAAGGCGCCCAAGTTAGGGGGATAAATCCAGAGAGTGTGGAATTTTTGTCTCTTTAAAACCACGCCCTTGATGACCTTCAGCACATCAAAGTGGCCTGTAAAATTATGCTCTGTGCAACGCCTGCAAGGATGAATCCCTGAAGAGACTATAAATGGGTCTGTTTTAAGGTTCGCTGTGTATGGTGGCTTGTGACCACTGTGCCACTGTACTATGTGTGACTTCTTCTATGAAAAACGGTGGCAGACGAACAAAGTCCCGCCTGCATTATATAATGCTGGTTTTTTTTTTTTTTGGGTATGTAAAATCATCCTATGACAAATCTCGCCCTTGGGTGGGGCGGGAAATAGTGTCAGACTTTTACTGACTAAAAACCTACCTTTCCATTCCTTGCCTTTATCCCGGGGCCCGTGGTGACAGTCTCACATAACCTTTGGCCCCAGTAGGCTTCGGCCCTGCTGGACCCCTACAGTTTGCTGACAACTCCTTGAGGCGCGCGGGAACGGTGCGCGCCGTAGACGACCTGAGCTCGGACCGGTCTGTTACCGGACGGACGGACAGCGAGCTACCCATTGCCCACCGTCCGCGAGCCCGCGCCTACGGTGGCCGGAAATCGGGATCGGAAACCCGGCGGCGGCGGCGGCGTGTGCGCCTTTGCCTAATGCGGTCGGTCTCCTCCTTTGCTAGCATTACTGCTTCGCAAAAGGAGGCGACCGCCTGCCACTCCTCCTCGCTCCGGAACATGGCTTGAACCAAGCCCCGGCGCGAGAGATCGCCGCCGATCGCCCCCACGAGGACACGGCGATGCTCTTCCCAAGCGGGGCACACCTCGACTGTGTGCTCCACCGCGTCCACCGGGCGGTCCGCACAGTGGCGACATCCGGGCGTCGTCTCCGCACGAATCTTGTACAGGTACGGACCGAACTTGACATAATGCTGGTGGGGATGCTTCGATGCATTTTCCCGACGGATTCTTCTTCGAATCAGATCGGTTCTCTCACAATCCCGTTTGGTAGCCCCCTTCTAACCTTTTTGGTCTCACAGAAGGAGGCCACTTCTTTCCAGTTTCCTATCTAAGCTATCATCTCAGAGTCTCCGGCCCCAGCTCGTGGAGGGTGTGGTGAGCGCTCTGTTCCCTACGCGAGGGGAGCATACTCCCCCGCCTATGGCTCCGCCACCAGCAGCGGTGTCCGATGCGGACCACGACGGCAACGACGGCAACAATGCTCCAGAGGTGACCGAGGTGGAGATGAGAGTGGCGGTGCGAAGGCTGAGTGCCAAGAACACCGCCCCAGGACCCGATGGCTTGCCTGGAAAAGCCTGGGTCCTGGCCATGGAGGAACTCGGGTCTCGATTGAGAGGGCTCTTCAGCGCATGCATGGAGAGGGGCCAGTTCCCGCTTCGCTGGAAGACGGGGAAACTGGTCCTTATCGCGAAGCCGGGGCGCCCCGCGGACTCTCCGTCCGCGTATCGGCCCATTGTGCTGCTCGACGAGGTGGGCAAGCTCTTTGAAAGAGTAATTGCAGACCGCCTCGTCGTGCATCTGGCACGGAAGGGGCCGGATCTTGCGGACGGCCAGTTCGGATTTCGCAGGAGGCGCTCCACTGTGGACGCCATCATGCGCGTGCGAGCCCTCACGACGGGGGATGCGGTGTCCCGGGGCAGGTGTGTCTTGGCGGTGTCTCTGGACATCGCCAACGCCTTCAACTCCCTGCCCTGGAGTTGCATTGGTAGGGCACTCCGGTACCACCGGGTGCCCGACTACCTCTGTCGGGTGATCGAGGCCTACCTGTCGGACAGGTTCATCATCTACCCCGGTCATCAGGGGGAGTTGAAACGGCGAGAGATGTCGTGCGGTGTTCCGCAGGGATCGGTACTAGGACCGCCCTTGTGGAACATCGGGTACGACTACGTGCTGCGCGCCGACCTCCCCGACGGGGTCAGCGTGGTCTGTTACGCAGACGACACGCTGGTCCTGGCGCGGGGACGGTCGTACCAGGCGGCGGTCGAACTAGCGACGCGCGGGGTTGCGACAGTCGTGGAGAGGATACAGCAGTTGGGACTCGAGGTGGCATTGCACAAGTCCGAGGCCATGTGTTTTCACGGCCCTCGGAGCGCGCCACCTCCGGGCTCCCAATTAACGGTAGGAGGAGTTCACATCGGCGTCGGGTCGACGATGAAGTACCTGGGACTCGTCCTCGACAGCCGGTGGAACTTCAAGGAGCACTTCCGACGTCTGGCTCCCAGGTTGAATGCGACTGGGGCTGCGCTCAAGTGGCTCCTGCCGAACCTAGGGGGTCCAGACGCCTCCTGCCGGAGGCTCTACGCAGGCATCGTTCGGTCCATGGCCCTTTACGGTGCGCCGGTGTGGGCGCCATCGCTACGGAAGCGAGTGGCGGCCCGGCTAACCGCCTGCCAGAGGGTCATGGCCATCCGGATGATCCGCGGATACCGTACGGTGTCCTGTGAAGCGGCGAGCCTCCTTGCTGGCCTACCACCGTGGGATTTGGAGGCAACAGTCCTTGCACACATGCATGATTTACGCGTGGAGATGCAACGTCGGGGCGAAACTCCGCTGCCGCGACAAGTCGCGGCATGGCGGACAGAGCTCCGGCGGGATCTCATGGTGAAATGGCGAGAGCGACTGTCGCAACCTCGTGCTGGGCACGCCACGATCGAGGCGGTAAGGCCCCTCTTTGAGGCGTGGCTGGAAAGGCCCCACGGCGTCGTCACCTTCCGGTTGGCGCAGGTGCTGATCGAACACGGCAAGTTCGGTCCGTACCTGTACAAGATTCGTGCGGAGACGACGCCCGGGTGTCGCCACTGTGCGGACCGCCCGGTGGACACGGTGGAGCACACAGTCGAGGTGTGCCCCGCTTGGGAAGAGCACCGCCGTGTCCTCGTGGGGGCGATCGGCGGCGATCTCTCGCGCCGGATACTGGGGCTAAACTGGAGCATTATGGCATTAGAGGTAAAGCATTAAAACTTTTGACATCTTATTTAAAAAACCGTGGAATGTACGTAGACATAAAAGATAACAATGACGTAAAGTGTGTGAATGAAGTGATATATAAGTCAAAAATGATCAAAATTAGTCGCGGCGTACCTCAAGGCTCAATATTAGGACCAATATTATATATAATGTTTACAAATGACTTACTCAATTTTATAAATAATACCCAACCCGACGCAAAGCTCGTAATGTTTGCAGATGATACAAACGCCATAATCGGGTCGCCAAATCTGAACGAATTGGCAGAGAATGTTAATATGTGTTTAAAAAATCTTTCTATTTGGTTTACAGCAAATAATTTAATAATAAACCCAAATAAAACCCAAGTTATGTTATTTAAAACAACGTCACGTAACAAAGACAACATAAATGTCACGCTCAAAGGGGATAATATTGGTCTAGTAAATGAAGTTAAATTCTTAGGAGTTTACATAGATTCCTTACTAAATTGGAAAAAAGAGCTTACTATGATTGATTCCTCAATATCTTCAGCTTGCTATGCGTTGAGAAACCTCAGGGACGATATTGATTTAAAGCAGCTAAAAGCAATATATTATGCATTGGTAGAATCCAGGTTACGATACAGCATTATGTTTTTGGGGAGCAGTTACGGATATAATTGCCGAAGAGCATTCATACTCCAGAAACGTGCATTAAGAACGATTGTTAGAATCCCACAACAAGAGTCTTGTAAAGATTATTTTAAAAAGTTGGGCATATTAACGGTACCAAGTTTATATGTTTTAGTACTTCTCAGTCACTTTGTAAAATACATACACGAGAACGAATCACAAGAAGAACGTGAACGCAGGGAGATCACTAGAAGAAATGTTATAAAAAACAAAATTGCACCTAAATTCAATATTGCTAAACATTGCTCTAAATACCAAGCCGTAGAATTATTTAATAAGCTGCCTTCTGACTTGAGGTTATTGATTTACAAAGGTACTATATTCAAAGCTAAACTTAAAGCATTCTTGTTAAATAAATGTTTATATTCTTTATCTGAATTGGAGACAAGTGATGGTAAATAGTTTTTATGTTTCAGTCAATTTATTTAATTAGTAGTAGTAATTTATTTCTTTGTACATACTATTTAATTATGACATAAATATATCTAACGTCCATTTGACATAATAATATTAGTACAATTTATGCATGAAATTTAAAGACTATACCTATATAATTTATTTTTTTTATTTTTTTTGTTTGACATCATATTTGTAATGTTAATGATTTGTATTTTTTTTTTGTTATTATTATTGAATTATGATTATGATTATTGACTAGTATTTATTGAATTTTGATTAATATTATTGATTGATTTTAATTATTGATTTACTTAGTGTTAATTTACTGTTTTTATTTTATTTTTGAATGTAATAATCTAATTAATGGATGTAAGAAAAAGTTCAAACACAATGCAAATTGTTAAATGAATAAATAAATAAATAATAATAAATTATGCGAGAGTGTCACCACGGGCCCCGGGACAAAGGCGAGGAATGGAAAGGTAGGTTTTTAGTCAGTAAAAGTCTGACACTGTTTGCCGCCCCACCCAAGGGCGGGATTCGTCATTGGATGATTTTACCTACCACAAAAAAAAAAAAAAAATCTAAGCTATCATAACAGAATCATTTTTCTCCAGTAGTTACAGAAGATGTATTGTTGTGTAATCCTATCCAAAACAATAATTCTCGAACATCAAACGAACATAATGTATATTACCTTAAACAGTTGAGAGTTCATCGCCAAAAATACCTGTACTAGCTACATCGTCAATTTCCCCACTACAAAACCCTCGCACTGAATGCTTTGATTGTGCGCCTCCATAATTGATGAGAAGTGAATGGTGATGTTACCTCCTCTCGACATTATTACGACATTTCTACTTCAATTTTGCGCTCCACGCAATGTATGGAAGCGTTGGTCGAGACTGTCGGTGTGTTTATATTGTTTGGTTTAATTAGTTGGCTGTTAACGTGTTTTAGATCACAATAGGGAATATGCATGAACAAATTATTTGTTAACAAAAGTGAATTTAACTTTGCCATACATTACTGGCATATATATTTTTTTCTTTTCACCAAATGTTAAACTAGGCCAGTAGGCCATTTCTTAAAGGACTGAATGAGAAATCAATAGCAAAATAATTATGTCTATTAACCGTAACCAAACGAATTTAGAGAATATTTAGTAGATTGATTTAGATTTTTTGTATTAGGCGTTATTTTTGTTCCGGTGTTTATGGTATGTACGCATTAAATAATTTCAATTACTATCGCAACACTAACATGTATATTTTTTATTCGTTTATCACGTTTTTTTTTTAACTTGTTTTAGTGATGAAAAACTGCGAGTGTGAAAATATTTAAGTGTAATAACCAAATTAATCTATATTTTTATTGTTAGAAACATTAAAATATTACGTATCTTCGTTCGGTTACGGTTTAAGGACCTGGTTTTTTTGCTATTGATTTCTCGTATTGTCCTATTCAGGTTTAATTTCTGGTGAAAAGAACAAAGTAAACAATGCCAATAATTTGTTCTGGCTTTTAATAAATCTTTGTTTCTCGCCGTTTTCTATTGGAGCAATATAATTTGACGTCAAATTCCTTACCAAACTTCTCTTTCTTATAAGTAGCTTTGAAGTTTTATAACTTCGTTGTTGATAAAGATATTTAAAAAATTCTCGCATATTTATGACCTGTTGGTCTAGTGGTTAGTGGCCCTGACTGCTATGCCGGAGGTCGTGGGTTCGATTCCCACCCAGGACAAATATTTGTGTGATGAGCACGATCATTTGTCCTGTGTCTGGGTTTTATTTATCTATAATAATTATGTATGTATTTAGAAATATATAAGTATGTTTATCAGCTGTCTACACAAGCTCTGCTTAGCTTGGGAATAGACATTGTTTTGTGATAGTTGTGGAAATATTATATTATTATTATTATATTATTTAATAGGCTAATAATGAATTAATTTAACAAATAAAACTTGCATCCATATTCCTTGCATCTTGCATCCATATGTATTAATTTATAGTTTCTATATTGTTAATCTTGATTGATTAACAGCTTCAGTGAAAGAACAATTTTTGTTATACTATGACAAGTGTAGTTAGCCTTATAATGTTCTCACAGCTGTGACTTAGTTTTCCTTTCTAGGAGACGAAATGGGCCGAAATCCACTCCAAGGATTGTTGATGCTAACATATGCCAGTTTTCTCCCAACCGTTTTGAGAGTAATGGTGATAACATAAGTTAGGTACACAAAGTAAAGCGTTTGCCTGGACCCACGACCTTCAAATCGAGCCATTTTTACTGGTCTACTCTGCTCTGCACTGCCTGACAGTTTTAGTTGATATTCCACTGATGGGTAAACCATGGCCTGCAACAGAACTTGGGATATTTATCATCCAGTTGGCTTCAGTGCATACCTGTGTCCTTCAATTGCCCTTTGCGTTCAAGCCACGCCTCGCCAGGGTCACACTTACAAACGTTCTCACAACCTTAGCAAGCCTCGGCCTTACCGCGCCTCTTCGGTTATGCTGACATCTCTTTGCAAGCGTGAAACACGACGTTCTGTCAACTCGAGCTTGGAGCTCACCAAACTGCTGGATGGGTCAAAACCACTGGGAAATGCTAGTCTATGACATTTGCATGTGATCTGTTAACTTATTAAAACAAACAGCAGTTCCATTATATTATACATCTCTAATATAAACAGCTAAAACTAAACTCAACATCATCAAAATAAAATTCTAACCCCTATGCAAAACGAAACCAACGAAATAATTGCATTTTGCCAGCCTTATCCAACATGCATGAGACCGTTGCAATAACTGAAATTGGAGAAGCCATACAGAGGCATATGTCACACGCGCCGTATAATATTTTGTTTATTTAATATGCTTCATGTGATGGCTGACTGTTGCATAATACAGTTCGTGACACGCTTGGTAAAAAAGGAATTGAAATCAATTATAGAGTAGCGATTATTATCATCGCTAGAAACACGTACCAAAAGTGTTGATAGACTATATTGATCGCCACTGCTCTCAAAACGGTGAAGGAAAAAATCGTTAGGAAACCGGCATGTCCTAGAACCAAAAATTCGAAGATATGAATCCGCGATTCGCGTGGTGGATTTTGGCCCATTCCTTCTCTTAGAGAGGAAGCCTGAGTCCCAGCAGTGGGAACATTATAAAGCTGGTGCTATATATTTCAAACATAGACTTTTTATTTGATGTTTTAATTTTCCTGTTTCTATTTTTTTTTTTTTGGTAACCTTGTTGCAATTTTTTTATATACTCGATTGCGTTAACTCAAACAGTAATTTATTAAAAAATGAATAAGTGCTGCTAGTTAGTGACTATAACGGAAAAGCTATAGTATATCATCAGCCTTATAATGTTCCTATTGCTGGGACTCAGGCCTTTTCTGTAGGAGAGGATAGTGCGGAGGGGGGGGGTGTTGTGCCGTAATAGATACCGTTCACATAACCACTGGACCAGTATCTACCACCGAGCTTGAATATTCTACAGTAGCGTGATTAGCTGCGTACCTCACTTTGCGTGCTTAGTGGCGTTGCTGACCGAGTTTTTGCTGTTTCCAGGCATCGGCAGGTCGCCTAGGAGCTACAGTTGCGCGTACCGCCCAAGGGAAAGGATGGAATATACGGTGCAGGAGTGCCCCGCTTGGATGAAGCATCGCCGTGTCCTCGATGCGATCGGTGGCGGCGAAATCTCCCGCCTGGCCTTCATTCAGGCCATAGTCCGAAGCAAGAACGATTTTGAGTCGCCTTGGGTGTGGGTTTGCCGAGAGAGAAGGACCGAGCACGAGTTGTCAACAACGTGTAGTGTTCCACACGTGCCTTCTAAGGCAATGGGAAAAGGGAATAATGAAGTGAGTTCAGAGAGAAAAGGATGCTTTCTTCTAATGAAGCAACTGTAATTAGTTGGTTTGCATTCTCTAGGACCAGAATGCAAATGTAACTGTAATGAAGGTTCATAGGTAAAGAAAGAAAGAAAACATGTCTATTTTGCACATAAAGCGGCGACGAACAAACAACATGAGACTTCTCGACAAGACTTGTGTCAGATGTTTGGGCGCGGACACATGTCTAAAACGCGGCGCCGTCGCCATGAGACGGCATGGCGTTGTGCCGCGGTACAGTGCAAAAACAGAAGGATGCAAAGATGTCTGCCGAAATATTTTTGTTATTGATTATAAAGAACAAACGTAAAATAAATAAAAAATAATACGTCTTTTGCGGTCCGTATCAAGATGTACGGTGCAACACCGTACATACTGCAAGTCAGTATTTACGTCTCACATTCGTTTTACTTTATAATAAAATCATCAGTTTGCATCGAGCCATCAAGTCGGGCGTTCTCATTGCGGCCAACAAGGGCCACGTGTCACTCATTTCACACACATCAGTTCATTAGCTCATTTTACTTAGCTTTGGTACAATACCGTCTTTTATATTACTTTACCATCTTTTATTCTATTCCGTCTCCATCATCTAAAAGTAGTGTGTGATCTAGCAAGAGATCATACACAAGACAAAAAGAAACGATAGTTCCTGTATTGCACTCGCAGTGCCGCGCTATAGACATGTGTCCACGCTCTTTTAGTTTCTTACTATCTAAAACGACTGTCAAAAAATTACAAATGACGTCTAGGACCCAGTAACTCTGTGAAAAAATACCCCTTAATAAGATTAGCAGTTACTTTTACTGTTTACGAATTGCTATATATTTTTGGTTTTCCTCTTCAATAATATATGTATGAATTAAACTCTCAGATTTTATTGCATAATAATTTCAACAAAAGAAAATAACGAATTGGAATTTTGCTTGGTTCGCGGTTTCATTAATTACATTAGCAAATAAGATGGTGTTTAAATTAAATAATTAAGTATAATTTATGCAGTATTGCATTCATTTAAATGTAACATTATTAAATTACTCTTGTTTTACAAATACACGTGATTAAATAAATAATTTTACCGTGCGTTTACTGATTTTGATTGAATGGAGCTCACTGAAATGTTTTGGGTAGTTTTATTATCATAATTGCAGTACCATTGGGAGATCAAGCTTTTTCATATGCTTTCTTTTTAGTGTTCCGTACCTCAAAAGAAAAAATTGGAACCATTATAGGATCACTGAGTTGTCTTCTCGGGAATTTTATGAAAGTATGGAGGTAAAAACTTGAAATTAAAACCATATACCTCAGGTTTGCTGCCCGTTGAAGCTATGAATAAAAACAAACTTATAAGTTAACGAAAAAAAGATTTGGCCGTTTATGTCGCAAAAAAAAAACCGTGTATTTCGACATTTTCAAGGGAATCACAATTCATAGAAAACTTGCTGCAATAAGTAAGATCTTATAGCGCAGATATTTTATATAAAAAAAAATTGTGATCTTTTTAGACCACAAAAAAAACTTTACGTAAACCTTGATAGATTTACGTAAAGAATGTGATCATTATTACATTTTACGAAAGTTGTATAAAAATAATGCAAAGGTACAATAGCGTTATTTTCTTCTGATGCCTAATGATTGCAGTGCTGTCTTTACTTTGACCTATATATAAAACATATAAGTATATAAAAGGACAAAGTGACTGACTGACCTATCACCGCACAGCCAAAACTATTGGGAATAGAACGTGAAATTTGGCACAAGGCTTCCTTTTATAACGTAGGCGAGCACAAAGAAGGGGTTTTAGGAAATTCAACTTTCAAGGATATGAAAACGGGAAATTTCATATGTGAGAAAAATCTTATTCCGAAGTCCAATATACCTGAAACTTAGCATGAATAATAATAAAATTAATAATTAGAGCGGTTTTTTTTTTGTTTTCAAATCTACCTCTAATACTCGTAGAACAATTTAAGGGGCTTAAAATGTAGCTCGCTGTCCGACCGTCCAATAACCGTCCGGACGATCCCACGTCGTACTGTTACCTGCGCGCGTCAAGGAGTTGTCAGCAAATTGTATGGGCCCAGCAGGGTCGAAACCTACTGGTGCCAAGGGTCTGTTTCTGAAAGGAAGTCTCGGTCCTGGTATGAAATGCAACGAAGGAACGGGGTAAGTTTTTTAGTCAGTAAAATTCTCACAGACACAGACACTATCTCGCGCTCCGCCCAAAGGCGGGAGATGTTATTGGATGATTTTTCCCACTAGAAAAAAAGGGGGCTTAAAGTTTGTTAATAGGATTTTTATTTTTTGGCTTGATAAACTTCAAACTTGGCACCTAAAACTCACTAAGTTTTTTAAAACCGCACTCAGTGAGATAGATATATATTTATATTCTTTATTATACACCATTAATAAGATGACAATCGGAACCTTAAATTAATAGGGTGTCAAAATGGGCGGTCTTATCGGGGAGGTTAAAGTTTTATGAAAATATTCTAGCGAGCTTATTTATATTCTAAATTTCTAGAAATAAAAAAAGCATTCAAACACCCTGTTATGTAAAACCAAGCCAAGAATTTATTTCATGCCAGTCACCACGATTCAAGCCATAAAAATATCTCCGTAGGCACGTATCGTTTCCTAGAATAGTAAAATAGTGGAAAAGATCATAAATGTAACTTTATTATACATTTTTACGGCCTCATCTTTTCTGAATATGCCGCCGTCATATTTATGTAGCAGTCTATCATAAGTTCTGTGTTATTCTTGAGATTTTATTCTTCGGTTTGGTTTTGTGGGATTTAGATATTTTAGGTATTATTTTCTGAGATGAAATGAACATCTATCGCACTTTGCAAGAATTATTTGAATTTCCAAAACCATCATAACACATACAAATTGTCACATTCGGTCATATCCTTTTTCGAAAACAACATGACGGTCGCGTTATGGCGTCCAATGGGGCATTAACCACAACCACAGAGTATTTTTTCTATTTTTTCTATTATTTTTAAATGTTTGTGGCTTGGCTATATGGCCTTTGTGCCATTTCTATTAGTGTTTCAGCAAATTGCCACAGACTATAATATATAATCAAGCTGCACCTTAGATTTTGTAAAAAATCTAGGAGATTCGTAATGTCATGGGCGCGCCGTGGTGTTATCACTACATAAATACACAGTCTCCTTATTTTTATTTTATTTACCTAAAATTCATTTATGATCTTTTTATTTTATTTTTAACTTTTTGCACATTGCAACTGGCCAATGCTGAAAACCAGCGCTGTGTACTCATCGCATTGTGTACCTATATAATATCAGGTATGATATCAAGGTATGTAGCCATGCTCCAAGATGCCAGATAGTAAACGTTTAATTATTATTATTATATATTTGTGTTCTATCTGTGTTATATATCCGTGTTTCCAAAATATTTAAAGAAAGATGTGTAATAACGTCATAAGATCACGTTAGATTGGTTGTATGAAAATGTATCCCGGGTTGGGCGCCCTTAAGCTATAGAGAGATCGCAGATGGAGCCGAAAAGATCGTATTGAGCTGAAGTGTTGGAAGACCTCCCATTTTCCACATTGGACCGATGAACTGGGAGGACCGTGGTAGTTCACTAGATGACAGGCAGCAAATAAAAAAAATACATTTAATTCAGACTAAAATAATGTCCGTAATATAATATAGTATCAATACAATAATCAATATCTCCAATACTTGGAGGTGGTATATGTCAGCAGTGAACGTTTCTCAACTGAACTGATGATGATGGTGATGATCATGACAAATTGAAATAAAGAATGCTACGGATTATTAAAGTAATATCGTTGTCTGTTGTTGTTATTGTCGTTGTTAAGTATTGGAAAATAAAACACAATTTTAATGTTTCTATCTTTATTTGTCAAAGTTTTCCTTACCATTAGTTACATAATCATTTTATTTATCAGTTTTCTACAATTTGTAAATTGTCTTTGGAAAGTAATCCAACTTTTATCCAACATTTGTCTACTGCACATTTTTGCATAATTAGAATAAATAAAAATAACAAATGTTGTTTTTTTCAATAAATAATAATTATTTTACTATTTACAAATAATTATTTACAATTTATATTACACTTTATAATTTTTATCTTATTTTAATTAAACATTCGACTAGACAAAAACAACTACAAAATAACAATATAAGGATAATTCCGTGCTATTTTATTTTCGTTTGTGTACTTAAAAAATTGTTTTAATTCAATTATTTACAATAACTTTCCTAACAATTAAATATAACGTTAATATCTGGAAACCATATTTGTGTTATAATCTAACAATATAGTTTTCAAAACAAAGAAAAAAATTTATTATTTCCTATTAAATTTACAAGTCTTTTAGGATTTAAATAAGAAATTTAAAATAAAATTACATTTAAAAAAATTATTAAATCATTGTTACAAACTTTTATTTATATTTTACTATTATTTTTTTCCTTTTGCGGAGTTTTGCGAAATAGAAATTAAATTGCTAAATAATACTTAAAACTTAAATGAAATTGCTAAAACGATTTCGCCAGGGAAATAGAAGGAAAAATATAATTGCTAGCTTAAACTTTAAGTCATTGGCAACAAAAACTAGTTCGCTGATGTTTTTTAATATGTTTTCTTTGCAGAAAAAAAGTTCGACAAAAATCTATTTAGAACAATAGAATAATTTCTGAATAACTTAGAAGAAGGACCATGTACACATTTGCTAGTATTTTGTGTCAGTAATTTTATCACCGTATTCCTAAGATGGCTTTAAAATTTTTGTTTATAACAAGCATGAAACATCACCTCTGCTTTCACTTAAACATTCTATGAAATTAACGGGAACATGGAAAATCATCAAATAATTTCTCCCGGTATGGGTGGAGCAAGAGGGATTGTCAGAATCTTACTGACAACACCTATCCAAGAAAGAATCACTTTGAAATAATCGCGCAGCCCTGGTCGTGGTAGAATCCTTTTATGATTTCTAAAATCCCCTTCGCTGACGTTGTCATTTTACAGTTAACAAAAACGGTTGAACTCTATATTCTATAGGCAGATAAAGTGCTTTTATTTTTTCAATATACTATGTAGGTATATATGTAAACTAATCGAATGTTTGAAGACAAGGTTGATGGTGGCATTCCATAGCCCCCCTTTTTTAGCACGGGAACCCGTCTAATAACTCCTCAAACTCTGGTTGCAGCGTGAGGGATTGACAGATTTTTACTGACTAAATCCCAGGTGTCTTTCAGTTGCCCTTCACATTCTAGCGAGGCGGTGATTTTTTCTAATAATCCCTCAACTAGGTTAGTAGCTAAGATCGCGAATATATCGCGAGTTTATAGACGCTTTTCACAAAAGGAATTTAAAAAAAAACAGGTATAAAATAATTTACAGTAATAACAGTTGAAAATTCTGTACTTTATATTACAATCGCTATTTCTTATAAATTATACCACACTTTTCTCAATATTCCTATCTAACATTATTAAGTTTTATTATTTACATTATGCCGAAATTAGAAGGCCATTTTCTTGAATAAAATATTATAGAAGGTAAAGCTGGATCAAAGTGATCGTAGAATTTTCGAGATGGTGCAAACTACTTGTAATTTGTGTTCCAGTACAAAATGTGTTTTTTTTTGTAACAAACTTTTAATTAAAAATTAACTTGTTTTTTCTTAAAATAATTTTAGATAGGAGTCACAAAAATGTAATTTAAAATTTTACTATTTTAAGTTTAAAACTAGTTGTCACTTAAAAAAAAAAAAATACAGTAAATTTTAGTAACAAAGAAAAAAAATATTAAAAATAAAGTAAATGTAAGATAAAAACAAGTTATACAAAAGTGTAAATTCTTCCAATTAAAAGTGTAATCTTCCAATAAAAAAGTGTTATTTCTTCACACTTCAGGTAAAGTCTCTTATAAAGAAACTATACTTACATCACGATAATTTCGGCAATAAAGTGAAATTAATAATTTATATTTATTACTATATTCGTATCTTAGACTAAATCTCATTAACATGAAGGCTATTCTATACACAGTTCAATGAAAAACGTATTTTTATAAATTTATTGTTACGAACGTGAATTCTTGTGAGTGGCTTTACAATACACTATGAAAATTTTGAATTTCAAAGAAAAAAAATATAATGTATAATTTTCGAGGTTGTGAAGGTCAGACAGGCATTGGTATGGACAAGGTCGTTTCATGTAAAGTAGTGGTATTCAACTGCATCTGGGTAGGCTGGATGCCGACCCCAACATAGTTGGGAAAAAGCTAAGTAAATTGACTGGCATCTAAAAGCCAATGCAAATTATTGGCATGATTTCCTTTTTTCTTTTCGCCAGACGTGAAACTTTGGTTATGTGTTAGAGAATAATACGAGAAATCAATAGCAAAAAAATCAGGTCCTTAAACCGTAACCGACCAAAGATGCATATAGAAACATTGCTAGTGTAATACGTAATATTTTGAGGTTTCTATTAACAAAATAGATTAAGTTGGTTATATTACTGTTAAATTTTTTCACACACGCAGTTTTTCATCACTAAAACTAGTAAAAAAAATGTGATAAACGAATTGAAAAGATACGCGTTAGGCTTGCCATAGTGATTGACCCTATTTAATGCGTACATACCATAAATACCGAAACCAAAATCAAAATTAATAAGGGCTTATAAAAAAAAAAACATAGCAATCTACTAAATAGTCTCTAACTTCGTTTGGTTACGGTTGGTAGACATAAATCTTTTTGATTTTGATTTTTCATAGAGTTCTTTAATAAATGACCTAGGTTTTAATTTTGGCGAAAAGAAAAAAATATTATGCCAGCAATGTATGGCAAAAGTTTCATACCCCTTTCGAACTTTAAGTGCCCGTTTACGGACACGCGTCGCGGTGCGCGGCGCGTCGGGCGGTCCGTCGTACATTGAAATAGGTGTGTGTTTGCGCGAGCGATGTCGCGACCCGGTGCTGCAATGTACGACGAAACGCCCAACGCGCCGCCCGACGCGCCGCGTCTACGTAAACACGGACTAAGAGTTCAGAAATCATATTCTGAACTCTTACAGTACAAAATTCAAATTTTAATGAGAGTGTAGATATCCTTATTTTTTTTGTAACATACTGGTTTTTTTTTTATTTATATAAACTAGTGCTTGACTGCAATCCCACCTGATTATAAGCAGTGATGCAATCGCTGATGGTGAGGCGCACTAGTTTATTAAGAGCCTTTTCACTCTAATCATATTTTTATTTACTTATGAAGACCAATCAATAGTAAAAGCTAAGTAAAACCTATTTTATAATACTAAAACCAAACCGTAATACCTTGAAACCACTGAACATGCTCTTTGAACTAAAAATTACATTGACAAAATCGAAATTATAAATAGTTTCGAATCAAGGAGCAAGCAAAGGGTATCTTGTTACTTGAATATTTGATCACCGATTAAAGCTCGTCTGTTAAAATCCTTCCATTTAAAACCCATTGAACCGGTTTTGACGCATTTAAAACCCATCGGACCGTTTTTGACACTTTTAAGTACCTACGAGATAAGGAAAAATTTAATCATTTGTTCAGAGGGCATTGAAGCATTTCAATAACTTTTATATTTCTAAATATAAGGCCTCAGTCTCAAAAATCTTTATGCACTAGTGTACAAAGGCGGACTTATTTAGTTACAAAGATTTGTAAGATTTTGCAACATCACTAGAAATCGGTCAGTAAAATTAATTCCTTGATATGAAACTTAACACAAGAGACATTAAATAAGAAATAATTATAAATACACATTATTTACCTGAACAAATAATATTGATAAGATAATTCTAAAAAAATTCGTCAAAGTTTCCAAAACATATACACCGTTAAACTTTGATCCCGTGGAGGGTCGATCTGATACATGAAACACTATTGATTTGTAGAGATAAAATTATTATGTTTTTTTTTTCTAAAATTCGAATTAATATACGCATTTATGAAATTAATTTCTTTAAGTAAACATCAGCTGAATAGAAACGAAAGACCGTCCCTTCGGTGAGTTTTTAGTCAGTAAAAGTCTGACACTATCTGCCACTCCGCCCAAATGCGGGAAATGTCATTAGATGATTTTAACCACCACAAAAAAAAAATGTACTGTAAACCAGTCAATGATCTTTTAGGCATTATTATATCTTTACAAATCGATAGTGTTTCATGTACCGAATCGACCCTCCACGGGATTAAAACGATCAAAATTTAACGGTAAAAAATAAATATATTTCGTTGTTGGTCAACTACACACAAAAATTCACGTCCGTAACAACATCTTACGAAAATCTACTTATAAAGACTCGTTTATACAAATAACAACATCGTAACATGACGTTGTTTCATAGTACCTTGTGTAATTTTCATCTGAATCCATCTACAGTGCTTGTGTACAAAGTAGCAAGCGTGCAGTACAATGAAATGAGTAAATTAACCGACAATGCACAGGGAGATGCTGTGTTTGCATTGCCGTGCTGCATCGCCGCTGGATGCTCGCCTGTTGAGAAAGAAGATTTTGTTTAGTAATGCTTTTTGTTATTGGACTTATCGTCGCTGTAGAATGATAACCTCGTATGTCCAGAAATCCAAACTGCAGAGGAACAAAAAAAGCGGTTAATTTTGTCAATGTTTAAACTATTTTTATGTGCTTTTGCCTCATGTTTTGAATGATAAAAAGAACCTATTTATGTTATTAACCAATGCCGTACTTAACTAAATTATGCCAGAGAAATGACATAAGAAGTTTTCTATCCCTAAATAAAAATAAAATTTTCGACATACGAGGTATTCATTCTACAGCGACGTTATCATGATTGTGACGTACTAATAAAGGGCAAGTGACGTATACACATCTGCTTGACAGGTAAATTATTAAGCGTAATTTAGACGGTACGAGTTTCTCGAACGTTTTGTTCGAGAAAATCGTACGCAATAATCGTAAGCAATAATCGCCATGACATTATCGTATCAAAGTGTTTAGACACAGGTAAGAAATAAATTCGAGTCGAGAAACTCGAACCGTCTAGGTATGAATGTTTAGACGGAGATGCTTTTTTGTTCTTACGATTATCGTACGTTCGAGACGAGAAACTCGCACCACCTGGGTATGTGTTTAGACGATGACATTTTTTCTATGCTCTTACGATTCTCGTATGTTCGAGGCGAGAAACTCGTACCGTCTAAATTGTGCTTTATTCGTTTGACTGTCAGTGAAGGCGGATGAGTGTGCAGCTTGGTGAAAACATTGTGTGGGACCTTTATTTATAAACCTAGGAACAACCATGGATACCACAATGATGAAATATAATTATGTTTGCCCCTTGACCACCCGCATTTAATCGATCCAACGAATGTTCTCGCGTTCTATTCGCAAGGGACGTATGTTTGCGACTAGACACTCCATCTTATTTAGTTCTTCAATTCCCATAGGTGATAGAAGAACTGACAAGATGGAGTATTTGGTCGTGGATGTGTAACTCATGTAGAATAAACGCGAGAGTTTTTAATAATAATAATATTCCACAACAATCACTCAACACCGTCTAGTCCCAAGCTAAGCAGAGCTTGTGTTATGGGTACTAGACAGCTCATAAACATACTTATATATTTCTATATATATACATGTTATATACACAGAACAAATGTCCGTGCTCATCACACAAACGTTCGTCCTGGGTGGGAATCGAACCCACAACCTCCGGCATAGAAGTCAAGGCCACTAACCACTAGACCAACAGGCCTGTCAACAGGTTTGCCGGATATATGTGACGTAGATAGTTAAAAGGTTAAAGATACAAGGTTCACTTTTCCTTCACTTCATTCATTCACTTTTTTCAACCGATACATCTGCATTGCTGCAGATGTATCGGTTGTTTCTCTCTTAATCTTATTTCTTTCAAAGAACATATATTTTAATTCGAACTGGGAAGAGAAAACTTAAATGAGGAAGCTTTATAAAACCATCGTGAAAATAATAGAAATCCAACTAAATGATCGTTCTTAGAAATGTTATTGGTTATAATAATATCCTTGTAATAGAAGACAATTATATTTATCAAGATGATCAACATTATTTTAGCAAAAAGACGGTTGTTGGCTATATAGAAACCATCTTCAAATGTTTCAACATCAACCGGTCCTTTACCCATTCAGAAAATTCTAGCCACCTTATCCATGTCATCGGTCTGCCTTGTCAAACTTGGTAAAACACTGTGAACCAGACTGTAACTCAGAAAATTTTCTAACAAACAGCGACGATTTCATTTGTCAAACGTCTTCAATTTGAAACATCAGATTCCAGTATATCGCCTTGTAAACTATTATTGAAATTCAAAACATTCAGTTTACTCCTATTTCATAAGAGATGGCAATAGCTTTAAGTTTACTTAAGTCTTCACAACACAATCAAGCCAGCTTCCGTATGACCCTGCTACTGGTATGTAGGTCACCCCATATCTTAACAAGGGTGATGTAAGTGGCAACGTAGAGATTATATCTGATGGAGGGTTTCGAAAATTCATTTGGAGTGTGTACTTAGGTAGACCATAAAGCATAAGAAGGCTTAAATTGGTTGTTGCAAATTAGGAGGCTTGTAAAATATGGACGACGGACCAAACTCTACCAATGTCTAATGGTTTTGTAATTCAATAAAATAAAAAAGCTGTAAAAATTGTTTTGATTTAATCTATGTCCGGCTTTTTGCTAAAATTGTAGAAACTTTCATAGGAATAGATATATTCAGTGGCCTAGTTATTTTAAGCGTTCTATATTTTCGTATTTTGTCCAGTACTTTTTGATTGTTCTATGCTCTTTTGGTTTTATTTCTTGTATACAACGTTAAATTTTGGTTGTTTTAATCCCGTGGAGGATCGATTTGGTACATGAAACAATATCGATTTATAAAGATAAAATTTAAAAATAAAGTACTTTTTTCTAAACATGTACGAAATTAATTTCTTTAAGTAAACGAGTCAATGACCTTGTAGATAGTTGTTGGTCGTTGTGTACTAACTACTTACATTATCATTGAAGTCACCCAGCTGACGTTTACTTAAAGAAATTTAATTTCGTACATGCGTAAATTAATTCGAGTTTAAAAAAAAAAGTACCTACTTCATTTTTATTTTTTTTACAAATCGATAGTGTTTCATGTAACGAATCGAATCTCCGCGGGATTAAAATGACCAAAATTTAACGGTGTATATAAATATAAAATAGTAGCTGCTATGATAAATACGCTTAGGCCTATGGTTTATTTTTCAAGTATTCGAAAAAAATTCATCTAGTTTCAATAAAAAGCCACATGCATAGATGAAAGATGGTCACAAATATCAATATCATTCATACGTTCCTTATAACCATCCTACATATGGAATATTAGTTCATGTTTTTTTTTTTGTTAGCCTTTATTATTCTGTCCTACTCCTGCAACTTTGTGCTGCTTTGGCCCACAATTTGTCAGGCATGCGACAAACGTGTCCTGCCCAGTCCCACTTCAATTGCAGTTCATGTAAGGGATATAAAAATAAAGGTAATAATAATGAGCTATTTAATAAGAAATGTCTCACCATTTATAACGTGCACGTTAACGGAAGCTGCTTCGGCCATGGTCGGCACACAGCTGTAGTTCCCGCTGTCTCCTGGAAGGAGCTTCTCCACCGTCAACCGAGACGTCAGCTGTTCCGTCCACTCCGTCTTTAGTCTCACACGAGGCTCTTCTTGTAACTCGTTCTCTTCTAGTTCCTTATACTCTATTATGTTTGATCCTGGGGAAATAGCTTTCGGTTACGTTTTGTCTTTTGAGATAGCTTTGACAAGAGTTATTTGTTAAGACTTAATAATTTGGAATTTGAAATAGAATCTAATCAAATAATCAATATTTTTTTATTAAATATGTTTCCTTAAGGTAATTTAAAATTACTTTCTCCTGGCTTACGCTAATGTTATTTTTTCTTGCTTTAAGTGATTAGATTCGAAGATGTTTATCGAAGTTATTCAATCAAAATATTATACTTTCGACTTTTTAGTTGTTAACAAATAAGTTTATTAGTCAGAATAAAAACAAAAAAAAAAAAAATGTTAATAAAACTGAATTGCACAGCAGCATTGAACAGCATGGTTTCTTTTTTTCATTCGCTTGTAACTTAGTTGAAAACCAAGAGCTAAAATAAATTCGTTAATCTGAGGTTATTATTTGCAGACTTAAACATCGTTTACAAATATGAAAAATTACTTCAGTTACTTCAGCTTAAACTAACGATTAGTGTGCAATCGGCTTTATTGTCTGTGATCTAATTAAATGAACATACCCTTATACCAAAATATCGTGCCCAGGTCGTGAGGACCCTGGCTCAGTATGCACGTCAGTGACAGCGAGCTGCCAGTCTTCACGTATAGGTCAACTGGACCCAGGATGTGCGCCTTCGCTTCTGTCAACAAAAATAATTGCATAGAATTATTATTATGATGATAAAAAAACTGGTCAAGTGCGAGTTGGACTCGCGCACTGAAGGTTCCGTACAAAATTAACAATGAAAACAGTTCAATTCACGAATTGAGTTACGATGAATTTTCTAAATACATTTTTTTTTTTGTTAAATAATTACAAATTTACAGTTTTCATATTTTTTGTTGTTTTTGTGCTAAGAGACCTAGCTTCATGCCATATTTCAGGGTTCTAAGTTAGCGGCAAGTACCATATGAATTTTGGTTTTCCTTGAGTGTCGAAATATAATTTTTTTTTTGCGATATAAATGACCGTATCTTTTTTTTAACGCTTCTTAGGACCGCAGACTGCAATATATGGTATTAATTTCAACTCGATAGCTCCACGCTTTCCCATGATAAAACGTAAAAGTAATCCTATAAGGGCTCCGTTTTTTCCTTTTGAGTTACGGAACCCTAAAAAAACACATAACATCACATATTTTGCTTCTGAAGAGTCACCGCGACGATTGAATGTAAAAACAACTGAAGAAAACGAATGGGTTTTAGTCAGTAAAAGTCTGACTCGCCCTTTCACTTTATCTAGAGTGAAGAAATGTTATAGGATGATTTTCCCCTAACAAAACGGATTCTGAGAAAATCCAATATAAACTTTACCAGCTATGATAAAACAAATTATGTAATTTTCATAACAAAAGCATTTTATCATCTACAAACTTATTTTTAGTATATTATATGCGAAACCAGAAACACGGGTATAGTATTTTTTATTTTAAGAATCTATGTACAATATTTCATAATTATAACATGAAAAATGACAAAGTTATAAGCTTGTTATGTTACCTGATTGTCCACACAAACACATGGTCACCGGTTCATCCGGGCGACTGAGGGTTAGTTTTGCTACCGCAGCCGTTTGTAACCAGGCACTTAATGCCCGCTATGTTGTACTTAGTATCGGTGGTGTTTAACTTGTGACCTTTTTTAATTTTTTTTGAAAAAAAAAAATATAGCATGGTGTAAAAAATATTGGAATCGATTTAGTTACTGATTCTGAACAAACTATACTCAGGTTTCGCATAATTATACTAAAAATAATGTTGTACCTATAAACGAAATTTTGACAACATATAAATCACCTAAATCCTGAAAGAACTATTGGTACGTAAGTATGTCCGCAGTCTGTACAAATATTTGATGTGTCCGTGAGGCTACATAGTCTTTTGCTAGGAGCCAATCACTTATTTTCTACTCCAACGAAGCAGTCATAAAACCCAGCTAAAGATACAGATACAACAAGAAAACATTGAACCGAAAAAGGTTCGAAACTCAAACATTTTTGAATATCACACAGTTACTTGAAAAATAATAAAAAATATACTTTCTTAGTAGAAGAAGTGTTTTATTTAAGTGAGAAATCATTCAATGACTTCTCGCGCTCTAGGTCGGATCGGTATTAGTGTCAGACTTTTACTGACTAAAATCCATTCTTACGTTCTTTCTTTGTCTTGCGTCCTAGGACCAGGCTTCGACCCGTTAGAGAGTTATGATGGACCAGTGGTTAAAGTAGCCGTCTCTTATGCATGAGATTACTTATGCGAAAGGGGGCATGCAATGAGGTGAATTTTTCAATTCATATGTACGTTTATAAGTAAATCTAGATCATTACTGACACCCTTTGCCTTGGAAAGCACTTAAAGCCGTTGGCACAAAAAAGAGATAGTACAGAAGACAATCTACATACGTCTCGCGCTCGAGCAACTCACACATAGACACCGCTCACGGACACGATAATATCTTGTACGTGACTAAACCGTGCTAAACCAGTGCTAGATCACGGAGTACTTTTTCTAGCGACCGCCGACCGTAGGTATAAAAAGTAAAGTACAATACAAGAGATTGAATTCTGTATCTATCTATTTTGTGGCTGTGGTCCCGGCAGTGCCGGATTAAGCCAGCGCGGGGCCTGTAGCAAATTCTACCAAGGGGCCAACTTATTTTTCTCACAAGCCGCAGGACCTTTAGGTAACGGCAGCCCCATTGTATTTGCTTACAATTTTGTTTTGATAGGTTCGCGCTTGACCGCTTTCTCACCTTATGGAAAGCGACGATGTGGTCGACGATGGAGCGCGCTTACCTAGAAGTAACCTATTCACTCTTGACTTAAATATTTCCGGGGTTTAGCCATCTGAAAACACAGATTCCGGCAGGGAATTCCACTCCTTAGCTGTACGCACAATGAATGTGTTTTAGTTTGTGAATATTCCGGAATTTATTAAATATCATAATTAAGATACAAGAAGTAACCTGACCTCTTTTTTTACGTTGGACGGGGGCCCCCAGATGCGCGGGGCCCTTAGCATTTGCTACTCTTGCTACGTGGCTTTAATTGTTTGGAGGGTGTGTGTGTGCTGTAGGTACTCACTGGGTAGATGATGAATAAATAAAAGTCCTTTGTAGTATCACCAGGTGTATTCTTCTCCACACACAACACGACCACACAGTTATAATAGAAGGCGCAAATGAGCCAAGCACAAGCAGTGGTATTATACGGCGACAACAATGTGGATATATTTTAGTTCTTACGATCCATCCTAAGGTTGTCTGGTAGAAATCGCTTTCAGCGATAAGACCGCCATTGTACCCATAGATTTAAGTTTAGTATTAATTAAGTAACTTTCTTGGTGTACAATAAAGTTATATTCTATTCTATTCTATTCTATATCACATGTCTTCGAATTTTTGTTTTTAGGACATGCTGGTTTCCTCACGATGTTTTCCTTCACCATTTTGAGAGCGGTGGTAATGAAATAAATTACACAAAATGGTTTGGACCCGCGACCTATAACTCGTAAGTCGGGGCCGTTGCCACTCGGACCACAGCTCTCCTCTCTTTATATGATCGATATAATCAAAACAATGACTGTACTTTAAACACGTCTTTAATTTTGTTTTAATATTTAATTTTGAGCGTAATCGAATAGGAAACACCGACCTCATCTAGTTTTAAAATTGTGTTTATTATCGTCTAAAAGTGTTTGTTCAAAATGGTTCAAGCCAATTTACAGAACCAATTTTATTCATATTTATGTACGTAGTTAGATTATAAACTGTCGTAGTTAGTTAATATTTTAGCCATTTATGTAAATAATGATATTTTGTTATTTCATATAATTTGCAAGTGAGTTAAAACAAATTTCAAATTCTAAATCCTTTCATTGTGTTCAACCACATGAAATGTTGCACAACTTTGTGCACATCCTCTGGGAAATTACTTGCTAAGATTTCTTAGTTACTAACTAGCTTAAAGAACTTTGTTACAAATTCCCTTAATTCATCAGTATTTATATAGAAGTACACCACATGTTAATCTTATTGAAGTTTATTTAGTAACAACGTAATCAAGTCAGTCCTTACTCAAAATGAAATTGAATTAAGAATTTAATTGATTAATTTTCTTACACACAAGTCTGTAAATATTCATCACAAAATTAGTTAATGTATACATTTTGTTGTTCTCCGCAGTAATATTCAAAGAAACAAATATTCAGCAACAAAAACCCTCATATATTTAAAAAAGCATCGTACATTTTGTACCGACTAATTCAAAGTCTTTTCATAAAGTACACAATTTCCAGACTTTATATTTTGCCGTCCTGAAATCACCAAAAAAAAAACGAGATCTCCTAGGTTCACATTATCAAGACCGTAACGACGATATTTAAAATTCAAATTATACTCCATAATATGAAAAATGTATTCGCCAAATCCACTTGGCTCATACGACTGAAATTCTTAATACCACAAGTGTTCTCCATAACAATAATAATTCTATGAATATCTAAGTGTGTTGTATAATAGCTGAGTAAAAAAAGCTCATTTTCTCTTTTACTGTCCTAATTCCGCAAGAGATGTTGTCTGTTAAGATATTAAAGACACAAGAGCCTATCAAGTACCTTCAAACCGTGATACAGCACGTATATAGTAGAAAGAAAATGCCCCTTAAAACGATGAAGAAAAAATTAGGCCAAGATTAAATCTGGCGAAGGTTGCGTTGAAGCCCTCATTTCACATTGTTATCGGGAGATTTGAAAAGTTCAAGAGGGTTCATGCAAGGAGTTTCTGTAGTCACGGCTAATAAGTAAGGATAAAGAAAATCGGAGGCCGTTATTAAAATTTGTACCGTAAATAGATTAATAATGTTGACGGAAGGAAAGTGCTTGTTAACAACAAATATTTTGCTGTTGTACACGGTCTTATTTACATAAAAGTCGAGTACTGTAACTAAGAAAATAATCGTCTCAACAAACAATTTTAAATTTGCATAACTGTAACTATAGACTTTGTAGTTGCTGTATTAACTGCAGCGACAACTAATAATAACTACAAAGTGAAAGAGTTTCCAAGAAAGTTAAGAAAACCCAATTAAGTTATGAAAATAACACTAGGAAATCTCGTAGAAATAGCTTCTTGCCTCTTTTTGAGCAATCAGCAATAGAAATGAGTGATGAAAATGAATACATTTATGAATTTAATTTATTCTTTAGCTTCACGTATGTTATCAAGCTTAACGATAAATATATTAGTGTAGCACGCCAAAGTATAAATTAAATTATGACACAATTACCAACATTTTACGTGTAAATAGGTTTCGTTGTGATCTTTTGAAATATATTACGTTGTGAACCATGAATAAAGATAATGAAATTCAGCTTTCATATTGTGAAGCTTTAGTCGAAAATATTATATGAGATTTTGCTTCTAAGAACTTTTTGAATCAATCTTAGATATTATTTTAAGTTATCTTGAGTTATACTAACAATATTCTGTTACGTTTTGTTTGTGCAATAGAATTTTATTTTAGATCTAATCTAACTAGATACTTTACAAATATGATCTTTTATTCCAAAGATGTTATTATCTGTTATAATTTTACCATCAAATCCATCATCTATTATGACCTCACCAAAATATCTATATAAATCAAAACTTTTCATGACAGCCGTAATCCCCAAAAACATCTTAGCGTTTGACCCAGTTAGTTCGTAAATATTCAAGTTTGGAGAAGCATGTTTTGCTGTGTCATTAGACCGGCTCAAGAGAGGCAAGTGGCAAGACAGTGTAACATTAAGTGCTCAGGAAGCTAGGAAAATTGCAATGTCAAGTGACGCCAGTTTTAGCCTTTGTATTGTATGTAGTTGGAAAGTTTGCGGCAAAACTTAGACTGCGTCAGTAGTAAACGCTCCTATTTTGCTTAGTTTATGCTTCGTTCAAGTTATTTGACGCTTTGGTTCTGGATTTGAGATTATCTCGTCAGAGTTTCAGAGTTTTAATTGGGTGACACCGTTTTGTGTAGATAATATTGGGTATACCGACCTCTTTGTTGTTGCATTCAAACTATGAATCGATTCTAATTTTGTACTTTTAGAGTTTCGAACCTCAAAAGGAAAAAACGGAACCCCTATAGGATTACTTTGTTATCCGTTTGTCTGTCTGGCTGTCTATCAAAACCCTTTATCTATGGTCCCTTGAAGCTGTGAAAAAACCAAACTTCTCCGATAAACGTACATTTCGACAATCTCAAGTGAATCAAAATTCATAGGGTACTTTCCGTTGACCTAGAACCTTGAAATTTGGCATGAAGCAAGTTCTCATAACATTATATAGGAATAAATCTAAAAACTGTTTTGTAGTTGCGTCACAAAAAAAAAATCTTTTATCGATTCGAGTAAATGTTTGAGACTCGATTCGGGAATTGAACTATTTACATAATTTAGTTTGTACGAAACCCTGGGTGGGCGAGTCCGACTTGCTATTGCTGAGTTTTTTTTTATTTGGTCATCTACTGGACACAAGCACTGCTATTTTGGGTATGTTTTCGTCTAGGTTGGTTAGCATTCTAAAGGTGCTCCCTCACCGGGAGCATCCACGTGTATTGTAACATTATAGATTCGACTTTGAGCATTACATTACAATAATACCTCCCTGACTAACGAGCATTTGCGTGTAATGTAACATATAGATTCGACTTTGAACATTTCATAGCAAGATGTCAGACGAAGCGGTCGTTGTGCTGAGTGCGGCAATATTAATTCGACATTGTTATTTACGTAAAAAAAAAAAAACACAGAAGAAACGATATTGGTCTTGTTTGTCATGAATTATTTCAAACCGGCAAAATACTGGTGGTTTGGATATTTGAAGTGGAGCGCATTGATGTTACAAGTTGTATCAAGATATTACACATTGTATCATTACAAGGTGCGCATTGTAATGCTCGGTTCTTCTCCTTCACTGATGTATACCCGTTTTGTATCATTACAAGGTGCGCATTGTAATGCTCGGTTCTTTTCCTTCACTGATGTAATGCTCAAATCTGTAACGTTACATTACACGCGAATGCTCCCGGTAAAGGAGCACCTTTAAGTTGATTTTTTTAACATACTGAAATCTACTAATGACATTTCCCACTCTAGGGTGGTGCGAGAGGGTGTGTCAGACTTTTATTAACTAAAACCACACCTGTATCTTCCAGTTGCCCTTGCGTTCTGGGACCGAGGGTCTACATTTTTTAAATTCTCCGCTGCCTCAGTGGGCATCGGCCCTGCTGCAGTCCTACAGTTTTTCTGGCATCTGGCATGAGGTGCGCATGGAACACTACCACCAAGAGGTTACCAGATGGCCGGCCGGCGAGCTACCCATTGCTAGTCGTTTACAAGCCTGCCACTACCATGACTGGTCATGATCGGTCATGGTCACGGCGGCTAGGGCATGAGGACGTCCGTCTCCTTACGCATGCGGCTCTTTTACTAAACCCTGTTTTTTCATTAGATATAATGATTTGACAAGTGCAAATGTCAAACTTCGGAAATATGATACCAGCTTTTTGATCAAAGTGATGTCTCCAAATTCGTTTTTTTTTTTGTACCGGTTCTTTTAGTAATACAACCTTTAAGGCAAGTAGGACCAAGATATGATAGCGTTTGTTTATATTAGAGTCTAATACGAATTTTAAAATAAAAATATTCAAATATATTACAATCTTTTTTTACATGCGGTCTTTTACTTTGACTAAGAACTAACATCCGTCGCGGTTGCGGGCCTGCAGCTTCGTAGGCCGCGGGTTCAAACCCAGACAGGCGCATTACTTTGTGTAATTTATTTCATCACCACTGCTCTCAAAACGGTGAAGGAAAACATCGTGAGGAAACCGGAATGACTTAGAATAAAAATTCGAAGATATGTGACATCCATCTAATCCACACTGGGCCCACGTGGTGGTATACGGCCTATTCCCTCTCCTAGAGAGGAGGCCTGAGTGCCAGCTGTGGGTACATTATAAGGCGGATGCTATGCTATATGCACCCAGAACTTTGTAGGCCATTTATTTTTAATTCTTCTGTGAAATAAGTATAACACAACAGCTCGTTTCTCGTGTGTGTCCGTGGCGGTCTGGAGTCCAACTGATAATAATTAACCGCTCGTTTTATTTGCTCGCCAAATTTGCAAGCAAAATCGCAACCGCAAAGATTCACAAAACTCCGGTCTCCTGAGTTTAGAAATCAATAAAACTGTTTTATCTGGCGGGCGCAGTGGAAAACCGCTTCGTGAGTTCTTAGCCTTAGAGCCAAACACTAAAAAAGTTTTCGTTGCCGCCAGTAGCCATGCAAGAAATAAATTTTCAAAAAAGGTTTCGTTTCATTGACCGCCATTTTATTTTGCATTCGTAACTTTGCCAGCAAAGAATATGTTGTTGATGATATGGCTGCTGAACGGGGTGTCACAATTTTACGTTTGCCCCCTTACCATTGTGAGCTTAACCCGATTGAGTTGGTGTGGGCACAAGTAAAGGGGTTCGTAGCGAAAAATAATAAAACATTTAAAATTAACCTATCAATCAGGTTATGAAATATCAAAAAGTCGTGTTGGCACTACGCGCCATAAACAAAATGGCGGCGGAAATAATACTTTAAAAAAAAACTGTATTATAAAACTATATTTAATTATCCCCTCAGCGATGGAGTGACTGCATCTCACACGTTATTAAAGAGGAAGACAAAATGTACCACTTGGGTCATATCGCCGAAAACATTATCGAAAATTTTACAATTGAAGTAGGTAGCGATTCTGATGATTCATTTTACTCGAACTCTTCAGAATCAGAATAAAGACTCTTTGCGTAGCCTAGCAACGGTGTTGATATTTGGAACTTGTCATTCTATCAATATATTAATTTAATGTTTTTTTTACGTAATGGACATATTATAATTTATTCAACATTGGTGACAAGGAGGTCTGTTGAACTATAGAGCCTGAAACGATTACAAGCAACCTTCAGGTTGTGCTAACGAAGACGAAAAATACATTTCAAGAAGACATTATTATATAATCAAAGACATTTTACTTAATACCTTAAAATAGATCGAAGCCAGATTGACAACTTTACAAAACTTTTACGAATCCGCAGTTTTGATTTAATCTAAGAAGAATCTAATCTACAAAGCTTACAAAAAAAGATTGAACAGGAAACAGAAATGTTGCTTCGAGAACAATGCAATACAGGTACGAATGTGAAACCTACTTTGATGGCACCATCATTGGTCGTCAAGCTGTGATTTCAAATCTGCAGAGATTACAGAAAATCGACACTCGATTCGAGCCTGAGTCCCAGCTGACCATAATTAGTCGTAAAAATTTAAAATGATAATTCTTACAATTTTTACGAATATTTTTCGATCTTTCGGTCAATATCGGTAGCGGCACCTCACTATTTATGAAATGAAAAAAACATGCAACTTTCGAATTGTCAAATCATTATCTCTAATGAAAAAATGAGCTTTAGCATTACTGTTTTACAAAAGGAGGTGCTCAGGACCATGGTCTCGACGAGTACACGGCGGTGCCCTACCAAAGCGGGGCACACCTCAATCGTATGCTCTAACGTGTTCTCCGGTCCGCACAATGTTGACACCCAGGCGTTTCTTCCGCCCGAATATGGTGTAGGAACCCACCGAACAGATACCAGATATGGTATTTATTCGGTAAGGACCGGCTTTGTGTGGAAGGTGAGGATGCTATGATACCTCTCAAGTCTCTCCTCAAAGAGAGAACTTACTTCCATGGTCATGGCGTGCCTAATCCTTAAGTTGGGTAGAGTTAAATCATTTCGTTCCATACTCTGGATTTGTACTCAGCAAACTGGCGTAATATGGATACAGTGTTGGCAAGTAATAACGCTCAGTTCTTTATGTTAGCCATTCATTGAGTTGTGACCGTAAAAATATCAACGATAAAACGGTTCTGAGCGTGATCTACGATAAAATTGCGTTGAATTTATTTGATAAAGAATTTAGTACGAAAGTAGTTTCGTGCATCTAATCAATCAGGAAACGCTGGCGTGACGATTTAAATGGGTTTTCGAACGATTGAATTCAGAACGAAACACGAAACACGAAAGTCAAGGCAGAAATATCTGGAGAGAGCGAACCATTTCGTTAACTAAAGAATGGTTCCGGTAGCTTTGTGTTTTGAAATAAAAACTGCTTTCAACGACTCTGCAATGCGGATGATAAAATTAGACTTCTAACGAGAGCGGTGACACCTTTCTTTGGGCGAATACAAACAATTCCTTGTTTTAAGTACCTTTATGGAGATTCCGACAAAAATTAAGGCTTTTTGTTGAAGAAACAATGCCTGAATGGCGGACTTATTTTAGGATTGGCTATTCTAGGATTAGCATAATCCAATATCAAAGAGATGTCATGAGCAAAACCGTAGGGGCCAAGTAGGACCAAAGCCTAATGGGGTCATGGGTCGTCTAAAAAGGAACCCCAGGGTCCAGACACGCATTTCAAAGAAGGAACATAGGATTGGGTTTTAGTTGGTAAAAGTTTGACGCGCGACGAGAAGTCACCGGATAAAAATACAACCTTACCCTAAATATATGATTTGTGGGTTGTTTAATATTTTTTTATTCTGCTATACTCTCTAAAATAAATAAATACTGTCAATAAAAACGTAAATTTATCTTGCATAACCTCACTTTTACTAATTCTCTTATAACTCTCTTATTCTCTCTGACTGATAAAATCCGCAGAATTTTCAGCAAATGGTTGAAAATATATAAGCTACTAACTGACAGCACTTTCAGTTCTTTTCTTCCCAGGCCCAAGATTGTGTGAAAGCGTATCTGTCTCCAATTTATTAGACGGATTTCGGGCTTCTAATAATCCAAGATAGATTACCTAGTAGAAATTACTTGGATCTCTATTAATTATCTAAAAATATTATCCAATTTTATTTCCACCAACCGAGTAAAAGTTTCCCTTATATTAATTGGATCCTAACTACGTTTAACGAAGTCATTTCTTCTTCAACTTTCAGTCACGTACAAACCTCAGAAAGATTAGAAAATTAAAGTAATTGGTATAATTGGACTTACCCACGACGTTCAGCTGAAAGGCCAAAGACATCTTTGGTTCGGTGTTGACTTGACACTCGTAGATACCCGCGTCCCTTTCTTGAGGAAATTTTATTTGGAGCGTCCAATTTTCTGATTTTTCTGGTCTAATCACCTGTGTGAAAAAGATTTAGGTAATTATTATTTTGAATTTTATTTTGAACTCAAAAATTTTGTAACACTTACACCCGTATTTATAAACTAGTAAAACTAAATATTTGAGTAAAATTAATTACTTAAGTAATCATTTCTATTCTACAGTTAAGAAAAGGTAAATTTTGAATGAAGATTTCAAATGTCAAGTAATGACTTAATAAAATTTTACTAAGTAAGTAATTACTTCTTTATAAATACGGGTGTAAAAGTTTGTAGTTAGTTGGTAGTTATTGGGTTGTCGACATAGCACGTAGAACCGCCAAACTTAAGTGGCAATGGACAGGGCACATTGCACGCAGAATAGATGGCCGTTGGGGCCGAAAGGTTCTGGAGTGCTGACCGCGTCCTGGAAGACGCAGCGTTGGAAGGCCTCCCACAAGGTGGACCGATGACCTGGTCAGGGTCGCTGGAGACCGATGGATGCAAGACGCACAGGACCGGTCATTGTGGCGACGCTTGGGGGAGGCCTATGTCCAATAGTGGACGTCTTTCATCATCATCATCATTGCGAGTTTTCCGACAGATAAAATATTTTTCTTTCTTCTCTTTCTAACACTAGATCTTTAGTATTTTTTTTTAAATTTTTATTATGTAACTATCTGTTAGACCCATACTTCACTGAGTCACTATGGTGGTACTGCCAGTTTGCGCAGTCAAGAAAATGCATGCAGCTCTTGGGTGTATACCTGACCTGGCCAATGGCCATTATTGGTCACAAAATCAACCATACATGTTTTTGACGTCACGATCCTTAGTATATCACCATGACGTCCCAGTGAAGCATGGCCCTTATATTTTTACGGTTAAGCCACTCGATCGATTTTGAGGACATTTTGTACGAGATAAAGCTTGAACTCCAAGAAAGGATAATAATATGGGCTACTTTTTATCTGACTTCAGCTTTGACGTTGTGTCCGCTTTCCACATATATTATAGTTTTCTGACTCATTTCATTGCAAATTATGTACTTACACCATAAGCTTTAACCAATTATTTTAATGGTAGTACGTGGTTGAAACTATCTGTATAAACGTGGTAGTGATATTGTTACATATGCTATTTATTATAGAGTATAACAGTGACCACATATAATAGTTTTGTTTGTGATATTTTGTCGAAGTTTCAAATACACTTATACATTTTCAAGTATTGTAAAATGTGAAATGCTGCAAACAGAAGCATTTTCATGTGAAGATAATTTTTCTTTACTATAATATACATATTTTTTTTTTATCTTAATCACGACAACTAGGAAGTTGAAATTCTGCTTTAGGTGAAAGCTCTAGGCGAGCACGCGATACGCAAATTTTCCTAATTTTTTGCAATTTTCCAGGTCAGTTTGATCAGTGTTCATTGTAACAAGAATGATGACCGTAACACGTGTTTGTTAACGGAATCATAATCATTAAAATCAGTTTACTCTATAAAATGACTTTTTCATTATATAGGGTTAAGCAAACTGAGAGTGTTGTGTCAGATTTTAATGAATATTGAACCTGACGCTGTTTATTCATAAGTTCATTTTTTAGTTTTTTACTCTTGTTTTTTCACTATCGGTTATTTTTTTTTTAATGTGTATTTTTTTTATCTCATTTTATTTTCTACACAACGTTACGAATGTTTTATTACTGACCTACAAAATGCAAAAGAAAAATAAGAAAATTTAAATTTCATGAGTTACCCCTACCTTAAACCGAATATAGTCTGGAGTAGTTCGTTTCGTTTGCAGAACTTTTACCAAGTCAGTCAATGTCATGTCTTTCGGAACGAGTTTCAAACTCTAGTTTCATAAAGAAGTAAAAGTTTATTTCAAAGTGTAGCTGTTCCATAAGTTTTCTTTACGAATTGAATATCCTGTTTGTCGAATTTATCGAAAAGACGATTTTGATTCAAGTTTTCGAAGAGTTAGATTTATTGAATTTTTTGGATGATATCTAAGTTCGAGTATTTATTGTTTATATGCGATAATTGATTGATTATTATAACATGGCTTAGGATAAAACCAGGATAGTTGCCCCACTTTTTGAAATTAGGTACATTTTATCTCTTTGCATAAAAAGCAAGATTCATTATTTGTAAAATGGGTAGATACTTTGGTTTATATCTTCGTATTTATGAAAGGAATAAACATTATCTTTGATATTTCCAGAGTATTGGCCATTTTTGCGGACCTCTAAATTTTGGAACAACTATCCCATATATATAGTTGCCTAATCCATGTAAATTACATCGAGGAAGAGGACATTTATCCCGCAAAAACTTTGATCGCACCTAGCCGTCCCATGAAATCGCACAGAGACATGCAACACGGTCAACTTAGTTGTAGTTGCAGAGTCTCTCGATAGACAAATAAAATAACATGTACTTCATTTGCGAAACTAGAGATTGCAATCAAGGCAACTATACCCCGGGGCGACTATCCAGGTTTTACCCTACGTAATATTCCTATTATAGGTACAATATGCGACTAGCCTATTGGTCTAGTGGTTACTGGCTCTAACTGCTTTACCGGAGCTCGTGGTTTCGATTCCCACCCAGGACAAATGTTTGTACGATGAGCATGATCATTTGTTCTGTGTCTGGGTGTAATTTATCTATAACATGTATGTATTTAGAAATATATAAGTATGTTTATCAGTTGCCTAGTACTCATAACATAAGCTCTGCTTAGCTTGAGACTAGGCGGCGTTGTGTGATGATTGTGTAATATATTATATATTATTATAATATATTATATATAATTATATTATACTCGTATATGCAGCTGAATTTCCGTTCATAAATAAGTATGACAGCAGGTTAGGTTGTCGGAAATCATACTGCTGACTGTGTTTCTATAGAACCAAAAATTTAATACTACTAATGTACGAGTATTCTATTAGTAGTATTAAATTTTAGTTAATCAAAATAAAGGTTACAACAATAATTAGGATTATAAATTTTAGATTACCACTTAGTCAGGAGCAAAAGTAAAATGAGGCCGAAAACCGATCTATAGACTAATGTTGGAAGATTTGAATAAAATTATTTCAAAACAGGAATAATTGTTCACAATTCATAGATTGTCGATACAATGTAAAAATTATATTATAATTTTACATTGCACAAAAACACTAAAAAGTTATATTTTTGAGCCGTTCGGAGTTGAAACTCTTGGGCCGTGGGGTCCGAGTGCTCATAAACTTTTTGAAGAACATTGCAAACGTTTAGTTGACACTTCGCACAGATATTAAGCATTGCTATACAACGTGGCAATGTCACCAGCCTTTTATGCATACTTCCAGTCGTCAACGATGCGGAGGAGTTTTTTTGACGCCATATTTTAGTTCATCATCATCATTATCATCAGCCTTTTAATGTTCCCACTGCTGGGACACAGGCCTCCTTTCTAAGAGGGCCGTAATCCACCACGCGGGCCCAGTGCGGGTTGGTATATTTTAGTTAGAAGTAGTCTTTAGTATATATAATAATGTTTTTGTGTAATGTATATAAAACAGGTTGATAATAATATGTGGATTAATTTTGAAACAGCAGCGACTGCTTCGGTATTTTAGGCTACGTGCAACTGCACGTAGCCTAAAATACCGATGGTAGATTTCATGAACTTAGAAAACCCATTAGTAAATGATAATTTATTTTTATATTCAGATGTTATCTATTATTCTACTGGGGCCAAAGGTTATGTGAGACTGTCACCAAAGGCCCCAGGATAAAGGCGAGGAATGGAAAGGTAGGTTTTTAGTCAGTAAAAGTCTGACACTGTTTCCCGCCCCACCCAAGGGCGGGATTCGTCATTGGATGATTTTACCTACCCAAAAAAAAAAAAAAAAAAAATCTATTAATCAACAAAAATAATTTGACCCAATTCAAAACAAAATTTTAAAGTTAAATTGGTTTCTTCGAATTAGGAATCGATTTTACTCGATATAACATGAGTTCTATTGAGTCTTGCTTATACGTCCAATTAGTATTTTTTTATGTATTATATTCTTCAAGAGCGAATAATTGGCTTCAAAGAGTTTTTCATCTATAACTTTGGTTAAATTTTCTTCAGAAGTAGCCTTCAAAGATGCTGACTTATAAAGATTGATTTATTTATTCCCTGCCCTGATGAAACATAACCTTATATGAAAGTTTAAGTTCCAAAAAAAAAAACTATTTTAGTCGAATTTGAAAATTGCTTACCTATAATGGGAGTAGACTGAGAATGAGAATGTGATGTAAAAAAAAAAACTATAGCAATCTGCTAAATAATCTTTAACTTCGTTTGGTTACGGTTGGTAGGAATATTTCTTTTTGCTATTGATTTCTCATACAGTCCTTCAAGAAATGGCTTAGGTTTCACTTCTGTCTAAAAGCATAAGTATGACAAAAGTTTCATTCCCCTTTTAAAATCTAATTTAGTAATGTCAATTTAAGATAAGTAAGTGAAAAAAAAAAATGTACTACACATTTAACTTTACGTGACTAAAATTAATATTACGAAAATATATCATACCTGAAACCTTTGGTCCGATGTGTAAGTCAGGATCCCCGCAGTTAATATATGAAGATCTCTCTTCCGGATCCAAGAAACCTGTAACGAAAGGAAACTTCAGAAGGTATTAACTTTAACCATTTCCCATGACCCACTTTTGATTCCACATAAACGGACTTTTCGTCAGGGTACTTAATAATTCAACACTCGCAAAATCATTCATCGTTATGAAACTCAAAGGGAACGTGCTGAAGTTTTTGAGTTTGTTTCTGCAAGAATTGTAATTGTTTTTTTTTTTGTTTTGTTTTGTTGAAGCGTTTGTGGAATGTTGTTGACAGCTTGTTGTAGTCGAGAAACGAGTTGTGGTCAGTGTTCTAGAACAATATTTAAATTTTATTCTGTATTTAAATTGGTCGGGTTTTATATTTTTGCAACCATTGTGTGTTTGTCTATACAACAGTTCATTTTTTCATCAAAATAACGTTTTAAAACAGAAATATTGTTAAACATTTCAAACAAACATTCAATTTAGAAGCGATGTAGAAAAAAAAACAATCTAGATTTTTTCTAGATAAAAATAAAATAAAAAAAAATCTTTTTATTTCAGACATTTTTTGGTCCATACATTTTTAAATTTCATTATTATATTATATTATTGATTAAGCTTGAACCATCCGCAATAATAGATATTCACGTAGACGAAACCACTGGCAGAAGATAGTATTGTATTAATTAACGGCTTCTAGTATTTAGTTTTCTGTCCTTTTATAGATTTGAATAGAGATAATTGCTAGGTTTTTCATTTAAGAAAATCTAAATAAATGTCGTTGATGTGGCTTTTGACGTGACTTCTGAATAGAGCTTTTCTTATTGCCAAATAACATTCTGAGAATTAACTAATTACTATTTTGATATGGCTTCTAAAGGTGAAATAGGATATTTCTGAGAAAATTATACTGTTTAATAAAGATAGCCTTTCTGAATGTTTTAGAGAAGATAATTAAGGACTAATTTTCTTTCACAATATTATGATACAACCTATTTTATTTTTGTTAGGTAAAATCATCAGATGACAAATCCCGCCCTTGAGTGAGTTTTTATTATGGTAGGTGCGCGCTTGACCGCTATCTCACCTGATGGAAAGCAACGATACGTTCGACGATGGAGCGCGCTTATCTAAAAGTAACCTATTCACTTTTGACTAAATGATAAGCATAATATCATTGACGCGAATATTTGTATGTGTGGATGTATGAATGTATGGATTCAAACAAAATCTACTGAATGGATTTTGATGAAACTTGGTACAGGTTAGGACATGGGCCCTGAAATATCACTTAGAATACTTTTTATTCCGGAAGTATGTTCCCTTGGGATAATTTTATATTATCACGCGGTTGAAGCCGCTGGCAACAACTAGTTTAGATATATAACTGTATGCAAAATTATTTATAGTATATGCGAAACCCGAAACACATGTCTAGTATTTTTATGTAAAGAATCTATGTACTAAACTTCATAACTACCATGAAAGATCACAAAGTTGTTAACTTGTTATGTTACATGGTTGTCCGCACATATACAGAGTCACTTGACCATTTGTATGACAGTGCGGTTATTTTTACTAAAATTGTATATTAGGTTCCACCTTTTAATGTGATCTCTCTCTACCACATAAAGGTTTTTTAGGAGAAAACTCAACGTTGAGTTAAACTCGCTTGCATACATAAACTGTATTAAGGCACGACACTCGAGATACTAACTGAAAGTAGCGTAGTTTGATGCATGTGTGTGCGTGAGCGAGCATGCGAACCTTAAGGAGATGATTTTTATGGCTTTAATAATAACGCCAGGCCGGGTGTTATTAAAGCCCCCTATCCAGATTACAAACAGGGAGACCCTTAACTACAAACAGAACAATAAAACAAATACTTGATCAATCCTTAATTACAAGCTGACATTTAATTTCCGTTTACCAGAATAATTTACTAAGCAAACTTCTCGAAGCAGTCTCCAATCTAGATACCGATGTTAAAATAGCTAATAATCAATACTAGGCTCTTTGTTAGCATACTGGTATTGTGTGGAACTGGAGCACTCTATATTCAGTGGGCTGTGGCCTGTGTTTATTTTTGTTGCGGTAACTATGTCAGGTTGAGCCGGTGATTTTAGAATTAAGACATTATAATAATGAAGTAGACCCCTAGATAAATCCTTTTTGGATAGAAAGATTAGAGAGTTGCCAATCCAAGGTACATTTTCATACAGCTATTGGGTGATTATTATTATTATAACTGTCTCCAGATTTTTTGGATACACAGGTCATTGCAGTGGACATTATCTGGGCTTCTATAGAAATAAAAAATTAATCCAGTAAAGACCTCTGAAAATCGGCTATATTACGTTGATTTTGGCCCTCCATAATATAATCATATATTATGTTGATGCACATTTAATCGAGATTCTGAATGACGGCAATTTTTCTCAAAACTTTTAAGGATTTTATGAAAACGCGTATTTTCTGGAATGAGATTTGTGATCGGTAATTCACTAACGCTAACAGAATTTTCAAGCGTAATCTCTCTTTTTTCGCGTTGCCTCTTCATCAAACATTGCATTGGATAGTGTTAGATGAAGCAAAAAACTTTTAAACTATGCTCGACGTTGACGATAAGCGAGGGGCGATCAGCATCATATCAGCCCTAACACGTCCACTGTTGGACATAGGCCTCTCCCAAATATTACCACAATGACCTCTCGTATATATAGGATGACTGGTAATTAGTGAACGATACTTAAACACGTGATTGTAGTCATGTTAACAAACAACTTTTCGAAATCGCGAAAAAAATCAAGTGTGCAAAAAATCTGTCAAGTTCAGTACATTTATATTCTGCCTAACTGGTCAAAATGTACTGACCTTGACAGATTTTTTTCGCGATTTCAGGTTTAGTCCCATAGTAAAAGTTGTTTGTTATCATGACTACAATCACGTGTTTAAATATCGTTCACTAATTACCAGTCACCCTATATATGCATCGGATTCCCGCGACCATTAACAGGTCATCGATCCACCTTGTGGGAGGTCTATATTCGCTGCGTCTTGCGGTATGCGGTTATGATGACCGATGAAAGTTTCCGGAGTGAACTCCGGAAACTTTTAACTATCTATTCTGCGAGCAATGTGCCCTGCCAATTAAATTTGGCGATTCTTCGGGCTATGTCGGTAACTTTGGTTCTCCAGGGGACATCTATATTCCTGATCTGATCACGCAAGGAAACTCCGAGCATAGCTTTTGGGTTACTTTTAGGCCGTGTTTACGGAGACGCGGCGCGTTGCGCGGCGCGTTATGCGTTTCGTCGTACATTGCAGCAGCGGGCCGCGTCATCGTTCGCCCAAAGCACAAACCTAATGCAACGTACGACGGACCGCCCGACGCGCCGCGTAACGCGCCGCGTCTCCCTAATCGAGTACTTAGCCATCGGATAAGGCACTGTGAGCGATGATGTTTCAGGGTCACATTTCATTACTGGCAACACGCACTGGTCATAGATTGTCGTCTTGAGACGTTGTGGTATGTTGAGTGAGAAAATACCGTGCAGCGTCTCGAACGCTACCCAGCCAAGTTGGAGTCAACGATTGACCTCTTTCTCGAAATTAACACGTCTTGTTTTTAATTGATAGTGTATTTTTAAACAGATTGGCCCAAGTGAAATTAATAAAGTATTCTCAGAACGTGTTATAGAATCTCATTTAGTGTCATAATATATTGTTCTGCAATGTGTTTGCCAACCTAAGTATTCAAATATTGCGAAAGAGTCAACGTCTCCCTAAAACTCAAAGCGCTATTAAAAGAACACAGGTGGATTTTAGTCAGTAAAAGTCTGAAACTCCCTCTCGATACGCCCAGAGCGGGAAAAGTTATGTAATGATTCCCCAACCCACGAAAAAATTAAAAAGTTACCATAATATCTATAATTTGGTATCATTTTCATATCGGTAAACTATTCTAAGTTCAAGTTTTTGTTACGTACTCTTTTGGTGTACATTGTGTACGATAAAGCTTATTCTATTCTATTCTATTACATTCTGTTCCAAGATCCAGCCATCCACATAGTGATACCGCTCGCCCTCTCCAGAGCCAACTAACCGCCTTACCGGCCTGCCACCATGGGATTTAAAGACAACATCGACAGTCATTCATGTGTCCTTGTACACATGAATGATTTGTGAATGGAAATGCATCGCAAGAATGAAACTTAGCTGCCACGAAAAGGCGCAGCATGGCGTATTTAGTTCTATCGGGATCTCATTGGTGGTATGCAGACAGTGACTGTTGCAACCTAGGCACACCGCAATCCTGGCCTTGTTGGTCTAGTGGTTAGTGGCCCTGACTGCTATGCCGGAGGTCGTGGGTTTGATTCTCACCAAGGACAAATGTTTGTGCGATGAGCACGATTATTTGTGCTATGTCTGGGTATAATTTATCTATAATATATATGTGTGCATTCAGAAATATATAAGTATGTTTATCAGTTGTCTAGTACCCATAATAAATAGATTTACGGAAACGGTTGGAAAAACCTAAAACGCAAAGAAACGGTAGTCAGCAAAAGTTTTGACATTCCCTCTCGCTTTACCCTAGAGTACGAAAAGTCATTTAATTATTACCTACCTACATAAAATATATTTTTATACCTACAGGTCCATTTAAACTGTCTTTGCAATATATAGCAAACTGGGCCTCAGTGTACGGCCGTATTGTTGTAAGATAATCTAACATGTAATACCCGAGAGGGCAACAGCCCGTGTCAACACTGCGTTGGTCACGAATTAACTGGGACACATTTAGGTTCCACTCAATCTTGGTACACCACATAAATTATGTTGAATCGTGACCAATCCAAAAACTAATCTAATCCGTACGTTTTAACGATCACAACACTTTGAGATGTGATAGAAGACATTATTGTAAAGAAGGATAAATCTCGGATTGTAAAACCTTTTAAATCACCTCAGTCACAATCAGTGTCAAAATTAGGCAATCAAAGAAGCTTTTGAAAAATGACTAGCAATACAAAAATAGATAGGTCGATGATATTATGGCTACGAGAACAAATCTGTGATAAGACCGGTAATACTGTATGAATCAGAATGTTAATGAATGTTAAAAAAAACGAATGCAAAAAAATGCATATAGCGAAAGACTTTGAAATGGATGTGTGGTGTGGTAAGAATGGATAAAGTGAGAAATGATTACATCAGGAAGTTTGAAAGTAATGCCAGTAACTAAAAAGTTGAAAGAGAGTCGTTTATCTTGGCATGGTCATGTGAAGAGGGAGGATTTAACACTCTCCCTGCCATGGGAACCGCCGGCGACCCCCAAAAAATTTTGTTCAGCAGGCCAAAGCACATTTTTTAATACTTTTATTCGCGGGCCATAGGGTCCGCCGGCGGCCCCCACGGCCAGGCAAACGAAACAAAAATAAATCAGCTTTGAAACCTACAGTAATTGCGGACTATAATAGGCACAAATGTTCAATTGATCTTTCCGATCAACTGGGTGGTTACTCTAACCCATCACGCCGTAACATTCGTTGGTTTCAAAAACTTGCAATAGAATTGTTACTGAACACCACTGTCATAAATGCTTACCTTGTCTATAAGACACTTATAAGAATTAATTCCAAACGCTATACCATTACAAAATTCAGGGAACAGTTATGCACCCAGTTACTAAGTTTATGTCAGGAACACTCCAGTGGTACAGAGATATGCGAACCCGGTGAGCATAAGTTCGGGAAAAATCCTTTAGCTGACCATCGTAATCGGATTGTGCGTCGTAAGTGCATACACTGTTACGAACCACTAAGATTGCAAGGTAAAACAAGTGTTGACGCCAAGAAACAAACTAAAAAAACTAACACCGTCTGCCTTACTTGCCCATCGAATCCCAGCGTTTGTGCCTCGTGTTTTGCGACTATTCATACAAAAAAGTAATTTTTAGGACATTATAATTATTTTTTGTTATAAAAACTTCATTAAATACGTAAATATTCATATTATGCTTTTTTTTTTACATCACTGTCAAGTGTTATAGCAACTCAATTATTGGTCCTATTGACTTGCTTCTTTTTTTAATTTTTAGCTAAGTTTCATGTACACGCACGAAAAGTATCACATTTTCCATAACAGCACGCCAATAGTTGTAAAAATTATTTGAATTCGGGAGGTCAGGGCGGCTCCCACGGCCTCTTGTAATAATTTTAAGTTTTGACTCACGGCGTTCACAATCAGCAAATTTGGGACCCGCCGGCGACCTCCATGGCCTCCTGAACTACAAAAGCTTTATATATTGTCGGCAGGGAGAGTGTTAATGCATGACGATGACGATGGCAAAATAGATGTTGCAAAAGAGTTATGATTATTTGTCGGATGGAGAGGGAGAGGAAGGCAGAAGACGAAAGAATTGTGTGAGGAATAATATGATAGAAGAAGGAGTTAGTGATAGTGTGACGGGTGAGAATGAAAGAAAAAAACGTGTTAAACCGACCCCAAATAACACAGGGCAAATGTAAGAAGATGATGATGAATGCAAAAGTACGGGAACTGCCTCAGTTATATTTCAAGAAAAAAAGGTATGTGCTTTGGAAATCGTCGTGTGTCTTTCGAATACTTCAAGTAGAAGATCTTAATATACTTATAGTTGTTACACATATAGAAGTTGTTGCTGAAGGTACTTGAATGTGTGTAGATTTATACACATTCGTGCACGTAGTTTTTATATGCGTAAGCTATTTCCCGAGCAAACAGGACAGTTAAAATATTTGTACGTATGTAAACCTACACTCACATCGAAGACCAACCCGGTATACCAAATTTCAGCTCATTTAGTCCAAATCCATTTGCAGAATTCGCCCTAAACAAATATATGCCTTCATTTTATATGCATACAAATATTAAGTAATTTTTTTTTTGTTGTGGTACATAATTTTTTCATTTATTTTACACTTTTAATAATCAAAACTTAATACAAATTAAGTTAAATTATAGTTTGTACAAAATTATAGGTTAATAATTGCAAAGGCCTTTCAAAAATTTGAACTTTTAAAATAATAACCATGAAGTTTCTTGCCGGTTCTTCTTTACCGCGTACTAGCTTTAACGTTTTGTAAGTGTCCATGTAGGCCAAAGTGAAATATTTTTGTTATAAATAGGTATTTATATATATATATTTTCTATTGACACGCGAATTTCTGACACGCGTTTTCATGAATATTTGAGATGCAGAGTGCCAAAGCCGCAAAGGACGACATTTCAAATGTCCTTGTAGGGAGTTGTCGGTCGTTGCGTACGAACTACCTACAGTTCATTGACCTCGATCAGTTAATGTTTACTTAAAGAAATTAATTTCGTACATGCGTATATTAAATTCGAGTTTTAGGAAAAAGTACTTTATTTTTTAATTTTATCTTTATAAATCGATAGTGTTTCATATACCGAATCGATCCTCCACGGGATTAAAACGAAAAAAATTTAACGGTGTATAGAGTCGTTGTTGTAGTTGTTATTTTTAACGTATGCGCCATGTTTGTGGCAAATGAACACTTTTCCTTTCTTTTCTTTATTTCTAGTTTTATTTCGAATAAAATATTGTCTTAAGTGTTATGACGTTCTTCAACATCACTCTTAATTTAATCGCATAATGTCCAAATTATCTCACGTCATCAGTAACCACATAATGAGTGACGCATATGATTGACCCATAATTGCAATAACGCTACGATCTACCGCAGAATCAGAATGGGGTCAAGGTCGCTAGCGTAGATGTCCCGTAATCCATTTATAGGCTGGGTTGCGACGCAATGGGACATGACATGCATTTTGTATAGAAAAGTATAATAGGAAATGGGTCTTATTTTGTTGAAAATAAGATGTTTTATGATCCTTTCAGGAAGGGTTTCTTATCCTTCCCTGAAGAGAAAGAGGTTGACAATGTATGGTGTGGAGAAAATCTAAACTTAGGAGATCTTGTGATCTAACGCTCCTTCGCGCTCCACTCAAAGCGGGTAAAGTTATTTAATGATTACAGTACCTACTGGACTCGCGTGGAGGATTATACTCTAATTCACTTTGTAGATAGGGAGCCTTTTTTTATCGGTGGGAGCGCATACCACTCCTCCTCGTTCGGACCATGGCCTCACGCAAGAGATAGCTGCCGCTGATCGCCCCCATAAGTACACAGCGGTGCTCTGCCCAAGCAGGGCACGCCTCTACCATGACCATGTTCTACGGGCGGTCCACATAGTGGTGACACCCGGGCGTCGCTGCATCACGAATCCCATGCAGGCACTTCCCGAACTGATCGTGTTCGGTGATAACCTACGTCATGCGGAAGGTGAGGTCTGTCCAGCCACTACTTAAAGAGGGGACCTACCGCTATAATTGTGGCCTGCCCAGCAGTGAGGAGGGTTGAGTTTCAGTTATGGGCATGTACAACTTGAATCTAAGGGTGAAATGGCGCTCTTATTACTAACGGCTATATCCACCAGACAAACTTTAGATGAACTGTAGGAACTAAAAATAAAACACAGGGTAGTCTACGGTGTTCCGATAGTAAGTTAATTAAACATTAAATATTGCATTAAAACTATGTACCTGCCTGGACTAAATATATATATACTTACACAATCATTCTTTAACGAAAATTATATTATTTTAAATTCGAGTCCAGGTTTTCTGTTTGCGATGCTAGCGCGTAACGAATCTTCCCCTGAGTTGTAGCTACCAGGAAACATACTCCGGCAAGGAATTCCATTCTATAACTGTACGCACGATTTATAGCGGCAAAAAGGAGCCATTCAACTTATCTTCAGACTATAAATAACCCAAACATCCTCAATTCACATAGTTCACCTACTAATTTACAAAAGCCAAAACAAACAATGTAACTTACAGCTTTGTCCCCGAGTTGTTCAACCCTACAATGGAGGAACGCGGTCTGCCCGACCACGGTAGTGACATTCCGGGGCACATTGTACTCGAAGTACGGAAATGACCCCACACTGTCTTCTCCGTAGTGTGCTGTACCTGTGGACAAAGAAAAATTATTGTTACTTTGGAGTTGATTACGTTTGGGTTGAGATTTTTTTTTTTGGGTTCATTTAGTAACGTGTTTCTTTCTACGTATATCTTTCGACAATTATCAATATTATTGGACTTTTATAGACAAGGATTTACAAGGATTTGTGTTCAGGAATATTAGACAATTTTGCCTTTTAGATCGAGAGTTTTGGTTTTTTTTCAATTTGATATAAACTAGTGCTTGACTGCGATCCCACCTGATAGTAAACAGTGATGTGATAATCGTTGATGGTGAGGCGCACTAGTTTATTAAGAGCCTATTCACTCTACCCTTGAAGACACCAAAATTATAATCCGATGGGAAGACCGCAGCAGGCAAATTGTTCCAGTCCTTCGATGTACTTACGCGGTATAAAAGATGAGGCAAATTGCTTAGTCCGGACCGTAGAGGTTTCAACAGTGTAAGGATACTCGCCGTACGTCGAGTTGTCCGATGATAGAACAACTAATAACTCATCCCGCTGAGAGAGTGTTAAACTTTTACTAACAGTTCTTTGAGGTGCGCATGAAACACAAAGCGCAGGCAACTCGAGCTTAGTCTTTATCAGGCAGCAAGCTACTCATTGCTTACCGTCCGCAATCCTGCGTCACTGTAGACGCAGGCTTGCGGACGGTGAGCGGTCAGGAATCGGCCTAAAACTCTTGGTGCCCGGGTCATCTCATGTGGCTATTGGGGCGTAAGGTTGTGCTCTACCACACACTTTTCGCTACCTCCTTTGCTCCCATTGCTACTTTGCAGAAGTAGGTATCCGTTAGTTTCATAATGTTGCACTTTTCATCAGACTTCAAAGACCTCGAAAAACGTAACACATATACTCACGTATTTTTCTCTTATAGGGATTAACTATAAAGCTAGAACTACATTAGACCGATGCAAACACGCCTAATTTTTACGTAGAACGACGTCGCATGGCGTGGATCAAATGTAGCTCTACAAGTCTAGTTTTCATATAAAATGTATGGACGCCGACGCGACCAGATCGGCGTGTTTGGCACACGTGTACGCAGTGTAGTTCTACCTGAAAACTCTACTGACAAACATTTTTACATTCTTATTACCCTTGCTTCACTCACGAAAAGCTTGCTGCACTAGGAAAAATACGTTCGAACTTAAAATAGCTGACTGCTCTCAAGATGGTGAAGAAAAGCATCGTGAGGAAACATGTCCTAGAACCAAAAGTCTAAAGACATGTGACATGTGTCATGTCACACTGGGCTTTCGTGGTGGTTTACGGCCTAACCCCTCTCCTAGAGAGGAGGCCTGAGTCCTAGCTGTGGGAACATATATGGCTGATTATACTAATAAATACTTATGCTTACTACAAATAGAATTGAAATTTAATTCAGCTCAAGTCCCAAGCGGACACCGGTGTCCGCACACCTATTGTCTTTCTATTGTGTCTTTAATTACGTTATTCAAAGGGTTAAAATTATCAACTCAAACTACAACAGAGTTCACCGTAAACGCAAAAAAACAAATCATTCAAACGAAAAAGTAGTTTTGCAAACCAAACGAGTAACTCCTGACTAAACAAACCGTTCGAATCTATTCAGATACCAAGTTTCAGCGAACGTATAAGCCAGATATGACTGCGTGCCAATATTTTGTAATCAAGCTGCATTCAAACGTATTGACGTGACGTTGACATTTGCTGAGTCAGGTTGCGCACGGCGGCGGGCGCGTACAGTCAACATCTCTCTATCCTAACTAGTTTAGAGTCAGCATGTAGGTAAAGTCGTGAAACGAAAATGTTTATCTGATTTCCAATTCACTTTCTAGGTACACTGGGCACAAGAAGATGATAACTATTTTCCCTTTTAGTGGAAAAAAAAAATACTTTTGAGAATGACAAAAAATAAAGCTACAATATTTTTCATCAGGTCCACTCAGAACTGTGTGGGTATTTCTTCAAGATCATATCGAATTCCAATCGGCATGATTCTCTTATGATTGACCATTACTTTATTATTGATTTTAACTCGCTGTACACGGGTATAAGGCATACATTATTTCGTGTCATTTCTTTTCGTGTTTCATACGTTCCTAGCACGGTCATCGTATGATACGGTGTAGTGGATAGAATCCTTAAGGCTGCTATGATAAGAACCTTTGACTTTCACGATTTCCTGTCTATTTTTTTCCAAATTAACATCGTATTTGCATTCTCTTTTGCATCCTTTTCCTAGATAAATTGGCCTAATTTATCTTCTTTGCAAGTCAAAAGAGGGAAAGAAATGCTTGTAATCTTAGAGCGAGTCGGTAGCTAATAAATTATGCGGAAGAGGTCATTTTGACGTATGAAATGCATGGGTATTTGAATTTGTAGAAATTCATTCTTTATAACGCATCCGATTGTCCGATTTTGTTATTTCAATTGACTGTATTATTTTTTTATGATTTATGGCACAACGTGGAATATTAAAGTTCTTTGTTTTCTTTTTGACTGGCCTGTTGGTCTACTGGTTAGTGACCCTGACTGCTATAATGCCGGAGGTCATGGGCTCAATTTCCACTCCGGATAAATGTTTGTGTGATGAGCAAGATCATTTGTTCTGTGTCTGGGTGTAATTAGAAATATATAAGTATGTTTATCAGTTGTCTAGTACTCATAACACAAGCTCTGCTTAGCTTGAGACTAGACGGCGTTGTGTGATAGTTGTGGAATATTGTATAATTATATTTTTCTTTTAACTATCATGACCATTAAATTCTTAAATATTATAAAATAAAGTTCCACACTGTGTTTACCTATCTGTTGGTGATAATCTCAAAAACTACTAAACGCACTTTCATGTGGATTTCACAAGACAGAATGATTTAGAAAAAAGGTCCAAATGAAAAATACATGCATATATATGGTAAAGGAAAGCTGAGAACCTTAAAGATATCTAGCACCCGTATCTTCTCCTGTTTCGATTTAGAGCGGGAGAAGACAAGATTATGTCCCACATATAAAAGCCGTGTGAAGCTAAAGCAGCTTACTAGTATTATAACTAACAAACGCAACGACTAATGCAGCTCATTACATCATCCTAGAGATTCTGTTTGTAGCATAAAGAATACAAAATGACACAATTATCTTAAACAAAAGGCCATGTTGATTAAGGAATTATTCAGGGGGACAAACACCTGAACTATAATGCTTCTATTCAGGTAAACAGCCCTAATTTTATGGGTCACTTGAGCCCCTTTTTAGGGTACCGTACCTCAAGCTAAGTCAGCAAAACGGAACCCTTATAGATTCACTTTGTTACCTGTCTTTTTTTTTGTGAACGCGTGGAGGTATTAAGGCCCGTTTCTACTCATTTTGACGTTTTTTAAACCTATGGAAATCCACAAATATAAAAGAAAACACCATAAAAATTTATTTTATCAAAATTGACTATATGGCCAAGGGCTTGGCAGAAATGAAAACACGATATAAATTAGTTGGCTTGATAAAAAAAAATCGCGAATCTGACCCTAATTTACGATTTCAAACGTATTTATCTACGAGATTACGTTACGGAACTATTTGAAAAATACAAAAAAAAAAAAAATAAAGCTTGTTATTTAAAAGCGCTTCGCAAGAACAAAAATCTTGAATAGTTGTTGTTTTTTTGTTATATAAAAATAAAACCGCTGTTTTTGGGCCGCGAAGACGACATAATCCCGAGCGAAGTTCATACAAAAAAAAACAATGACTAGAACTGAAATTAGAATCAAGAATCAAGATTAACGAACCAAGGTTGCCGACACAGCACGAAGAATCCAAACTAAAGTGGCAATGGGCAATATTGCTCGCAAAATATATGGCCGTTGGGCCGAAAGGTTCTGGAGTAGCGACCGCGTACAGGAAGACGCAGTGCTAGAAGGCCTCCTACAAGGTGGACCGCTGATCTGGCAAGGGTTACGGGAATTCGATGATTCTATTTTTAAAATTGTGATTTGAAATAATCTTCGACACTTGATTCTGGAATCAAACCATTTACAAAGGTATATTTGTACGGAACCCTCAGTGAGCGAGTCTGTTTCGCACTTGACAGGTTTTTTGTATGAGATTATGTTGTGGAAGTGGTAAAGTAGCGCCTATGTATTTTTGTGTATCAGAAAAGTTTACAACTTCATGAGGCAATCATAGTCGAATAAAATGTTTTATATTTTTTTTTAATGTTCATATTATTGATAGGTTCGCGGTTGGCCATCATCTTACCAGATGGTAAGCGATGGTGTGGTTGATGTTGATTATTGATAACTTATTTTGTTTACTTTACCATTCATTATTTAGACTCTAGTACAGGAATAAGTCTGAAAACAGTATTGTTTATTTGTTTTTTTCTCACAACAAAGCTTTTTTACCCGACTGCGCCAGAAGGAGGGTTATGTTTTTCTAGAGTATGTATGTATGTATGTATAATTATTTGGCACGCTCTGCAGCCTAAACGGCTAGATGGATTTTAGCTTGAGAGGTGTCGTTAGATTCGTATTTACTGTGAGAGTGACACTGGGTATATCAAAAAAAAAAAAACAAAATGGCGGATTTTTGGCGCTAAATTCAAATGTTTGGCACGCGCTGCGGCCTGAACGGCTCGATGGATTTTAGTTTGCAAGGTGTCGTTAGATTCGTAATTACTGTGAAAGTGATATAGTAATAAAATAAAACTAAAAACATAAACAATAAAAAACGGTAATTTAAAAAACTAAAAAACCCGACTGCTTTTCTGAGTATTCATGAAAAAGCTCTAAAACAAGAAAGTCGTTGTACCCGATTGCACTTAGCTATATAATATTTTAAATACAAGATAAATTGTAGCAGTCGGGACCCATTCTAGAAAGTCAGACGTCTAGTCAGTAGATTGGAGTAATCTGCAATGTAATATAGGTATGTGCTCTCAATTCACTAAGCCTCTATTTCTAGAATGGGTCCCGACTGCTACAATTTATCTTGTATTTAAAATATTATATAGCTAAGTGCAATCGGGTACAACGACTTTCTTGTTTTAGAGCTTTTTCATGAATACTCAGAAAAGCAGTCGGGTTTTTTAGTTTTTTAAATTACCGTTTTCTATTTTTTTTGGTTCGAAAAATCTTCAAGACTCCATTCGGGGATTGAAAGGTAATTTGTACGGAACCCTTTGTGTGCGAGGCCAACTTGGATTTGCCCAAGTTTTTTTTTATTTTGTTCAGATCACGCGAGTAAAGCCGCTGGCAGTAGCTATGTTATAATATATTATTCTAAACATAAACAAAATACTGTAGCTTCCTCTTAAGTTATTCGATCCAGCAATTGCTACGGTTTATATGTAACCTCAAAGTCTGACCAAAGTCTATCCAGAATATCGGTTTTCCTTCAGTAATTGGATTGCGGAAGGCAGGCGCTTCGTGTAAAATATCCATGTCTTGCCACACTAGTAAACTTAGAAGGGGATCTTAACATACCAACGAGAACCTATCCTAGTATACATACTGAAAATGGTTATTTGCAATTCTGCGAATTTATCTGATATTGGAACTCTTGCCTTTTATAACTTCTGTTTCTTGCTACATTGCTTTTGTTTGTTTTAAACATAAATGTACATCGTATGTGTGTGTATGTTTGTTAGTTTTTCACGTTCGAACAACTGAACGAATTTTAATGAAATTTAACAAACGTGTAGGCCATGTCCTGGAGCAGCACATGGTTTATTTTTATCCTGGAAGCATGCAGCAGGTTTCCTTGGGATAAATTTCTATTAACACGCGGGCAAAGTCGCTTGTAGCAGTTAGTTTTACATTAGTTGGGTCCTGGTCATAAATACTTATGACCGGGACCCTCTGGGACGCGTTCAGCTGGGCCGCCAGTCGCTTTCGCTGTGACGGCGCCCACACTGGTGCTCTTAAAGGGTCATAGACTCATCGATCCCCGCAGAAAGGCGTCTGAATCCCTAGGTTGGGCAGGAGCCGTTTGAGGTCAGCCCCAGTCTGCTTCAGTTTGGGAGCGAAACGTCGAAAGTGCTCCTCGAAATTACACTGTCTGTTTAGAACGAGTCCCAGCATCACATCGTTGACGCTGATGTGAACCTCTCTACTATTTTTTGCCTGGTGGTGGCGCGTTTGAGGTCATCAAACACATGACCACGGACTTGAATGAATGTGTTCCCAGAACTTTTAGTGCGTATGGATGGGATGACCACCATGTACCTGTGTTGTATCGTCATACGTCTTGGGGTCTAATGATAGGTTTCAGGTTAGATGTGGTCGTGATACAGTATTCAATTACCTAATAACGTTTCGGTTCGCATTATATGGAACCAAGTTACAGTTAGTGGTCTACAGTTAAGGAGTGGAATTCTCTGCCGGATTCTGTGTTTCCTGTTATTTATAACCTAGAAGTCTTTAAGTCAAGAGTGAATAGGTTTCTTCCAGGTAAGCGTGCTCCATCGTCGACCGCAACATCGCTTACCATCAGGTGGGATAGTGGTCAAAGGTGAGCCTGTCCACAATAAAAATTTAGTGTTAAGTAATGTAATGTAACTATGTATATTTAAGTAAAGAAAAACTCAAAAACAACTGGATTGATTTAAAAAAAATCTTTTACCAGTGAAATTCAACTTTATCACTGCAATGTGTATGTAATATGTATTCCACAATTATCTCACAACGCCGTCTAGTCTCAAGCTAAGCAGAGCTTGTGTTATGAGTACTAGACAACTGATAAACATACTTATATATTTCTAAATAGGTACATACATATTATAGATAAATTACACCCAGACACAGAAGAAATGATCGTGCTCATCACACAAACATTTGTCCTAGATGGGGATTGAACCTTCGACCTCTGGCATAGCAATCAGGGCCACTAACCACTAGACCAACAGGCCTGTCAATGATATCACTGAGTGACATAGGCGATATATTCCCTACTTTCCTCTGGTTGAAGCTAGAGTACGAGTACATTTTAAAGCATGTGACGTCATTTCAGGGTTACATTTTGTATTTTCTTTCTTTTATTATTCAAATCCTGATTTTCGAACACTCTGTTACGTTTTGCGATTTCTTGCTTTCCACATATCATTCTCAACGTTACTTTAATTTCTTTGATTTTTCTTCTACAAAAGGTGCCTTTTACTGACAACAAAACGATTGTATAAGTATAAAAAATCATATTCAAAAGAAACCAGAAAAGGGATTGAAAAGTAATGTAATGTAGACGTGATTAACAACAAGGTTGGTGCAGTGGTAGTGATTAGCTGCTGCACTGAGTGTCACGGGTTCGATTCCCTCAAGGAACAAATATTTGTTTGGTCTATAGACAGTTGTTCTTGGTCTGGGTTTTTGCTGTATTTGAATTTACATGCTTGTGGATGCACCCAAGATAATATAAGAGTAATTTCTTGTAAAATTCGAAGACATGTGACATCCACCAACCCGCACTGGGCCTGCGTGGTGGATTACGGTCCATTCCCTCTACTAGAGAGGAGGCCTGAGTCCCAGCAGTGGGAACATTTAAAGGCTGATGCTGATGATGATGAATTTCTTGTATCAAGAATTGATTCTTTAAATAAAAAATTGTTTGAAAAACATTTTTGTAAACAGGTGATTTGGACAATGATTGTGTTTAACATAATATAATAGGTACTATATACCACTAATGTTTAATTAGTACACATACTCAAAGGGCTTATTAGAAATGGTCTTGTCATTATTTATGTAAAGTCTCAATAAATAAAATTCATAAACAGTAACGTAATGAGCGTTTGTTTATATCTCAAAATCTCACTCAATTTATGGAAATATTGTTCAGGTTGTTTATGAATAAAAGAATGGCAATAAAAATGGAAAAACACTGTGCTTAGAATTTTTTTGTAGTAGTTGTTAGAAATTACTTCGAATTTACCAATTATGACTAATTTTCGTGGACAATTTTAGGATTTCGTTTTTTTTACTTTTGACTACACAAATATGATCAGTAACGGGTATTGATCGAGCACCATTTTTTTTTTGTGCACTAATTAAAAAAAGCGGGTGTGGTTAAAATTTTTTTTTTTTTTTTAAATTTAAGTTATATATGTGAATAAGATAAATAAAAAGATAGTAATAATAGGTTCCTTTCTCAGGAGTCCCGATCACCAGTATCTTAGACCCTTTTCCCGTTTCTGGAAGGATTTTTTTTTTGTTTTGCTTTCTTAATTTTTTAAATATTTAAACATTTAACTGATATGTTTATATAAATGAACTAAAATCAATACTAAACCTAGTTAACGAAAGCATAAAATTCGTAAAACGTCAAATAAATTTAGCAGCACAACTCGTCAAATATCATGTTAAGCAAAATGTTTTAGCGCTAACCGAAACTTTGCCACTTAAATCATTAGCAACGCTTAAACCAAGTCAAATATTTATGCAATCGTTTGTGGAACTTTCATCTATATTAAACCGACTATGCATTTACACGAGATGTTGTCGTTTTGACAGTTTGGTAACAGATTATGTTGCAGGATGACAGAAGAAGGAAACACTTTATATGTTAAGAGTCTATGTTTCATAGCGTTGTTTGTGAATATGGCTAGAAAGAGACGAGAAATGATAAATGATCACAACAACATTGTCACAGACTAATATGGACCCTGTCGGTCACAGAAAATACCCTTTTCCTTTTTTCCCTGCTGTGGGAACATTATAAAACTGATTAAAGCTATGATTATTATGAATCACCTCAATACTTTTACTGTTCAATTTTTTTTTTCGTCAATTTTAACTAAATGAGGCCAGTGTTTCTTAGCTGACTACCCTGAGAAGAAGCACCGAAACAAACTTCGGAGGGAAAATCAGTGTTATAGTAAACCACAAAACTAAAAACACCGATTGCTTAAAAACCATTACATTACTGCTTACCATCAGGTGGGATCGCAGTCAAGAACTAGGTTATTATTAATAAAAAATAAATAAAAAATAGAGAGCATGATCTCTGATACATATCTCTGGCACTTATTGAAATAAATCTTATTCCAACACGAATGTTATTCTAATAATATAAATCACTATACATTTTCTTTGTCGAAAGAAAAAGTTGGGTTGAAGGAGTACACTGCTATCTTTGAAGTTCAAGGTCCAATGTAAATGAAATATAAATAAAGGGGCTACCAAAGAGTTATAACTTAACCTAACACAAAAGGGATCATCAAAATCGCTCCATAAACAAAAAGTTATGCTTGAATTAACAACCTCAATAACATGACATTTGAACATAATTGGTGAAATTAGGGTGAAATGTGACTGTGTGGGGTGGATGTACTTTACACATCTGCATGATTTCATCTAAAGATCTTATTATTTATTTAAGAGTTCCATAACCATGATGATGACAATGGATGATGGTCCTTTAACTTCCTGGAGAAAATATTCATCAAAATTGGTATTAATATTTGGCTTTGTTCTTAAATTTTCATCATCATCATCAGCCTTTTAATGTTTCCACTGCTGGGACACAGGCCTCTTCTCTAAGAGAGGGAATGGGTCGTAAACCACCACGCGGGCCCAGTGCGGGTTGGTGAATGTCACATGTCTTCGAATTTTTGGCTCTAGGACATACCGGTTTCCTCACGATGTTTTCCTTCACCGTTTTGAAAGAGAAAGAAGAAAGAAAGAAAGAAAAACATTTATTTGAGACTCGCACAGGACAAAAAATATATACAACAACAATACAAAAACTATAAATAGTTTTTACACAAAAAAAAAGATTGAAAATAAAAGACCTGTGCGAGGTCAAAAAAGCCCTTATCTCAGCATATGCTGCGATATTACCTAAAAAAAACGTAAAATAACGCAGCGTTTTGAGAGCAGTGGTGATCAAATAACTTACACAAAGTAATGCGCCTGGCGGGGTTTAAACCCGTGCCCTACTCGTAAGTCGGGGCCGTTACCACTGGGCCACCACTGCTCTCTAAATTTTATGCTTTGTTTATTTTCAAAACCGCATCAAATATAAATATGACTTTTCACGCGAACAAAAAATAACCAAATAAAATAGCATGCTGGTATATCTCATCCAACCATTCACAAAAATAATTTTATTGGTTTCAATTCTCTCCGAATCATATTACGCGAAACTGTGACACTTTGACTAGCTGACAAACAACCGAATCAAAAGGTATTTTGATTTATTTTATCGGTGGTATACCGCATCCGTCGCCAATTATATTGAACGTCAATGAAACCCTTTCACATTGCGACAGCCATTTGCGACTGGCCTGTTGGTCTAGTAGTTAGTGGCCCTGACTGCTATGCCGGAGGTCGTGGGTTCGATTCCCACCCAGGACAAATGTTTGTGTGATGAGCACGATCATTTGTTCTGTGTCTGGGTGTAATTTATCTATAATAAGTATGTATTTAGAAATATATAAGTATGTTTATCAGTTGTCTAGTACCCATAACACAAGCTCTGCTTAGCTTGGGGCTAGACGACGTTGTGTGATAGTTGTGGAATATTATATTATATTATATTATATTTTGCCAAATTGCCTGACTTAAATCGTACAGTTCACATCTCATTTACCTTGTTTTTATGAATCCTATATTTTAAAAGGCTGAAATGGAAATCATATCTTTTCTTACTGCACTTAAAGTCTGTTTTTGTTTGCTATTATTTGGAGGTGGACGATCAGATTGAGATAATTTTCAGTTATTATACTATGGTTATTAATATGGTCTGCTATTTAATTAAAATTCGGTAGTTTTGGGATATAATTTTCGGGGTAATATGGTTATTATAAGATATGGAAATACCAACTCTTTTTTTTCCTGCCCTTATCCTATTACTTGGGGTCGTCACAACACTATTTTTTCTTCCACTCTATCCGGTCACCCGTCACACTATAACTAGCTTTCTTTTCTTTTATATCACTCCTCACATAAACCATCCATCTCTTTTTCGGCCTTCCTCTTCCTCTCCATCCATCTACGTACTAAGAACTCTTTTAGTAATATGCGTTTCATACCTCCTCTTCACATGACCTAACCAAGATAAACGATTTCCTTTCAAATTTTCAGTCTCTGGCGCCCCTTTAAAACTTCCTCTAATATTCTCATTTCTCACTTTATCCATTCTCGTCACACCACACATCCATCTTTTTCACAGCCCAACATTCTGATCCATACGGTATGACAGGTCCTATCACGGACTTGTAAAAAGACAACTTGTACCTAGTACAACACAACTTAATTTTATTTTCCAATACGTTAGTGTAAAAAACCTTCTGAAAAAGAGATGAATTGTGAGTTTAAAAACTTAAAAAAAAAATAGAGGATAAGAAATTTAATAATAAAAATGTTTCCGAGAATATCTATCAAATCAGTTCCCGTATTGTTAAGAAAGGAGAAAAAAATCTAATCTCAATTTACTAAGATACTAAGACATGAACTGAACTTGATTTTAAGAGCATAAAAAAGCAAAAAACTACCTTCAGAAGCATAGAGCTATGAATGGCAGTGAAAGAAAAGCATACTTCTAATTTATTACTTTAAAATAAAATTTAATTTTGAAATTTCAGTATACTTTACGTTAGCGACAAAGCTACCTACCTCGTTCCATTTAATTCAATCTAACAATACTACCTGCTCCCTATAACAGAAAATAGATAGTATTACAGTGACTATAATGTGATTATACAAGGGTAAGCAGCGTAAGCCTATTAATAGAGTTTCTGCTTCAATCGGATGTTAACAGTTGGGTTCACAACTATGTTATATTGTACTGTGTTGTTTAGTTTAGTTTCTATAAGTTATTGGTCGTAAACAGATACATTTTATGAGTTGTAGACTTACTTGGCCGCTAGTAAGTAATCAAAAGGTAGGTAGATACATATTTCTTAGAAGAATTTTTTCATGTCGATCGATAGTGTCCATGTTTTGACTTACATAATTCTTTAAATTTGTTTTTAACGTATCATTATTGCATTGCATTGCATCAGCCTTATAATGTTCCTACTGCTGGGACTCAGACCACCGCTCTAGGAGAGGGAATGGGCCGTAATTAACCACGCGGGCCTAGTGCGGGTTGGTACGTATCATTTTGATCCATCCAAATAGTGCCAGTGAGTAGCCGTTTCAAAGGACTTGCCTGCAGGACGAACAACGTAACTTTGCCCGTCCTGCACAACCACCTGCACCATCCAAAATTCATACTAGACCAATGATAGAGCCATACAAGTTTTCGAAATACTTGTCACAGAAAATTTAGTCTCAGTTCATCGACACAAAATAATAAAAAGAAGAAAATGTAATCAGGGAAATTATTAATTCTGATAATAATATCATAAAGATGAATTTATTTATTTTATAATTTAAATAAAAAAATACGTAGAAAACTTAAATATAAACTAAACTATAAATAATTTTATACTAAACCTTACAATGCACATATAATACAAAAACACAAACATAAAATACGCTTAGGCGTCAAAGTACTCCTCCACATCACTGTCATCCGGAAATGTGCCCAAAAGGCTGGCAGCATTGCCACTTTGGATTGCAGTGCTAATTCTTTGAGCATAGAAAGAGCCAGCCCTCTGATCACGCAAAGTGTAATAATATCATTGATTGAATCGCTGTCTAAAATTTCGTTAAACCCAATGTTTGTACCAATTACAAAATAGGACTTAATCCAAGTTTGTGTTCGATTATACGAGTATGCTTGTACTCATATAAAATACCTAAATTATAAATAACATATACCACTAAACATAATAATAAAACAGCCAACCTCTTTCCTGTAAAAGACGACGAAACTCCAAGCTAACGAGAATATCCTTCACAACCTTTTGCGGAAATCGCCTTCAAAGGAAAAAAACCTCACAAATAAAATGTTGAAGGAAAAACCTTTTTGCATTCGCATCCTCAACGTAATGCGTTTAGATGGCTAGATATTAGTACTTCTTTCAAAGCCTAGGCTTAGTGTAAGGCTATTAGGTCAAGTGGCCGACGTGTATGGTTTCCAGCTAAGCTTGTTACATTAGTAAGAATCCTAGAATCGCCTGCAGGCTTTAATGCAGAGATTTGGTGACGATATGGTGTAGTATCATCAGGTTGTCTGGGCAGTGGTAGTTGAAACCCTTGATATTTCGAGCATGTGGTTTGACTTGAGGATTTTTTTTGCAGTTAGAGGTATTTATTTTAGTTCCAATACATTTGATAATACTAACTGCTTCAAATTGCTTAAAAAATCACATATTGAAACTATAAAGTCGTTTGTCTTGCCTTTAATTTTTTTTTTTTGGTTTAACTGTGATTATAGTTAGTTGAGTATTTGTTTTAAATGTAAATAATTTACATGTAGGAATTAAAATAATTCTATATCGGGTTTTTTAAATTTGTTTTTCATCATTTTAGTTAGTTACATTTTTGAGTCGTGGCTTTGAGCCCTAGCGCTTGAGCAATATCTTAATTGTGTGTAATGAACCGAATTTATTAAAATATACCTAACCGCTTATGTTTCGGGACGTACCAGATAAATAGGCTCTCGAAACTCTCGAAATATATTATTCCCTTTCTTCTGAAGCAATGGAGTAAAAAGAGGAATTTTGTTGTTTGTATTTGGAAATTGATAAACATTTCTGGAGCTATACACTATTGAAGAGTGCTAATAGGCCACTATATATCCCTAATAAATAAAAACTGCTTTTATAAGATACGTTATGGAAGAGATGTCTCGAGTAAAAGCAGCTATGTGTATTTGTGATGACAGCTAAGAGAAGTTTTTGGTATCGTCAATGAAGATAAAATGGGGATGGTGGATGATACACTCAAAAACAATGAAAGAAATTGGAAACAGATTCATAGATAAATTATGAAAGAGTTAATAATGGAAAATATAATAAAATACAAATAAGAATACAAAAACAAAATTTCGTTGTTAAAATAACTACAGTTCTACAAATTGAGATTTCAGATAAGAACGTGATATCGCAAAATGAAACAAACTTATATATGGCAAAGCCTTATACTTCTCCCCATTTCATGAACATATCCCTACATAATATTGTGCAAAGCAAAGTTAATAAAGTAACGAATTCAGTATTAACAACGCACGTTTTCATATTATTACGGCAAATATTTGGTGTTTCTTTTAGCTCCAAAACATCTTTAGTAACCATTTTTATTTGTATTGTAAAACACGTAAAAACATCGCAAAACAGAACAGCCTTCAAATTTTCTTTTATAGCTCTTATTGTTTGTTTTGTTATTAGTATTAAAAAGATTCCTATTAGATTGGATCTGATTTTATTGCTAAGAAATTTTACTATTCACAAAACTTTTGACATAAAAGTGTTTCACAAACACTGGAAGTTTCCTGTCCTTGAGTGGTAATTTAATTATATTGAAAGTCAGGATTTCTGTAGAAGATTCTTCTTTGAGTGAAATAGGTACTTTGAATTAATATGATTAAGGATTTGGATTGTAATTTCTTTCTATTTATTTTAAATTTAAATGTTTTGTAAACTCTTGAAAAGTCGTCACTCAAAATATCGCGTGCCTTGATAGTACTTTAATTAATCTGTCACAAACAATTGAAATTTAACGTTTAAAATATATATAAAAAAAAAACCATTGCTGAGTCAAAGAAATAAAATATTATTAATATTTAGCTTTGTGTTTAGTTAAATAAAGTCAGTAAATTAATTTCAATCAAGATGATGATGTATTTTTCAAAGATGCTCTGAGAAAGAGTCAATGATAAAAATATTACAAAGGTGAAAATTTATGTGTTTTTGTGTTTTTTTTTTTTAACATTGTCCTTGATCAGGAATGTTTCCTGTATCGTGTGTGTATTCACAAACATGCAAACTCACATAAACAAGTTACTCAAACCGGGAATGATAGTAACAGTAAATATTGTAGACTAGACAAATGTTCATTACATGCGGGAACCGAAACTCCGAGACGCCGCGCATGAGTCAATCCTTCAACCACTGCGCCAAAGTACTGTGAGCTTGTTACTTCTTCACGTTTAAAGAACTGAATGGATTTAGATTATATTAGGCATGTAAATAGACCTATAATAGGAAGTGTGATACTCTTTATCCCAAGTGTATACGTTTCCTTGGGATCTTTTTCTATTTTTTCACGGACGAAGCCCCTGGCATGAGCGAGTGATAGGTAAGGGTATATAATCAAATTTATACACGGTTGAATTTTGATCCTTTTAATCCCGTGGAGGGTCTATCCGGTATATGAAACACTATCGACTTGTAAAGATAAAATTAAAAAAAAAACTTTTTATCTTAAACTTGAATTAATATACGCATATACGAAATCAATTTCTTTAAGTAAACAACAGCTGAGCGATTCCGATGACCTGTAGGTAGTTGTCGTCGTTACGTACTAACTTCCTACAGGTCGTTGCACTCGATCAGCTGATGTTTGTCTGTCTATAGAGTTTCAATAATTTAATGATTTGTATTATTTTTGGAAACAATAAATTTATTATTATTATTATTATTATGTATCGGATCCTCCTCTGGATTAAAAGGATCATTTAGCCGTCATCGTCTATAATAGTAGTGAAAATCATTGGAAAAATATTTAAAGTGTATGTAATAAAATTGATATACGCTACCAAAATGACTTGTACATGATCATCATTCATCATCATTTCAAAAGAAAGACGTTATTGGACATTCTCTCTCCCAAGTATCACCACAATGACTGGCCTTGTGCATCTTGCATTCATCGCGATTCTCACTAGGGGCCCAACCCAAGTCTGCTATTACAATAGTGTCAGAATCGTCTATCATTGATTTCATCATGGTTGATTTTGACTAGTTTGGTAATCTACTAATATGATGGCGTCACTATGACTTTTCAACAGTCAATCACTAACACACCATTGAAAGAAATGGTAATCTCGTACATAATGACAAATGATTTACTGACTTATGGGGTAATCTGCTAAAATTTTGTCAGTTCCTTTGATTAGTGACTTACCACTAGATTTGTCTGAATACGACAGTCATTCTACCACCATTCGTTTACGAGACCAATAACCGACCAATGATCGACCATTATGATTTAGCAGATTAAGAACTTTTACCAAAATGACAATGGGATTGTGTGGGAATGTCGAATTCACAAAAATAGCAGACTTGGGCCCCAGGTTGTCAGTCCACCGGACAACCAGTCAGTTTTTCAGTCAGTTTTTAGTCAGTCAACCAGTCAGTTTTTCCGGCTATGTCCGCAACCTTAGTTCTTTCGTGGACTTGGATATACATTGTATTTATTATATTTAAGAGTACAAAAAAATCAAGTCATCGCTTAAGGAATGGCACTTTGTGTAGGTATAAGAGCCCAAGGGAATCTTCACAGCGCATTTTCATTTTGAACACGTGGCTCTTTCAAATCAGGACTTTTTACATCACATATATTTTCAAAGAAACCCCAACAACACTTGTACGAAACACCTGCCTTTAACTTTCAAGGTTCAAACTCGAACGCAAGAGCCATCAACCGAAGTGGTAACGTTTTTGGGCGGTCAAGTGAAAGGTAACCGCAAAACGCACTTTGAATACATATTACCGTTTTTCTCCAGAGAGCCCAGAAGTTTCCGGGGCAACGAAACAGCGGCAAGGTCAGGAAAGTAGCGACAAGCGGCCTAATCAATAGTTACTGATAGAAACAGTTAATTGTTTACTTGCAATATTGGTTTTTTGGTAAACAACTCACGTTCAAAGTCCCAAAAGAGTTGGACAAAGTGTTCTTTGTGTAAGGGAACAATTGACTGGTGAAGTTATTTCATCTTGTCCAGTTAGAGTTACTCGAATTTTTTAGCGCAATTTTATAATTCTTTAAGCTACCTTTTTGTTTCAGTCTAAAAATGGATTCCTAGGATTGGTTTTCGTCATCATCATTTCACGTAAAAAACGTTCACGTCTTTTTTTTTTTTTTTACGTCTGGATGTAGGCTTCCCCGAAGCACTTAGCGTCTCGCGTCCATCGGATTCCTATAACCCTCACCAGGTCACCGGTCCACCTCGTGGGAGGCCTTCCAATGCAGCATCTTCCAGTACACAGTGTTCTGCGAGCAATGTGCCCCTATAAAATCTGTATAAAAATTAAATATTCTAAATTTTACAAACAAATTTTAAAGGTAACTTGGATCCGAATACACATATATCTTGCTTTAGACAAGAGACCTCATTACACTGGTCCTGTCAGAAACGGCTACTTTAGTTTGAAGATGATTTATATTTCCGTTTTAATTGTTAACTACTCTACTTAGTACGTACTTATACTGTGTTCATTAATCACTACAGTAATAGCTCAGAGCAGCTACTAATTGTTAATTTTACGGATTGTATTTTCCTTTCCATTTGTATCTTTTAGTGTGCTTAGTTAGTCGAATTATTCTTCTGTAATTATTCATATCTCTTTGTTACGACATGATACAAATCTAATTGCTTAAACTGACCTCCTCTCAAGTAGCGCCTTGATGACTGGTTCTGTACGTCTTGCATTAGTTAGATTTCCGCTACCCTCAGGTCATCGGTCCACCATCATTTCCAAAGGGCAATGAAAAAGGCTATGTTCTGAGTTTCCTTGCGAGATTCGCATCAGAAATAATAATTATTCAAATTAGGGCAGGATTTGTACACAATGAAACGAGGTGACTGGGTAAAATAAAATAGAGTTTGAGAGCGTTTATGTACTCGCCCGCTCGCGACTAGTTTTTGGCAGCGACTGGTAGGCGTGAACGGCGCGCGCAGTGTGCGGGTCCACATTTCAAAAAATGAAACGCGAACGCAAAACGTAACCGCCATTTTATTACGTAATAATAAAAAACATTACAAAAATTATGAGTTGCCTACAATAATAATAAAATCTTTATTTATACTTCTTTATGTACTAGGTGCATAAAATTACAGCGAATTTAAAGGTCACACAGATTGATAAAACTCTGACTCCCAAACTAGGAGATCCTGTGACTTAGGAGTCAGTGTTCTGTTGTCACTACGGCACTCCGTAGGGGCCCAGTAGGCCGTAGGGGCCCAGTAGGGTCGAGGCCTAGTCTGGGGCTCTGGGAAGGTATGAAAATGCATACCAGGGCCCTGGAACCAAGGCAGGGAAGGAACAGGGTAGGTTTTAAGTCAGTAAGAGTTTGACACTATATCCCGCTCCGCCCAAGGGCGGGATTTGTCATTGGATGATTTTACCTATCATAAAAAAAAACGGCATTTATAGAACCTTTTATTTAAAAATGACGACATCCGCCGGAGAACTAAGCTTTATTAAAACACATTTATTTAACTTATCTGACATTTTATCCTGTCAAAACTATTAAATTCAATTTACACAAATTCTCTAAAAAGTATAGAGGTGTCAACGTGTTTATATTGACTTTACGCCGGGTGTGTAAATATGAGTAACAGCAAAAAAGTGGCTAAAACACATACATATATCGCGTTTGATATACCGTTTAAAAAGGTCTGACAAACGTTTTGCCTGTTTAACTGACATTTTTGATGTAACAATACACTTTATTCATGGTTCCGACTACTTCGTGGGGAGAACTCTGATACCTCTGGCTGGTCACTAATATTCGTTAGATTTATTCATTATTGTTCCTAATAAACTTTATTAATGTGACTTTTTTTCATTACTTTATTTTATTTTCTCCTATCTACCCATGTACCAAACCTTAAGTATGTAAAATTTCTTTGTAAAAGAGGGTCAATGGATCATTACCCATTTAGTTTGTAGCATAGAACCGAATATATTGAATAAACTAGTTGCAGAACACTGGACTTCTACTACAAAGAAATTTTAGGCACTTTAGCAGTGTTAGAGTGCAACTGCACTTTTGACCCCTGACCGTACATATAATACAAAAACATAATACACTCAGGCGTCGAAGTACTCCTCGACATCGCTGTCATCCGGAAATGTACCAAAAAGACTGGCAGCATTGCCACGGTGAATGGCAATGCTAATTCTTTGGGTGAAGAACGAGCCAGCCCTCTGGTCACGCAAAGTGTCGATCAGACGAGCGTGAAATTTCCTTACAAAGGAGATGCGCTCTCGGACCCCATGACCCAAGCGTTTCAACCCCAAACGGCTCAAAACTGTAATTACCAATAAGGTTACAGTATTTGCGCCGTTTAAGAGTCTCAGCAGCCGCAACGGCAGCGCCGGCACAGCCCGCCGTACTTGGAATATTTGTATTTAGTGCCGACACAGGTTGCGTCCCACACTGGAGTCCTACCCACCTTCCAGGGCACCAACTTACTAATTCCTTTGATACTGGTATGACTTTACTTAACTAACAATCAGTTGGAATATTGAACGCTTATTTATTTTCAATACTTCCAAAACGGATTATTCGATCAAACAAATAATATAAGGTAGCAAAGCTATTTTGGTTTTGCGTGCCATACATCTGAATGCAAAATACCTACTGCTTGTCAAACGAGTATTACTGATGGAGAAATTATGCATTCGTGTACCCCAAAAGTTAGACAAAACAATGATTTATTATACCAAAGTTTGGGTCAGGGGCGAATAAAAAGGAATGGCTCTGACGAATTCCTTATATTTGTTGAGTATCTTATAAATGTTTGACCCACTTACGATGAATGCAGAAGTTGAAACAATCACTAAGATGACGATAAATGAGACTGAGTTCTTGAAACAACGATTGGTGAAATGAGATGGAAAGAACAAGCAAAGTTGGTAAGTGGTAAAAAACCTCGTGGAAATTATATTTTTTGTTTGAATAGCTTTGCAATAAGACACATAAAATGACCTTCTTGCGAGAAAACATCTATTGCATTGCATCAGCCTTATAATGTTCCCACTGCTGGCACTCAGGCCTCCTTTCTAGTAGAGGGAATGGGCCGTAATCCACCACGCAGGCTCAGTGGTGGGTGTCACATGTCTTCGAATTTTTGGTTCTAGGACATCACGATGTTTTGCTTCACTGTTTTGGGAGCAGTAGTGATGAAATAAATTACACAGAATAATGGACCTGGCTGGGTTTGAACCGAACCTACAACTCGTAAGTCGGGGCCGTTACCACTCGGCCACCATTGATCTCAGTCGGAGAAAACATCTATATTATATAAAAATTAATCCCTATTTCCTTTCGTCACGTGTTCACGCGTGAACCTGAACAGCTGCATTAATTTCACTATGTCTTTTTTTGAGTTTTTTATTGTCAGGAAAAGGTTGTTATGAAAGAAATTAAATAGAAAACTAAATTTATCCAATGAAGCTGGAACGGGGGCAGTTAGCACAATATAAAAATATGAATCGCTGAATGTGTTGCTAAGCGCAAATCTCGAGAACAGCTGAACCGATTTCGCCTCGGGTAGAGTAGGGTAGTGTAGGGTAGTGTAGGGTAGAGTAGGGTAGAGTAGGGTAAACATACAGAGAACACGAACGAGCTATAAGAATGAGACCTTTTTCCTAAAATTAAAATAAAATTCCTTTGTCGCTCATTCAGAGTTTAAAGTGCTATATACAGCCGTACAACATGACACAGGTAAAGTGCTGCACGTAAAGGAATACTTATTCAATTATCAAGCTGTCCATAGCGACGCTCACATTTATTTAAAGGTCTAGAATATCTTCTTTTCCCTTCAAAATCCATTAGGCGATCTGAGTACAAAGAATCTTTTTGGTAAAAGCCTCTTCACGAAAACCTTTCTGATTAACGCTGCCCTAAAAATAATTTGGGAGATATAGAAGTATCTAATAAAGGAAATGAGTAAAAGGTCTATAAAGGTATGAAAAAAAAAACATGGTTGCTCGTGCGGATTTGAATGGCAGGTTTCTTGCCCGTGTTACTACCAATGTTACTACGAGTACTAATACTGTTAATTTGATTTCCTTTCTTACTACTGCAGTAGTAAGAAAGGAAATCTTCTTTGTTAAATAGTGCATTTGATACTCGGATAAAAGGAAAAGAAAAATGAAATATCTAAAATAAAAAGAATTCTTTATTTTTAATGTAAAATGTCACAAGAAATTAATAGTTACAAACTTAAAAGTTGAACGTTTAAGAAAAATATAGGTAAATATCTTCGTATAACATAAATAATAACATTTTTTGGTTGCGCGAATTTGCTTTGTGGACTGTAGATTTAAAAAGCGATCTAAGGTTTGTTAACAATATGCAGGTACTGCGTCTAGCGTTTATTAATGGGATAAATGTATTAGAAGGACTGACCTTTAACCTCGAAAGTTCCACATGGCGCCGGCCGGCGAATCCCGAACTTCGTACTTTCAAGCACTGCCAGTTTCTGTATTGCACTACACTGTACTATTGTTGAGTCTCTGAATGATTGGAACACGAAATAGCCAATTTTCTTGTAATTTCGAGCGGGCGTGTTAGCGGTGCGGTCACATTCACTCGATGCACAAACGTCAATGTCAAATCCTTTCTCTCGAGGTCGTGCGGGAAGCGGATACGGTAGGGATAGGATTGCTAGACCAAAAAAATAAATTACAAAAAAACAAAGTCGCGGAACATAGCAAATTGGCGCAACCATTCCCCCCGGGTTTGAAGGGTTACCTTCAAAGAAAAGAAAAAAAACAAAAGCGAAACTAAACCCTATTACTAATCTAAACTATCAATACTAGGTAGCGAAACAACTTATAACTAACTATGCCACTACTACTGATTAGGCAGAGGGCAGAGGCGAATAACCGGACGCAGGTACGATCCAGTTGCGGTTTTAACTTTTACGACTCGCGTTATTCCGTTCGAACCCGGAAAAACTTCTTCCACTACACCAAGAGGCCAGTGCAGAGGAGGCGCACTCTCAGTCTTCAGTATCACCACAGTACCGACTGTGACTGGATCTGAAGGAGTGTTCCACTTTGACGCGACTGCAGCGTATGCAGATAATCTGTCCTCCATCGCTTCCAAAAGGACTGAACTAAGCTATCTAGCAGAGCGTGACGCGGGTGGAGCTGCAGTTTGTCAGTCTCGACATCTAAAGCGGGCAAATATTTAAGAGGAGTCGTCGTCAAGAAGTGAGCCGGCGTCAACGCTAGTGGCTCCGATGGATCACTAGACAAAGTCCGACACAACGGACGCGTATTCATCAACGCCTCTACCTGAGCGAGTACAGTGCTCAACTCCTCGTACGAGAGAATCTGTTCGCCTATGACCCGAAACAGGTGCGACTTAAGGCTTTTAATATTCGCCTCCCAATTGCCACCAAAATGACTAGCTGCTGGCGTATTAAAACACCAATCAATGCGATTCTCAGCTAAGACATGGGCGAATTCACTTTGGTAGTACTTGGAGCGTAAGAATGTATGTAATTCCGAAATATTGCGTCGCGCTCCAACATAATTTGTGCCGTTGTCAGAGTATAAGCGCTTAACGGGACCACGGCGAGATAAAAATCGTTTAAATGCAGACATAAAACCCTGCGTACTCAAATCACTGGTTAACTCTATGTGAACCGCACGAGTTGTCATACAAACGAATAGGCAAATGTATGCCTTTGTGGAACGTATACCACGACCACGGGCAATAGTGACTTTAAACGGTCCAGCATAGTCCGTCCCAGTATGTATGAAAGGTTTCACCGTCTGTACAACACGACAAGAACGATGGTCGGCCATTTCCGGCGCGTTGAAACGCGGGCGGAGCTTAAAGCAGGGCACACATCTGTGCACTCTAGCGCGTATCAAATTGCGAGCGGAAAGTATCCAGTACTTCTGTCGAAGAATGGACATTAATAAATCGGGACCAGCGTGACAATTCACCTTATGGTGATAGTCCACCAACAAATCCAAAACGTGATCCCTGCGTGGTAGAACTACTGGATGCATTTGTTCAAACTCTAACTTAGCATTTCGCAGACGGCCACCGACACGAATGAGTCCGTCTTGCAAAAATGGTTTCAAATGTTGAAGTGCGGGACTACAAGGTTTATGTGATTCTAAACTACGAAATTCTATTGAAAAATAAAATTTCTGCAACTCTCGAAGTACAACTGATTCAGCTCTATCCAAATCAGCTGCGATTATAGAACCACGCGATGGTAATAATCTCAAAAATCTTAGGACGTAAACTACACAGCGTAGTAGTCTCGACCAAGACGAGACTCGATTAGACAACAACAAAACAACTGACTCTTCACGCGGAACTGATACTACAAGCGTATGTTTCTTCTCCTCGGGTGGTTCTGAAACAGTAGCGGGGTTAAACGGAGCATTTGGCCACTCGTTAGGAGTGGTATGCAGCCAGGGAGGGCCACAAAACCAAAGCGGATGATTTAAAATTTGCGCGGGAAGCAAACCACGTGAGAGACAGTCAGCTGGGTTTTCTGTTCCAGCGACATGGAACATATTTTCCGGTGACAATTCAGCTTGAATCTTAGCCACCCTATTTGCGACAAACGTGCCCCATCGATGGGGTGAAGAGTGGGCCCAACATAGGGCAACGGTTGAGTCTGAAAACGCTACAATTCTCTCTATATTAATGCGAGGACGACAAGTTTTGACTATAGATGTAATCAATTGAACCAACATAAGAATAGCGCAGAGTTCGAGACGAGCAAGAGAGACAACCTTACTAGGAGATACCTTTGATTTTGCGCTAATGAGGAAAACTGAAATGTTATCGCCATTTTGGACCTGAAAGTAAACCACTCCCCCGTAAGCCCTCTCACTGGCGTCTGCGAAACCTACCACATTAACAACAGTGTCTGGTACTATACCAACATGGCGAGGAATCTGTATCTGATCGAGCATTGGAAGCTCTTTCCTATAGCGAGCCCACAACTTGGCAACACTTTCAGGAGCGGTGTCGTCCCAATCACAGTTGGAAAGCCAAAGCTCTTTTATAAGCAGCTTTGCATATAAAACGACAGGAGCTACAAAACCCATTATATCCCATATCCGAGCTACACATGCTAGGATAACGCGTTTGGTACAAGTTGGCGGAGTCGAGCTAATTTTAAGACTGAACATATCAGTTGCGGGTGACCAACTTAAACCAAGGATCTTATGCGAATCACTATCATCGAATTCCTTTACCGAAGTCAACCGGTGTGACGGTGGAATCGACTCTAATGTAGCTTGCGAGTTGCTTGTCCATTTCACCAGATCAAATTGACCGGACTTCATGAGGCTGATTACTTGAGCAGCGGTCTCTATAGCCTCTGCTTCACTAGGTACACTGTACACAAAATCGTCCATGTACAATCCGGTTTCAATAGTGGCCCTTGCTTTCGGGTATGTATCACCCTCGTCAGCGGCCAACTGCTTGATAGTGCGAAGAGCGTGAAAGGGACTAGACTTAAGCCCAAAACAAACACGATTGAATTCGTAAACCTTCAAAGGTTCCTGCGGAGAAAATCTATACAAGAAGCGTTGGAATCTACGGTCACATTCTCTGATTCCAATACTAAGAAACATTTGCCGAACATCGGCAGAGAGCGCAATAGCAAACAAGCGAAAATTTACTATTATTTCAAATAAGTTACCCTGGAGGTTCTGACCACAATACAAGATATCGTTAAGCGATATGCCAGTACTAGTCTTAGCGCTACCATCCATAACCACACGCAGTTTAGTTGTAAGTTTGTCTTCTCTAACAACTCCATGGTGTGGGATGATGTAAAACGGGTAATCACGTGTCTCCTCAGTCTCGGCAGGCGCTGATGAGATATAACCTTTATCTAAATATTCGATCAGCACATCATCATAGGCTTGCTTCAACTTAGGAGACGCCTGCATCTTACGTTCCAAGCATAGAAAGCGTTTTTCTGCGGAGGCACGGGAGCCACCGAGCGAAAAAATATCACCCTTGAAAGGGAGCGCGACAACATAACGACCATCATTATCACGAGTAGTCGTGCGGGTATAAATCTCCTCAGTGACCTGATCCTCAGGGCTGAGAATAGGCGGGACATTGACCTCTTCAATCTCCCAGAACTTGCGGATGGTAGACTCAAGCGGCGGCTCGACGGTGCAACAGTGCGACACAGTCGAGTAACTATTTAAATAAGCGGGTGCGGAACCAACTATAACAAACCCGAGAACTGTTTCCAGTGCGTGCGGAGCGGGGTACATCGGAAGACCTTGAATTTTACGTGATAACTGGAGATGCGGGAGAATCGAAGCACCGATCAATAGATCGATATCTCCAGGGAAAGCGTAATTTCCGTCGGCTAACTGCAAGTTCTTAAACTCCGTCAGCATGGACGTGTCAACCGGTACCGTGGGCAACCGTTCCGTAATCTTATCTGCGACTAGCGAATCCATTTCAAACGAAATATTACGATTAAAACGTGAACTAAATATTATTTTAATGGAACCGTGAATGGTTGCCTTTAAACCTCCAAAACCTTTCACTTTTGAGCGGGATGACCAATTATTAAAACTAAAACCAAGGCGTTGACAACAATCCCGAGTAATAAAATTACTCTGGGAAGCGCCATCTAGTAGCGCTCGAACGGTGTGCGGTTTGCCAAAGGCATCTACAATGACAACTTGCGCGGTCGCAAGTAAAACGGTAGTGACTTGAGTACCAGCGGCGGAAAGCGAACACAATGTTACGTCGTTTGCACTTGCAGCAGGCCGCGCGTCACAAGCGTCGCGCGTCTGCGCAGGCTGCTGCTGCGATGGCAGCTTACTACTCTCAAAATGTAAGAAGGTATGATGTCTAGCTAGACATTTACGACAGCTACCACCACTGTTACATGACGTAACCAGATGTTTGTCACTTAGACAATTAAAACACAAATTATTAGTGCGGACAAACTTGTAACGATCACTAGGCGATAATCTCTGAAATTCCGAACACTTGTACAGCTGTGTATGGCTACCCTTACACAGAGAACAGTCAGGTGTTGAGGCGGTATTAACTAGCGTATGTGCAGTCTTGACTGACTTCGATGACGCGTCTATACGGCGATCGGAACCTGTCCTATTCGTGGCTTCATGACGTGCCGACGTGCGCTGCAACACCTTAATATGGTCGCGAATAAAAGATTCTAAATCTTCGAACTTAGGTATTTCTTTACCGCGCTGAGTCGTTTCAAACAGACGAACAGTTTCAGGATCTAATTTCTTTAAACCGATATACAAAAACAAAAAGTCACAGAGGTCATTGACCTTTAGGTTCTTTACTGCACGAACAGATGATGCGAAAATATTTAAAAACTTCTCTAAATTATGATCGTTACAAACGGAAAAACTTTTCAAATCGAATAATTGATCTAAATATGCGGTGGCTACTAATCGCTTATCTTCGTATTTTGTTTTTAAAGTGTTCAAAACTAAATTGTAATTTTCAGCGCTAAACGTAATTCCAGCACAGACAGCCTTTGCCTTACCGGTCAATTTTTCTACGAGATAATGCAATCTCTCGTGATCTGTCAGCGATGTGTTCCTATGTATTATATTTTCGAAACTATCTATAAATAAATTCCAATTTCGAATGTCACCATTAAATTCAGGTATTTGAATTGGCGGCAATCGTGGGCGTTCGCGAGGAGGGTTGGATAAACCACTCGCGGGGGGGGGAGTCTCTAAACTCCTAGCAATACGTTTGATACGACAATACAAGTCATCAAAGGACGACAATGCCTGATAACTCACACAGTAATCAGGATTTAACTCCAACTCTAAAATGTTTATATTATTAATTGTAGATTCAAAGTCCGCGCGCAAACTATCTAAAGTTTCCAACGAACACAAGAAAGCATCTCTAATCGCCAGATCCGAGGTTTGCGAAGATTTATCACAAATCGATTGAACACGTGAAAACTGTGAGTCCCTTTTAGCGTATAAAAGCTTTAACTGAACCTTTAAATCAGTACTAACCTTGGTTCCCTTAAGAGACATCTTGTTTTGATATATTCACACTATACACTCAAACAAACACTTAACGAATTATTAAGTAAACGATAATTATCAGATAACAATATGGATATATTGTAAACAACAAAGTGAACGGCGAACGAACGGAATAACATATGCGTATATAATCTATGGTTTATCCGTTTCCTACAAATATTCACTCAACAATGAACGGGTATTTTTGAAATGCGTCTACCTACATGAAATTTGTAGGACTTCCGAATGAATTTTGTCAAGAAAAAGAATGCGATCGATTTATATCTACGCTGATATTTACGTAGCTAACTATAATTATGCGGTGCGGTTGACGGCGTAGGTACCGTAATTAACAATGACACTTTAACTATACGAGCGAAATAACGTATAGTTGCCTAAATGCCTAGATGCGGGTTTCTACTATTATATCTAGGTAAATAGGCGCGTTGCGTTTATTCCCTATGGAACAAATACTATATTGCGAAATTACAAGAAAATGATTCACGATCCTGCTCGTATGGACCAAAAAGTAATGGTTGCGCGAATTTGCTTTGTGGACTGTAGATTTAAAAAAGCGATCTAAGGTTTGTTAACAATATGCAGGTACTGCGTCTAGCGTTTATTAATGGGATAAATGTATTAGAAGGACTGACCTTTAACCTCGAAAGTTCCACATGGCGCCGGCCGGCGAATCCCGAACTTCGTACTTTCAAGCACTGCCAGTTTCTGTATTGCACTACACTGTACTATTGTTGAGTCTCTGAATGATTGGAACACGAAATAGCCAATTTTCTTGTAATTTCGAGCGGGCGTGTTAGCGGTGCGGTCACATTCACTCGATGCACAAACGTCAATGTCAAATCCTTTCTCTCGAGGTCGTGCGGGAAGCGGATACGGTAGGGATAGGATTGCTAGACCAAAAAAATAAATTACAAAAAAACAAAGTCGCGGAACATAGCAAATTGGCGCAACCATTTTTAATAATTATTTGCTGTCACTAATACGATATGTATTTTAATTTCTATTTCTTTAGACCACTTTTAAGAGTATCTCAAAGGTAAGAAATAAAAACCTTATAGGATCACTTTATTGTCCGTTTGTCTGTCTGTCGGCCAAGACCGTTTATCTCAGGAATGCTGTGAGATATCGAATTGAAATTAAAACCATATACTTAGTTCTGCAGTCCGTTAAAGCTGCGAAAAATCAAACTTCTGAGTAAACGAAAAAAAAAGATACGGCCATTTATGTCGATTTCTTAAGATAATCAAATTCATAGGATAATTTCCATTAACCTAGAACCCTGAAATTAGACGTGAAGCAAGGTCATAAAGCAAAGTATAGGAATAAATTTGAAAACTGTAAGTTTGTGCTTACATCACAAAAAAAAACTTTTATAATTCACAAAAATCTTCCGAGACTCGATTTGGGAATTGAACAATTTTTTTCTATGTACTAATTTGTACGAAACCCTCAGTGTTCGAGTGCGACTCGCTCTTGCCCAGTTTTTTCTCTTATTAAATTTTTTTTTAACTTAGTAGAAGCGATAAAAATAATATGTAACTGAGATATAATTGTAAGACATAACATAATTTAAATATTTGCATATTCTTCTCCACTACGCTTGGAATTATGCATTTACCATCATTTTCCTGACTATAAATAATTTCTTTGAAATAAGTCAAAATAATTTTAGCAGTAGGCAAGTTATGGCAATGCATGATATAAATAAATAACCGCACATTTTCAAACATATTTTTTTTTTGTACCAGCATTATCTGCTAATTAAATTTTCAGTTTTATGTGATACTAACCCTTATAACGATCTCCATACACATCATTAAGCCCATACCACTAGTTTCCAGTGTACTATACCCACTAATTTCAAGGTAAAATATATCCGCTCATAATTTCGTCCTACCAAAATGTTTGCCCATAAATAAAATTTCCATTAAAACCACGCTAACAACATAACCTAGTCCTTGCCGAACTCATAAACGCGGTATATTACAGTGATGTGTAATACAGTGTTTGTGAACGAGCACAACTTTTATAATAAAGACGAGAGAGGAGAAAGGCCTATAGAAGCGTAAGTGGCTAGGCTTTCCCAGAAGAGAACTTCAAATGTACTTGAGTACTTTGAGGTAGGGTATATGTTAATGGACGCACCTGCTGATGGTAATGTGGATGGTAATTTTGGTGGAGTTAATGTCGATGTTTCTGGAAATGTGGTAGATGATATCAAGGTAGCTGGGAATGGAGGATAGAAAAACTTATAATAATAATAATAATATCGCCAATCGACGGTTGGCATCACGTTCAATTAAATGTATCTAAAGGGCCTCTGTGAGTTGATTTCGGCTCCTCGTACGTCTTCCAAAGGACCAGAACTTTAGGGTCCTGTGATATATTGATGAATATTAATACTAATATTCCACAACTATCACACAACGCCGTCTAGTCCCAAGCTAAGCAGAGCTTGTGTTATGGGTACTAGACAACTGATAAACATACTTATATATTTCTAAATACATACATATTATAGATAAATTACACCCAGACACAGAACAAATGATCGTGTTCATCACAGAAACATATGTCCTGGGTGGGAATCGAACCCACGACCTCCGGCATAGCAGTCAGGGTCACTAACCACTAGACCAATAGGCCAGTCGACTTAAAAGTAGTAATCATGTCTAATGCAGCTAAGGTTGGTTTGTTCTCGATAGAAGATGAATAGTTGTGGATCAAGATTCTCATAAAAATATTCAGTTTTATCTTTTGGTACGACCAAATTCATGTTATAGGCCTGATAGTTTATAATCAAGTGCTTGCAGCTATTTCTGGTAGCCCAACTTAGCAATAGACAGCTTCAAAGCTCGTATTTAAGATTTAATTTAACTTTGACATTGTAATTTATTCTCAATTTTTTATTTAATTTGTGATTTGTCTTTCGTTTTTTTTTATATATATTATTTAAACGAAGAATACGAGATTATCTATATTAAATAGCAACCAAAAACCATGAAGGTTTAAACTTGTGCTATCATGAATCTATCCCAACATCGAAATTGTACGTTATTATAACAATAAACCATTGTAACTTCCTTCGCCATTTTGCTGATTCTTTTTTTTAATGCAGCAATTAGGTAGTTTAACATCAATTTAAAATGACTTCAATATGTAATTTTCAAAAGCTGAAGCATTTTTCATTTGAAGTACTTTTTATGCATATTTTCTTTACGTGAACGTCAGCTGAGCGAGGCCAATAAACTGTAGGTACCTACGCAACGACCCACAACTACCTACAAGGTCATTGATTCGTTTACTTTAAGAAATTAATTTCGTTTATGCGTATATTAATTCGAGTTTTTGAAAAGAAGGACTCTATTTTTTAATTTTCTCTTTACAAATCGATAGTATTTCATGTACCGCATCGACCCTCCGTGGGATCAACCTTTTGAATACCGTAATTAGAGACAAAATAGAAAGTCAATAGGTATGCCGACACCGGTGTCCTCTCGGGACTTGACAGTTTGACAGTTACCCTTACATTTTGGACATCTCTATGGTCCGGACTAAACGTTTTGCCTCGGCGTTTATACCGCATGAAGGACTGACGCAATTTACCTGCTGCATTCTTGGTCGTGTGGTGGACTACGACCCATACTCTCTTTTAGATAAAAACGGTTATTTAAAAAACTAAATTTCCCCGACTGCATGAAAAAGCTCTAAAACAAAAAAGTCGTTGTACCCGATAACACTTAACTATATAATATTTTAAATACAAGCTAAATTGTAGCAGGCGGGACCTATTCTCGCGCAGTCAGGTAAATAATTTAATTAGTAAATATTATAATTCTTGTATATACTTTAATGAATTTCCTAGTATTTCCTCTTCACTAAGTAACCTAATAACATCTCACAGCTAGCCTGTTGAGCGCACCGATTATGGCAATTACTCTCCAATTAAAGAGAAGCTTGCTGCATTGGACGTTTCCCGACTAGCGAGACGGACTGAAAGAGACGTGATAATTACTTCCCCTTAAATAATGGTCTTGTGACGTGACAATCTTTAATTATCGAGATGTTTTAGCGTAATGCTTTTGCTATAGTGTTGTGGCCACTGGACAGACTCATGTTGTTTTTAAAGTGTATTATGACTTTTGTTTTTTATGTTTTAAGTAGGAGGGTAGTGATAACGGTTCCGATTTACGAATTGGAGGTCGCCGGTTCAAATCTAGCCAAGTGCATCATTTTATGTAATTTATTTAATTACCAATACTTCCAAAACGGTGAAGGAAAACACCGTGACGAACCCGGTACGTCTTCGAACCAAAAATTCAAAAATATGTAACATCCACCAACCCAAGCTGGGCCAGCGTGGTGGATTATGGCCCATTCCTTCTCCTAAAGAGGAGACTTGAGTTCTAGGACATGCCGATTTCCTCACGATGTTTTCTTTCTCCGTTTTGAGAGCAGTGGTGATGATATGAATTACACAATTGAATGCGCCTGGCTGGGTTTGAACCCGTGACCTAAAACTCATAAGTCAGGGCCGTAATCACTCGACCATCACAGCACTGTATTAAAAATCAAATGGGCTATTTGAAATAAATATTCCTTATTTCAGAATCACACAAAGGGGTTTTACTTTACACCACAAACAAAATAATTTCTTCTTAGAAAAAGAAATCACACACCTGAAAATTTCCCAAAATATTTCAATGCTTCACGCACATTCTTACATTCAGGAACACCAAACCAAGATAAGGTAGAGTGATACACACACATTTCAACGCACTCAAAATATACAGCCACATACGACCCAAATATCTCACATAGAGATAACCTTTATATGGATTCTCAGCACACCTTGGGGACCCAGGTCGTAACATTGAGCGAGCACTGACGTATAAATGGCGAATTTCTATGATTATGTCTATTTTTACAGCCTTTCTTGGTACCGTGACGTTTTGAGGAGAAGTTTCTACGCACCGTTTAGTTTTTGATGTTGTCTACAGAGGTGAAATTTAGAGGTAATATCTGAAAGTACTCTCAAAACGGTGAAGGAAAACATCGTGAGAAAACCGGCATGTCCTAGAACCAAAAATTCGAAGATATGTGATATTCACCAACCCGCACTGGGTCCGCGTGGTGGATTACGGCCCATTCCCTATCTTAGAGAGGAGACCTGTGTCCCAGCAGTGGGATCATTAAAAGGCTGATGATGATGATCTGAAAGTACTGATCCCCTAACCAAGATACAATCGTTTCGTTAAGCGTGAACGCTTAGAGTTGGCCATGCCCCCAATTAAATTGAACTGACCACGTGACTGAGCTTTGAGATGACGTCAGAAGAAAGGTATTGGGGGCGTCGCCAACTCCAAGCGTTCACGCTTAACAAAACCATTGTAACTTGGCTGGGAGCGCTGGTTCGATTGGTAAAATCTTTTCAGCGATAGAAAACTGATTTATTCCTGAGAGGCATAGGCTATATTTTATGGACGCAAGCGAAACCGTTTGCAAAAGTTAGTTTGACATACATTTAAGTTATGACAGCATTAGTGGATTGGGAACAGTTTGATTCTATTGTTTCTGAACAAAACATGATGAGGCTTTGTTGAGAAACAGAATGAGCATTAGTCTGCTCTGTGGTTTGTTAGAAATGTTGCTTGGCAATTTTTTTTTTTTTTTTGTGAAAAGACTATTATTTTTATGCCAGTCAAGTTCAGTTCAAGTTTGAAGTCGTCCAATTACCGTAAGCTTATATATCTTATATAAATATATAAAATTACAATATTTAATATATTGATACTATTAAGAAATTAATGTTGATTGAATTGTGCATGATAACAAAGATATTTAAACACTCTTTAAAACTCCTCCAAATTTCCGCAGTTTACTTGAGAGCAAAATAGAGTTATACTCGTAGAACAGTAATGGTTTGGTGGTAATGCCCTGACTTACAAGTTCGAACCGAAGCAGTTTTAATTACTTTATTTCATCACCACTACTCTCAAAAAGGCGAAAGAAAAGGTCGTGAGGAAATTAGCACCACCAAAAAATCGATGATATTTGACATCCAACAAACCGCACTTCTCAAGGACTTGACAGCAAACTGTAGGGGCCCAGTAGGGTCGAGGCCTAGTTTGGGGCTCTGAGGAGGTATGAAAATGCATACCAGGGCCTTGGAACCAAGGCAGGGAAGGAACAAGGTAGGTATTTAGTCAGTAAGAGTCTGACACTATTTCCCACTCCGCTCAAGGGCGGGATTTGTCATTGGATGATTTTACCAACCATAAAAAAAAAACCAACTTGCACTAGACTTGTGTGGTAGATTATGATTCATCTGGTCGGTCGCTCGGTTTTTTTTTTAGAAATATGCTTTCATCGTCTTTTATCATCTTTTTATAAATGGCAGCATTATACGGCTGTTTTAGTTCAATATTTATGTTAAAATAATTAGGTACTTCTTCAATTTACTTGAAGCCCATTTTAATATTTATGATTTCACAAAAGAAATGATTTGAAAACACAACAAATCGTTTTAAGAATTACTATTATCAATATTTTAAAGTAAACATTCACTGTTTTTTATTTAACCCTTAATTTTCGTATAAATGCAATAGCATCAGCTTCCAATGCAGGACTTAATTCGTTTTCCAATTTAAATTCTAATCGAGAAGAAGAGATCAGATATAAAGTTGAAGTTACGAAAATTCTTGAACATTCTATAGAAAGATTAGAACAATTTTCGTTCATTGCCAGGAATCGTTGAGATAGCTCCCGAAGTTATTTCAAAGGTTTTTGACCCTTCCAAATTCGGCGTGGTCGTAATTTTTGAACAACCTTTCGTTTATTTTTAGTGAGCCTGGCTTTATTAATACCTGGCCTTTAGCCAATTTGAAAAGTATGACATTAATATAAAAATAAAATATTTCATGGCTAGAGAGACGGTTGACTATTGACTAGTCAGGTGACCTGCGTCCCAGCAGCGAGAACTTTATAAGGTTGATTATGCTATTAAATGATTTTCTTGAAAGACCCCACATTAATTGAAGTACAGACAGGAGTATAGTTAATTCTTTGACTGACTGACTATCCATTGTAGCTTAATTACTTTTCTTTACAAATCATGAGGCTTTTATTGACTAATACCGACATATCGCATTCTTAATATAAAAGAGGCCTAACTCAAAAAAGAAGGTATTTCAATCTTAAAATATATGTTTCAATAATAAGGTTCAATTTTGAAATACCCTCTTTTATGAGTTAGTTCTGTTTTCTATTAAACATTCGATATGTTCCCTCAACTCTTTGCTCATCTCAGTTACGGTGACTCTTCTGAACAATCCCACAAGCACTTTACTTACCTACCTAAATAAGAAACAAAGACTTTCGCTTATTACTTTAAAGACGCCAACAAACCCTAAACTGTATTTAAGCACCGATGCCTCAAAACTTTCTATACAAACTTAAGTTCGGAGTATAACATGAACCGTTCAGCAGAAATTGATGAAGAACTAAGGAGTCACGATCCTAACTAATGAGGGAACTACTAAAGAGGAAGAAAATTAGCTTACATTCATCGCGGTTTACGAGAACAAGGCAGTGTTGTAAAACTAGGTATTAGAGTCTGGGTAAGTCATCAGTATTCAGAAGACACTTCAGAATGTTGTCGGTTTTAACACTAGAGGTTGACGGAAGAAATTGATTATTTGTGACAAAAATGAGTGTTAGGTCTTGATTTGGACTTGCATGAAAGGCTGAGTAAAACTAACACATATCCAGAGATATTGTGCAGAAATAGAAATTACCAGGCGCGCGTGTGTCGTCGGTTGTTCTCGCTAGTGAAATGTGGTTTGTAGTAACGCGCGCCGTCGCCTGCGCAGCAACCCGACGAGTGACGAAGGTAGCCGATGGTGGCCGAACAATGATTATATCTCTTTTTGAGGTCGAAAATCATCATCATATTTCGCTTTCTTATGGAATGAGAGGTCGTTTTTTTAAATTAATATAAAATAGTGCTTGACTGAGGGGCACTAGTTAATTATTATTAAAATTTTGGTTATCAAAACCCACAGGTATTCATACAGTTACCTTTTACAGTTCAGGGCCACGATAATATTGCTGCAGCAAAATGAGCATGTAAAAGTGTCAACCAAAACGCTATCGGCTTTAATCTTGACATTATCCTTTTGTTTCGTTTACATTCATACCTTTTAGCCACATAGGTACGCTGTTTTGCAGGATAACTAAAGTTATCGATATAGTCCGAAGAATTGCCAAACTTAAGTGGAAATGAGCAGGGCACATTGCTCGCAGAACAGATGGTCGTTGAGGTCAAAAGATTCTGGAGTGAAGACGAGACCAGGTGGACTGATTAAGTGACACTTGGGGAAGGATTAAGTCCAACAGCGGACGTCATTCGGCTGAAATGATGATGATGATGATGAGCATAGTCAAAACCAATAAATTTCTAAGTACAACTAAACATGCGTCATGGTTGTGGATGAGCACCATCAGTGACGTCACACGTGTAGACTACGAGTCATCAAAATCATCATAATTTCTGCCGAAAGATGTCCACTGTTGAACATAGGCCTATCAAGTGACGTCATAATGACTGGTCATGTGCGTCTCGCATTCATCGGATTCCCGTGACCTCAACCAGGTCATTGGTTCACCTTGTGGGAGGCCTTCCAATGCTGCGTCTTTCAGTACGTCAAACGTACAACCTTTCGTCCCCATTGTCCTTTTTCTCTGTGATCAAGTGACTATGGATGGCTTATTTTAATTTTATATTTTGAATTTCTTTTTTATTTATTTACGATTTTCCTACATATATAAGCAAAAAACTAATGTAACCAGTATTTCTGTAATACATGGCATAATTAAAAATAGTGTCCATAGAGTTTCTTGCACATTCTTTTACATAGAGATGTAGACGCTTTGGAATGTGCAATTAGCTTCATTTTTCTGATCGAATTCTTTTCGATTCAAAATGCGATTCAAAGCATTTCATTGAAATGGACGCTTTGAGTTTGAGTTTATTGCTTGAGGAGGAGACGAGCTCGAGCGAAAGAAGTCCCGATTTAGAGTAGAAGCCCAATTTCCACCTGCGTAAACGGGTGGAAGTCGACTTTCATGAGGTCTTATTTCTCGGAATCCATAGTTATATTTTTAAACTTCTATCAATGTGTTTGCAGCAATAGGTAGCTGTCTGTCCGGCCGTCCAGTAATTAATCGACCGTACCGAGCCCAAGTCTTCGATAGCGCATATTGTTCCACGCGCTCCTTAAATAGATGTCGCGCGCCTCAAAGAGTTGACAATAAAAGCGAAAAGAGCTCAGCAGGGCAAATTTCTACTGGGGCCATGGGAGGACTTTTGAAAGGGTAACCCGTAATTTTAAAACTCATTCACTACACTTCTAGTGTAATGTATTTACTGTCTTTGTCAATAAGTTAAACAAGAAGACTATCCACGGTACATTGCTGACAAACTGTAGGTACTGCAGTTTAGCAGATGATATATGAAAATATTTATGTAAATTTTCTTGAATAAAACATTAATAAAAAAATATCCTTCTCGAGACTATAATTATTGAATTCCTCATCATTTCTATTCTAGAATCGATTCATGGTCTACTTCAGGTTCAGAGTTCGGTATTTTTATTCTCTGCTTCGGTAGCGTCTTTAATAATTTATAGTTCTCTGATCCCTTACCGAGATGAAAAAGTATCGTCATTTATTCATCCTGACTCGATAGAAGCATAGGGTTGTCAGGTTTAAATTAGGAAATAGTGGTTTATGTTTTTTTTTTAATATGATTAGGTAAGTAGTATGTACAGTCAGGGCTCAAAAGTGCAGTTGCACTCTACCGATACTAAAGTATGTAAAATTTCTTTGTAAAAGAGGGTCAATGGATCATGACTGATTTAGTTCGTAGCATATAATCTAAAATATTGAATAAACTAGTTGCAGAACACTGGAATTCTACTACAAAGAAATTTTAGACAGTTTAGCATTGTTAGAGTGCAACTGCACTTATGACCCCTGACCGTACCAATATGAAAGCAGTAGTGATCCAATGGTAACAGCTCCGATACGAGTCGCGGGTGTAAACCCAGCAGGCGCATTACTTTGTGTAGTTTATCATCTTCATCGCCATTGTCTTCAGAACAGTGAAGTAAAACATCGCGAGGGAATCGACATAGAACCAAAAAATTCATAGACATGTGACATTTATCCACCGGGTTGATTATAGGCCATTCTCTCTCGTAGAGAAGAGGCCTGACTTCCACCAGTGGGAACAAAATAAGGCTGAATATATTATGCATTTATAATGCTAATAATAGTAAATAAATACGAGCATTCTAATTAAAATTAAGTTTAGATTAAAGATATCACTACATTCATAGACTGTTAGGTGGTACAAAATTCGCCGGGTGAGCTAATATTAAAAAAAAAATTAATTTCGTTTCTGCAGAAAATCTTCAAAAATATAAAGAGCAAAGGTAATAATTGCATTGTTACAACGTGCTTGTAGACAGCCCTGATTTTGCTTTAGTAGATAGAGCTCAACCTCGCCATATTATTTTAGTGTTGTCAAAGGAAATATTTCTTGTGACGTAAATTCTGTTTTTCTAGTATCTATATTTTTCTTTCAAGGAGGTTTGTATAACCCAGTTTATTAAATAAACAAGTAAATGTTATTTGAAATGTTTTATCCAAAGAATATATGTTGTCTTTTTCCATTGCTTGTTCCTTTTAAAGAATCATTTTCTGTAACTGTATGCCTAATAAATAGAAGACATGGTGGAACATACTCGTACAGTAAATTTGTTCTGCTGTGTCCACGTGCAGCTGATTGGCGGTGATGACCTCTCGTGCCTGCCCCTGATCCAGGCCATAGTATGGAGTTAGGGTGAGTGGAATGTTCTCACCTCCTTCTGCAAAGCAAAAAAGGTGGCGGAAAGCACGAGAAAAGGAAAGACGATCTGGAGGTCGAGAGGAGATCAATAACGAGGTAAAATGTTACCACACCCAGAGTGAAAATAAAAAAAAAACACCTCACCCAGAGCGGGGGAAATTTTCCACATAAAAAAAAACCTCGTAAATCAATGATCTAAAATAGGATTTTTCTACTAAAGGTTACGAATACCTTAATTTTTTATGTTATTTGATGTTTCAACCTACTCAAGACTTTTATACGATCTTTTGTGTTTCAATTTTCTATTTTTCAAGTTACATTACATCAAAATGGAATACAATTTTAATTAATTCCACCTAGCCCCCAAAAATACCCTAAATTTTTATAAAGTTAAAAAGAGGTGTACGTAATTAAAAATAGAAAATAAAAATCCAACATTTTCATAAGTAGCAAAGAAGAATAATCACTATTTATATCTGCTCTGTTCACTCTAGTTAGTAAAAAAAAAATTATGAATGTATTTTTTTTTTGACATCGCAATGATTGTGTGCCAGCCAGTATTAATTAAAAAAAAATCGTTTTTGGTACAATAAAGAATCACTTTGTTTTTTGTCACGTCAGTTTTTTTATTTGTAAGCTTTGTGGAGGTAGTCAATACTGCGATAAAATTTTCAGCTCTATTTGACCAAAATTACGCTGATTTCAATGATTCCACATATTGAATTCCATATTATATTCATATTGAAGTCCACTGTCAGTACACACTTGAGATTCAAAACTACAACAATTTTATTCACACGAATATTCTTTGAAGTTCACTTGTAAAAATCCTCCAAAAAACTGACAAGTGACATGTAACCCTTATTCAAACTGATAAAAACCGACCAAGTGTGAGCTGGACTCGCGTGCAAAGGGGATCCGAACAAAGCATTATGTTAAATTGTACTTGCTTTTCCCAGCGCAGCGGCTTCGACCTTTTCCCTATGTCACTTAGTGTTGAAATACGAATTTTTGAAATCGGTCTAGCAATTTTCGAATTTATTTTCTCTATATTTTATTAGTGTAGATAATTTTCTTTAAATCATAAAGTTCTAGGTTTTTCAGTAATCTATAAGCATAGCACAATTTTATATACACATAAATATTTTAGCGATTTTTTGGTCATTAAAAAATGTAATCAGGACTTTCATTTTACATGTTACACAGAAAAGTTGAAAAACTTTTAAAAGTATTTTATATTCATCATTCGGGTAATTACGGTACACGTTCGTGTTGGAGATAGAGCAGTTAATATGAATGTTACCGGCAATCAATATAATCCGGTATTCTATACAATATCCAGGCAATGTATAAAATACGGCTTAAAGTAAGGCTTTTATTTTCAAGTGGCGATAAAAAAATAACCCTAACCTAACCTGTCCGTGTCGGGATGCCCTAAGATTACATCACCTCCTTCCCTGCTCTCGATTTTTACACACATTACGGAATGCGCATTCGGTATTGTATAGAATACCTGAATTATACATATTGCCGGTAACTGACTTGGCCGTGTAGTTTTGGAGCAAATGGACTGAGATAGACCGACTAATGAATGACCCCAAAGGGTTTTTTTTTATGGTAGGTAAAATCATCCAATGACAAATCCCGCCCATGGGCGGAGCGGGAAGTAGTGTCAGATTCTTACTAACTAAAAACCTACCGGGTTCTATTTTTACACTTTAACGTGAGGAACCCTATAAAGTTTAGGCAATTTCATACCAGTATATTTTTAGAAAAAGATTTTTATTCGTTATTGTGCTACACGAAACTACTAACAATCCTTATTTCGAAACAAACTACAAACGGCACTTTATTCTTTTCTTTTTTCAAAGTCCCAAAGTGCCTTAAAGGCCTAAATGTCTCACACTCTAATCTAAAAGACTAGGCATTAAAGTGTTAGCCCATTTGTAGTTATACCCACAATGAAATGATAGCTATATTGGAGACCATTAGGGATTTTAAAAGACTTTCGAGTTGCTAGTAAAAGTAATTCTTGGAGGTGAAGATTTTAGGCTCGGAGTAACTACATTATTATTATTATTGTAGTAAAGCTTTTTGTCCTCGTTATGTTTATAAAAATGAATAGGTTTTTGCAAAAGACTGAAGTTTACCTAAAGCTCTAGTTTCTGAAAATAAAAAGTAATTCCCAAAGCAAAACACTTTTGGAATACTATTTTATATTCGGTTCCAGGAAATGGTCTACCTGTGTGACAAGTATCATAAAAAATCAGTCAGGCGTTTGAGCTCGAAGATGTTATAACTGTAAATTTTTCTATAAAAACTAAAAAAATATAAATTTTAGCTAGCGGAAAAAGTGTTACGCCTCAGTGACATAAGAAACAAATGAAGTCTACACGTAATAAATAGAGCAGCGAGCGGACAATGCGTTGCCAGTTTTTGTTGTATTTTTTGTTATAACAAGATTTAAACTATATGTAACGTTCTTCAGTAACCAGGAATTATACTACATTAGTAAAATTCTTCATCATCGAAGGACGAGACAATTACAGGAATAATCTCAATTGAACAGCGCTTACAGGTAAGCTAGTTTGATTGTTCAAATAAACATACACACACACTCTTTCACCTTTGCACTAATAAATTGGTGTGATAATGTGATTGTACTAACGCATCAAACATTTTTTTTTAATAGATTGCCACACTAGAAATGACTCCTGCCTGCATTATGGATGCGTTCACAAACATTATAAACTCATTCACACATGGATATGTATATACATTGGGATTTCCTATACCTAAAATAACAATTCTAGCTTAGTGTGATACTTTTCCAAGTGACGAGATAATATATTTTATTTGATGATTTTTTCGGTGACATAATTTTAGTTATTTGTTGTTGAGTAGTGATAATTATTGCGAGGTCTTCAGGGTAACTGCGGGGCGTCGGATCTTGGGTTTGATTCTCGGGTGGGGGAAAGAGTGCTATTGGGTTTTTTTACGAGAACTTTCTCAATAGCAGCCCAGAGTTTGAACATTGGTGATGATACTCCTGTCTCAGGAAGCACGTAAATCTGTTGGTCTTATTTGACTGTAAGAGTACAGATACATAATGTGCACCTGTGTTTACGCACTCGTATTGACTGTCCACCGTGAAAAAAATTCGGTAACTGTCCGGACCGAGCCCAAATCGTCAACGGCGCGTACTGTTCCCGCGCGCCTCAAGGAGTTGTCAGTAAACTGTGACCATGCAGGGTCGAAGGCTACTCTGGGGCCTTGGGTAAATGTGAAAGTGTACACCAGGACCCTGGTACGAAGGCAATGAAGGAACGGGGAGAGTTTTTCGTCAGTAAGAGTCTGACACTATCTCCCGTTCTACCCAATGGCGGGAGATGTCATTGGATGATTTTACCCACCACAGAAAAAAAAAACTGAATGTCACTTTATCTAGGTCCTCCTGTTTTTTAACAAGACCGAAGTAGATAGTTTGTGTTTCATATTAAGGCCCTACACGTGCCACACTTGCTTTTCCAAGACAATACACTCTAAATCCACACAATCTCACTATCGCTTTTGTTTAAATCTACTAGTTCATAAGCGTCACTTTCAATCAAAGGCACATCATTGCAGACCTTGTGCTTCAAGTTGACAATAGCAAACGTCTGTTCAAACAATTTTACATCGACATCGCCTTTATTTCCTTGTAAGAAGGTTGGTTTTTGCAAGTCAATTGGAGTGACCTGCGGTTTGGCATAAGCCCTCGTTCGTGATCAACACAATAACCCTTTTCGCTTCTATGGGACCATAAGCTGATTATTTGGGCACTAGTGTGTGTAGTTGGTTGTTGTACGATAGTGTGTTCTTCTTTTGTTTTTATTGATTTTTACTTCCTCTTTACAAGTAAACTTGACTGGCCCGTTGGTCTAGTGGTTAGTAGCCCTGACTGCTATGCCGGAGGTCGTGGGTCCGATTCGAGTCTGGGTGTAATTTATCTATAATAAGTATGTATTTAGAATTATATAAGTATGTTTATCAGATGTCTAGTACCCATAACACAAGCTCAGATTACCTTGGGACTAAAAGACGTTGTGTGATAGTTGTAGAAAAAAAAACTCAACATTTATTATTTGCGAATCGTATTTATGTTTTTAAATACGATTCGATTTAGTTATATTTTTTTTTTTGGGTTTTGTAGTTTTAGGAATAATAGTGACAAATTTACAAACCCGTATTTAAAAACTAGTAAAACTAAATACTTAAGTAATAATTTCTATTCTATATTTATGAAAAATGTAAAAATTTTAATGAAGACTAGCTTTCGCCCGCGGCTTCGCTCCCGCTCTACCCTTCTCTACCCTACTCTACCCTACTCTACCTTACTCTACCCTACTGTACCCTACTCTACCCTACTGTACCCTACTCTACCCTACTCTACCCTACTCTACCCTACTCTACCCTACTCTACCCTACTCTACCCTACTCTACCCTACTCTACCCTACTCTACCCTACTCTACCCTACTCTACCCTACTCTACCCTACTCTACCCTACTCTACCCTACTCTACCCTACTCTACCCTACTCTACCCTACTCTACCCTACTCTACCCTACTCTACCCTACTCTACCCTACTCTACCCTACTCTACCCTACTCTACCCTACTCTACCCTACTCTACCCTACTCTACCCTACTCTACCCTACTCTACCCTACTCTACCCTACTCTACCCTACTCTACCCTACTCTACCCTACTCTACCCTACTCTACCCTACTCTACCCTACTCTACCCTACTCTACCCTACTCTACCCTACTCTACCCTACTCTACCCTACTCTACCCTACTCTACCCTACTCTACCCTACTCTACCCTACTCTACCCTACTCTACCCTACTCTACCCTACTCTACCCTACTCTACCCTACTCTACCCTACTCTACCCTACTCTACCCTACTCTACCCTACTCTACCCTACTCTACCCTACTCTACCCTACTCTACTCTACCCTACTCTACCCTGAATTTTCTTTGCTAGAAACCTCACGGAGCCCGAGACCTTTCCAACGAATGCAAAACCGTGTATGAGTTATAGCGTCAGGAAGGAAAACCCGACTTATTTTTATATAGTAGATTTCAAACGTCAACTTATGACTTAATAAGATTTTACTTAGTAACAAGTAATTACTTCTTTATAAATACGGGTATTAGTGTCTTCTGGCCGCCAATCCTTTAGGTAGATTAAATCGTCACAACAGCCCCAACACGAAGCCTACTGGAGCCAGGGTCGGTTTCTAAAAGGAAGATTCGGCCTCAGTGTGAATGGCAACGAAGGAACAGGAGTGTGTTTTTAATTAGTAAAAGTCTGACATTACCTCCCGCCCCGTCCAAGGGCGCGGAGATGTCATTGGATCATTTTCCCACCGACAAAAAAAATCTCCTGCTGCTATTGCATGATGATGAATAAAATTTACATCAGCTTTTTAATGTTCCCACTGCTGGGACACACGCCTTTTCTCGAAGAGAGGGATTGGAACCGTAATTCACCTCGCGGGCTCTGTGTGGGTTGGTGAATGTCTTCGAATTTTTGGTTCTCTGAATGTCCTACATGCCGGTTTCTTCACGATGTTTTTCTTCACCGTTTTAGGAGCTGTGATGGAACAAATTACATGAAGTAATGCGCCTGGCAGGGTTTGAATCCGTGACCTACAACTCGTAAGTTGGGGCCATTACCAATCGCCCATAACTACGATCAAAAAAAAAAAAAATCTTGCCAACTTCAAAACTGAGGTTCAGTATTTGACCCGCATATAGCTATTTGTGTGTTTGCAATATTTTCATTAGGTCGCGAAACCCTAAAAGTTACTAGTTACCTTTCATTTAGGAGAATGAAGATATACCAAATTACCTCAACCAGTGAATGTGATACATATGACACTTGAAACACAAGAAACACGTGTATCACAAAACACGTGTATGTAACCTAAGAGACACGGATATCAAACTGTTATAATAACATACACATGCCTTTATCCGCTCACTTGTCCCGTAAACTCATTTTGTTGTTCCGATATAGTTTTATTATTTTATGCTATTTAGGTACTAATAGAAGAGGAAAATTGGATCTGTGTCATTAGTTCATAATACAGCCTCTTTCAAATATGATTTACTCGCCCATTAAAATAATTGCGCTATTTCGAACATAATTATGTCGCTAAAGCATTTGAAATCCGAGATATTTAACAAAATAATACAAGCCAACAGTTCTTGGACAAATCAACGCATGTTTGGAAATTCAGTAATTAGTTGAGTTCCTTCGACTTCATAACTCGAGTTTCCATTTCATAAATATTGTTTGTACAAAGATCATAGTAGCTGTGGAAACGACAAGACCTGAAATAGACGTATATGAAACAACCCAATTTGTGATAAATCAAGTGGTGTGGAAATGAGAAACATTTTGAGAAAGAAAAGAGAGAAAGATAAAAAGAGTTTTAGTGTGAATATTGAATGGCTATTGTAGTATTTCTTCTTTCGTATCAATTTGACTCAAGTTTTGTTCAACCATAGGATTTGTGTCTAACACAGCGTCGTTGGCCTCGTTTAAATCGTGAAATGTGCAGATGGTTGTGCATGCTGTGCAGGAATAGTTGTGACGCATATCCTGAGAAGGAGCTCTACACCCTGATGGGTCAACGATAATCTACTCTCTTAGTCCAGATTGCTTCTGCAGCAGAAGTCGGTTCAAAGATTTCACGACTGCCGTTTAGGTGCCATGTTTTCTGACGCGGAGAAAAAGTATGGAGGAGTGGGATTTCTGTTCCTCCACAGTTCGCGTCTCTGATCCGAAACACTGTTCTTCGAGGTGGTCGAAAGGTTTAGGGAAGCTTAGAGAGTAGGGGATGAAAAAATAATCCATGGATGAGATAACTGATTCTGAGTGAAAAATTGGTAAAATAAGAAAGTTTGAAATTCGCACCAGTGACTGAAAAGTTGAAAGGGAATAGTTTATCTTGGTGTGGTTATGTGTAGCAGAGGAATGAAACGCATGTTACTAAATGAGTTGTGAGTATTCATGTGGATTAATGAAAAAGGAAAGAGAGGCCAAAGAAGATATATAAGAAAAGGGAGTTAGTGATAGAATGACGGGTGACAGGACAGATAAGATGAAAAAATTGTGTTGCTCCATCCCCAAATAACACGAGACAAAGACAGGAAAGTGATTGATAGTCTGTGTGAAAGACAATATGTTTAGAAAGGGTGTAGCGGGTGAGGTAACAACTGACTGAGAAAAGATATGAATAACCAGTTTATCTACATAGTCCGAACAATCGCTAAACTTAAGTGGAAGTGGAGGGACTTGCTTACAGAATAGACGGTCAACGGGTTCGATAGGTTCTGGAGCGGTGACGATGTTCCGGAAGACCCAGCGTAGGAAGGCCTGCCATAAGGTAGACTGATGACCTGGTAAGTCTTGCGGGAATCCGGTGGATGTGAAACGCACAAGACAGTTCGCTATGGTGACACTGGAAGGAGGCATATGTCTAACAGTGGACATCTTCCGGGTGAAAAGATGATGAAGACTGATCTTACAAATTGGGATAAAGGTAGATGAAAGTGATGGAACGATTTCGTTCCAATGACGTGTTGAAATAAGTAATAAAAATATTTTTCAAGAATCCATCTTAACATTCTAAAAACAGAAACTAAATAAAAGCTGTTAGTCGATTCAATAAAGTCTGTAATTACTGAACTGATTCCGTTTCATTTTTTATTTAGTCTTTGTGATGGATTTCTATTAAAAAATTCAATGAAATCTGTTTACTGTTAATTGAACCTTCGTTCATTTCAAAGTTCTTAATAATTTATTTCATGATGGCTTTGTGAGTGAGTCCTAAATTTTTTACACAATTTACTTTCACTTATTATTCATTATATTTTTTTACTTGAATTCATAAGATGTTCTTATTTTTCATTTTGTGGGACATAATTAGATGAAAATAGGATATATGCGTGTGATTCAAATAAGGATCAATTTAAAAATAAAAAATATATTAGCTTTGAATTTTTGAGTGAGGTGTGTTTTTTTGTAAAATATTTAACTTCATGTTCGAGAAAAGCCTTAAATTAGTCACCTACATGGTGGCTTATTTATTTATTTATTTAAAACTTTATGCACTAATTTTACATTGTACAAAGGCGGACTAAATGCCTTAGGCATTTTCTTCCATTCGACCTTAGGGTGGTGCAGAGACATAACATTGCAGGTGCAACTTAAACTAAGACAGACAGAAAGGACAAAAGAGAAATAATAAATAAATACTTAATCATATAGTGAAAAAAGTAATACAACAAAACAAGAGTGATGATGATGATTCTACCAACTTCTTGCGAATGTGATCTCGTGCTTTTACTTTAAAGGACAACAGACTGAATTTTTAAATTGATTTAAAAAGAATTGAATACAACATCTATCTTTAAAGAAATTCACATGATGTTGTTTAAAATGTAAAGCAATTTAACAACCTACAATTATGGGAACAAGAACAGCCGAAATGCTTTTCAAACCACGCTCAAATTCCGCCCAGTTTTACTCTACCGTTTCCATTTAGCACTATCCGTGCCCCTTCACTAATGAAACACATTAATAACATCTGCGCTCACTAAAATGTCTTTTGTTTCTTGCGATTTCGGAAATTGTACCCCTCTTTTGTTTTGTTACATTCAGTTAATAACTCGGTATGTTGGCGAAATATTGTATAGAAACAGCGTAGAGGCTTATGCTTCATAATAAGGGTCATATTGTTTGCAAATGTAGGTGAAATTGCCAAATATGTGTCAGATTCTATTTCGATGTTACAACGCTATCGAAGTAGAATTTATATTCATTTTATTTGAAACTGTAATGTACAAACCTTTAGGCGAACTAACAAAAATGTTTTCATAAATTAGTTAATAATGAAAATAATGGCAGACTATTTCCAATAAACAATGGTTTACGGGAAGTAAACTCAACTTTGAGTAAAGCTGACCTATACAATCTTATTTTTAATATATGCGCAATCAGAAACACAGGTTTTTTTATGCAAAAAATCTATGTACAAAATTTCATAACTGTATCATAAAAAATCACAAAGTTATAAGCCTGTTATGTTACCTGGTTGTCCACACAAACACATGGTCACCGGACCAATTCGAGCCACTGAGGGGTTGTTTTGCTCCCGCACCCAGCTGTGTGGGCCTGCCGTGACCTGTATTGTACATAATCTCGGTGATGCCCAACTTGTGACCTTTTTTAAATATTTTTGGGATAAATGTAACATGGTGTAAAAAAGTTTTAAAATTCATTTATTGATTCTGAACAAAGTACATTCATGTTTCGCATATACTAAAAAAACCGGCCAAGTGCGAGTCGGACTCGCGTACGAAGGGTTCCATACTACCATTATCTATAAAAACTAAAAAAAATATGTCTGTTGTATGGGAGCCCCCTTAAATAATTAGTTTATTCTGTTTTATTTGTTGTTATAGCGACAATAGAAATACATCATCTATGAAAATTTCAAATGTCTAGCTATAACGGTTCATGAGACACAGCCTGGCGACAAACGGACAGACAGACGGACGGCGGAGTTTTAGTAATAGGGTCCCGTTTTATTCTTTGGGTACGAAACTGTATTAAAAAATGAATTACGATTATAAATTGCGGTTTACTATTTATGACGTATTAAAAAAAAATACTTACTTGTTCAATCCAATTTTCGGTGGAAATTTGCATGGTAATGTAATTCATATATTTTTTTAGTTTTATCATTTTCTTATTCTAGAAGTTACAGGGGCGACACACACATTTTACCACTTTGGAAGTGTCATTTTTGAAGACCTATCCATAGATACCCTACACAGACAAATGATTTTCAGTTCTATGTAAGTATGGGGAGAAATTTATTGTTTTTTTTTTTTCTATTTTTGTGTGAAAATCTTAATGCGGTTCACAGAACTCACCTACTTACCAAGTTTCAACAGTATAGTTCTTATAGTTTTGGAAAAAAGTGGATGTGACATACGGACGAACAGACAGACATGACGAATCCGGGTTCTGTTTTTTTTCCATTTGGCACAACCAACAGAGTTCATATAAAGAACATCATATTTAGGGTTCCATACCTAAATATGATTTTCTTTATATGAACTCTGTTACTCACAAATATTTTTACTATACTCGAATATTGTAGTGTACAATAAAAATTAAAGAATAATTCTTAATTGTTGCCGTCGTTGACATTGGCCATTTATTATTTCTGTTCATTATAATGAACAGAAAACTGAACAAATTATAATGAGGTAGGTAACTAAACACGACCATTGACAAAATTTCCTTTTAGTCAAACAAAACAATATTACATTATCCTATTAGGAAAGATCGTTTAATTCCAAAAGGTCCCTAATTAAGGGTCATTTAGTAAGATCCCAATTATTAGAAGAAAAATTGATATCGTAAACGCGTATGGCTTTCCTGATTATTTTATTGCTCTAATTATCCGTTTCTGCTTCCGCCTTCGTTGGATCATTTCGGTTGATCTTATCTTTATTTATGGATACAATTTTATGTTCATTTTTGTGTATTTTCGGTAATGAATTCTTTTGCCTTAATTTTTAACTCAAGAGTGCTATTACATGAATATTTACAGGTTTCCTATAAAAGATCATTGCAAAGTCCTGAACAAAATGTTGCTGGCTTTTTTTAGCGCATAGTGATGAAAAATATGCAAAAGCTTATTGATTAAATTTTTAAACCATTTAGTCTTAGACATGATATATTTTTATGTTTATTATCTACTGCGAAAATGTATTTCTTAAGTATATTAATACTGGGCACGCCTTAATTATGGCGGTAAGGCCCCTCTTTGAGGCGTGGCTGGAAAGACCTCACGGCGTCCTAACCTTCCGCATGACCCAGGTTCTTACCGGACACGGTAACTTCGGGAGGTTCCTGTTCCGGATTCGTGCGGAACTGACGCCCGGGTGCCACCACTGCGTGGACTGCCCGGAGCACACGGTCGAAGTGTGCCCCGCTTGGGCGATCGGCAGCGGCGATCTCTCGCGCCAGGCCCTGGTACGGGCCATGGTCCGGAGTGAGGAGGGATGGCAGGCGGTCGCCTCCTTCTGCGAAGCAGTAATGCTAGCAAAGGAGGATCCTGATTTCCAGTCAACGTAGGCGCGGGCTTGCGGACGGCGAGCTATGGGTAGCTCGCTGTCCAACCGTCCGGTAACCATCCGGACCAAGCCCAGGTCATCAACGGCGCGCACTGTTCCCGCGCGCCTCAAGGAGTTGTCAGCAAACTGTAGAGACCCAGCCTGCTAGCTGCAGGCAGGCCGGGTCGAAGCCTACTGGGGCCAAGGGTTTGCTTCCGAAAGGAAAGCCCGGCCCTGGTATCTAAGGCCACGAAGGAACGGGGTGGGTTTTAGTCAGTAAGAGTCTGACACTATCTCCCGCTCCGCCCAAGGGCGAAAGATGTCATTGGATGATTTTACACACCAACAAAAAAAAAAGTATATTAATACAAAACATAAAGCAAGTATATTATGTTACTTGACAATTTTAAGATTTATGTCAAACCAGCAAAATAAAAACAGCCATGATTATTTATTATCATAAAAAATCTAGTCAATTTAGTTTATATGATGACATAATATTTAGACGCTTAATAATTTCATCAAAAAATTTCTTAAATTTGTTCTTTCAGTTCCAAGTTTAAATATTAATACTAATGATAAAAGTCGCTTTGAATAGATATTGTTACAGATAAATCTGTATTGACGATAAATATTTGTAACGACAAAATATATTCATCAAAAAGTATTTAAAACTGACAATAAAATCCCATCAATACAAACAACAACAAAAAAAATCCACCACGATATCGAAACAATTCACAAATACAGTGTTAATAAAGTAACTTTTAATTGAAAAACAATTCCCCTAAACTTGTTTGTGGCAAACCATTCGAACAATAGGAATCCAAGTTGGAACCAACAAACAAATGTGACAAACAATATCCAAATGTTGGAAGTAAAATATTCCAAACAAGGCTCTCCCCATATATATGTATATTGTACTACTGTATGTGAATGTATTTGAACAAAATAATCACATTAGTTTCACAAACACATGTAGTGGTGCACAAATATTGTAGCACTCTACACGTTATTTGTTGATGGATACGATTTGATATTTACTGTGTGGTTTTCTATACTTTTTTGCTTATGTATTCCATACATAACATTTCGCAAACGCTTACCAATACTAGCAATTCTCTATGTAAGCAATACAGAGTTCCATTAGACTTGACTATGCCACAATCCGAACTACACACGAAAAAAAAAATAAACAATTATAGCTATTATCTTCGCCAAATAATTTGCTGTCAATGTAATATTTCTGTCATACACACACTCGTTGCTTAGCTGTTATACAAAAAGTAAAATTATGGTAAGTGTCTTTTTACAAAAGGGTACAGATCATGCGCCCTTGGTTGATTCCAACTAATCTTGCGAGCGCATTTCCTCTATATGTAATATGTGAAATGCTAAAATTTAGAACACTGTACTTTTTTATTTATTTATTTAATATTTGGTCAGCCAACAACTGCTTACACAAAACATTGACATTGTATATTAATTTGGAACTTCATTGATAAGTGTAGCAATTAATTATAGGCTAACACCACATACACATTTTTTTGTTAAACATAATAATAACATTCATTATATAGAATAATTACAAATAACAAAAAACAAAAGAAATAACAATCAGGACATTAATAAATAAATAAAAATGAATTTACTACTTCCCTATCCTTACTTCCTACCCGTCAACCGAAAAAGCAAGTGCGAATACGCTTCATCTGGGTTCACTCGTTATATCATAAACTACATCCACCATCTATCTATTATAAGATTGAGGTCAAGGACTAGCTCATCAAAAAATAAGGACTCATTTTATTTGCATTTTAATGTAGCAATACTAGTTCTCAGCTGAAAATATCAGATTCGTGATTCATACTAAAGATAAAATAAAGATATAATAGGCATACATCATATATACAAACAAACAGACGCCCTGACTCCTGTGCTAGGTGGGAACACCTGTGTTACTGAAACCAGTGTCTACTCCCAAATATTCGGTGCATAGTACTAAAATTTAATTAAATACATTAACTAAAGCACATTATTTTATACTAAATTTAAACAGGAGTATTAGATTACATTTAACGGAGCTAAGCACTCAATCATAACGCCAAAATTATCATCAAGCAACAAAGATAAAGATTCAATACGCTGGACCCTTTTACCGTTTCAGAGTCCACTATGTATTCAGTCATTGATGTGTCATAATCATCACGTATGCTAGGATTAGTGGTCGTAAGAGAGATTATTGCGAAGGTAATGGTATGTCTGTCTTTCTGATATAGGTAAGTAATCCTTTTGAAGCCGTCCTGCCTCCCTAATTCATATTTGATGTATATCAAACGCTTAAGGACTTAGTAGATATTTGGTTTGTTGTTCTACTTGTAGTACACGTAATTAAGATGTATGGCAATTACTGTTTACTTTTTGAAGTAGTGGTTTACATTTATTTCACAATTGCTGTATATTATTTACATAATTATGTAAAAAACAGTTAACTGTAAATATTGTTGTTCTTCCTGCCCTCATTCCATATTATTTGGGACCGGCACAACACGTTTTTTTCTTCCACTCTGTCCTGTCATTCGTCACACTTATCACTAACTGCCTTTTCTTTCATATCACTCCTCACACAATTCATCCGTCTTTTTTTTGGCCTCTCCATCCATCTACATACACACAACTAACTATAATTATTATATACACAAAAATCCTTAACTAACTAAAAATAATCTAAAAATACTCCTCCGCATCATTGTCGACTGGTAAGTTTATAAATGTTCCAATTTTAATATCCCGATGCATAACGGGTTTTGATTTTTAAAGGAGGTTTATACCTAGCAGTTAGCTGCGTCAGTCCTAATTGATTAAATATGAACCAATCGAATTCTAGTTTTCTACAAGACAAATCATAATCATTGGTTGGTTCAAAAAATGCGACCTTCGGCTTCTGAATATTTCATTTGTTATTCTAAAATCCATTGATTTTTATTTAAATCTCGTGTGAACTATTTTTATATTACATATTCATACAGAACTCGCTCTTGACCTCAATCAAGTTTGATCAAAAGCGTTAGATCAGAATAGACCTAACTTTATTGTACACCAAAATAGTAACAAAACTTTTGCACTGACTTAAATCTATGGGTACAATAGCGGTCTTATTGCTGACAGCGATATCTACCAGACAACTCTAGAATATACTGAACTTAAAATAAAAAGAGGGTAGTTTGCTATAATGTCTGTTTTGGGGTAAATCTGACGTAAATAAAACAATCTTGTCTATTAAACTAAGATGAGCAACTGTTGTGTAATTAAACAGCAAGTTTCTAACGTGAGGTGCCAAATTAGTTGGTGGCTTCAATAAACTTAGTATGGACAATGCCAAGTTTACCTAGAACTTCCAATTATTCTCAAGTATTGTGCTAAGTTTGGCAATATCTTATTTGTATTGTTGGGGACTAAGCGTGGTATGCTTATTGATGATCGGAGTGACCTAAATGGTAGTTTGCCTTTCGTCCTTGTGATAATCGGGTTGATTTCAATGAACATGTAGATCTTGATTGCTAGTTTCAAATAAATTATTATTAAGTAAAAATTAACAATTTGCTTTCAGTTGTTCAAAGACAGAAATATATGTGGTATACATAAGTTTTTGAAAATAAGTTTTATTTATTTTTTAATGTTCTATCATTTGCCTTACTGTTTTATATTGTAAGAAATACCAAACTGTTTTGCATCTAATTGACAAATTATCTTTTTTTTTACAATTCATACTAAATATGATAAATTTTTAATCCTTGACTAAAATTTATGTGTAAGTCAAGTATTAAAAAATAATCATAAAATATAATTTAAAATAATCATAATATCCTATGTAGAACTTAACATGATCATTTACATTGCACGCAGTCTAAAACTACAAAATTTATACGCCTACAGCAACAGTTCTATAGTCACTTTACGATCTCACTCAAATATTCTCCAAAAGACCATTCATTGCGCAACAGAACGCAGAACACAAATAATACCAAAGTCTATAATTTTCTAGAGTTTACTGGTCCGTACTCAACAGTTTATGGTTGCCTAATAGCCCAGTACGCTGGACCACTAAATCTAACTTATGATCTAATTAATGAGGTATTAGGAAGCATTAATTACGACGTTCCCAATGATGCAGAGCAAATGGATTTGACGTGTTTACACTAGTAAAGTGGCTATTGGAATGTGATTTGAGATATTGGTAGGTGCTAATATTGTGTAGGTTAACATAAATACAAATGACGAACTTGAATGATGATGGTGTGTGTTCCACTGACTGCTCCACAGACTGGCTAGTCTTGGGGTAATTTATTGTACACATTTTGGAGAGTGTACACATGAATTACATTACTTGAATCTGCCATCATCTTTCCTCCATCAGGCATACCGATATACGGCAAATACCTACGTCGGTATGCTCTATCCACTCTTACATTGTTAACACCTTTACGGTCTGGACGCGTTTTGCCAAGTCGATTATGCCACGTACAACGAAAGACTGGAATAATTTGTCTACCGTGGTTTTCCTGTCCAATTTTAATTCAGGTGTCTTTAAGGTTAGAGTGAGTAGGCTCTTAATAAACTGGTGCACTTCACCATCAACGATTGCATCACTGCTTTCCATCAGATGGGATACCAGTCAAGCACTAGTTTATACTACTACAAATAAAACCGGGCAAGAGCGAGTTGGACTCGCGATCTGAGGATTCCGTACAAACTTACTTATAAAAACATTTCAATTCCCGAATTGAGTTACGAAGATAACACTTTCAAAAAGGCAGCAACTAATACTATGATAGAAAAATTTTGCTCTACATTGGTCCTGCTCCAAAACTACTTGGCCAAGTGATCGGTTATCATTTGAAGACATTATTGGACCCAGTGAAGATTATAAGACAATATTTACATTGTTTAAACTCAATTTCTTTAAGACAATATTTAGTATTGTGTTAACTCAATTTCTTCTAACATAATATGTGCTATAACAACACATGTGTCCATTCAAGTGCCATTTTACTGATTATGTTTTTGACTTATATATGTACCCAAAGTCATCCAAAGGGCGACTACTCGTAAAAGTCACCCAAACGGCAATGGAAAGGGCTATGCTCAGAGTTTCCTTATTTGATCGAATCAGGAATGAGGATACCCGCAGGAGAGCCAACGTTACCGACATAGCACTAAAAATCGCCAAAATTAGTGGCAATGGGCCCCTGCCCACATTGCTTGCAGAACAGATGGACGTTGGGGCCGACGGGATGCGAGACGCACAGAACTGTTCATTGTGGTGTCGCTTGGGGAAGGTTTATGTCCGACAGTGAACGTCTTTCAGCTGAAATGATATTAATGATAATATAAATCTTGGTGCAGTGGTGGCCGAGTGGTAATGGCCCCGACTTACGAATTGTAGGTCGCGGGTTCAAACCCAGCCAGGGGCATTACTTTGTGTAATTTAATTTATCACCATTGCTCTCATTACGGTGAAGGAAAACATCGTGAGGAAACCAACATGTCCTAGAACCAAAAATTCGAAGACATGTGACATCCACCAATCCACATTACGGCTTATTCCCTCTCCTAGAGAGGAGGCCTGAGTCCCAGCAGTAGGAACATTAAAAGGCTGATGATGATTTTTTTTTTTTTTTTTTAACGTAGGTAAAATCATCCAATGACGAATCCCGCCCTTGGGTGGGGCGGGAAACAGTGTCAGACTTTTACTGACTAAAAACCTACCTTTCCATTCCTTGCCTTTATCCTGGGGCCCGTGGTGACAGGCTGATGATGATGATGATGATAAATTTTGGTCATTGTGAGTGTCTGCTCAGTCAATTGTCCTGCTCGTGGTGATAGATGCGCTGAATCATTCAATTGCCTTTAAAATGGTTGGGCTAAATGATGCTAGTGTATCTATGTCATGTTTATGAATGGGCACTGCCATCAGTTGCCACTCTGTCAACTAATTTAAGTTAACATGTATTGTGGCTTATTTTAATTATTTTTGTTATTTCAATCGTTTCTATTTTTACTTTGAACGGCTTCATCAAGGATATCTTTTTACATCGTTCTATCAACTATAATTTTATAACTATTTATGAAATGGTGAGAGCGACTGTCGCAACCCAGTGCCAGGCACGCCGTATGGCCATAAGTCCCCTCCTTGAGACGTGGCTGGAAAGACCTCACGGCATCCACACCTTCCGTATGACACAGGATCTCATCGGACATGGTAAGTTGGGGAAGTACATGTACCGGATTCATGCAGAAGTGACGCCCAGGTGTCACCACTGTGTGGACCGCCCAGAGGACGCGGTGGAGCACACGGTAGAGGTGTGCCCCGCTTGGGTAGGGCATTGCCGTGTCCTTGTGGGGGCGATCGGCGGCGGTGATCTCTCGCGTCGGGCCTTGGTACAGGCTATGGTCCGGAGCGAGGAGGAGTGGCAGGCGGATAAAAGATTGTGCAGTTTGTTTGCATGTTATCCTCCAAGGAATTCTACGCTTTATATAGGGTGACTGGTAATTAGTGAACGATACTTAAACACGTGATTGTACTCTTGATAACAAACAACTTTTACTATCGGACCAAACCTGAAAGCGCGAAAAAAAATCTGCTGTTCAATACATTTTTCTGCTCAAAATACACTGAACTTGACTGTTTTTTTTTCGCGATTTCAGTATTGGTCCCATAGTAAAAGTTGTTTGTTATCACGACTACAATCACGTGTTTAAGTATCGTTCACTAATTACCAGTCACCCTATATGTGTAAAAATCTTATTATTTTTCACCCACTTTTGTAAGTCCTCTAAATGGTTTAATTGATATAAAAGCTTTAAGTTTCAGCAACCTGTTCCTTTAAACCCAAAGCATCTAGTAATTAAAATATCGATTATCGTTTTCACTTTGAATAGCTGCTGCGGATAAGTTTCTCGATTAAAAGACTTTAAAGACAGGTCTTTTATATTTGTAAAAGCTGCATTTTAGTTGAGATAAATTGTATTGAAGATATTAGTGGGGCTTTTAGTTATTTCCATATTTATGTAACTTTTGAACTATAAATATACTACATAAATAACAACTTAATACATTGACGGCACGATTGGCGCAGTGGTTGAGCGATCGACTGCTGCGGTGCGGGTCGCAGGTTCGATTCCCGCACTGTATAAATATTTTTATGGCCGACAGATAGGTGTTTCGGGTCTGTGTGTCTTGTGTATGTGAGTTTGCATGTTTGTGATTGATTTAGAAGAAATTTTGTGTATTGAGTGGGAATACAATTGAATCCGATAGGTGAAACTGGAATTGGGTCCTCAATTTTTTATTTTAATAGAAATTTAGCTTACGGACAAGACAATGTCTGGCGTGACCACTAGTAACATATATAGTAACTGAAAATAATAATAGCATGTATTAAAAAGTTATTGGATATAAAATATACTTTTCAATATGCAGCATTGTTGTCAATGGAAAAAGAGCCCGGAAGGCATTTGTACAAAAGTGTAAAAAAGAATTAATTGGGTATTAAAATTCATCCACATCGTTATCAATAGGAAAACAGTCCTGAATGCTGGCAGTATTGCCACGTTATATAACAATAGCAAATACAAGGGGCTTTTTTTCATTGTAATTTCAGAAAAAGTCCTATTTTTAATTAAATATTGTATTTTAAAGTTTATGGCATAGAAGAAGGGTACACGGCGATTCGTTCCTGCAATACTCGGTTTAATAACACCCTCACCTACGGCTCGGGTGAATTCCGCCTCGGTGGCAGGGACAAAATTTCTCCACTTGTATTTCAAATGTACTATATCTTGCGATAAGTTATTTGACTTTTTCATTTAAATGCCTAATTTTGGCCTATAAACTAGATAAAATAAAATATTAAAACACTCACCTTGACTTTCGTTAAAAAACCCCAAAACCATAATGACGATCACGATAATACCGATCTTGAGTCGGTAACTGAATCCCATGGCATGCATATCGACCCCCCAGTTCAGCTCCAGCATGACTTAACCTTGCCTCATCCATTCGTTGTACAGTTTTGTACCCTCACTGTGTTCCTGTTCTTTGTTACTCGAATGCATCATCTGGAACAAAAAAGAAGGATGCCTATTAGGGACTAATTGAAAATACAACTTAGCTGTACATTAATATGTCATCATCATCATCATCAGCCTTTTACTGTTCCCACTGCTGGGTCACACGCCTCCTCTCTAGGAGAAGGAATGCGCCGTAATCCACCACGCGGGCCCAGTGCGGCTTGGTGGATGTCACATGCAAATTTAATACAAAAATGTAATGCATATAATACACAAATAAAGATAAACGAATTTAACATTAACATATATGTTGATAAAAGATCAGAAAAAAGAAACTTATGAATAAAAACGATCATCTCAAAGTTTTTTCCCTTTTTTCCATATCATAAAACAGGTCAAGCGCGAGACAGACTCGCGCACCTAAAGTTTTTTACAAACTTACCTACGTAAATAGTTCAAAACTAAATCGATTCTAGAAGATTTTTCCGCATAGCAAGAATGTATTTTTTTTTTGTAACGTCAAATAAAAACAAAATAGATATACAAGCAGATGGACAACAAAACGATCCTAGCTAGTTAATTATATCATACTAAAAGTTTATATATATTTATAAACGCTTGAATGTTTTTTATCTATTCAAACTAAAACTTCTCATCGGATTTGTATGTCTTTTGGTACACAGGTATTCCATAAGATACTTTTATCTCTATAGTAATTTCATTAGGAAAATTCCCTACTGCCACGCAAGCAAAACCGCCAGTAGAAGTTAGTCTTACTACATACACAAACATATAAACTTTTGCCTTTATAAAATTAGTGTAATGTGTTGTAGGTAGGGACAAAGTCGGTTCGTATTGAAATCCCTAAAGGATTAGGCCAAGGTATTGTGTTGTACATTTGTAATAAAACGATGACGCAAACAAGCCCCAGGCGAGGGCGTAAATTTTTTTCAGAACATTTTAAAGTACACATAAAAGAGCATTTCACAGCATCAAAGTTCGCGATGTGGAAGTAAAAAGTGTGAAAGCAAGTAATGTTTGCCAACTGTTTCAATGTTTACGCGTCAAAAAACAACGAAATTTTGCTATCTGAACTATTCTCTAACGCCTGAGCCTTTAACTGAAAAGCCGGATAGATTTATGGTTGTAGCTATACGTATTAGAAATGAATATATCTTGTAGTCTTCTACAATGGTACATTTTGATATAAGCGAAGAAAATTTGTCATTGCGACTGAGGCGGAATTTGCCTGAGCCGCAAGCGAGGGTGTTATTGAGTCAAGTACTGCAGTGACAAATTCCAATGTCGTTTGATTCGCATTTAAATTTGTCACAGCAGTACTTGGTTTTTTCAATACACTTACGAAGAAAAAAACAAACGTGGGCTGCTCGGCTACTAGCCTGATACGATAAATACAGTAAATTGTGGCGCAGGCGGCCTAGCATACTTTTCCATACTAGTACGAAAAATAATAAATTTACTTTCCTAAAAGCGATTTTTTTTTATGGTAGGTAAAATCATCCAATGACAAATCCCGCCCTTGGGTGGAGCGGGAAGTAGTGTCAGACTCTTACTGACTAAAAACCTACCCCGTTCCATACTTTGCCTTGGTCCCAGGGCCCCGGGCGCCATGTTCACATACCCTTTGGCCCCAGTAGGCTTCGGCCCTGTTGGGCCCCTACAGTTTGCTGACAACTCCTTGAGGCGCACGGGAACAGTGCGCGCCGTATCCTAAAAGCGATGGGATAGGAGCGGTATTTAGAGTAAGTTACTCATCGTTTTTCAATACACTTGTATTGAAAGACGATAAGCTGTACGAGGAAGGCGTCGATGTCTGTCACACAGTTAATACTAGCACAGACATCGTCGTTTACTCTATCTTTCCAAGGAAAACATAATTTATTTGATACATTGTATTTTGTTTACGATAGATAAGATGTACCTGCCTTTCTGCTAATAAATTTATTATTATTATTATTATTTCCTTTATTCATTATATATCTTATTAATTACATTTTTAAATATTTTTTTAAAAACTTACAAAAAATAAAAAAAAGCATTTAAAAATATAAAAAATAGTGTCCCACCGGTATCGGGAACAGAGTCCAAGCTACCGGCGGTCAGGGCTCCAGAGAAAGGAACCTCCTAACAATACGAGCCGTGTCCAGGAGTACCGCTTTCTGAATCAAGCTCTTGATCCAGCCGCCTAACGAGAGCCTCCTAAGGTGTTGGTCGAGGCTCTTGGCTATTAAGCCATTACCCGACACGACTATCGGTACAATGATCGCCGAATCCACTTCCCACATGTCGACAACCTCGCGAGCCAAGTCAATATACTTGATTTGTTTATCTTTCTCGGCTTTCACGAGGTTCTCGTCATGCGGAACGGATATGTCAACAATCATTGCACGCCTCTCGTTTCGGTCCACCACCACTATATCAGGCTTATTGGCTACAATAGTCCTGTCAGTGATGATGGACCGATCCCAGTACAAAGTGATATGACCATTATCAAGAACTGGGTCGGGCTCATACCTGTAGTACGGCACTTCCGATCCCACAAGAGAGTATTTCAAAGCAAGTTGCTGATGGATAATCTTGGCTACAAGGTTGTGCCTATGCAAATACTCGCCGTTAGCCAGACGAGAACAACCGGAGATAATGTGACGAATTGATTCTCCCGGACGGTGACATGCCCGACAGATGTCAACCGTGCCGTCCTTCACAATAAATCTCCGGTAGTTATTCGTCATGATAACTTCGTCCATAATTGCACAGATAAAACCTTCGGTTTCCCCAAAGAGGTCACCGAAACGCAGCCAAGCTACGGACGCCAATTGGTCTACATCGGGCCCGTGAAGGGCCCGGAAAAAGCGTCCGTGAAGTCCTTGCTCTGCCATACTTCCCTGCGATCGTTAGTGTCAAGCACTACCGGTTTGCGCCAGTTCTCATTAGCCAAGGAGAGCGGGGTGATTCCCTTGTCCACTGCCACTACATCTCGATGCATACCCACGTCGGCAGCTAGGAAATACTCCCTGAGACTGCATACCTCGCGGTTGTGTAGGGTCTTATTATTATTATTATTATTATGTATTGAAAAAATAATTTCGGGGGAGTAACTCTATAACTCTAAACCTCATTTCACATTTGTGTTTTGACCCACCATATTTATCAAGCGAAACCTCGGAAACTTTAATAATGTCTTTCATTTATTTCATCAAATAAACAGGCTAAGTTAGATACTGAACTTCCATTTGAGGAGTCAGAGTATTTTGTATAATTACTAAATAGCACTTCATTATAATTATCAACAGAAGTTTTTGAGATCCTTCAAAATAAGCTTGTTACAAAATAATGACAAAGTTTGATTTTAATCAATTAGCCTTGGAGGCCCTGTCACGAGCTCTTAACGCGATTAATTTGACGACCTAAACTGAATTAAATAATAATAATAATATTTTCACAACTATCACACAACACCATCTAGTCCCAAGCTAAGCAGAGCTTGTGTTATGGGTACCAGACAGCTGATAAACATACTTATATATTTCTAAATACATACATATTATAGATAAATAACACCCAGACACAGGACAAATGATCGTGCTCATCACACAAACATTTGTCCTGGGTGGGAATCGAACCCACGACCTCCGGTATAGCAGTGCTAAGGAGACAGAGCTACAATTAACTTACCGGCCAGTGTAGCGTTTGCGGCTTAAGTTATTTAACAATGAATTTAATAACACGCAGCGCTATCTACATAAAATTTATTAGAATGGTCGTTGGTACAAAAAGCCATTTCTTTTTATATTTTGTCTATGGTGGTAGGCGCTAAGTACTATCCTGGCCTGACAGCAGAAGCGGTCACAATGACGTGGTTAGCCGGTGACTCGGCGCCAGCAGGAAGACGTCCCGCAGTTTCGGAGATTGACGACATGTTCTTCCGATGAAGATCCCAGGTGGTCGCACCGGGACTTTGAACCCCAATACGGAGTTCATACTGAAGCACACACTCGTAGTGGTTATGACAAAAGCTAATTATAAAAGTACACGTAAAATGACACGCTCAGTATATAGGAATGATACTATGGAGCGATGTACGCGTAATCAGCTCTGTTCTTTTTTTGGAGGGGAAGTGTATAGCTCCGTCCCTCATTCTTGGTGGCACGCAGTGATTGAGACCAACGTTTTTAACAGTCGCTGTCATCTTTCGATGAATTTGAATTTTTTCATGTGATTTTTCCGATATTTTAATATCATAATCATCATTTCAGCCGAATGACGTCCAATTTTGGTACAACGACCGTTCTTGACTGTCTCACATCCATCGGATTCCAGCGACATTGACCAGGTTATCGGTCTACCTTGTAGAAGTTATTCCAACTCTGCGTCTTCCGGTACTCGATCGAGCCAACGGCCATCTGTTCTGCCTGCAATGTGCCCTGCCCATTGCCACTTGAGTTTGGCGATTCTACATGCTATGTCGGCAAACTTTGTTCTCTTGCGGATTGCTTCATTTCTGATTTCTGATTTGATCACGCAAGGAAACTCCGAGCGTAGCCCTTTTCATTGCCCTTTGGGTGTCTTTAAGTCTTCATATGAGGGCCATTGGAAGCGACTACGTTTCAGAGCATTTTTTAATATTTATTCAGCAATTCCTGGAACCAAAAATTCGAAGATATGTGACGTCCACCAAACCATACTGGAACCGCGTGGTGGATTACGGCCCATTCCTAGAGAGGAGGCTTAGTCCCAGCAATAGGAACAGTATAGAGCAGATGCTATGCTATGCTACTCTAAAATCGGCCCATCTGCTATTGAGTTATAAATAGTGTAACTAACTTGACTTGGTTATATGAATATATACGTAGATATATCTTTCAATTCTACTTGCAGGTTTCTTTCTATTTTAATCATGTTAAAAACAGCTGCAGTTGCAACTTTAGCAAGTTTCAACTTTTTCCTTTTTAATTTGTCAATGTAAGTTCTTGTACCTCCTTCTTTTTAATTTGCAGTTTAATAAGAGGAGGCAAAGCTACCTCGCTTAGCTTAGCTCAGTCTCGCTCGCCTACATCTGCTACAGACTGGCTCCTTACAAAATTCTTTATAATCAAATTCTGAAACTTTGCTATCTAGAAACTGTTTGTTGAATCTGATTAGAGGCCCTACAAGCTCTAAACGCGATCCATTTTACGACCTAAATTGAACTGTTAAAGGGATGGAGTTTTTTTTCGAATTCAAATTAAATATTAGCTGACCAGTATTTCGTACTAACAAACTGCAGTGGCCAATCTGGAAATTTCTTAACAGACTGCAGAGCCAGGTTGGCCGCTCCAAACACAATCTGGCCAAATGGGGCTTCCTCGAACCATCTTTGACACAGTGCCAATGTGGAGCCGCTGCACAAGTAATGCGTTACTTGCTATGCTGCCCATCTTGCACAACAACCTGCACATTGCAGGATTTGTACGAGGCCAATGACAGAGCTATATAGGGATGGAGTTATATAGGGTGTATATATACAGCACTACCCGGCTGATTTTCAGTAACGGGTGGTTACTGAAAATCAGCATCGTTGATAGCTGGATTTGCCCAGCATCACGGTATATGCTGAGCAACGGCCCATTCTTGCTTGGATGCGACGCACAGCTTGTATTTATAGATTGTATTTGTGTTAAAATTATGATTCTTTTCCTGTATTTTTGTTCTTTGTTGGTTACGTTTGTCTCTGCTGAGGCCGGCGTCGGAGATGTAATAGACAATCTAGACAACTAGGTTGTCTATGGTCACAAGGTGCAACACTGTTATGCTCGATCCACACATGGCCTAACGAGAAAACTGTTGTTAGGAAATAATTTTGCGTCTATTTTAGGCAGAATAATAAACGTATTTTCTTTTTTTATACCTCTTTCTTGTTCGCACATCTGCCGTTTTAACACGTCATAGTATGGTCCCAAGGTTCAAACGATTTTATTTCTTTGAGTTCTTACTGAAACTACTCTACAAACACGATTTTTCCCAAGTTGTACTCATTTGCGAACAAAAAATCCTTAGCGAAGTTTTTAGATGTCTGCTTAAATATATCAAAAATATAACGATGTAGAGGCCAATAATAGCTCAGTGGCTGGCTTAGTCTAGTGGTTAGCTGTTCTGACTGCTATGCTGAAGTTCGTTGGTTCTATTCCCACCCAAGACAAATGTTTGCTATGAACATGATCGTTCGTCTGTATTTGGGTGTAAATTATTTCTAATTATAGGTGTATAATTCGAAATATATAAGTACTACTATACTAGCTGACCCGGCAAACATTGTTTTGCCTTATAAATGATTTCTAGAAAACAAAAAAATTTCGTCAAAAAATTAAAAAAAAATATTTAAGGATGAACAACCCTTATCACTTAGAGGTATTGAAAATAGATAGTAGCCGATCCTCAGACCTACTGAATACGCATATAAAATTTGGTAAAGCCGATTTGGAGGAGTACGGTAACTAACATTGTGATGTGACATGGAAATTTTATATATTAGATTTATCAGTTACTTAGTGCTTATACCACAAGCTCAGCTTAGTTTGGGACTAGATGACATTGTGTGAAAGTTGAGGAATATTATTATATAGCCAAGAACCAAGGTTGCGGACATAGCCCGAAAAATCGCCAAACTAAAGTGGCAGTGGTCAGGGCACTTCGCTTGTAGAACGGATGGTCGATGGAGCTGAAAGGTTCTGGAGTGACGACTGCGCACCAGAAAACGCAGTGTTGGCAGGACTCCCACAAAGAGGGCCGATGACCTGGTGAGAAGCACAGGAATGCGTTGAATGCGAGATGCATAGAACCGTTGTTTGTAGCGAAACTTGGGCCGTGTTCAACAGTGGACGTCCTTCGGCTAAAATGATGATGATAACTCTTATAGTGGTAATATACCGCTTTTTTACGTGAATAATCATCAAATGCCTTCTCCTACTTCGAGTAGAGAGAGGGAGTGTCAGGTTTTAATGACTGGGTACACGTTTGAAAGTGGATACATAATTTCATTTATACTCCTTAACGGAGTATAAATGAAATTATTATTATTTTATATATATAATATATATATTTTATTTTGGTCGTTTTAATCCCGTGGAGGGTCGATTCGGTACATGAAACACTATCGAATTGGAAAGATAAAATTAAAAAATAAAGTACTTTTTTTTCTAAAATTCGAATTAATATAGGTACGCATGTACGAAATTAATTTCTTTAAGTGAACGAGTCAACGACCTTGTAGGTAGCTGTCGGTCGTTGCGTACTAACTACCTACAGTTCATTGGCCTCGCTCAGCTGACGTTTGCTTAAAGAAATTAATTTCGTACATGCGTGAGTTTGAAATAAAAGTACTTTATTTTTCATTTTAATCTTTACGAATCGATAGTGATTCATATACCCAATCGACCCTCCGCGGGGTTAAAACGAAAAAAAATTAACGGTGTATTTATAAAAGCTACCAACTAAATAGCAAGAAAACACAATATGTTACAAAAGAACTTTAATCACGCTGTATTCATCAAGTTACCAACTTATAACTTCAAGGAGCACCACGAATTGCCAGAGAGATAATCTAAGTAGAGCACCAACTTCTATAATCTCTATACATTTAATATCATGCAAGTCCAGAACTAATTATGAACTTTAAACATGGAGCTTCTAATAGTAATTTTGATGTGGAATATCAAAGATCTGATGCTGCTTTGAGAAAGATAAAGTAGATAATAATAATAATCGGATCGGTCTATCATCACTGACAGGACTATTGTAGCCAATAAGCCTGATATAGTGGTGGTGGACCGAAACGAGAGGCGTGCAATGATTGTTGACATATCCGTTCCGCATGACGAGAACCTCGTGAAAGCCGAGAAAGATAAACAAATCAAGTATATTGACTTGGCTCGCGAGGTTGTCGACATGGTGGGAAGTGGATTCGGCGATCATTGTACCGATAGTCGTGTCGGGTAAAGTTTTTTAAAAAATATTTAAAAATGTAATTAATAAGTTTATAAAATGAATAAATGGAATAATAATAATAAATTTTATTGTTTCCAAAAAATACAAATCATTAAATTATTAAGATCATTAGGTATAAAATCTTTTAAAGGCAACACATAGTGATAAAGAGCAAGCATATCAAATCAATAATAATAATATTTATAAAACTTATTACCGGAGATAAATCAAGAAGGACGGGACGATAGACGTGTGTCGGGCATGCCGTTGACCGGGTGAGTCCATTAGACACATTCAATTATCTTGGTTGTTCTCGTCCGGTTAACGGTGAGTATTTAAATAGACAACCAAATGGCCAGGATTGTTCTATTCAAACTTGTGGAAATCGGGCACATTCTTGTCTTACAAGAATGTGCCCGATTTAGTTTTCGAAAATGACTAAATTTCACGTTGTACTGGGATCGGTCTATCATCACAGACAGGACTATTGTCACCAATAAGTAGGATATAGTGGTGATAGATCGATTGGCGTGCCGCACTTATATAGTCGATGTCATCACAATCTCATAAAGCTGAGAAAGAGAAACAAATGAAATATCTCGACTGACCACACGAGGTTGCCAGCGTGTTGAATGAATTTGGCTGTTATTGTGTCGATTGTTGCGACCGCCAATGGCTTGATGGCCAAAAGCTTCGATGACCATCTGTCGAAGCTATCGTTGCGCGGTTGGATCAAGGGCTTGATACAGAAGGCAGTGCACCTCGATACAGCCAACTCGCATTGTGATTAGGTTCCTCTCTCTGGAGCCTTAACCACCGGTATTTTTTATATACTCAAATGTTTTTATTTTATTTTTAAAGAAATATTTTTAATTATAAGCGGGTAAGAGAAATAAAGAAACAATAATACTAATATTTTTTTTTTTCAAATATTTACAAATGTAACAAATGAGTAAGTAAATGAAATAAAGGAAATGATAATAACAAAACACATTTGTGGCTGACAGACGACAAAGAGAATCCTTAAATAAAAAGAAACGTACGCTCATATAGACAGACAGATTCGACTTTGTTTTATAATATGTAAGGATGCGCAAATAAAAAACAGACCTCAAAAAACAGCGACCTTGATACGTAGACACAATAGATATTTAGATACACCTACAATAACAAAAGATACACACACTTACATAGGAGGACAGACAAATTGAAGTAAATTGAAGAGTAAATCTACTCAATCAAAATTAGACCCATTGGCAGCAAACTTGAGTGGGAAGAAAGTAGGCGACAAAAATAATGAAATAACATTGCCAAGGTTATTGAAAATAGCTATGGTTGTACAAATATTTTTTGATAAGGTCACTTTGCCTAAAAATATACTCCTACGTGTGAATATCAATCACCTCCTAATATTAATTTAATATTTTCTGTAGAAGTTAATCATATGTTACAAATTTTGGATAAGATGTTGCCTTGGATCCAGTAGGAAGGCGTGCAAAAAGACTATATTGGTGATTCAGATTTGGATACCTTTAGCTAGCTTTACCCTACGCCTGTGCTAAAGGTATTCAAAGGGGGCTAAGGGTAGCTTTTCAGTATTTCACAGGATGCATTTTGGAGAGTGTGCGCAGAAATTATATGACTTGATTCCGCCATCACCTTTCTACCATCGGATAACCCAACGTATTGTGAGTGCCCTCCCTTACGTTGCTTACACCTCTACGGTTCGGACTAAGCGTTTCATCTCGTCATTTATACCGCGTAAGGATTGGAACAATTTGCCGACAACGGTCTCTCCGTCCGATTATAATTTAAATGTCTTCAAGGCTAGAGTGAAAAGGCTTATAATAAACTAATGCGATTCACTATCAACGACAGCATCACTGCTTACTATCAGGTGGAATCGCAGTCAAGCGCTAGTTTATATAATTAAAAAAAAATGTTACCATTTATATAATTTCATAACAATTATTTCTGACAGTATTCAACCATCATGTTAAAATTTCTGACACTCGAGCCCATCAAAATTCTCGGCCCTTTACAAAATATTATCCGAACAACTTAATCCGAAACAGCTTCGCCATCTAATCTCGAAACTTTTCAATTAGTAAGTTCACTGCTTCGGAAAGTGGTTCCAACTTTCTTTGGACCATTAAAACAGTCTTTTAGAATCGCCACAGTATAAGTTTTAATGTCCCTCACGGATTCTCTTTGTGCCGGTCGGTTCGGTGGGCAAACAAAAAATTGGTCAAGTGCTACCTCAGTGAATATTTTAAAGCTTCCGTGTCTAAGTAACGTCTATTTTTGTTTCAAAGTGCAGAGTTTTAAGTGTTTGTGCGGAATTTGTTAATGCGATTTTGTGTGGGTGGTCTTAAGTAGTTCTCATTTTATCAAGGCATTTTATTGTAAAAGTTATAAATGTTTTCAGCGATCATATCTTCGCGATTACAGTGATATTTTCCAAGTTTTTTTTTACAATATGCTTCTCTGTTAATAAATAATATAATGTAACCTATCATAACAAACTGTAGTCTTGAGGAGTTACTTAAGACTTCATTCGCATTGTTTTACCTCAAAGACTTTTTTTTCTCCAATGGAATAATTTCATTTCTACTAGCCGCCAAAACATTATTTGTCTATGTAAAGGATAACATGACGGGTGACGACAGAATAAAAGACAAAAAACATATTTTGCCAACCCCGAATAATACAGGACAAAGGTAGGAAAATGATGATGAGAAGATAGATTACTCAATTCACAATGTAAATATTACAGTAGTTTTTTGACTACCAATGACTCCAAATGAGAAACAATGCTCCAATCAGACGCCTACAGAACTCTAACATCGTTAGATGGCGCGGAAATCCTGTGGAAACAATGGTAATACCCACAGAGCCAGGGCCGAAGCGTGATGGGGCCATGGATTGTGAAAAAGTGAACCCAATGAAGGCAAAGAAGGAAGGGAAGTGGGTTTTGGCCAGTAAAAGTCTGACTCCGTCATATGAGTTAGTAAACAATTAAGTAAAAGAAAAATAAACCTATATATTATATATGTACATTAGATCCTAACCTCGTAAGTAACCTCTCTCTGTCATTCAAAGGTTTGCTGTGAAAAAACTCATTGCTGATTTAAGCTCACCTCTGTACATGAATTGTCAAATTATTGTATTAATGTGAACAATAAAGAATTAAAACTTACTATTTTTCATTTACTGACTGGCCTGTTGGTCTAGTAGTTAGTGACCCTGACTGCTATGCCGGTAGTCGTGGGTTCATTTCCCACCCAGGACAAATGTTTGTGTGATGAACACGATCATTTGTTTTGTGTCTGGGTGTTATTTATTTATGATATGTATGTATTTAAAAATATTTTAGGTATATTTATCAGTTGTCTAGTACTCATAACCCAAGCTCTGCTTAGCTTGAGACTAGATGGCGATGTGTGATAGGTGTGGAATATATATATATAATTTTTATATATGTTTATTTTAAAACAAGGTGGTTGTTCACAATACATCTGGTAGTACTTAATGATTTCTCATCTGAAACAAAATTCAGCTGTACCTACCCTTCATTTCACAAGTACGTCTATATTAAGTTGTTGAGCAATGCCATCTCTAGCAGCGGCCACTGATGCGGTCTCTGTGCTCTATGGTAGTTCCATTGGGAATTCTGTTTTATGTACTATCCTTAAGGAAACGACTTTATCTTGGAAGGTGGAAGGTGAAAAGTTTTGATAGTTTCTACGGTAAACACTTTTAGTTATTCGGAAACTAGTTACATCATGGTGAGTTTTATTAAAGGCGTAGGGAAGTTTATTGCTTGTCATATTGTTGATTGTAATGTTAATCCTGTCTTGAGCAAACCTGGTGATTAATACTTGTGACTTTTCTGTATAATAAAAGTTACTTTTTTGCGATATCAAATGAAGAGTTCCTCCTGGTCTGGGAGGTAAATATTAGTATAGGCCAGCGCTTTTGTTGTACTACTCATATTTTTGGGCAACCACCCCGATTGCCATAATCACCACGCTTGGCAGGCGGATGGAAAGGATGCAAGACGTACAGGACCGGTCATTATGGCGACACTTGGGGGAGGCCTATGTACAACAGCGGATGTTTTTCGGCTGAAATGATATCTCTAGGCCTATATTATATGGCACAAAAAAAAATGTATATATTGTTTAGAAAAGGCTAGCTGAGTAGATGACTGGAACAAAAAGATAAAAGCTAAGTAACGAGTAAATCATAAAGATTTTAGCACTAATTCACGGCAGAACAAACATCCTACGAAATGAAATTAATTATAGTTAGAAAAACTATAACCAGATAATAACTGTCGGTGATTGATTGTTGCTAATTACATTTCCCCGAATTGTGTGGTCTAGTTTTGTCTGGATTGTTTTTCGGATTAATGAACAGATCATTTATCATGTACTAGTTTATTTCTACAAACGACTTTGCCCACGGAAAAGCATAAAATTATCCAAGGGCTATGCCAAAATTGAAAACGTCCCGGAGTCAAGGCCATCCAGATAGTGCGGGGTTACCGCAGGACCTCCCACAAAACGGTGAGCCTTTTTGACAGTAGTTTGTCGCTATGGGATCTGGAAGGAACAGTCCTTGCAAGCCTGCACGATTTGCGCAAGGAGATTCAATATCAGAGCGAAACTCTGTGACTTGTCGCGCCGGACCCTGGTACAGGCCATGGTCCGGAGCGAGGAGGTAAGATCGGCGGTCAGCTCCTTCTGCGAAACAATAATGCTAGTGAAGGAGGTGGCTATTAACTACATTGTCTTTATACCTATGGACCCATCACTACTAAAGATAAATATATAAGAAAAACGAACACAAAAGCAACATATAATTTTATTGATTTTGACAAGTCAAACTAGTAAGTTCTTACTTGATACATAGCCATAATAGCATAATCAGCCTTTTGATGTTCCCACTGCTGGGACTCAGGCTTTCTCTCTAGGAGAGGGAATGAGCCGTAATCCAGTACGCGGGCCCGGTGCGGGTTGGTGGATGTCACATGTCTTCAAATTTTTGGTTCTAGGACATGCTGGTTTCCTCACGATGTTTTCCTTCACCGTTTTGACAGCAGTGGTGATGAAAGCATAGCCATAACTTTGTTTGTAAACAAAACTTCTTTCTTCTAAACAAAAAAACTATCCAATTTGTTAACAGCTAAAAATTCTTCCAATATTACTTTTGCAAACTATCTGAAAACAGACATCCATAACTTTAAACTACCCTCACTCAGTAAATAAAGCAACAAACACTTCTTTGATACGAATATATGACACGTAAATGCGAACGAGATTTGCCTCGAGAGTCGCATACATTCGTGTTGAAGAAAATAAAAGTATTCAACTACCGTTATGACATTTTTTGTTATACGCTTTCGTTAATATTTTGCACTGGAATGGATACCTCTTATTTATACGAGCTGTTGTTTCAAAAGGATTTGAAACATGGTTTTATAAAAGAGACAATGATAACGTGGAAGGTAATTTTGTAAGTGTCTGGGAACAATAGATATAGCTAATAGATAACGCACAGCGAAAACAGCTATCTGTATTCTCGTAGTGTACTTAGATTTTGAGAGCAATGTTGGCTGAGTGGTAACGGTCCTGACTTACGAGTTATAGGTTCATCAAACCCAGCCAGGCGCATTAATTTGTGTAATTTATTTCATCACTACTACTCTGAAAACGGTCAAGGAAAACATCGTGAGGAAACCGGCATGTCCTAGAACCAAAAATTCGAAGACATGTGACATCCACTAACCCGCACTGGGCCCGCGTGGTTTTTTTTTATTGTAGGTAAAATCATCTAATGACATCCCCCGCCCTTGGGCAGAGCGAGAGATAATGTCAGACTCTTACTCTGGACTAAAAATCTACCCCGTTCCTTCATTGCCTTGGTTGCAGAGCTTTGGTATGCATTTTCATACCTCCCCAGAGCCCCAGAGCCCCAGAGCCCCAGAGTGGGCTTCGACCCTGCTGGGCCCCTACAATTTGCTGACAACTCTTTGAGGTGCGCGGGAACAGTGCGCGCCGTCAACGAGCTACCCATTGTTTGCCGTCCGCAAGCCCATGCCTGCGGTGGCCGGAAATCGGCCGTTGCATGATGCGGTCGGCCTCCTCCTTTGCATGGACCCGCGTGGTGAACGACTCATTCCCTCTCAAAGAGGAGGCCTTAGTCCCAGCAGTGGGAACATTATAAGGCTGATGCTACACTATGCTATACTTAGCCTTTTTATCGACTAACTTGGGGTCGGCATGCAGTTCAACCGGTTATGGCTAAATATCTGTGTTTAACATGAAGCACCTGCATGAGTTACTGAATTGGGTTATGTAGGTCTGATAGGCAGTCGCCCAGTGGCAACACGAAATTCCTTGCATATACTGACGGTCAGACTTTCTGGTGTCTGACTACCTGTAATACCTGGTAGTCCTGAAGCTCTAAGGGTAACTGAATGAACACAGAAACAAAAAATCGTACTCCCCTTCTTGCTCCACACAATAAAAACAATTTGTTTATTTTTGGTGTAAAAAAATATTTTTCACACCAAAAATAAACAAATTATTTTGCATACTTACACATTTATTCATTACTATATATATAATTTACAATTATATACATTACACAAAAACACTTACTAATTAATAAATACACTAAGGCTACTCCTAACTAAATTTGGCGTCAAAAAACTCCTCCGCATCGCTATCCTAAAACCAGTTCAAAATATCAACAGCAATCTCTAAGCGGTGTTAGGTTTATTTGTGTAGATAACCGCATAAATAAACTTAATACCGCGATTGTTACAATACACAGTAGTGTGCAAACCAGCGAAATTTTTGATGCGTGTAAAACAATACAGCGAGTTTTGTCAATAAAACTTTGCGATGGAGCGTGCGATAACCGCGCGTTGTCAATACACAACGGTGTTTAAAACAACGGATTTTGTGTCGGAGATAATGGACACGTTTTTAAAGTACGTGTTAAAAAGACTAGGCTTTTGAAACACACCTTTCATGAATTTTAATCTGAACCATACGAAGTTGAATAGTATATGAATTAATCTGAATTAATACATGTTTAGTTTATGTAATACGAGATATGCCAAGAACAGGACTCTAAACGAAATGAAATTTAATTAACATACACATGTTAGTAATGCATACCTTTTGAATACCGTAATTAGAGACACAATAGAAAACAATAGGTGGCGGACACCGGTGTCCTCTTGGGGCTATCATGGTCCACAAGTATATGTAAGTTTTGTTAATTTTTTCGTCGTATTCCTCATTACTGAGAGTCGTGAATTTCAATATAGACACTGTAAGGCACAGCAAAATTAGGAGAGAGACCACAACCTCTCCGCCATTCGCTATCACCTTTCACTTTTCCTTTCTATCTTCCTTCAACCCAACGTACGGCGTAATCGTGCACAAAGGGTGGACCTTTGTGCTCGATTACGGAGACGCGGCGTGTTGCGTGGTGCTTTGGGCGTTCCGTCGGTCGTACATTGCCAATTATGTTCATGTTTGCGCGAGCGATGACGCGGCCCGCTGCTGCAATGTACGACGAACGCCCAACGCGCCGCGTCTCCGTAAACGAAGCCTTACGTTGTAACATCTCTACGGTCCGGACTGAGTTTTTCCTTGTCGTTTATACCACAACCAACGCAATTTTCCTGCTGCAGACTTTCTGTCTGATTATAATTTCGTATTCAAGGCTAGAGTAAATAGACTCTTAATAAACTAGAACGCCTCATTATCAACAATTGTATCACTGCCGCAAAGTCAAGCATTCAAACTCAAAAACTAGAGCAGTTGCTTGTTGATCTAAAAATTGTAGTCTTAACTTCAAATCCTTGATCTACACTAAAAAAGGAACTAGGTGCTACACTAACAACCTAGTCAGTTGATTGTTGCAACCACCCACACGGACGAGTTCCGTTTATTTCTATTTTCATGGAAGCCAGCGTCGCAGTATGTTGCTCTATTTTTTTTGTATTTCCTAGTACGGTTGGCATTCAAAATAAGCGAAACAAAGTACGGTTTACGGGTTATTATTTTATCAATAGAGTGTAAAGAAACACAGTAGAGATGGGACAATGCGTTTTCTTTGTTTTGAGGTGAAAAAATCATTAAATAACTTTCCTCCGTTTTTCCGTGAAATAAGAGGGAGTGACACCACCAGACTTTTGGTGACTAAAACCCATTTATAATTTTTCAATTACTCTTTGCATTCCAGAATTATGGTAAGTCTTTCAAAAAACCCCGCAGCAAATTAATTACGATTATTTTAGATCAATTTTGATAATTGTGAGAAATAAACATTATGAAGGTATTTTTTCTCTCTAATATACGTCATTTACATTTAGTAGCTAAAATAATGGGTTCTGTCAAAAAAAAAGAAAATGTTCAACACTATTTTATCATGATTTGCCGTTTTATCCAAGATTTTTTTTTTTTTTTAAACTGTAAGAGCCAGCATTAATAAGTTTGAATAAATTTTTATAAAACTTTTATAGAGTAGATATTGATTGCTTATAAGTTCTACTACAACTTTTCTTTTATCTCAGCAGTCACCTTAGGTTCAGTAGAATTTTATGATGATATTTTATCATATTTATAAATTAGTAGGATAGCTACTGCTTAGAGGGGTTAAAATTGCAGTTTATGCGATAGCTGGCTGAAAATTTTCAAAAAGGAATATTTTTTTTAAGTGACATCTGTCTCCCTTAGTTGGAGCGGCAGATAGTGTCAGACTTTTACTGACTTAAAATTCATTCCTGTTCCTTCGCTGCCTTTCATACTGAGGCCCAACCTTCTTTTCAAAAATCGATCCTTGGCTTCAGTAGGCTTCGACCCTGTTGGTCCCCTATAATTTTCTGACATCTCGTTGATCTCGTCGACGACTGGGCCGGGACCGGACGGTTACGGTACGGTCAGACGGCAAGCTATCCATTGCTCGCCGTCCGTAGGCCTGCGCTAACTGTGGCCGGAAATCGGAATCCCTGCGGGCGGCTGGGGCGTGAGAGCCATTGTCTCACGGGGAATATACTCCCCAAATTATGCGGGCTATTCCAAGACAAGGTCTACCTTTGTACCAAGATTAATTGAAATTCGTTTAGCTGTGAATAGGTGTTTTTTCTAGGCAAGCGTGCTCCATCGTTACTTACCATCATGTGAGATAGTGATCAAACACGACTCGAATTAAACCCTTTCAGCTGTTTGAGTACACACGCTCACAAACTTTTGTCTATTGTAATATTAGTGTAATGTGATTATCAATATAAGATCGCCGTCATAAACCGGAGAATCGCCAAACTAAAGTGGCAGAGGGCAGGGCACATTGCTCGTAGAACGGATGGTCGATGAAGCCGAAAGGTTCTAGAGTGCACCGGAAAACGCAGCGTTGGAAGGCCTCCGGTGGTGTGGTAATCTGTTGAGAGTTACACGAATACGGTGGATGCAAGATGCACGGGACCGTTCGTTGTGGCGATACTTGGGGGAGGCCTATGTTCAACAGTGGACGTCCTTCGGCTGAAATTATTTAATTACCAATCGTATTTTTAATTACGATATAACATCTATTCAATCAACTTCTACAGCAAATTGGTTAACATCAAGGCCAACAAGATACATTTCGTATTTTCTCTATTACTCCAAGACCCGGAAAAATCCGGCTAATAAACAAAAGCGAATCGTTGAGCCTTCCATCTTGCTTTTTACTTCAATATTGCGTTTTAGAGTTCCACATGCCGAAGAGAAAATCCGGAACTTTAGAATCTTTTATGTTTACTATCGTATCCAACAGGAATAACCACTAACCAGTTTCTCGAGATTTTTGAGTGTGGATAGACGTTTCTTAGCCATGGATCGTAATAAACTTACGCTTATTTGTTATTAAGAAGACATTCCTCTATTTTAAATAAACGACAAAGAAGATACGTTTTACATCACTTTAATAAAGCTACAGTATTCGCGCCGCGGTGCACACCGCAAAATTCTGCGTTGCGGCGGGTGGCACTGCCAATGTTAGCGACGCGGCGCCGCAACGCGGTTATGTGATTCGGCTCTAATATTTTAATATAGACTATAGATACTTTAATTTCCTTGGGGAATCAAACTTGTGATACACAGCGTATCAACTGTATCAAACATGTCGTCAGATGTGAACGGGCGCTGTCAGTTGAGACTGGTCATCTCTTAGCTGCCAGTGGTTTATTTTAATATCTCTATTTAGAATGCCTTTTTTTCGTCTTTACTTTATTTTATTGACATTGTTCTCACATAAAAGCAGCGACAAGAAACATGTAACAGAGATATTTTTTATACATAAAATGATTGAAAAGAGTGTCCATGGAGTTTCTTGCACATTCTTCTCCATAGAGATCTACGCTTTGGAATGTGCAATTAGCATAATTTTTTTCTGACAGACTGACCCCTTGACCTTTCAAAAGTGCCTGTAAATGGTTTATTTGAAATAAATGCTTTTGAATCTTTGAATCTTTGACATAAACAGCTGTATCCTTTTAATGCTATGTCTAAGAAGTTTGATTTTTCATATCCATAACCTATGCAAACTTGCGTAATTGATCTTAACTAAATAAATAGCACCAAGCGTTTTTCAAAAAAGGGTCTTGACAGACCATGCTATGACCTTATAATAATATAAACTCCTTTTTTCTTTTAAGGTATTAGGTAGGTATTTTGTTGCTACGTTATTTACGTGTAATAATGACTGAAATGACAAGTCACAATGATTAAACTTAGCTCAACTTATCCACTAAAATCATGTAATATTATTTGCTACATTAATCAATCTAGCTTCAAAAGCTTAGGTACTAAAAAACCCCCATTAATTTAAGTCTAAGTAAAACCCTTGCTAAACATGATCACAACGCACTTTTTTTTTTTTTTTTTTTTTTTTTATGGTAGGTAAAATCATCCAATGACAAATCCCGCCCTTGGGCGGAGCGGGAAGTAGTGTCAGACTCTTACTGACTAAAAACCTACCCCGTTCCTTCGTAGCCTATCGTGCCGGGGTCGAGCATTCCTTTCGGAACTAACCCATGACCCCAGTAGGCTTCGACCCTGCCTGCCTGCAGTTAGCAGGCTGGGCCTCTTCGGTGTGCTGACAGCTCCTTGAGGCGCGCGGGAACAGAACGCGCCGTCGACGACTTGGGCTCGGTCCGGTCGGTTACCGGACGATCGGACAGCGTGCTACCCATTGCACGCCGTCCGCAAGCCCGCGCCTACGGTGGCCGGAAATCGGGATCGGAATCCCGGCGGCGGCTGGGGCGAGCGCCCCGTTGCCTCTGCCTGATGCGGTCGGCCTCCTCCTTTGCTAGCATTACTGCTTCGCAGAAGGAGGCGACCGCCTGCCATCCCTCCTCACTACGGACCATAGCCTGAACCAAAGCCCGGCGAGAGAGATCGCTGCCGCCGATCGCCCCCACGAGGACACGGCGATGCTCCGCCCAGGCGGGGCACACCTCTACAGTGTGCTCCACCGTGTCCTCCGGGTGTTCCGCACAGTGGCGACACCCGGGCGAATCCTCCGCACGAATCCGGAACAGGTACTTAGCGAACTTTCCGTGTTCGGTAAGCACCTGCGTCGTGCGGAAGTTGAGAACGCCGTGAGGTCTTTCCAACCACGCCCCAAGGATGGGCCTTATCGCCCCAATTGTGGCGCGCCCCGAACGAGGTTGCGATAGTCGCTGACGCCATTTCGCCATGAGATCCCGCCGGAGCTCCGTCCGCCATGCCTCGACTTGTCGTGGCAGCGGAATTTCGCCCCGGCGTTGCATCTCCATGCGCTTGTCGTGCATGTGTGCAAGGACTGTTGCCTCCAGATCCCACGGCGGTTGGCCAGCAAGGAGGGTCGCCGCCTCGCGGGAGATCGTTCGGTACCCTCGCACCATGCGTATTGCCATGACCCTCTGGCACGCATTCAGCTGGGCCCTCGGTTGCTGTGTCAACGTCGGTGCCCACACCGGAGCCCCGTAGAGGGCCATGGACCGAACGATTCCCGCGTAGAGCTTCCGGCAGGAGGCGTCTGGTCCCCTGAGGTTGGGCAGGAGCCGCCCGAGAGCAGCCCCGGTCCGATTCAGTTTGGGAGCCAGACGTCGGAAGTGCTCCTTGAAGTTCCACCAGCTGTCGAGGACGAGTCCCAGGTACTTCATCGTCGACCCGACGCTGATGTGAACCCCTCCTACCGTTAGCTGGGAACCCGGTGGTGGCGCACCCCGAGGGCCGTGGAAACACATGGCCTCGGACTTGTGCAGTGCCACCTCGAGTCCCAACTGCTGGATCCTGTCAACGACCATCGCAACCCCGCGTGTCGCTAATTCGACCGCCGTCCGGTACGACTCTCCCCGCGCTAGGACCAACGTGTCGTCCGCGTAGCAGACCACGCTGACCCCGTCGGGGAAGTCACCGCGCAGCACGTAGTCGTACCCGATGTTCCACAAGGGTGGTCCTAGTACCGATCCCTGCGGAACACCGCACGACATCTCTCGACGTTTCCACTCTCCCTGGTGACCGGGGTAGATGATATACCTCTCCGATAGGTAGGCCTCGATCACACGACAGAGGTAGTCGGGCACCCGGTGGTACCGGAGTGCCGTTCCAATGCAACTCCAGGGCAGGGAGTTGAAGGCGTTGGCAATGTCCAAGGACACTGCCACGACACACCTGCCCTGGGACACCGCATCCCCCGTCGTGAGGGCTCGCACGCGCATGATGGCGTCCACCGTGGAGCGCATCCTGCGAAAACCGAACTGTCCGTCCGACAGGTCCGGCCCCACCCTTGCAAGGCGCGCGACGAGGCGGTTTGCAATGACTCTTTCAAAGAGCTTGCCCACCTCGTCGAGCAGCACAATGGGCCGGTACGCGGACGGAGAGTCCGCAGGGCGCCCCGGCTTCGCTATGAGGACCAGTTTGCCCGTCTTCCAGCGAAGTGGGAACTGGCCCCTCTCCAGACATGCGCTAAAGAGCCCCCTCAATCGAGGCCCGAGAGCCTCCATGGCCAGGACCCAGGCCCTCCCAGGTAGGCCGTCAGGTCCTGGGGCGGTATTCTTGGCACTCAGCCTTCGTACCGCCACTCTCATCTCTACCTCGGTCACCTCTGGAACATCGTCGTCGATCACAACGCACTTGACGGTTTTCATTTTTCCTTTGTAGCATAATAATAAAGAACAAGGAAAACGATATGAAAAGAATGCATGGCGTAAATTACGAATATGGAAGATGAAGCCTTTATGGAAGTTATTTTTTTTGTTGTTCACAATTGACTACATTTACCCAAATTAACAATTTGAAAGTACGAGTATGTTTCATCATATCACTACTCAGGTGACATTTTGCAAAATATGTGTTATAAAAGTATGTTTTTTTGATCTTAGTTACAGAGCAGGGCAACAAGTTTTATTTTTCTTAAAAAAAAAAAACTATCAAACGAGTGACGAATTTGCACACTGAGGGTTTCGTACACCCTATGTGAATAGACTGATTCCCGAAGAGTTTTCTGAATCGCAAAAACCGAATTATTCTGTGATGTAAGTACCTACAAAATCGTGTTCAGATATTTACTTTTACTTCTGCTTTAAGGCCTTTTATTTGCACCACACCACATTTCAAGATCCTAGATCAATGTGTCAGACTCTTACTGACTAAAATCCTACCCCGTTCCTTCGTTGCCTATCGTGCCGGAGCAGGGTATTCCTTTCGGAAGCTAACCCATGACCAAGCAGGCTTCGTTCCTGCCTGCCTGCAGCTGGCAGGCTGGGCCTCTACGGTTTGCTGACAGCTCCTTGAGGTGCGCGGAAACAATACGCGCCGTCGACGACTTGGGCTCGGTCCGGACGGTTACCGGACGATCGGACAGCTTGCTACACATTGCACGCCGTCCGCAAGCCCGCGACCCCATAGGTTTTGATTATTTTTGTTAATGTCAAAATATGCACCTAAACGGAACGTAGGTAAATGGCCTTATCTTTAAATATGTTAACTTAGAAGTTTAATTTTTTTTACCGCTTCGAGCGGTAATTACTAGACTTGAGTATTTGATATTAATTTCAGAATTGGATAGGCAGACATCCAAGTGATCCTATAAGGGTTCCTTTTTTGCTGCCTTGGGTACGTATCCCTAAAAATATCAAAGAGATAGGATAAATACAATTCAGTTGTTCGAGTACAATCTCTTTTTTTTTTCTCCTAATTCTTTATTTCTGTGACGTCTGGCCAAAGGCCATCTCCATGGACAAACACGGGATAGTCTCAGCGTTCCATCAAAATCAGAAGTGACGCTATGAATAATAAATCCCCACGTAGTGAGCCACACAGCACGGTGAGGCGTGACTTACCAGTGTAGATGGCGCTCGCATAATTTTAATTTTTATAACTGAAGTACATAAAATAAATAATAAAACCATGTAATTTATATTATTCTTAACATAACATTTTTTATTATTAGTTATATATTTAATTTCTACAGGCCATCAAATTTAGGAAGTATCTTTTGACGTTTCACAATTTTCAAGTCTGTTAGTGAAAAGTCCGAAAAATTATCTCTCTCAAATAAAATTCTAACATTTTTTTTCACACGTTGCTAAATCCTAAGATTTACTAGTAAAATATAATTAAAGTATATCAATGACAGGCTATTACAGTAAAATATAAAACTGAAATCGATTAGGAAATACAAAGAAATGAAGCCAATATTTCTTATGAAACGGAAATTATAGTAATCGATTTCTTTGACCTCATCCCTATTGTTCAATCTATCGGAACTGTCTAACGGTACTTCTTAGATTTGTGTGGCTGTTATTTGTTGATCTTTTTTTTTTTTATAATCTCGAAGTTTCCTTGCGTGATCGCATTAGGTAAGAAGAAATCCGCAGGACAACCAAGGCTACCAACACAGCCCGAAGAATCGCTAAACTTAATTCTTAGTGGGCAGGGCACATTGCTTGCAGAACAAGTGGCCGATGGGGCCGAAAGGTTCTAGAGTGGCGACCAGGTACCCAAAGACACAGTATTGGATGGCCTCTTACAAGGTGAAACGGGAATCCGATGGATGCGAGATGGTCAAGACAGGACCGTTCCCTGGGATGACACTTCAAGGAGGCCTTTATCCAACTGTGGACGACTTTCAGCTGAAATAATCGTTCTTTGAAATATAGGCCCAGTAACGGGTAAAAACTTCCTACAATATTTTTCCAAATAAGTAAAGTAACATGACACAATTAAACGCTCAGTGTCGAGACACACAAATCTCAATTTCTTTCCACCAAAAATCCACAGAAAAAATCCACATTACATAGCACCGTAGCCATAAATTTTCTATCCACATCTTAGCTCGTTGGATACACAAAACGTTATTGGAAAGGATCGAGTAAGCCGCTCTTAAGAAATCTCAAGAATTTATTCATGATGCTCGCACAAAGGGTGGAAGAAAAAATGTTTTTCTCCTTCTATGACGGACAGGGAACAAAAATAGTGAGACTGTTCACAAAAGCTACGTCGTGCAATATTGATTGTTTAGGAAAGATATCTATTTTTCACGTTGTTTGTGTGCTGAGATGAAAGGAAAATCTCACTTTAGTGTGTGCGAGACACAAAGATTCTTATTCCCTTTCGTTCGTAATAAGACTGTGGACTAAGATAGATTTTGGTCAAATGAAGGAAAATATTGTATGGATCAGCTGTTTGTGGTCTCACGTTATTTGAAAGAAGGTTTTTGTTGAATACTAGTCAAGTAGTAGGATGTTCTTTGCGAATCTTGCCTAAATTATTTGTATGTTATTGCAGCATATAGTTTTGATTAAACCGGTCTTTGAATTCGTTTTTAGTATTTTTTATTAAACTACAAAGAATACTATGGAATTACTTCTGTATTGCATGTACAACTATCTGTGGGCATTTTTTTTGGTGGAGAATCATCCAATGACTACTGTCGCTCCACCTTGAGCGTGTCAGACTAAAACCTCCTGTTCCTTCTTTGCTTTCGTTCAACTATCTGTAAGGCACACAAATGCTTATTCTGTTCAGGAATCAAACCTGCAATACGCAGTGTAGCAAACAATTGCTAAATTACTGCGTCAACCGGGTCGCAAATTCATTTTACGGTCGATTTAGTTAGTCTAAATAGGGTTGTCCGATTGAGTTGTGTTCGCTCAATATTTTGGTTTATACTTTCTATTATAATTCGAAGTTTTTTGAAAGCTTTTGATATATCGCATCATAATTATGTTCGAAAAAATCTGATGCCTGACAATGTAATTAAAGTTGTTGAATTGTCAAAAATGTTGCATGTTGCGAAAATCAATTTCAAATTAATATTTTTACCGAAAGGTTCTGGCCCAGAAGACGCAATGTTAGGAAGCTTCCCACAAAGTGGATTTATGACTTGGCGTTTTGTAATTTCGATGGATGGATGCAAGATGCACAAGACCAATGGCGACATTTGGGAGAGCTATATGCCCAGCAGTGAACTTTCGGCTGAAATGATGAACACTATGAAACTATTTTGCCAGACAAAACGTTACTTCCCTTTTCATGTGCTGATGATAATCACCGAGATTGTTTGAAGAGAGTAAAAATCCCATGCTCGCCTAGACGTCTGAAAAAAAGGCAAGAAGCCTTTTTTTCAGACGTCTAGGCGACTTTTGAATATTTGTTTTTGTTGATATAAACAAGTGCTTGACTACGATCTCACCTGATGGTTCGCAGTGATGCAATCATTGATGGTGAAGTGCACTAGTTTATTAAGAGCCCTTTCACTGACCTTGAAGACATCTTCATTATAATTGATCGAGAAGACCGCAGCAGGCAAATTGTTTCAGTCTCTCGATGTGCGCGGTATAAACGACGAACAACAAAAAGAAAACAAAACTTAAGTTATAAAACTAGGTGTTCAAGAAAAAGGACGAATATAATTCTTATATAAGCAATATCGCTTTTCTAAAAGATATTGCTCGATCCTCATTAATGCAGGAGCACGAGAACTCCCTTTATCCTAGGGATATGGTAAAATTTCGATTGCATGTGGAAGGATGATATCCGAACTTTGCAATCCTGAGAGAAATAATTTCGAGATGGTAAAAGGATGGGCTAAAGGGATTTTGTTAAAGATTAGGAGGGTTCTGTGATTGTGTATGAGAAAATTGAGACTGCAGATACGAATTGGTAGTCGATGTGCTGCGCAATGGTTTTTTTTTATGGGTGGGGCGGGAAATAGTGTCAGACTCTTACTGACTAAAAACCTACCCTGTCCCATTCATTGCTTTCATCCCAGAGCCCCGGGTGACATTTTCACATAACCTTTGGTCCCAGTAGGCTTCGGGCCTGCTGGGCCCCTACAGTTTGCTGACAACTGACTCCTTGAGTCGCGCGGGAACAGTGCGCGCCGTAAACGACTTGAGCTCGGACCGGTCAGTTACCGGACGGACGGAGAGCGAGCTACCCATTGCCCACCGTTACGGTGGCCGGAAATCGGGATCGGAATCCCGGCGGCGGCGGCGGCGTGTGCGCCGTTGCCGAGTGCGGTCGGCCTCCTCCTTTAACATTGATATATTATAAAGGAAGATCCGTTACGCGCTAATATCGCAATCAGAAAACCTGAACTCGAAACTCTCACATCTACACTACCTGTCACTGCTAGACAAGGATAGAAATAAGAACCGGCGCTGTCGTGCGAGCGAAATAGCGTTAGTCGCCGAATGTTGGTGAAGATCGATGTGAAATCGTGCCATATAGGCACAATTTCAGCGGTCCACGTGCTAGAGGCGAATCAAGGTTATTACCGTATAAATATTATGACCGTCTAAACTTCAAAGTTAATATTCGGAAGTACATTCGTAAGTTGCGGGCAGGATTGTTACAGTGCTTGTATTAAGAGTATTCATGTTGTTCATCATCATCATTTCAGCCGAAAGATACTGTTGGAGATAAGCCTCCCCCAATTTTCGCCACAATGAACAGTCCTTTGCGTCTCGCATCCATCGGATTCCCGTAACCCTTATCAGGTCCACCTTGTAGGTTTTCCAACACATGTTTTTACATCTGAGTGATTCAAACACGGGTCCAATTTTTGTAGGAAGAAACCTACATTGACGTGGGCGAAGCCGCTGGCAAACATTAGTCTGAAATATATACGGAAGTTAGTGATAGCGTGACGTTTGGAAAGACAGAATGGGAAACAAAATCAAATGCATTGCCTGTATCAATTAAACGCGCGCAATCACATCATATTTTCATAATGCTTGTGAAGGAATATTACTTGTCCTTCTAGTTATGTTTCGTTTCTATCTGTATCAATTGTAGTCGTCACTTGTTTCTTGCCTATATTTTAGTATGTATGTATTTATGTATCTATCTAGTTTTAAGTATATACTTTGTTTTTTCACTTATTTGTTTAACCTTTTTTTTTGTTACGCACCAAGTGCAACCCCACTTTATGTCCAGGCAATCTCTTTCCATTCCAGGTTGCCTGGAAGAGATCGCAGATAGCGATAAGGCCGCCCATTGTATGTTTTTATTTAAGTCTCAAAAATGTATAATCTTTTTATCTTGGTGTACAATAAAGTATATATAAATAAATAATAATAAATAAAATCGGGTTGCAGTGGGCTCAAGTAAAATGAATCAAAGACAACATTTCAAAAACTTGATCCAAACAGGCAGATTTCAGCAGATTCTACCCACCTATATTATTAAAATATGTATGTTTGTGTATGTATTTTTGATAATATTTACCCGACTGCGCCAGAAGGAAGGTTATGCTTTTTTATTTTTTATTTGTAGTCAAACACCGTATTGTAATGTTCACGATTTTAAACGATTCGATTCGATATCGCATCAATTATGCAGACAAGCTTGTTCCCAGTAGGTCACAGCGGTGACCGAATTGTAAAATATTCCCGATTTCAATTTATTTTGGGGAATAAAATAAGGACATTAGAGGTTACTGGTTGAGTTTTTAAACATATAAACTCGGTTTGCTTAAGGTAAACTTTTATATCTACCCATTTTGATAATAGATACCTATAATTGTAATAAATCTATCATCATCATCATTTCAGTTGAAAGACGTCCACTGTTTGACATAGGCGTCACCCAAGCGTCGCTACAACGACCGGTCCTGTGCATCTCGCACCCATCGGACTCCAGCGACCCTGATCAGGTCATCGGTCTAACTTGCTTTGCAACGCTGCGTCTTCTGTTACACGGTCGCCACTCAAGAATCTTTCGGCCCCAACGGCTATCAGCTCTGCGTGAACATTTCTGATCCAATCACGCACGCAAACTCAGAGCCTAGCCCTTTCCATTGCTCTAAAAATATAATAAATCTATAAATACTACATCATAATTTAGGCCATAATCTGCCTGTGATTTATATATTTTAACCAACTCATAGAGTTGTCGAGGCGTGCATTTCACTTTTATAATAGTACTAGCGACCCGTCTCGGCTTCGCACGAGTGCAAATACTGATACTAAATATATTACACATGCTTTATAGATATAAACCTTCCTCTTAAATCACTATAGTTATTAAAAAAACCGCATTAAAATCCGTTGCGCAATTTTAAAGATCTTAGCATACATAGGGATAGACAGCGGGAAGCGAATTTGTTTTATACTATGTGGTGATAGTGATTATGGAGTGGCAGTAGAATTTTAAATTTAGCACATACAGTTATTATAATAATTAGCCTTTACGACGAATGATCAGATTTGGTATGGTAAGACCAACAGTACTTAGCTCCACATAAAACACGATTACTAACGCACAAAATTCATTCATTAAAAATCAAAACCATCACCATCCAACACTCACAAACATTGGTTCCAAAACGTTGCAACAAATACCAAAAGTGTCCAACACGCCATAAGATAAAGCAAAGCGCTCATATCCAGGCTATTTAGTGTACATCGCACAATATTTATACATATTTGGACACACTCCAAATAGGTTTCGGGGTGCCGTGACCGTTTTATTTACGGCAACGAATATATTAGACACCAACTCCTGAATTTTAACGCGAAGTATGGAAAATATTTACATGTCGTGTTTTTGGCTTCTTTGAGAGTTTCCTGATGTTTTAATTAAGTGCAAATGAGGGGGAAATGGCAATTTAATTCGAATACGAAAGGAATAAAATGAATAATGTTTATGAAAAAGTTCATACAGCCTAAAGTGAACGGATTTCAATTCATCTTGAACATTTTTTTTTAAAGTGAGTAATCATAGTGTCAGAATTTTACTGACTTAAACCACACTTATGTTCCTTCTTTGAATTAGCATTTCAGAACTACGGGTTTTCCTTTCGAAAGTCAACCCATGCTTCCAATACTCTTCGGCTCTGTTGGGCTCCTACAGTTTAGCTGACATCTCTTTGGGCGCGCCTGGAACACTACGCACCGTCGCCTACTCGGGCTTGATCCGGATGATTACCGAACGACCGAACGGCTCATGACTGCGGTGGCTGGAATCAGGGTCAGGGTCCCGGCAGCTGTGGCATGAGGACGTGCATTCCCTCTGGTAGGAGGGGAAAATAGTAATTACACCTAACCTAACCTAATTAGATCATAAATGCAGTGTTATCAGTCTTTTGAATGCGTGGTTACAAATCAATGTATTAATCAGTTTTTGGTCAGGTAATTTTCATTTTGGAAAGTTGCCCGGTAGTAACTGATGCCAACACTTCACCTGATGGTAAGTGGATGTCCCCAATTAAAGACACTTGCAAAACACTTGCCAAGAGAAATGCAAATTGAGGACGCTGAAGAGACTTAAAGCTCGGTCACTGTCGAACTGCATTGAAAAGAAAGAGATGCATGATGAAGTCAGTACTCGTGTAGTGTATCACAATTATGAATAGGTAGGTAATGATTTTATCGATTTTTCGGCTCTCTGAAATATGAAGATCCATCATCATCATCATCATTATCATCATCATTATAGCCGAAATACATCCACAGTTGGACATAGGCTTACCCCAAGCATCGCCATAATGACCGGTCCTGTGCGTCTCGCATCCATCGAGTTCTTCCGACCCTCACCATGTCATCGGTGACTTTGGGGGCCTTCCAACGCTGCATCGACCAGATGTTCTGCAAAGAATGTGACCTGCCCACTGCCACCTTAAGTTTGACGATTCTTCTTGGGTTTTAAGTAGTTGTTACCATAAAAAAGTTGGTATATCCTTTTAAAATTTTATTGCTGACCTACTTTCTAAGACCAAACAAAAATAAAATTACAATGTTTCAAAAAGCAAAGTTTTATATTGCTCTTTTCTACTTTGTAATGTAAAGTAAATTCATTATTCCACGATTTATAAGCAAAAGTAGTTTAACTCTTAATCTGACCGAAAATTGTGAATTTTGATACAAATGAAGAAAGTTTATCAGTGCGACCGAGGTGGAATTTGCACGAGCCATAGGCGAGTGTGTTATAGAGCCGAGTGTTGCATTGACAAATTTCCACGTGTATCAAACAATGTTTTTCAATACACTTAGGAAGATATAAATAAATGGGGGTTGACGCGCGACTCGTAGGGGTCAAAGCGTGCCCCGCCTCATACGATAAATATGAAAAAATGGGGTGGTGAGCACACGCACTTTTCCGCATTAGTGCAAAAACAGTCAAAAAGTTATAGTATAAGAGTGAGTTTTCCAGTAAGTGAATAGAAAATATCTTTTTTTTTGACGTGAGAAATAATCAAATGACTTCTCCAGTTCTGAGTAGAATGAGAGAGAATGTCAGACTTTTACTGACTAAAACCCAGTGCTCATTTAGTTGCCATTTGGAAGGACCACGGTTATTGTTTCAAATACCCACAGCCCTGCCCCTCTAGCCAAGTTACAATCGTTTCGTTTATCGTGAACGCTTGTAGCTGACCACGCCCCCAATTATTTTGTTCTGATCACGTGACTGACCATTGAAATGACGTCAAAACAAAGGAATAGGGGTGTGGCCACCTCCAAGCGTTCATGCTAAACGAAACGATTGTAACTTGGCTAGGGGTCTGGTAAGCAAGCTCTGATTGGCACCGTCAATCTAGCTAACTCTGTGGGGCCCGCGTGGACTACAACGTACCGTCGATCTCAGTTAACAAAATCCCAGGTATAACAAAATATTGAATGCTTTCATTATTCCAGTTCAAGCTTACCAGGATCAAGGATCTTAGCATGACGTGTTACAATGTCAAGCGCGTGAGCGAGAAAGCGATATGGAGCTTACACCCTATACACCATTAAATTTTGATCGTTTTAATCCTGTGGAGGGACGATTTGGTATATGAAACACTAACGGTTTGTAAACATAAAATTAAAAAGTAAAGTACTTTTTTTAAACTCGGATTAATTTAAGCATGTATGCAATTAATTTCTTTAAGAAAAACGTCAGTTGGGCGAGTAAAATGACCTGTAGGTAGTTAGTACGCAACGACCGACAACTACCTACAAGGTCATTGACTCGTTTACTTATAGAAATTAATTTCGTACATGCGTATATTAAATCGAGTTTTAGAAAAAAAGTACTTTATTTTTATTTTATCTTTACAAATCGATAGTGTTTCATGTACCGGATCGACCCTCCACGGGATTAAAACGATCAAAATTTAACGGTGTATAGCTTTATTTCTTTAGCAGCTTAGGTCGTAAAATGAATCGTGTTAAGAGCTCGTGGTAGGTTTCTCAGTCCAACGATAGATGGCGTTCCATTTAATTTTAGATTGTTCTGCTACTCGGAAAGCATGTTATTGATGTTAATTTATATTTTTTTCCCAAACTATTGATTTATTAATATGGATAATAATCAAATGGTTTTGTTATTATGTGCGCATAATATAGGTAGTGCATGCTGTACTCTTCTGTAAGTGATGAGTTGCTCATACGTAACTTAACAATGTACAAAAATAATAATATAATATTTTACTCATTGTTGAAAAGCGTACGGCGAATATCCACACTTAAGTTGTTGAAATTTCTACGCTCCGGACTTAGCGTTTTGCTTCGTCGTTTATACCGCGTACATCGAGGGACTGGAACAGTTTGCCTGCTGCGGTCTTCCCATCCGATTATAATTTAGGTGTATTCAAGGCTAGAGTGAATAGGCTCTTAATTAAATAGTGAGCCTCACCGTTAACGATTGCATCACTGCTTACCATCAGGTGACATCGCAGTCAAGCACTAGCTTATATATATTTTGGAGGAGTGTGGAACAGAGAGTAAAGTCACACATACCTCTGTTGAAAAGGGAGGATCCTCCAACCAGACAGGTGTTATGTCTGGTGGGCTATTGCCCGATACATGAATTCGGGTTGTTCTATATGTTCAAATCGCACAGAGAATGTTACTTGCGCGATGCAAGATTAGGTCATTTGTGACGACATATGTAGATTTCGTTACAATAATACATAAAGAAGTCAAGACATTTGACAGAACACTCACAAATTTCAAACTTGATCACACTCACAAAGACAAGGAGATTATGAACAAAGCAGAACTGATCGCACTCGTCCAAACATTGGAACTTCGGACTACATTCTCGTCAAACTCAATCCATCACGAGCAAGCAGTACCGACAACTGTCGACACTGAAATTAAGCATCGGAATCGTTTTTTAAACGTGGCAGCCGACCCATCAATCATTCTGGCTTTGTAATTTTTCACTGTCTGTTTAAAAATGGGGCGGCCTGTATCCTAAGATGTGCATATAGGTTGAGAAATGTGTTTATTGTGGATTGCCTTCTGACCGCGATGTTGACCGCGTGAAAAAAAAATCGATGTTAAAATTCAGGTCTCAGGTGTTCGGTTTTTTTTTTTCGGTGTGTAAAAATCATTCAATGACATCTCCCGCCCTTGGGCGGAGCGAGAGATAGTGTCAGACTTTTCCTGACTAAAAAACCCACCCCGTTTCTTCGTTGCCTTCGTGCCCATGGCCCCCTGACCCTGCTAGGCCCCTACAGTTTGCTGACAACTCTTTGAGGCGCGCAAGAACAGTACGCGCCATCGACGACTTAGGCTCGATCCGGACGGTTACCGGACGGCCGGACCCACCCATTATCCACCCGGAGCTACCCATTGCTCGCCGGCTGCAAAATATGCTCAGGTGGAGTTCGAGTTTAAAGTTGACAGAAAGATCATTCTCATTTATAATTTTTATATTTAATTTGATAAGTTCCTTATCTTTCTATTATAATTTCATAAGGATCTTATGACTTAAATACAAACTCACCACTCACACATATACACGTACGTGCTATAACACGTGTTATGTGGAATGATCGTGCATGCCGTAGCACCTTAATACTAGTAAATAAGCAAGCAAGCTTAATCTTTTCCATGGCTATGTGATTTTTTGAAATGTACCTTATTAGGTATCAAAATAAGGTACATTTAAAAAAAATCACATAGCCTGTGTATCACCCAGCAGACAACCAAAACGCTAATAGGTATTAAGAAGGTTGCCTGGAAGAGATCGCGGAATAAGGCCGGCCATTGTTTGTATTTAAGACTTAAGTTTTTCTGTGTTGTGTTCCTTACAAAGGTCAACAATAAAGTGCACAATAAATAAATAAATAAGTAGTTCAGAGGTTATAAAGGAACAAATAAAGACACACACATAGAAACAGGTCAAAATCATAACCCCCTTTTTAGCATCGCCGTAATCGGGTAAATGGCATATAATATATCAAGCACCTGCTTCTTACAATAAGCATTGTTTTCAAACAATGGATATTTTTAAGGCAACCAATTGTGAAGAGAGAGGAAATTAGCTATATTTAAATCGAATTGAAGAGCATAATAAAATAATTGTACTCTTCAGCCTGTGACTTTGCCGCTAAGTTCTGTCTATATTAAATTTTATAAAAAACTAGCTTTTACCCACGGTTTTACTCCCGCTCCACCCTACTTTACTCTACCCTAATCTACCCTACTTTACCCTACACTACCCTACTCTACCCTACTTTACCCTACTCTGCCCTACTCTACCTTACTCTACCCTACTTTACCCAACTCTATCCTACACTACCCTACTCTACCCTACTCTACCCTACTCTACCTTACTCTGCCCTAGTCTACCTTACTCTACCCTACTCTACCCTACTCTACTCTACTCTATTCTACTCTACCCTATACCAATAAATGAGCAGGTTTTGGATTTTTTTATTTTATTTATCAGGAAAATAATTAAATTATCCTATATCCTTTACCTGGTTTCAAGCTACCTTCCCACCAATTTTCAGCCAAATCCGTAGCCGTACTTGGATTATAAATAGTGTAACTAACACGACTTCCTTTTATATTATAGATAATTTTATCAATCTTAGAATTATATAGTGAAAAATAAACATACATATTACAGTAGACCACACTCTTTGGGAGGACTTTGAATACCTTTAAACCAATAACATAGCCCAAACAAGCAAAAACATCGTGATCAAAAGTTAGTTAGTTTTTAAATGGGAATATATGTTATGTTATATTATGTATACCCTAGGACTGGCCTGTTGGTCTAGTGGTTAGTGGCCCTGACTGCTATGCCGGAGGTTGTGGGTTCGATTCCCACCCAGGACAAATGTTTGTGTGATGAGCATGATCATTTGTTCTGTGTCCGAGTGTAATTTATCTATAATATGTATGTATTTAAAAATACATATATAAGTATTGGACGACGTTGTGTGATAACGTGTGTGATATTATTATTACCCTTTCATAACAAATTCCAATTTCACGTAAATGTGAGACCGCGATGTAAAATATTGCTTTGATTATTTGAAATTTGCCCCTCTAAGGAAGAAGATTTCAACATTATCAGGATTTAAGGAAAATTTGCACTTTATCCTGGTTTTGTACGGAAGTGTTATTTATTAGGATTCAACCCAGTCACTAAGAAGTGAGTGTATGAGATATTCACCATATTGTGTTTGATGGCGCATCACCTTATGTCTACATCTACTTATGAAATAATTTAAACATCATAATATTTTATAACATATTCTTTTTAAGCCTATATTTTCCCACAGCTGGGCAAAGGCAAACTTCAACTTCTTCCAGGTATACTTGTCTTGGGCCGCCTCGAACCAACCCTTGCGGTAGGCGTCTAGGTCATCTCGCCACCTCTTCCCAGGTCGCATCGTTCATCCTCAGGTACCCACTTTGTGGAGACGCTTGCCCAACAATCAGAGTGCATTCCAGCCCAATCCCATTTTAGCCTGGCAGCCTTTTTCCCACATCTTTAGGCGCAGTGTGGTGTTCCTAATTTTGTGGCTCTTTTGATACCCAGAATGCTGCGCTCCATCGTTGGCAAACCCCAAGGCGAAACCTTTGCGACTCGGTGAGCGACCATGTCTAACATGTAAGCCTAAGGACATTTTAACATGTAAGCCTAAAGGCATTTTAACATGTAAGAGTAATTAATGAAGAGTTAATATACGTAAGCCCATACTCCTGCCCTTTTGAAGAACTAAAGGCAGGTCGCTGCAATATCATAAAAGCGAAAGTTTGTACGCAAATGTGAATGTTTGGGATACGAGTGCCGAATAGCACGTGGATATTTTTCACCTCGGAAGTATATTTCTTGGAATATGTTTTTTCTTATTCGCGGAAGAAAGCCGCTAGCAGAAACTATCACCAGCTTTCTGCTCTTGTTCTATGTTCCTTGGGGTCAACGTAACATTTTTTTTATGTTCCATTCTATCCTGTTAACACTATCACTAATTTCCTTTTCTTTCATATCACTTCCCACACAATTCATCCGTAATTTTTTTGCCTTTCTCTCCCTCTACATCTATTCACACATATATTCATAACTCTTAGTAATAAGCAATTCATTTTTCCTCTTCCGAAGGCGTACCTATAAGATAAATGATTCCCTTTCAACTTTTCAGTCATTGGCAAACTTCCTACTAATCTACTTACTTAATTTCTCACTTTATCAATTTTTGTCACTCCACACATTATCAACATACTCATTTCCGCTACATGAATTTTTTTCTATCTTTTTCACAGCCCAAGATTCTTTCTGATCCACTCATTCAGAGTAGTAAATAAAAAAGTCTATTCTTAGTATTCTAAGACCTTCCAATCAGGTTCCTTATTCACTAAGCTAATAATGTTTTAACCATTTTTCAGAGAACAGAAACCGAAGTTAATAATGCTGTTTATTTTCAACAATATTTGTATTTCATTAATATCGTTAAACAACTGGTTTAATTATGGAAGATAAATATTTATATTGTGAATAATTTAATTTTGAACCGTGTGTGAGTATGCGCTTTCCTGTTAATATCTTTGGGTCGGATTTTATTTGGTAAAGGTATAATTTTTTACTTTATATCTTCCATCATCATCATCATTATTTCAACCCAAAGACGTCCACTGTTGGGCATAGACTTCCCCCAAATGTCGCTACAGTGAACGTCTATGTTAGTGCTCGATTGCGGAGACGCGGCACATTGCGAGGCGCGTTGGGCGGTCCGTGGTACATTGCCATAATTATGTTAGTGTTTGCGCGAGCGATGACGCGGCCCGCTGCTGCAATGTACCTACGACGAACACCCAACGCGCCGCGCAACGCGCCCCGTCTCCGTAAACAAGGCCTTAGGCGTCTCGCATATGGATTCCCGTGACTCTCACCAGGTCATAGGTCCACCTTGCGAGAGGTCTTCCAACGCTGCGTCTATGGTCGCAACTCCAGAATCTTTCAGCCTAATTAACGATCTGTTCTGCGAGCAATGTGTCCTGCCCACTGCCACTACACTACACACAAAATATCGTATTAGAGTTTTTCTTTAATTGAATAATTTCTGTAGTGGTTCGGACTTTAGATTCAAATTCATCTATAAAACATTTACAGGCACTTTTGAAAGGTCAAGGAGTCAGTCTGTCAGAAAAAAAAATGATGCTAATTGCACATTCCAAAGCGTAGATCTCTATGGAGAAGAATGTTCAAGAAACTCCAAGGACACTCTTTTCAATCATTTTATGTTTAACAAATATCTCGGTTACATGTTTCTTGTTGCTGCTATTATGTGAAAACAATGTTAATAAAATAAAGAGGAAAAAAATACATTCTAAATATAGATATTAAAATAAAAAATAGTTAAATAGTTGTATGACGAAGTTAATTAGCACTATGACTAAACAGCGAAATACCTGAAACGACGTTCTTAAAACAAATGTCTTACAGAGAAAATTGAAGGAAGTAGGTAAACTTATGTGGCAGTCGGCCGAGCACATTGCTCACAGATGTCGATGAGGCCAAAAGTTTTTGGAGTGGCGGCTGCGTACCAGAAGCAGCATCGTTGGTAGATCCCACAAGGTGGACCAATGACGTGGTTAGAGTCACGAAAATCAGATGAATATAAGACGCACAGGACCGTTCTTTGTAGCAACATACAGCAGAGGCCTTTATACAAAAATGGTACCCTTGCAGCAGAAATGAAAATAAATTCATGACATGGTTATCCCATGTAACAAGTTATATTCATATCCGTCCAACAGTCAGGCAAAATAATTTCTGTTACATTTATGGTATACAATGTTAAATTTTGATCTTTTTAATCCCGTGGAGGATCGATTCGATACATGAAACACTATCGATTTGTAACGATAAATTAAAAAATAAAGTACTTTTTTCAAACTCGAATTAATTTACGCAAGTACGAAATTCATTTCTTTAAGTAAACGAGTCAATGACCTTCTAGGTAGTTGTCGGTCGTTGCGTACTAACTACCTACAGGTCATTAAACTCGCCCAGCTGACGTTTACCTAAGGAAATTAATTTCGTACATGCGTAAATTAATGCGAGTTTAAAAAAAGTACTTTATTTTTTAATTTTATCGTTACAAATCGATAGTGTTTCATGTACCGAATCGACCCTCCGCGGGATTAAAACGACTAAAATTTAACGGTGTAGATGGTTTTAATTTGAACTCGATACCTCCCGGCGTTCCCGAGATAAAAGGTCTTGACAGACAGACTGAGAGATGGACAAGAAAGTGATCTTATAGGGTTTCCGTTTTTTCTTTTGAGGTACGGAACACTAAAAATGCTAAGTATGTCATAACATATTGTTTTTAATTTAGACTGTGTGGGCATGATACTAGATTAGACGCAACTAGTATCTGGAAGACGCTCCAGGTATATGTAATTTTAAAATAAGTCTTACTTTATGTACACGCTGTATATTTTGAGGTAAACAAATATTTTTTACGTATCGCAAACATTCCAGCCTCAATGTTATTTTTAATAACATATTTCGTTTTATTTAATATCTACTCGTATACCCTGTAGCAACTGCTCTCATTTTGTATCGTATAGGTACTGTTTATTTCATCCTTCTAAAAAGGGTATAAAGGTTCAAAATTACCAAATAGATGACCAATATCCCTTTGGAAATGGATTTGAATTGCGACGGTAAATTATTTTTACTCCGTTGTAATGTGAATTCTAGGTTAATTTTAGAAAAGTATTACATATGGGATTTTGATGATTGTTTATTTTGAAATGAGCAGCCTCAGCCTCAGCCTTATATATTCCCACTGCTGGGACTCCGGCCTCTTTTCTAGGAGAGAGAACTGCCCCAAGTTACGGCCTATTCCCTCTAGGGAATAGGGCTATGCCGGTTTCTCCACGATGTTTTCCTTCACCGTTTTAAGAGCTGTGGTGAAGATATAAATTACACAAAGTAATGTGCCTGGCTGGGTTTGAAACCGTGACCTACAACTCGTAAGTTGGGGCCATTACCACTCGGTCACCACTGCTCTAAAATGAAACAAGCTTTGAAATGAGCAGTCGAGAATATTTTGCAAGAATAACGAATAGTTTTCTCTTTGACATACGCTCCCGTTGAACATCAGAATGACATCCAGACGGTTTTCCTTAAGGTAATGGCACGCGAACACATTCGCAAGAAGTCGTTGGTAAAATTATTACATTTTTGATTGGTTTCTTATAATAATATTGGATATTTGCATGTATTTATTATTCTATTAGTTTTCTGTTTGTTTGTTTGCTGCAGTTGATCCTACCAAGTATTTTCGACACTACCCTAAGATCAACTTTTAAACAATGCCTTTATATCACAGAAATTTTAAAAACATAGAAGCGGCATGGGGGCGTGACCGAGTCCGCGGCACAAGCACTACATGGGCACATACCGGCAAACGGCCAGTCATTTATAAACTTGCGAGATCGCGAACGTTTTCGTAAATAAATTTAGAATGCAGTGGTTTCGTTCAAGAATCGAAGCGATAAAAAAAGCTTGGGTCAACAAGGAATCTCTTACCATGTGTAAGTACAAGTTTAATAGTATATTTATCTTTAAAATCAGGAAAAACAACAAATCTTGTAATATCCCTTACTTTTACTACGTTATTTTTATTTTCAAAGATCAAAGCGACTTTATTATTGTTACAGTAAATACATTGCTTTTTAACCACTACCGAATTTTGACGCTCAAAAACTGGACCAGCAATGTAAAAATAACATAACGATACTTTATCAGTGCGGTATATTTCATAATACGGCCGCTGTTTGACGCGGTGAGCTAGTGCTGTCCGTAATGTAGGTAAAAATGTAGACTATCGATAACACTATCGATTGTTTGGATATCCGAAGTGGAATAATGTATTTTTATTTATTATTATTTTACAGAGTAGTTGAGAAATACGTAAGCAACTGTCGTAAAGTAAGTTGTTTAAATTATAAGTTAATAGTCGGTGGTCTATTTTGTTGGTTTCGGATGTAGTATGTTATGCGTTATCTTGGTGTTATTTCCTTACTTTTTCAGATTTTGATATTTTTTCTTCCTTCTGTCTTTAAAAGCTTCGAATGCGCTATAATAATGGGCTATAAATATGACTCAGAATATATTACCGACTTTTGCTTAAAATAAGACAACATTTTCTAGCTCTTTATTTGTTGTGCATGGGTGTGTGTTGTATTTTATATACTAAACAAGCTCTGTACTATTTTTTTTGTCTAACAAAAGCCTTTTACGTGGTGAGGTTTAGCAGTAGCTTAGGTAAAAATTAAAACCAAAATATTATTTTATGTTTACAGTTTCCGAAAGACGCAATTTTAAAAACGCAATGGATTGATGCCACTGGAAAACCACCTAATTGGTTCCCTACAAAAAACAGTACCATATGCTCAATTCACTTTCAACCAGAAATGTTTCAGCCTCTAAAGAAAAGACGCAGACTTTTTGAATGGGCAATCCCTAAATTAAGACTAGAACTTATTTTTGCAGAAGTGAGTTAAAGTTTTTTTTTAATAACTGAAAGCTTTTTCATGTAATAATTCTTAATAATATTAGTTATTAAACTTTTCAGGATTTTATAGAACCAGGACCAGGATTTTTCTGACGTTCGGCGAGTTAAAACAACACAAGGGTGGCTCTTACGTTGTTGAAATCTCTACGGTCCAAACTAAGCGTTTCGCATCGTCGTTTATACCGCTTATATCGAAGGACTAGAACAATTTACCTGCTACGGTCTTCCCGTCTGATTATAGTTTGGGTGTCTTCAAGATTAAAGTGAATAATAGGCTCAGTGCTTTTCACCATTAACGATTGCATTTCTGCTTACCATCAGTTGAGATCGCAGTCAAACACTAGTTAAGATATATTATTTAAAAAAAAGCACAATAAACGAGCTATGAGCTTGAAATTTGGTTATAATGTTTTTTCGTCAGTTCAAATAGATGAGGCCGGTATTACGTATGTTTTTTCCTGAGAAATTAGTAAACCTGTTTTTTTTTTAATTTTTATTGTTTTATTATTAATATATAATTTTTTGAACATACCGGTTTTTATTTCATTTGTTTTTGGAACCCCAAAAAAAAATTGCATAAAAAGAAATGAAAATATCGATAACTTTTCTATTTAGTCAAAAACTAGTGTAAATGTAAAATAAATTGCTTTTGCACAGCACATTGATGTTTATGTGTGCGTAAGTTATACGGTGCATGGAAAATACACGATGTGCTTAGCACATCGTGTATTACGATAAGGTTTATAATTGACTGTGTAATATGGTCTGATTTATAATTTGCGGGAGTGTGCGCGACTGTGTAACTATTGTGGCATATGTAGTGGTGTCGGTGGTGGTAGGGACAACTGGAGACATCGTGTTCCAATACATTTTTTAATTACGTAACGTATCTCTCCTTTCCGAAATCTGTGCTTTATATCCACCTTTGTATAGTGTTTACTAGTGCATAAAGTTTTTGTAAATAAATAGAAAATAAACAAAAACCATTCTCCAATAATAATGTTCATAGATCGAATCGAGATATGCAAAGTTTCGAGATAAAATAAACTGAACGACATCACAAAACATAAATAACGACGAAGTAATAAAACACAACAAAATTAAACAAGCAATGTCTGATGCTGTAGATAACAAAAACAAAATAACAATATTCACAGACGACCTTCATAATAATATACACGAAGAAAAGGAAAACCGACACAGTGTAAAAACAACCAGTGTTTATACTCAAAAGCAGCCTAACTGAATAGACTACACCAAAGTGAATATAGGGCCTCGTTCACATCAAACGCATTGTCAGCCGCCGACTGTGAGTATGCTCACTCGTACTCACTAAGCCTACAATTTACAATGTACGAGTGAGCCGTGCCCGCGGCGTGGCGGCGCTGCAATCTAATACGCTGTTACAATAATAATCGACCACCGAGAGTTAGCCACAATGCTCCACGTAATATTTTATAGTCGGTTTGGTGTGAAGAAGAGTTAATATACTCGTACAACCTGAATATAGTTTTTTCAGAATCACTAACTAAATCGATTCCAATAATTATTACATCGTCTTAAAATTTTTCCCGAAATCACTTAAAAAATATCACAAGTTGGATACCACTGACACTAAGTACAACACAGGTCACGGCTGGTCAAAGCGGGCCTCAGGTGTTAGCGCACAGCTGGGCGCGGAAGCAAAACAACGCCTTAGTCACCCAGATAGCCCGGTGACCAAGTATTTGTGTATTCAGGTAAAATAACAAGCTTTGTGATTTTTAATGATACAGTTATGAAATTTTTTACATAGATTCTTGACATAAAATATACTAGACACTTGTCTCAGTTTCACATATTTTAAAACTAATGAGGTATATGATAACGCAGATAACGCAATAACTACGTAACGCGTGCTCACAGTCAGCGGCCGACAATACGTCTGGTGTGAACAATACCTAAGTGTTGACATCAAATCCGTCAAATCGTAGGTATTCACAATTTGAATTGTACACATAACACAGAGATAAAACAATTGCTGTCAGAACCAGTGATTCAAACGCCATAGACAAATACAATGTTCCCTAAAACCTTTTGTACGATTTTTAAACGTTGATGGATGCGGGAAGATTAGCGTACGTTTATCATACTCGTATTCGCGATATTTTTACGTCATTTATGTTTGTTGTTGAACGCTGATGAAGTTGTGGTGTGTTTGTGGCGTGGGGCGAACCGTATGGCTCAATATGAAAAGCGTTGTTTTTTTTTAAATTGATAGACATTTATTACCGTTTTGCTAAGCTTGATTCCAAAACTGTAAAATTGTCCTGTAGTTACAAGGTTTAGTTTCTGGTCTAATCGAATGTAGTTGCTAAATTTACAACAAGCCTAGCCAAGTAACGACAGTTGCGTGTCGAATCTTTTTCTACAATCGCTAACGCCTCAGCGTAAGTACCATTTATACCATAAAACTACATCATGTAGCGATGGAAATTGTAGAAACCACAGATATGTCAAAACATATTTGTGGAAGAAACTATTATATTTCATTCTGTCATTTTGAACGATGTAAACTTGGCTCTACGAATTTTGTTGAGATGATGTCATTCCCATACATTTGATTAGTTTTCTAATAGCGTTAACTATTATAGATATATATCAATTTGGCTAAGCCGTACTTGCAGTACTTAACATAGAAAAATTTTCTGACCTCAAGAATCCGATGACTTGTATATGCATTTTTGTAGCCATGTTATTTTGAAAAGTGTGTCCGTTAAGTTTATTTCACATTCTTATCCATAGAGATCTACGCTTTGGAATGTACAATTAGTATAATTTTTCTGGCTGACTCACTTTTTTGATAAATAAAAAGTGCCTGAAATCTTTGTCCAGGCCTTTCTGCAATATTTCTGATCACACATTCATTCGATGATGTTATACTGACACATATTTTGCACTTTGAAAATACGGATCCTCATATATTTATTACTGAAGTAATATGCGTACTGATACATACACACTGACACATATTTTGCACAATGACTCTATTAAGAGTCAATGTGCAAAATATGTGTCAGTATGCATATTTTGCACAATGACTCTATTAAGAGTCAATGTGCAAAATATGTGTCAGTATGCATATTACTTCAGTAATAAATATATGAGGATCCGTATTTTCCGATACGATTATCATCATTAAAATTTTGCCGATAATGTGAACTCTTAATATGAACTTGAATGCTAGTCAGTTTATTTGCATAAATACAGCATTTAAATCATCAAAGTTATTTGAGTAAATTACCCGGTAATACTACGCATCATGATCAATACTGTAACCGACCGATTTTATATGAAATCTCTTCAGTACATCATTATAATTATATCAGAATATATTTTGTATTTTTCATATTTAGGGTTCCATACCCAAAGGGTAAAAACGGGACTCTATTACTAAGACTTCGCTGTCTGTCCGTCTGTTCGTTCGTCGATCACCAGGCTGTATCTCAAGAACTGCGATGGCTAGACATTGGAAATTTTCACAAATTATGTATTTCTGTTACCGCTATAACAACAAATTTTAAAATAAAACAAAACAAAATATTTAAGGGTGGGGGCTCCCATACAACAGGCGCGATTTTTTTGCACTCTTTAGATCAATATCAATAATAGCAACAGGTCGGCACTTGAAATATTCACAAAATACTCAGTTGTATTTTTACTTTATTAATAAAAAAAAATATTTAATGGGCTCTCATACAAAAAACGCCATTTTTGCCTATTTTATTGTTGTTCTGTTGTTTACCTAGTCAATGGTTCGGAACCCTTTGTGCGCGAGTCCGACTCGCACTTGACCAGTTTTTTAATAAATGATTATTATTATTATCATTATTTTTTCTTATTGGTCCGCGCTTGGCCGTAATATCACCTGATGGAAAGAGAGGTAAGTTAATAATTGTATATTGCTGTGGTTTTCCACAGCAATCAATAATTTATTACTTAGTAAGTCTCCATTACTTGCTAAAAAGAAGGCTCCAGTCACTTATTAATGTAAAACTATTTGGTTCACAAATAAAGTTTTTAACACTTTCTTAGAATGACGAGTATTTTATTGAACACACTATCAGGATTCATCTGAATAAAAGTTTTTACTCTTTGTGCCTGTCTATCTAATTAAGTACTTAAAAGATTAATCTAATATGATAAATAAGCGGAAAACCGCACACATCAATGCATTCCCACCCCATACTTAAGGCTTTTTACAATTTTATGACGTCATAAAAAGCAACATTTAAAGGTTTAAACCATAAGACAGTAAGCACCGATAAAACCATTGTTACGGCTGTGTAAAACTCGACAGATACTCAGTTCATTTCATTCGTTCATGAACGATTCAAATTGAATGAGAGCATATTCGTTTTATTTCACTCTGTTTGCGGAATGGAATGTGTCTTATTATTTTTGAGTGAGACCGTTTTTTATAAGGAAACGTTTTGTTTTTGCGAGTCAGTGAAATGACAGAACAGCTTGTTGAACATTTATAATTTATTTTGGAATTTTCTGTATTATTTAAATAGACTCAGAGTTCTGAAGGTCTTGGTTCGAGAAACTATCATTGTTTTTTCTGCAAAGACTAAACTAATTATTACAGTTTAAGACATTTATTTCTCAAAAAGAATAAAATTCACTTAGAATAAGAAATACAAGTTATTCTTAGATACTAAATACATGTGAAATGTAGGTACTCAAATAAACTAGTAAGTAGCAGCTAAACTGAAAAAAAATACAATTTGCGGGTAAAAACAAAAATCAGTACATATTTGTTGTATTAATGAACTCATTACATATCCCTTCTTAAGGGTATTATATTGCTCAATGACCTTGAAGAATTTACCTCAACACTAGTAGAGAAGAATTTACCTCTACACAGACATTGCAGGGGGTGCTGCGTGCGGGGTGTTAGTACTGATTCGAGTTTTTTCTTGATTACTTATCGATATTCAATGAAATTAGAAAAAAAAATCAATACAAGTTATTCAATTTATCGTAACATATATTTTGGTATAAATTCAATGTATAAATATAGAGCCGTTTTCGAGAAAATGTGGAATTAATATTAAAAAAGGCCTATTTACCATATTTTTTCCTAGAGTTAGGCTATTTTTTTGAGACACGTAATCAATACAATTTATTAGTAATGTCCTTAAGTATCCCCTTCATTTTTTATATGGTAATCGTACATAAGGAATAATCTATAAACTTCAATCAACCTAGGTGTTTTTTTGGATTTGGGCGATGTAATCCCCTTAAAGGCAAGTCGATAGCAATTAAATACTTTTTATAGCAATTAATTATCTTTGATATTTTTAATTTGAGTTTGTTTACTTAATTAATTGGATTATATAATTTTACATACTTAACTGTTTTTTTTTCTTTTTTATTAATTTTTACTTTATTTAAGTTTGCAACACAATAAGATAAAACACAATTTCCATAAAAACCGACTTCAATGTGTAATGTTCTTAAGCAAAAATAAATAAAAATAAGACGTTGTAGTCCTCCTCATCACTATCATTAGTGCATGATGGAAGTGTGCCCAAAAAACTGTCGTCATTGCCACGTTGATTAACACTATATTAAAAAAAATAATAGCCCGAAAAATTTCACGTATTCTGCATACAAATCGCGATAGCTTTTAATCAACATCGTCTGTATTAAAATTGTTTTGGAAAAACATTGTAAACAAAATATCCTTTAACACCCATTCGGATATTCATGCAGCGGTTTTTTTTTTGTCAAAAGTTTAAATAACAAATAAGGGTTTTTTTTATGGTAGGTAAGATCATCCAATGACAAATCCCACCCTTAGGCGCGGCGGGAGATAGTGTCAGACTCTTACTGACTAAAAACCTACCCCGTTTCTTCTTTGCCTATCATACCGGGGCCGAGCCTTCCTCTCAGGATTTTTGGTATCTATTTTTTAAGTAGTCAACAGGGCAGGTTATTTCAGTTTCAATATACACTGGATATACGTATAACATGCGATTGTCATTAGCTATGGTTAAACCACTATTTCACCTGATAGTAAGCGGTGATGTGGTCTACGATGGAGATCCACACTTGCCTAGATTTGGTAACATATCACTCTTAACAAAATACGGTCAGTGGGTAGCCTTAGGGGCGCCTAAGGTTATAGCTATCATGAAATCATCAAAAATAATAGGATGAATTTTCCGAAATTACCCTGTAAAGGTAAAAAGGCCTAAACTCACCATTGCTATTTGGTCTTTACGTCAACGCACTGATCGAGCGACTCAGCGGTACACGAGTCGGGTGTTTTATCGATGGAGTATGTTTTAACAACTTGAGCTATGCAGACGATATGGTGCTGTTGGCTCCCTCGGTCAGTGCGCTGCGTAAGTTGCTCGATATATGTGAGTCGTATGCTGCGTCACACGGCCTTATGTACAATGGAAATAAATCCAAATACATGGTCTTTAAGACCGGTTCCAGGTGTCCCGACACCGTTCCTCCAATCGTACTGAACAATGTGGAATTGGACAGAGTGTACTCTTTTAAATACCTGGGGCACCTGGTGACGGATGAGATGAAAGATGATGCAGATATGGAAAGGGAGCGCAGAGCATTGTCAGTTCGGGCTAATATGTTGGCTCGCCGGTTCTCCCGATGTACAGCCGCAGTCAAGGTGACGCTTTTTAAAGCATATTGCACGTCACTATACTCGGGAGGCCTGTGGTTTAATTACACCCAAAAGTCCTACAATGCTCTGCGGATCCAGTACAATAATGCATTTAGGGCGCTGTTGCGTCTGCCTCGGTTCTGTAGCGCGTCAACAATGTTTGTTGAGGCTCGCACTGACAGTTTTTGCGCTGTGCTTCGAAAGAAAGCGGCGTCACTGCTGAACAGACTCCGTGGCAGTCCCAACAGCATTCTAAGCATCCCGTCCCAACAGCATTTTTGTGGCCGGAAGGCAAGATAGCCCGCTTAAGAGGGCACTTATATTACGTACATTGTCTCGATTTATAGTTAAGTACTAACATAGGATAAGAAAATCTACTAACATAATAGATCTGTGTTGTCTGTTTATTAAATAAATTATTATTATAAACCGGAGGTTCAAAGTTTGTATCGAACTTGTTATGACATATATTTAAAATCAGAACAACCAATATTAGTTCCATCTCCGATTGCAACTTAAGCCGGTCCCCCTCAAGCGCTGCTTCTGAAAGTGCTCGAGTTGACAGCTTAGTGGATCCCCAAAGGAATTGAGCACTAAAACCTTCAAGAAAAGTAGCTTACGTTCTCAATTTTACTTTCATTATCTACTAGAACAGCGTTCAATAGGGCAGTAAATATACTGCGAGGCAGAATGTGCCGGCTATCTTGTAAAGTTTAAATTACGATCTAGAGACGAGCTATGACTAAACACTTGAGTGCATTTAAACTTGGTAGATAATGGTACTTAAAGCATGATAGAAATGTAATAGAGAGTGCACTTTTCTTGTGTTTACGTTGCGCACATACTTGTGCGCTATTATACCTCCCGCATCGTTGGCTAGTTTTCACCAAGATGGACCGCTATGACGGAAATAAATTCATGGTTGACATCCTACCCATACATACAAAGCGTTTTGGGAACACATTCATTATGCGTACAGCTAGGGGGTGGAATTCCCTGCCGGAGTCTGTGTTTTTTGATAGCTGCAACCTATACTATGATTTTTTATTACATGAAGTAAAGTGACAGCAGTGGACAATGCCCAACTGTCAAATAACAATGCCCAACTGTCAAACAACCATTGTTATAGCTGTCACTTTACTTTATCTAATAAAAAATCATATTATAGGGGTTTTTAAGTCAAGAGTCACATCATTGGTTACCATCAGGTGAGATAGTGGTTAAATTCGAGCCTATTAAAAACCAAAAAATCGGGCAAGTGGGAGTCGGACTCGCGCACTGAGGGTTCAGTTTCGTACAAACTTAGTAAATTGCGGTTTATGATTTATGACGTATTAAAAAAAAAACTATTTACTAGATCTCGTTGGGTGGGGCGGGAGATAATGCTTTTGCTGTGCCTGACAGCGTCACCGATTGTTTCTTTTAAAAAATTTCTACGCTAAGCCTACATTATAGAATGCAATAAAGAATTGAGTATTAACTATTGAGTATAATTTTGAATGTTGAATATTTTAACAGACGAACATACTCGTACTTAATTTTTTTACTCAACGAGACAAAACATTAACAGTAAACCAATCAAAAAAAAAGACCACACCCAAATTCACAATGTTAAGCAAAAAAGAACAAAATAACCCACTCTTTTCGACCCTTTACACAATAAAAAAAAAAATATTACTCGATAATATTGTATGAAAAAGTAAACTTTATTATTGGACTCTATTTCCGCCATTTCATTCGACTTTTGTTACGATTTCAATAGTGAGTGCTGTTGAACTGGAAATCCTAATCGGCTTACATAGCTGTTTTCACGAGTTGTTTTTCTACGGTACGGGTTCAGCAGAGTTTATTCTGTATTTGAACATAGCACGTATTTTGTGAAGGTGTGCGGATTTTTACAAAAATACTTTTTACATACAGATTTGATATTGATGTACCGATTTTCGAGTGTCAATCGAAGTGGGCGCATAACCATAGTTGCCATGTACTATACATATAGTATTTGAGAAGATGAGACTGCTCACACCTTGAAAGTACTTCATAATACCATCACACTCCCATACCATCTTCACTTTCCCATAGACAATACATTAAAGGATTACATCAAGCACGAGCACCTGCGACCACTAATAGCTTGATAAATTGATACCCAATATCAATCAAATAGGATAATTACAATCTAGTAGGTAGACGTTATATTATGGATATCTATATAATTTGGTATTCTACACAATACTTAGGCAATGTATTGTAATAAAACTGCTCACTTCAGTCTATAATAATATATTTATTATTAAAGAAACTCCATGGACACTCTTTTTAATTTATCTTGTTACATCACTTTCTTAACACTATAATAAATGCAAAAGAGTAAAATGTGCGTCCTGCCTCAACGGCTGCCAAACTCAGACTGTCCCCACCATTGCGCTACAGCCCCCACTTTTTCAAAGATAATCACAAATACGTTTCGGTGTTGCCAGCACAGTTAGTCGATTGCAATGAATAATACAGTATAATCAATACATAATATAATAAATTAATATTTTTAACTATAAAAAAACAGACTCAATCATATTCTGATTACGTATCAATACCTAACAGTATAGAATACGGTTTAAAGTAAGGCTTCTATTTTCTGGTGGTGATAAAAAAATAACCCTAACCTAACCTGTCCGTGTCGGGGTGCCCTAAAATTACATCACCTACTTTCCTGCTCTCGTCTTTTATACACGTTATCGGCTGCGCATTTGGTTTATTTAGAATACCTGAATTATGCAAATTGCCGGTGACATATATAATTAGGGCGCTTTCAAATTAGTCGTTCGGCACTTTGCGGCAAATTTGAAGGCACCCTTCCTAGAAATCAGATATATAAACTGATGGATCCAGTAAGTTAAGCTGGTTAGAGCAGTGGTGACCGAGTGGCAACGGCCCTGACTTACGAGTTGTACAACATCGTGAGGAAACCGGCATGATTTAGAACGAAAAATTCGAAGACATATGACTACCCCGCACTGGGCCCGCGCGATGGATTACGGCCCATTCCCCCTTCTAGAGAGGAGGCCTAAATCTCAGCAGTGCGAACTTTAAAAGGCTGATAATACTAAAATAATGTAGTAAGTTAAATAGGTGTGAATAATTTAATAAAGAGTTTTCAGCCATTCGGTTTCCTTAGCGTCTGGCCGCTATCTTGCTGCCGCCGCTTGTGCTGACTGCATCCTCAGCCTGCAGCCGAGGTTGGATTAGCACCTTAAGGGAGAGAACTCACGAAGTGGTTTTTTTCCGCGGCCGCCACGGCAGAGAAAACGGCTATTTTATTTCAAACCCCACGAGGTGGTTGATTAGCCGCTGCCGCCGCCGCCGCCGTCACGGCTGCGATTTTTGACTGCAAGTCGCCGGCCGATAGAGCGGTCGCCGTCAACCGATCGCAAAGTGTGCGAGTCCAAACCGCCGAGGCAGCGGCGAGCGCCCGCGGTGCCGACCAGTTGCAGCCGCGAACAACCACTCAGCGGCCGTAAACCGCGTCGTGAAAACTGATTTAATTTTTTACGTATATGTTTGCATTTTACAGAAGCTGCGCCCCTACCGTGGCGGCAGCGGAAGAAAACCGCTAGTTGAGTTCTCTCCCTGATTCGTTATTCGTATGCAAGCCGAGCCGACGGTGGCTGGGACACAAAAAATTCTTTCGATTTTCAAACCAGACTAAAATATTTATATAAGATTTTCACACGTGCTTTGTAGACCATGATAATATTATTTAATAAACGCCTAGACACATTACATATATTCATGAAATGACTATGTATTTTTAAGGTCTAAAGTCGTTAATAGCCAGCTTACTATGAAAGGTTTAGAGGTATGTAGGCTAACGATGTTAGTTTTACATTAACTATGTTATTTTAGGAAACTAATGGCCTAGGCCTGAAATATAATAGGTACGTAGGTATGTGAGAGTTCATAATATTTAGTCATGTTACATTAACCCTGAAGAAGTTACGCCTTTTGCTGCCACAAGAGTCGCTTAGGGAGTATTTTTCCGCTTTGTTGTAAAGTCAGTAGTGACTTAAAAATAATTTTGCCGCCCATACATCGTAAGCAGTGAAATATTCAAGTGAATCATGAAAAAGCTTTATTTTTGTGACATTATAAAATATGTAAAACTGTAACGTAAACTATTTTTCCGTTGTTTTTCTCTATGTATCCCAAAATCTACTGCCAAAGCAATGTAGATGTTATCGATAGTCTGCAAATGGAGCATTGGACCAATATTTAGCTTTACCATCAACACGAAGAAGAAATAGAAAAAAAAAATAATTTTAAACGGGTCTTATTCACGAATAGAAATCAAAGGCAAAACTTAACAATGCCCACGATTTATGAGTTGAAATGTCGTGGATTTAAACTCAGTTACAGTCACTTATAACTCCTCAGTACTGTTCTCAAAATAATGAAGAAAAACATCTTGGGTTAAGGTTTTCCCCACACTTCAGTTTTTTTTTTTTTTTTTGGGTTGGTAAAATCATCCAATGACAAATCCCGCCCTTGGGTGGGGCGGGAAATAGTGTCAGACTCCGTGCCGGGTCAGTGACGGGGCAGCAACGTTTGTCGACAGGCAGTCTAAAAAATATCACTACATATATTTTATATGAACTTGATCACACACCTCCGACAACGAGCCGTCAACGAGGCGTCAGTGTCAGCGCCGAAACCGCAACGTGCCCGATCCTTCCGATCCCACGCCGTGCTGTGTGGTGATAATTTTTCCTTGAAGTTTGTCGACTTAGATAGACATTTAGCCGGCATGTCTTAAAACAATCAACCCGCATCGGACCCGAATGATGGATTACAGTCCATTTTCTCTTAAAAAAAAGGCCTTAACCACAGCACCACTATTATAAGCCTAATATTATGCTGAGCTTATGCTACATACAAAAATATCCAAGTTTATAGGCTAGAAAAAAATTACAATAACGTACAGTATCTCTCTAGCAAAGAATAATATTTCATAGCTGGCGAGGGAATTAAAGAATAACATAAAAGTGTGTCCATGCTCTTGTCTCGTACATATAATATGACGCAGACTCTCAGCCAAATTGAAATAGGGCTCGAAGTGTAACGCTGTAGACAGCTTAAGACCGAGACTAAAAGCTTACGTCATCGTCAGATCCGACTGGAGTGAGATAAGGTTTGAGAAAAAGTGACGTCCTGCGTTAACGATAGTCGAAGACTTAAGAATGATGTTATTAACATGCTCTACTTAAATGTAGTTAAATCTCTTTTTTTTTTTTCAAAAGTAAAATAACTTCTTCCGCTCTTGGGCAGGAGTGTCAGACTTTTTCTGAATTAAATCTACCGACGTTCCTTTAGTTTTCTTTTACATTTTTTGACCCCAGTGTGCCCTATCAATTTTGGTAACAGCTCTCTGAGTGGAACACAAGGCGCCGTTTACACGGGCTTGTTTCTTCCGAACGGTTGAGCGTTCAGCTGCCCATTGCTTGCCATCTACACGTTCTCGCTTTCAGTGGTCGTGAATCACCGAGCGACTCCCAATATCAGGAGCGTCTTCTGTGGTGGTATTATTTGAGCACACCATAATTATGGCGGTAAATTCAAGCTGAAAGAAGCCGAAGAGTTGCTGGAAAGACAACACGGCGTCCCAACCTTCCGCATCATGCAGATTCTTACCGGACGTGGTTAAGTTAAGTTCGGAAGGCTTCTGCACTGGATTGGTGCGGAAGAAATGTCACCATTGTGTGCCACCCGGAGGACATGGTTGATCCCAAGTCGTCGACGGCACGTAGTGATCCAGGCACGCCTGAAGAAAATGTCAGCAGGTCCCAGCAGGGTCGAAGCCTAATGGGGAAATGGGTACGCTTCTGAAAGGAAAATTCGAGGCTCTGGATTGCAGGGCAGTTAGTCAGCTTAAGTCTGACACGCCCTCCCGCTCCGCCAAAGACTGAGAGAAGTTATTAGATGATTTTCTGCCCTAAAAATTAAAAAAAAAAAACATTAAAAATTGAAACCGTCTGAAAACCCTTACCTGTGAAGATTGTCTTCATAGCCTATAAAACTGCCATAGATTTGATTTTAGGTGTTCTTGAATTAAAAAAGACTTAAGACAAATCGAAAAACCCGCTGTTAATCCAGTTTCTTACACATCAAAGTAAATGATTACTACTAAGCATACCTGCCTTGTGTTTCTACGTTAGCAAGGTTAATGTTACTTCCCAAAGACTAAACACACTATAAAACATAATGCTACTGCAAACTCTCTCATTACCATTACGGCCTATGACCCCATTCCACTAATTTACTCGGCAAAATTCTTGGTAATGCAATAAGGGATAAATTCCTTGTGTCCTTCAAAACAAGGGGATATCATCAGTTGTACTTTGTGTGAAGGTTTCGTCCTTAGCTTACAGCTAAACTGACAAGTAAGCTTAGTTTTGTAGAAGTTTTTTACGTAAACTAAACTTAGATGCTAAAAAAAAATCTTTTGTTTATTTTTGAAAAAAAAAAAAAAAACAAAAACTAATCGGCTGCTCTAAAGAAAAACAAACTAACAATTTTTTTTTCATAAGTCAATGTTTTTTTTACATTTTTGGTACTTTTAAAGCATAACGGAAGTGGCTACATTCTCAGAACGATAAAAGAAGCTTGAGTTAAAAAAAAAAACCGACAAACAAAGTAACTACAGGCAAAAAAGGCAAAACGTAAAAAAAAAACTACCGAAAAACAAAGCAAAACACAAATAGTATGTCAATTACTTTGTTTTTAGACTGTAAATTGAATGACCGGCATTTTTGGATTAGTTAAAATGTTTTTTATTGAGACTAAAATTAAGTTAAAAAGAAACAGCGCTATTTGCCTGTTGTATTGTATAAAAGTTAAAAAAAATATTTAAAAAAAACAATTGTCTACCGAAAAACATTTTTTTGAATTTAAAAGATTTTTTTAAAATTTGTCATAAAATTGTTACAGTTAGGTTAGGTTAGTTAAGTTGAACAAACTATTTCACGCATTATTACATTTAAAGAATGATAGAACGATCAAAACCACATTTTAAGTAAAGATTTTTCCGTTTTTCCTTCTGCAAAATTTACTTAACTGTAATTACTTTGTGTTTCCGTAGAGCAGCCGTAATCGCGAGTTTTATGATAAGCATAAGTATAATTTAATAATTATAATTTAAGTACTGCACTAAGCACGATACACATACACTTAATAATAATACACATTTATTATTTAATTTAATTAGGAACATAATTTGATAAATTTAATAAATGACGAAAAAATATATCTGACATAAGTTACCTAATCTTATACAGATATAGTATATTAATATTCGTACATAGTTTAATTTGAATAATTTTGTTAAATTATTCAAATTAAACTATGTAATAATGACACAAAATATACTTTACTTATATACAGACATAATTATTATAATGATAAACATACATACTATTAAACACCTAATAAAACGCATCACATTAGATCTACAAAACTATTGAATTGCATGAGTTGCTATTTGGCCCTCTTCCTCTCTCCTAATGTTTGTAGTCCCGACGAAGTCCATATTAGTCTGTGACCATTGGTATAACTGTTAATCACTAAGATAAATGCTTGATAGATTGTTTGTTCAAAACAAAATACAGATAATTTTGTGCGCTAAGAAAAAACCTTGAAGATGCATCTTAAAATTACTTTTATCGATTAAAAACTGGACTAACATTTTGATTGTTGGTCAATTATTCTACAAACAACGTTTTACCTTAGCAATGTTTGAATTTTACAATCGAGTCTATAGATTTTTGGTGAAATGCTTCATATTTGCCAACACGATGTCTTTACGAATCTCTCTCTGTGCAATATCTCAAAAAGTCTATGTATAACATGCGTAGGAGTGTGCTTTAGTCTATGTTTGGTGTAACACTTCAGGGCTGCTACTCATTTCATGTCATTTGTCACGTTCAACACGGTAAGAGTTCTTAACACCGTGACATTTCACGTAATCAAGGTCACGGGCACAGCCCTTGTGACGCAGATGAAGATAACTCAGAAGGCAAAACGCATTTATCTACCTCCGCTTTCATAGAGTATGACGGATAGCAAAGATTTTTTTAACAAATGTGCTATCTTGAGAGTTTTGTTTAGTAACTTTATCCTCAGATACTTCCAACCGAAGAGGTTCTGTTAGCATATCATAGCATAGCATCAGCCTTACAATGTTCCCACTGCTGGGACTCAGGCCTCCTCTCTAGGTGAGGCAATAGGCCGTAATCCACCACTTGGGCCCAACTCGGATTGGTGGATGTCACATTTGTCTTCGATTTTTTGGTGTTAGGATATGGTGAAAGCTCGGCCCTGGTATCTATGGCAACGAAGGAACGGGGTGGGTTTTTAGTCAGTAGGAGTCTGACTCTATCTCCCGTTCCGCCCAAGGGCGGGAGATGTCATTGGATGAATTTACACAACATGATACTCAACACCACACAATGGAGAGTTTTGGTCGAAGAGTGTCGTGTATCGACAATTTCGAGGAAGGATACTGACCTCGCAGCGGAACACGACGCTGTCATTTCGTGTGCAATCGTCAATAGTTTATAGTTGAATCGTTTGTTTGTAGTTTCTTTAATATGTATTAGTTTATTATTTTGTAAGATTATTGATGCATCTCATGGGCCTTAATTGTCTGATCATAAAGGATTATTATTATACTATTTTATTCCATTCCATCCCGTCACCCGTCACGCTATCATCGACTCTCTTTTCTTACTGATTTTTCAATATGACTCTTCAGTACGAGTATTTTTAAGCAAGCCTTGAAATAGAATTCTTCGGAGAAATCCAATAATACCAACAAATGCTTTTCTATCATCTTTGTATAGAACAAACCTTCTGAATCCTTCATTCTCTGCATATAACGATAATGGCTCTTAACTGTTGTGTGGTAAATTTTATACGGGGTGAATAATGCATAGAGGCGTTCAGCTAAAGTGACGCAGAAGGGATGTGTGGAGATGTGATGCCATAGTAATTAGGGTAACACTTGTATTAGATTTATTATTCCATTGCTCACGTTTGGCGGTTTTTAGAAAAGCGAGAAAGGCAAATGAAAAGCCTTGAAGTTCGCCAAAGAGTGAAGGATATACTCTATGAACTTCTCAACAATAAAAAAAAATATTCCAAAGCTTTTTGTTGTGATTCCGCTCTCACGTTTTTGTAACAATAAATCAAGTAACAATTATGACTTTTTTTAGGGCAGTCAATAACAATAATATGTTAATTTCAACCATCTTAAGATCATAGCACACACAGTAAAATAACGACAAAAATATAAGTATACAATTACAAGGACTACATGCACAAATTAAAAAGACACAAGTTAATATGTATTTACTGATTCCATTTGCTCAGTGAATGAACCATACAGCAATGGTTCAGATACTGACAAACGAACACGGATGCCTTCGGGATACCGATCTTGAGGGCCGCTCCCATGACCTTGAGAGTAGCCCGAATCCAAAAAAATTTATGGTTAGCTGCAGTCAATGGACGGTTGTACCATATCATACCGTACGCGTATACCGTAGTATAGTTCACATTTTGACAGGAGTGCCCCTTTTTTGAAGTAAGAAATCATGCAATTACTGCTCTGTTCTAGGGTGGAGCCAGAGGCCGTATCACACTTTTACTGACACACCTGGGTTTGGACATGGTTTTTTTTTTCAAAAACCCACCCGTAGGGGTTGAGCATGGCTAATGACGTGGACGTCATTAGCCATGCTCAACCCCTACGGGTTGATGACGTCTCTTTGATGCACGCATGAAACACTACGAGCCGTCAATGACTCAAACTAGGTTTTTTTTTTTTTTAACGTAGTTAAAATCATCCAATGAAAAATCTCGCCCTTGGGTGGGGCGGGAAATAGTGTCAGACTTTTACTGACTAAAAACCTACCTTTCCGTTCCTTGCCTTTATCCCGGGGCCCGTGGTGACAGTCTCACATAAGACTCAAACTAGGATGGCAAACCCAGTAATACGTCATAAATTAATTAATCACCAAGCTATTATGGGAAAAGGCACAATGTCTCAAGGCTTAGCTTTAACTTCCACAGATTTTAGTTGATCTCAAAACCCTGGCTTTCTACTTAAAAGACATGGAGAAGGTAGCACGCTATAACAGATCCACCTCACCGTGAGATATATTAATCACTCCCATCCACTCCACTTAGCAACTAACGCGGCATTTACTGCGTATAACTCGACATTAACCCACGTTAATAGTGTATTATCCTCATCTGCATAATAAGGCTGTTACCAGATACATTATGGTTATTTTGGCATAACGGCCCTAAGTGTAGTTCTTGTTGTACAAAGCACGTGGACATTCAAACTTTGTTCTTAATTCTTAATTCTTTATTGTACACAAAAATATAACATAGCATTAGAGATACAAACAGTTCATGTACAAAGGCGAGCTTAACTCAGCAATGAGTTTTCTCCCAGCAAACCTTTGAGTTACTTATAGAGAGAAAACATATTCGAGGGTAGGATCCAGTGCACAATATCATTCTACATAACTAAGTCTAATATAGGTATAATTATATTATACATACTAATACATACTAATACAAACTATACATATTAATACATACTTAATACTCTTATATTATGTCAAAGATGAAAGGAAGTGCTCTTTAAGTTTCCTCTTGAAGACATATTTGTTCTATTATATTCAAATATATCTCCTCGTCCCGGAAAGCACGTTGGACACTTGGCCTTGGTTGTTGTTTGTTAATCTCCAACATTCTTTAATCCACGACCAAATACTCCATCTCGTCAGCTCTTCTGTCACCTATGGAGATTGAAAAGCTAAACGCAAACACGCGACCCTGGCGAATAGGACACGAAAACACTCGTTGGACCAACTCGACGCAGTTGGTTAAAGGTTTAAGTAAACCTAGTGCTAAGGAGTGTCATGTAACCCATTTTTTTTTAAGCTGTCGAAGGTTATCCGACCTTCACAACTAAAAACACCTGGGCAGTGTAGTCGCTCCATATAAAATAAATACATGCTGGAGTACCTTAATTAGACAAGTTAACATACCCTTAGTTAGATATACTTCACTTTTGGGGAACTAGCAAGTGCCAATGGCATTGCCATTGCCCTTTCAGGTTTTTGCAAACGCAACTTATAAAATGAGATTATAAATACCTTAGTAATCACACTTAACCCTTTAACTGCCTACGTCAGATTAATCCTACAAACATGACTGACTTCGCCAGGGTCGCACATCAATGATCAATTATTTCATCTCGTCAGCTCTTCTGTCACGTAAGGAGATTGTAAAGCTAAATGAAATTGAGTACTCAGTCGCAAACACACAACCTTTTATATGCATGCGTGCATATTTGTTGCTCTTTTACGCTCAAACTGTCCAAACGGATTTGAACGACACAAGTAGACCATTTTGTGATACTTTTATGACCATTTTGTGACCATTTTATGACTTTTGGGACAATTTGTTTTTAAACCTAGGAAGAACTAAATCTGAATGTGAAACCCTGTCCAGACAAAGCCTCACATACTCGAGTACCCTAACTGCCCATACTTCTACATTTTTGAGGAAATAATGAACGTCACTGGCATTGCTAACTTGCCTATTATCTAGATAATGGATAATCATCGACCACTAAAGAATAAGGATGCTCGGTAGGCACGTATTTGCTCGACCATTCTTCTACGAGTCTGTTTTCGTCAGTTACATTTCGGATCATGGTTTGATTGAATGGAATGAGTCATCCGTAAGACCGTGTGCAAATACCTAACCCTTTTAGTGGCTACATTGATTAAATTCGTTCGAAAAGTTCGCTTTGGTGTCGTCGTTTAAAACTTAGTCTTTTTTCAGTAATATAAAGTCCTTAGTCCGTAGGCTTTGATTTAGAATTTTAAGTTGGAAACTTATATCGTGTTAGATATACTAGTGATGAAAGTCAAAATAGAATAGAATAGGATAAACTTTATTGTACACCAAAATAGTAACAATATACAGGAACTTAAATCTATGGGTACAATGGCGGTTTATCGCTGACAGGGATATCTACCAGACAACCTTAGGATGGATTATAAGAACTTAAACTGTAAAGGGGGTAGTCTGAGGTATACTACTAGCAAATATAACTCAAATAAACAAAAATAAAAATACTACAAATGGGTAAAATATACCAAAATCAACTTTATGAAAGAATCATCAACTTCCTCTCTTTCATTTTTTTCACTGAGTTTCCTGTTCTTAAAATTGGCGAAATCAAAAACTTCGTGCAAAGAGAAACATAAAAAATACTTTACATATTCCCATTTTCCTATTCTATTCTTTAGATCGACGTAGGCTAATTTAGAACAGTTTTTCTAGTGTGTTTGTATTTTAAAAGATGAGCTCGAAGATTAAATCAAAACAGTAGAAGATAGGTGACTTGCCTCTAGCGTATAGAATGCTAAAATTGTGCATATTAATGTTATATATATAATCTCAACTTTGTGTTGCACCCTAATAGGTTCAATAATTTGGTTGACGATCAGTCCCCTCACTACTTCAACCCATCTACTCGCAGCTTTAGTGCTCATAAATTCCCGACATGTTGCATCGATGACGTCAGAGCTTCAGTCTACGCGAGTAGCTGTTTAATATGCTGTTTCAATACTATACCCCAGTAACATTTGTGTTAGATAGATTATTATACAGTGCTGTTGGGTATTCAGGTCAATGGTTTTGTCTTAAGATTTTCTGAAGACTTGAATGAGAATTAAAAATATTCTTTCTTAGGGTTCTATACCTTAAAAGTAACAAAGAACCTTTATAGACTCGTTTCGCTGTTCGTCTGTCTGAGTGGAGATATCAAGTTGAAAATTAATATTTAATATTCGGTTTTGCACTCTCTTGATTCTATGAAGAGACCTCTAATTCAAAGCAATTAAAAGGTATATCATTTTTGGCGCAGCATATTATCGATTTATGCAGCATACAATACGGTGTCCTATGTATGCGAGATCGACTCACACTTTGCTGATTGTTGTTTTTTTTTTTCTGTATGTCGAACATTATGAAAAGAATACATTTTTTTTTATATATTATAATTCACTTTCGTGAACGATTAACGACATCAAAAATGAAGTCTGTTATTTTTAAATATTTTAATCTAACTTAAGAGAGCCTCTCCACTAGGGAGTAGTACTACTCACTAGTGGAGAGGCTCTTTTCCACGCAACCTCTCCACAAATCCAGCCATAAAGCACAGGATGTTTGCTGTGCTTCAGTGTCGCACTGTTACCAACTGTTGTTGTTATGTGCTCAGTTTCCAATACCTCGCATTTTGGCTGCACTAAATGATCCCTTGGATTGTAATCTGACAAACGATCTGTTTGCGAATGAATGGAAGATCATTCTATTGGCATGTCAAAAGTACTGTGAGAGGGATCGATGTAGAATAGCATAGCATAGCATCAGCCTCATAATGTTCCCACTGCTGGGACTCAGACCTCTTCTCTATGAGAGGGAATGGGCCGTAATCCATCATGCAAGCCCAGTGCGGTTTGGTGGATGTCATATGTCTTCGAATTTTTGGTTCTAGGACATGCCGGTTTCCTCACGATGTTTTCCTTCACCGTTTTCAGAGCAGTGATGATGAAATAAATTATAAAGTAATGCGCCTGGTTGGGTTTGAACCCCCGACGTACAATTCGTCAGGGCCGTTATCACTCGGCCACCACTGCTCTCAGGATTGATGATTGATGTAGATAGTGTTTATAATTTAAATTGTTTTTTAGATTTCCGTACCTAAAGAGATAAAATGGGACCCTATTTTTATGACTCCACTGCCTGTCTGCCTGTCACCTGGCCGTATCTCATGAACTGTGATACTAGTGGCTAGATATTTGAAATTTTCACATCTGTCCAGTGTGTGTGTGTTTCTGTGTAACAACAAATACTAAAAAACAGAATAAAATAAAAATAAATATTTAAGTGGATTTCCCATAGAACAAACGTGATTTTTCAACAAACAAATATCGGTATAGGTGGAACTAAAATGAAGTTGTAGTGTCTAATGTTTTATATGTACGGAACCTTTCGTACGTGAGTCCGACTCGCTCTTGGCCATTTTTTTTTAGTTGCTATAATCACCAAAAAATAAAATAAATACATAAATAAATCCTATTTCGTGCTAGTATATGTACTTAGCCCATTTCCTTCAGTGTATACAGAAAAAAAATGTTACGATCACTTATCCTGTTGACTGGGCGTTCCAGCCATTATAGTGATAAACGTTGTCAGCAGAAGTGTCACAGTATAATATGATTAATGAAGGTTACCTAATGTGAAAAGCAAGTGACCCTAAACCTAGTCATTGTACTGAAGTCACCGCAACCCGTCAATCGTCAATGGCCTGGATTACAGCCCCTCTATTTGTCGCATGAGCAAGACGAATGAGGTAGGCAGTAGCAGTAAATTGGGTAGCTGGCTGAATAAAGCTCTGTTCAGACAAAAAATCAACCTAAATTCCACATTGTTTGCAAAGATTACCTAAACCTCTATTAAAGGTCTACGCAGACAGGGACGTCAAGGCAAGGGATTTTGCCGTCAGTCAGCTCACACTAGCCGCTTAGATATTGCGGCATTCCAGCGCATTGCCACGGTATGAACGGCGTGCCGCGACACGACAGAGCACGCCTTGGCAGCTCCTGCTAACCGATACACTTTTAGTCTTCTTTCTACCCCCGCCTCACCTTGAGGTATGTCACAATGAGCGCCGAAGTCCTTGCCATGCCGTTGCCTACCTATTGCAGTAGGTACGCTATGGTATCCTGCCGTGGGAGCCCGTGGTGCATCTTTCAATGCCGTGAAATGAAATCCTTTTCTATTCCACGGCATCATTAAAGCATAGCAATTTATGTCGTATTTCTTTAGCAATACGTTTGAATGTTGATTAGTAAAAATTTAAATCCCTTGCCACGCCGTCCCGCCCTGTGTAGGCCATAAGCTAGATTTTTTTTTGACGTGGGCAATCACTTTATGATTTCTCATTAAAAAAAAATCTAGCCTTTATTATTGGCATGGGTAATCTCTCTTCCTCTTTGAGAGCAGCGGTGTCTCAGATTTTATTGACTAAAACTTATCTGTGTTCCTTCAATTGGCCTTTACTGTCCTACATCACTGATACTGGGGTTTTACTGATGTCTATTTAATTCATTATTTCCCAAGAGGACGCCGGCGTCCACACACCTATTGTCTTTCTATTGTGTCTCTAATTACGATATTCAACAGGTTAAGGCACACGCGGAAAACAAAAGGACAGGCAGACAAAGCAGCCTGACAAATATTGAGCAAGAAAGACGGCTTACGAATATAGTTTTGGTACAATAACCGAACGTATTCTTAAATAATTAAGTTATGCTATACCCAAGGTAGTCTTCAAAGCCAGAACCAACAGTGACGACTACCAGCAAGCCATTAGGCAATCCGAATTGTTAGCGATTTGGTTATCCTAGATGTTTCATGGATCAAAGCAATCGTTGGATTAGCATCCTCAAGAAAAAACAAAAGCGTAGCAGTCTCCTTTAAACCGGTTCGCATTCGGTTATATTGGGAGAAGCAACGAGCAACGATATAACATGGAGCGAGGTAAAGCGTAAAGCTTAAGACCGTTCTACGACGGAAGATCACTGCGGACGCCCTCTGTCTCATCTAGGAAACATAGGATGTTAAGTCTAAACCCACACTTTCGCTAATGAAAGCCCCTATTCCAGATATAGTATCTTCAAATCCATCATCCAATACCTATACAATAATGGTGTTTTAACCTGTCGATACTGTGCACGCACCTTTGATGCAAAGATACCTATATATACCTACCACTATTTGTCTCTCCATCACCCTAAGGTTGATTGGTAGAGAATGCCTAAGGCATTAAGTCCGCTTCTGTAATTTTGTGCATAAAGTGTTAAATAAATAAATAGGCTATATTAGCCACATTAGAGCACATGATCGCAACCCGCAGCTGCAATGAATCAGAAACCAGTCACCGTAGCCGAAATCGGCTAGGGAGTATATATCTTTAAAGAACGTCTCAAATTCTCCCATTCTGGTGTTACAAAACGTCAGACTTTTACTAACTAAGAAACACCCTTATTCCTTCAGTTCCCTTTCCAATCCAGTGCTAAGATGTCTCTTTTGCACAATTCCGCAGTTTAGAACGATCGTACAAAAATCGATATTCCTAACCATAATAATCCGCTTACCATTTCCTGATCTCTTGACATAAATCAGCTTACATTTCAACGAAACCACGGCCGAATCTAAACCAAACCAGCTAAACATTACATTGATAAAAATGAGTCTCATTCCGAATTCAGAGTTCGTCGACAAACACGGGTATTGATTTCGGCGACTCGCTTGGGCATAAATCACGGTCATTATACGGAACCGCTGAAGAGATAACGTGGTAACTGTTTTGGTGGTCGGCATTTGTTTTAATTATGGAGGTGGAATCAGCGGTTGGCAGTCAGTTGGACGGTTCGTTTGGATTTGCAATTAGCTGCTTCTTTCTTTTTAGAGAGAGGAAATCATCCAATGACTTCTACTGCTCTAGGGCGGAGTGGAAAGGCATGTCAGATTTTTACTGACTAAAGGTTCATTAGAGCTACCCGGAACCCGCTCCGTACCGCTCGCCTTCTGCAGCTAGTATTCTTTATATGGACTTGTATGGGCTTGCGCTCACTACATTCAACCTGTAGCGTCATCGCATCACTCGTAAGTTGATGTAATGAGTGCACATCCATACTCCATATAAAAAATACTAGACACAGGAGGCGAGGCGGTGAGTAATGGTTTCCGGGTGGCTCTAATGAGCTATGAACTTGCCTTGCATTCCAGGACCCTTTTTTTATGGTAGGTAAAATCATCCAATGACAAGTCCCGCCCTCGGGTGGAGCGGGAAGTAGTGTCAGACTCTTACTGACTAAAAACCTACCCCGTTCCATCGTTGCTTATCATGCCGGGGCTGAGCCTTCCTCTCAGAAAACGGCCCTTAACCCCAGCAGGTTTCGGCCCTGCCTGCCTGCAGCTAGCAGGCTGGGCCTCTACGGTTTGTTGACAGCTCCTTGAGGCGCGCGGGAACAGAACGCGCCGTCGACGACTTGGGCTCGGTCCATTCCAGGACCCTGGGTTTTCCTTTCAAAACCTTTCAAAACTCATGACCCCAAAGTAAACCTACAGCTTCAGGACCGATTGGAGTTGCGCTGCGTAATTCGATTCCCGAACGGAATAAATTATTTTTATGGCCTACAGAGTTGTTCCAGGTTTGGGTGTCTAATGTATGTGAATTTATATGCTTGTGAATGCATCTACGATACAAGGGTAATTCCTAGTGTTGGGCTACGTTTTTAAAAAAGAAAAGAAAGAAAAAAGCAGTTGTTCCGTGTAAAATCAGTATTTTACTGTAGGTTTCAGTTAGTAAAAATCTAACACGCCTTTTCGCAGAAAAAGTCATTTGATGATATCCAATCACAAAAAAAAAACTAATAATAATCCTCAAACAAATTTAACTCAAACAAAACGGATAACATGCTGATGATGTAAGTACATAAGTACAAAGACTTTCAAGGCTTTGTTCTTCAACTTTGACGTATCAACAATAGAGGTCTATGTCAGTGAAGCTTGCAACTGTGTGACGTTGAATTGAAAGAATCTTCAGTAAAATCTTAGAACTAAGGCTGAAAACAAAGGAATGTTTTCTTTTGTTTTCGTAGGTACGACTTTCTTTCATACCTGTGTATGAAATGACTTATGATTGGAAGAATAATAGGTACTAAAAATGTATGTTTAGAAAGTAATTTGTGGCTAATTAAAATCGGTGCTTTGAAACACGTCGTTATACGATAGCTAAATCCAGATAAAAAATATTCTTTCTAATATCATGACAGACCCGCGAGGCCTCCACGACTATTTAAATTTAACTCTAATCCATTTCAAAATATTTTATTTCACATCTATAGGGTGACTGGTAATTAGTGAACGATACTTAAACACGTGATTGTAGTCATGTTAACAAACAACTTTTACTATGGGACCAAACATGAAATCGCGACAAAAAATCTGCTGGTCCGTACATTTGTGTTCGCCTAACTGGTCAAAATGTACTAAACTTGACTGATTTATTTCGCGATTTCAGGTTTGGTTCCATAGTAAAAGTTGTTTGTAATCATGACTGCAATCATGTATTTAAGTATCGTTCACTAATTACCAGTCACCCTATATATGGGCGCCTTGAAACTAGGTTTTTTTTTTTATGGTAGGTAAAATCATCCAATGACAAATCCCGCCCTTGGGCGGAGCGGGAAGTAGTGTCAGACTCTTACTGACTAAAAACCTACCCCGTTCCTTCGTTGCCTATAGTGCCGGGGCTGAGCCTTCCTCTCAGAAAACGGCCCTTGACCCCAGCAGGCTTCAACCCTGCCTGCCTGCAGTTAGCAGGCTGGGCCTCTTCGGTTTGCTGACAGCTCCTTGAGGCGCGCGGGAACAGAACGCGCCGTCGACGACTTGGGCTCGGTCCGGCCGGTTACCGGACGATCGGACAGCGTGCTACCCATTGCACGCCGTCCGCAAGCCCGCGCCTACGGTGGCCGGAAATCGGGATCGGAATCCCGGCGGCGGCTGGGGCGAGCGCCCCGTTGCCTCTGCCTGATGCGGTCGGCCTCCTCCTTTGCTAGCATTACTGCTTCGCAGAAGGAGGCGACCGCCTGCCATCCCTCCTCACTACGGACCATGGCCTGAACCAAGGCCCGGCGAGAGAGATCGCTGCCGCCGATCGCCCCCACGAGGACACGGCGATGCTCCGCCTAGGCGGGGCACACCTCTACAGTGTGCTCCACCGTGTCCTCCGGGTGTTCCGCACAGTGGCGACACCCGGGCGAATCCTCCGCACGAATCCGGAACAGGTACTTAGCGAACTTTCCGTGTTCGGTAAGCACCTGCGTCGTGCGGAAGTTGAGAGCGCCGTGAGGTCTTTCCAGCCACGCCTCAAGGATGGGCCTTATCGCCCCAATTGTGGCGCGCCCCGAACGAGGTTGCGATAGTCGCTGACGCCATTTCGCCATGAGATCCCGCCGGAGCTCTGTCCGCCATGCCTCGACTTGTCGTGGCAGCGGAATTTCGCCCCGTCGTTGCATCTCCATGCGCTTATCGTGCATGTGTGCAAGGACTGTTGCCTCCAGATCCCATGGCGGTTGGCCAGCAAGGAGGGTCGCCGCCTCGCGGGAAATCGTTCGGTACCCTCGCACCATGCGTATTGCCATGACCCTCTGGCACGCATTCAGCTGGGCCCTCGGTTGCTGTTGCAACGTCGGTGCCCACACCGGAGCCCCGTAAAGGGCCATGGACCGAACGATTCCCGCGTAGAGCTTCCGGCAGGAGGCGTCTGGTCCCCTGAGGTTGGGCAGGAGCCGCCCGAGAGCAGCCCCAGTCCGATTCAGTTTGGGAGCCAGACGTCGGAAGTGCTCCTTGAAGTTCCACCAGCTGTCGAGGACGAGTCCCAGGTACTTCATCGTCGACCCGACGCTGATGTGAACCCCTCCTACCGTTAGCTGGGAACCCGGTGGTGGCGCACCCCGAGGGCCGTGAAAGCACATGGCCTCGGACTTGTGCAGTGCCACCTCGAGTCCCAACTGCTGGATCCTTTCAACGACTATCGCAACCCCGCGTGTCGCTAGTTCGACCGCCGTCCGGTACGACTCCCCCCGCGCTAGGACCAACGTGTCGTCCGCCTTGAAACTAGTTGCAATAATCCGCGCCACGGCAGCGCGGCTACAGCGCTGCCTCGCTACTTTGATACTTCATAAATATAAATAAATAACGAGTGGCCGCAGCGCAGTTGTAGCGCGGCAGTTGCACGTTTTTATTTATATGACAAAGCAACGCTGTGGCTGCACTGCAACCGCGCTGTCATCGCGCGGCGCTTCGCAGCTAATTTGAAGCCCCTTACATAATAAATACGAAGTAATAAGCCAAGGTATAAGGCCGTCGCCCACGCTAACTTTTTGTAGCGATGATACAGCCGCGATGCTGTAGCGCGTCTTTTCTATTGCTTCTTCTTTAGAGCGTTTTCTGTCGAGCGCTTACGAAACGCGCGACAGCACTGCTACAAAAAGTCGCAGAGGGCGAAGGGCCTTATGTTAAATAAGACATTGGCTATTCGGGTACTTATAAAACACCTGACGCTAGTGCACAGTTCTAGTTGATCGTTTCCTATGGAAAAGAACCGATAAGAAACTTCGAGTACTTCTATGAAAAAATATATTATTGATTCTTACAATTTATCCATATCTTGATATATAACATTATTTTTAGTATATGCGAAACCTGAATCCAGTTTGTTCAGAATCACTAACTGAATCGATTCCAATAATTTTTACACCATGTTATATTTTTTTCCCAAAAATTTTTAAAAAAAAGGTCAGGCGTTTGCCACCACCAACACTAAATATAACATAGATTACGGCAGGTCATAACGGGCATTAGAACCAGTGCTCTGCTGGGTGCAGGAGCAAAATCACCCCTCAGTGGCCCGGATGGTTTGGTGACCATGTGTTTGTATGGACAACCAGGTAACGTAACAAGCTTATATCTATGTTTCGCGACATTCTATTCGTGTGTTTGTTACCTATCTCCTCCCAAACGGCTTGACCAACATACATAAAACTTTGTGTGTATATTTGAATGGGCACTGCAATCGGGTTTTCGATTTTTTTAGACGAAAACTGGTCTTTCGGGGGACTGGAACCAGTGGTAATGATAATATAAATAGGTATAAGAGGACCTTGTAAATCAGTCAACATAGTACCAAATAAGTAAGCTCGACCCAACCATCTATCAATACCTAAATCATTTTTGGTGATCTACTCGTAATTGCTTGACCAAAATAGCCCTAATCAATCATGGGTCGACATAGGTTTTGACAACAAATTAAATTGGGAAGCTGAGGGAGAAATCAATCTTTATGAGTGCAATAACTTTTGATATAGGGGAAATATTTTGTATGGAGGCAAGAGGATATAAAAATAATTTAATTTACTGGTGAAAATAATTTTAATTATTTGCCTACTGATTAGGATCGTAAACATGACAGCCATTAGAGTATAACAGTACATTAATTTAAAACTATTCTAGTGCAACACGTAACATTAACACTTATTAATTACAACTCTAAATTATTATGTGAATTAATCTTTATATATAAAAGAAAGTCATGTTAGTTACACTATTTATAACTCAAGAAAGACTGAACCGATTTGGCTGAAAAGTGGAGGGAAGGAAGCTTAAAACCAGGAAAAGGATATAAGATAATTTTTATCCCGTTAAGTAAAAAAAATCCAAAACCTGCTCATTTAGGTATTAGTATAGGGTAGAGTAGGGTAGTGTAGGGTAGAGTAGGGTAGAGTAGGGTAGAGTAGGGTAGAGTAGGGTAGAGTAGGGTAGAGTAGGGTAGAGTAGGGTAGAGTAGGGTAGAGTAGGGTAGAGTAGGGTAGAGTAGGGTAGAGTAGGGTAGAGTAGGGTAGAGTAGGGTAGAGTAGGGTAGAGTAGGGTAGAGTAGGGTAGAGTAGGGTAGAGTAGGGTAGAGTAGGGTAGAGTAGGGTAGAGTAGGGTAGAGTAGGGTAGAGTAGGGTAGAGTAGGGTAGAGTAGGGTAGAGTAGGGTAGAGTAGGGTAGAGTAGGGTAGAGTAGGGTAGAGTAGGGTAGAGTAGGGTAGAGTAGGGTAGAGTAGGGTAGAGTAGGGTAGAGTAGGGTAGAGTAGGGTAGAGTAGGGTAGAGTAGGGTAGAGTAGGGTAGAGTAGGGTAGAGTAGGGTAGAGTAGGGTAGAGTAGGGTAGAGTAGGGTAGAGTAGGGTAGAGTAGGGTAGAGTAGGGTAGAGTAGGGTAGAGTAGGGTAGAGTAGGGTAGAGTAGGGTAGAGTAGGGTAGAGTAGGGTAGAGTAGGGTAGAGTAGGGTAGAGTAGGGTAGAGTAGGGTAGAGTAGGGTAGAGTAGGGTAGAGTAGGGTAGAGTAGGGTAGAGTAGGATAGAGTAGGGTAGAGTATGGTAGATTAGGGTAGAGTATGGTAGTGTAGGGTAGAGTTGGGTTGAGTAAGGTAGAGTAGGGTACAGTAGAGTAGAGTAGGGTAGAGTAGGGTAGAGCGGGGCGAAGCCGCGGGCAAAAGCTAGTAATACATAAAAAAGGCTGGGCTAGGCAGCGTTCGGAAAGCGCGGTATCTTCTCATCCAATATACCAGTGTCTCGAGACGAAAATCTATGACCAGTGTGTGTTGTCAGTGATGGCAAATGGCTCTGAAACATGATCGCTTACAATTACAATCATGGACCTCATCAGAAGGCTTAAAGTAAAGTCACCCAAAGGGTAATGGAAAGAAGTATGCTCGGAATTTCCTTTTGTTCTAGAATCAGTAATGAAGATATCCGCGGGAGAACCAAGATGTCGGCAACATAGCATGAAAACTCGTCCAACTAAAGTGGCAATGGGTGGCAAGTGGCCGTTGGGGCCAAAAGGTTCTGGAGTGGCAGCCGAGTACCGGAAAGCACAGGGTTGGAAGGCCTCCTATAAGGTGGACCGATGACCTGGTAAAGGTTGCGGGAATCCGATGGATGCCAGACGCACTGGACCGTTCATTGTGGCGACATTTGGGGGAGACCTATGTCCAACAGTGGACGTCTTAGCGCTGAAATTATGATGATGAATACATGTGTTTAAGTGTCGCCATCTTCATTTTAAAATTAGTTCCTTTTCCTAATCACAGATGGCGTTGTTAGTTTAAGTCCGTTTTGTAGATCGCGGTGTTAAGATTCTCCGCGATCTAATGACCCTCCACGATTATTTTTGGTTTAGTTAGTTCAGTACAACATTACATGTGATTGTGATATAGACAGTGGTTTTATTAGTATCCCTGTGGAATATCCTTCGCTCAGCCAGATTGGCAGTAGCACAAGTGCTAGTAGGGAAGTGCGTCGTGACCAATTAAACATTGGTCCTTACGAGTCGGAGGTGACATAGTCACAGTGAGTGGTTCCGGAGAGGGTGCCGACACAGTAGTGGATCGCTGCTGATGGTACCAAGGTGCTGGTGAGTTGTTGCACCGGGTTCAATACCCAGAACGAGCACCGGAGGTTGCGGCGCAGAGCAGCAGAACGGAGCGGAGGAGCCGGGCGAGTACCAGTCGAGTGGAGGAGCCGGGCGAGTTCGAGTCGAGTGGAGGAGCCGGGCGAGTTCGAGTCGAGTGGAGGAGCCGGGCGAGTTCGAGTCGAGTGGAGGAGCCGGGCGAGTTCGAGTCGAGTGGAGGAGCCGGGCGAGTACGAGTCGAGTGGAGGAGCCGGGCGAGTACGAGTCGAGTGGAGGAGCCGGGAGCGTACGAGTCGAGTGGAGGAGCCGGGAGCGTACGTAAGCAGCGGAGCCGAGCGAGTACGTGTTACAGCGAAGTTATGTGTCAGTGGCATGTTCAAGTGGGAAGTGTATAACAATAATTTTAACATTGTTGTTTGCAAGTAAGATCTAACTATTTATTTAATTACGACTGCAACTAGGTTGAGTCCGTACACTGGTTTATAGTTTGTTAGTTATTGTTATTGATTGTTTAGTGGCTTTATTCAATTATTTACTAAGTCATTTTAAGAGTTAAATATGGAGTCCTTATTCAAGTTACAAGACAATTTAAAAAACACAATTGAGAAAGGGAGAACTAATTTCAAAAAATCTCCCAAAGAAAGGATAACTCTTGGTTATATGGAAACCAGATTAGAATCTTTAGAAGAACAGTGGTCTACATTTAATAAAAGGCATGAGAAAATGATTGAAACTGCCACAATAACGGATCTAAAACATAGTTACTTTACTTCTGACTGCCACAATGAGACTGAAGAAATTTATATAAAGTACAAATCAGAATTGAAAGATGGTATTTATAAATTAAAGACTGTCAGTAAAATAAGTGAAACTTGTACTACAACATCTTCAAACGTCAGATTGCCAAAAATTAGCATACCTTCATTTTCAGGCAGATACAGTGAATGGACTAGTTTTAGGGACCTTTTTGTATCGTTAGTACATTCCGAAAAGGGCTTAGACAACGTGCAAAAACTTCACTATTTAAAGGGATGTCTGACAGGCGAAGCAGAACTATTACTTCGACAAATACCAATAACGGCTGGAAATTACTCAGTATGTTGGGAGCAGTTAGAACAAAGATATAATAACAAACGTCATTTAGCAAATTCAATTCTTCAACGTTTATTTAATCAAAAACAAATTAATACAGAATCAGCTGTAACCATAAAACAGTTATTAGACACAACGTCGGATTGCATGAATGCATTTAATAATCTAGGTCTTAGCATGAACACCGTTGTAGACATTATCGTAATTTATGTAGTTTCTTCAAAACTGGACCCAGAAACCCGTAAGCAGTGGGAGTTGAAGATATCCTCTGACGCGGACGATCCAACTGAGCCACCAACTCTATCACAATTCAAGACATTTTTAGAAAGTAGATTTAGAGCGCTTGAATGTATAGAACCACAGAAAACATCGGGACAGGAGCGAGCGGGTTCGCGAACAGAAAGGGTTTCCAGTCAAAAGACTTTGCTCGCTCGGAGCGAAGATCCTGGCCCATCTGGTCAAACGAAAATAAGTTGTGAATATTGCAGCGATAGCCATAAACTATGCTTTTGTATTCCGTTCACAAAGATTAGTGTTGATCAAAGAAGAGCCTTTGTGCAATCGAATAAAATTTGTTTCAATTGTTTGGGTGGCAACCATTTAGTTTATCAATGTAGGAGATCATCAGTATGTCATATTTGCAAAAAGAAACACCACACACTTTTACATGTTAACTATGAACAGAAGGCTAAAGAAGAGGAGCAAATTGCTAGTTCAGCTAACAATGATACACCAACTGATGTAAGTCCAGTGGTCTCGTGTATGTCGACTAAACACATCGTAAGTCCTAATCAGGTATTGCTAGCTACTGCGTTAGTTAAGGTTCAAACCGCTACGGCGAATTATCATACAGTTCGAGCCTTGTTGGATCAGGGATCCCAGGCTTCCTTTATCACAGAAGCTACGGCACAATATTTACGTTTAAAGAAAAGTCCGGTTAAGAGTGTTGTTTCTGGTCTAGGTAGCATCGAATCAACAGCAAATTCAATTGTAACCTTGGTGTTAAAATCAATGACAGAACCCAGTGTTATGTTAGAAGTTACTGCATATGTTTTGAAAAATATTACCTCATACATACCGGAAAGACAGGTAGCCCATCTTGATTGGTCTGAATTAGAGCAACTTACACTGGCAGACCCGCAGTTTTCTACACCCAATAGGATAGATATTTTATTAGGTGCAGACGTGTACAGTAAGATACTGAAAGAGGGTCTTAAGAGAGCGCCCAGTGGATCAATGGTAGCACAGTGTACCAAATTAGGTTGGATTCTTTCTGGTGTCACACAAGTTGAAAATAAAGACAGCGCGGGTAATCTCACAGTTATGCACACAGCGGTAGACCAAAATGATCTACTAAAGAAGTTCTGGGAGATCGAAGACCAAGTTCCGCAAACTAGTATCTTCACCGAGGAAGAATTAAGGTGTGAAGAGCTTTATAAAGCTTCTACTTCAAGAGGCGAAGATGGACGATACATAGTTAATTTACCATTTAAGGATGCAATACCGGCCTGTGTAAATAGTAACATAAAGGAAATAGCTGTAAGAAGATTCAAGGCATTAGAGAGAAAATTCGCGAAGAATTTAAATCTGAAAGAAAATTACACAAAGGTTATAGAGGAATATTTACATTTGAACCACATGAGAAGAGTACAGAAACCGGACAAAAGGTTAAATAAAGCAGCATACTTACCTCATCACGCCGTCATAAGGGAGGATAAATCTACATCAAAGGTGCGCGTAGTGTTCGACGCGTCCTGCAAAAATGAAAAGGGAGTATCACTCAATGATACATTAATGATAGGACCTACCTTGCAGTCGGATTTGCGGCATATCATTCTTCGCTGGAGAGTTCACCCGATAGCACTTACTGCAGACATAGTAAAAATGTACCGACAAGTGAGAGTAGCCGAAGATAATGTAAGATACCAGAGAATAGTTTGGCGGAAGGAACCTGATGAAGAAATACAAGATTATGAGTTATTAACCGTAACTTTTGGCACAGCTTCAGCACCTTATTTGGCGGTTAAGACTTTACATCAAGTCGCCTTGGATTATAAACAAGAATTTCCAACAGCATCGGAAATAGTACCAACAAGTTATTATATGGATGACTTAATGACAGGGTGTTCCACAATAGAAGAAGGCAGGACTTTGTATATTGAAATGAAAACCTTGTTAGGAAAGGCTGGATTTGAATTACAAAAGTGGAACAGCAATAGTTCGGAATTAATGAAGAAAATCGAGACATATGAAGGTAAGGATGAAAAGGAAATATTAAATGATAGTACAAAAATTTTAGGACTTACCTGGTGTCGTAGTGTAGATCAGTTTAAGTACACGGTGCTGCTTCCTTCAGCATCTGAAACTTTAAGTAAACGTATTATTATTTCGGATATCGCGCGTTTATTTGACCCGTTAGGCTGGATAGCGCCTAGTTTGATTCTAGCTAAAATACTTATCCAAAAATTGTGGCTAGCAGGAGTAGGATGGGACGATAGTGTACCGGATAAAATAAAAGAAGAATGGGTCACTTACCGTCAAGACTTGGAGAATTTATGCAAGGTGCGTGTTCCGAGGTGGTTAGGAACATCAAATGGTTCGGTTATAGAGTTGCATGGCTTCAGCGATGCTTCAAAGGCAGCCTACGCAGCAGTTGTGTATACTCGATGTATAGATCCTTCAGGCAATATACAAGTCGCTCTTTTGACAGCAAAAACAAAGGTCGCACCTATAAAGACAGTCAGTATCCCTCGCCTAGAACTATGTGCAGCAGTACTTTTGACACGTTTATTGACCGATGTGGCACGGGCTATGAACATTCCCAAGGACAAGGTGCGCGCTTGGACGGACTCCACAGTAGTCTTGGCATGGCTAAATAGCCACCCAAGCCGATGGAAAACCTTTGTCAGCAACAGAGTCTCAGAGATCTTAACCACATTAGAAGCAAATCAATGGGCACATGTATCTACGAAAGATAATCCCGCAGATTGTGCATCAAGGGGAGTTTTACCGTCTCTCTTACATGAAAATAAAATTTGGTTTCATGGGCCTCAATTCTTACATAATGTAATTATAGAGTATAGTAGACCATTGAATGTAGATATTAATTTGGAGGAGAATATTAAATGCCATGTTACGGTAGAACATAAAGGTGTACAGTGGGATAAGTATAGTTCGTTAAGGAAATTATTAAGAATAGTAGCTTTATGTAGAATTTTCTTTTATCATTATGTTAAGTCTAGAGATATACCCAAATACATAAAGGGGACAGAACTAGACGAAGCATTAAAGTGTTGTATAAGAAGATGTCAAAGAGTGGAGTTCGAAATTGAGTACATACAGTTACAAAGAAATATGCCTGTAAATAATAAGTCAAGTAAAATTAGTTCTTTATGTCCTTTTTTAGATAAAGATGGTATAATAAGAGTTGGTGGTAGATTACACCATGCTTCATTGAGTGACAACGAAAAACATCCTATAATTTTACCACATAATACTCATTTTACTAAGTTGCTGATTGCAGACGCACATGATAGGACGTTACACGGTGGTCTTCAGATAATGATTAACTATCTAAGATCAGCTTATTGGATAATAGGAGTAAAAAGTCTTGCTAAAAATTATGTAAATAAATGTGTCATATGTGTAAAAAATAAAGCTAAGGTATATAATCAGTTTATGGGTTCGCTTCCTTCATCACGTTGTACTCCATCACGACCATTTCTGAATAGTGGTGTAGATTATGCAGGTCCAGTTCAAATTAGGACGACAAAGGGTCGAGGGCATCGCTCTCACAAGGGCTACATTTGTGTGTATGTGTGTATGAGTACTCGAGCTATACACTTAGAGGTGGTGAGTGACATGAGTACTCAGGGTTTTCTCGCAGCTTTTCGTCGATTTGTAGCTAGACGTGGCCATTGTGCAAACATCTGGAGCGATAATGGCACCAATTTCGTAGGTGCAGCAAGAGAACTTAGGGAATTAGCTTCGATCCAACAAGATATTGCAGGAAGGTTAGAAGATCGTAATACTACTTGGCATTTCATACCACCGCATGCTCCAAATTTCGGTGGATTATGGGAGTCAGCAGTGAAATCTACCAAATATCACTTAAAACGCGTAATAGGTAGTTCAACATTGACTTACGAGGAGATGAGCACTCTGTTGAGTGAAATAGAGGCGTGTTTAAATTCCAGGCCAATGACTGTGATCAATGGTGAAGATATTCATGAACCGATGCCATTAACCCCAGGTCATTTTTTAATCGGTGAGCCGCTAGTCACTGTTCCGGATATTAGTTATGAAGGATCTAATATCAGTTCTTTATCTCGATGGCAGCATGTACAAAAAATGGTTCAAAGTTTTTGGAAACGCTGGTCGGTAGAATACATGAGTAGCTTAGTTCATAGGTATAAGTGGTCGCACAGGACTCCTGAGCCTAAGGTCGGGGATGTAGTTCTTGTTAAGGAATTCGATATGCCCCCTGCTTGTTGGTTTCTGGGTACAATTATTGAGAAACATCCAGGACCCGATGAAATCACACGAGTAGTAACGCTACGAACTAGTAAGGGTTTGTTGAAACGTCCTACGTCCAAGCTCTGTATTCTGCCAGTCAATGAATAAACATAATTGATTGTATTTAAACCCAGAATGTTTGTGAAGTCTGTTATTTTATTGTTAAAGTGTTACATTAATAGTTCACTAACTGAAGGTTTATTGAATAAACTAGTTTTGTTAAGTAAGAACTGTTTATATCTATGCTATATCTAGGCAGGTGAATATAAGCTCTAAGTTGTTGTGAAATTTGTAGTTAAGATTTTAGGTATTTAAAGTTAGGATTCTGATTTATTTTAAACAAAGATTTATTTGATGTAAGGGTAAGGTAATTGTTAACTTTTGGTTGAGATTTAAGAAGTTAATATTAAATGCTTATGTTTGATTTTATATAAAGATTTTATGTCAGGCTATGATAGTTAATAGTAGAAACAACTTGTATGTCATTTAGTTTTATTCTTATTTTTTTGCCTTTAATGTAAGTGCTAGTTCTAAAAATATTAATGTACACAGAATAGTATTTTTTGTTTGAAGGACATTCCTCAATAATGTCCTTGGGGGGCGGGATGTTTAAGTGTCGCCATCTTCATTTTAAAATTAGTTCCTTTTCCTAATCACAGATGGCGTTGTTAGTTTAAGTCCGTTTTGTAGATCGCGGTGTTAAGATTCTCCGCGATCTAATGACCCTCCACGATTATTTTTGGTTTAGTTAGTTCAGTACAACATTACATGTGATTGTGATATAGACAGTGGTTTTATTAGTATCCCTGTGGAATATCCTTCGCTCAGCCAGATTGGCAGTAGCACAAGTGCTAGTAGGGAAGTGCGTCGTGACCAATTAAACACATGAAAGTTATATTTTACGAGTAAGATGACGTTAATAATTTTAAATACCATTGACCCCCATTGACACACACACAACGACAAATAATTAAATCTATTGTAAAATATTCTGTGACATCAAAGTTATAGTGGGTCAACCTTTATGTCTCGATAATGTCAAATTTAACGTAATATGTCAACATAAAAAGTGAAAGAGAGAACAATCTAGTCTGATTATTTTAGCAAAATCACACTAAGGGCGTTTTTAATACCGTGCGGATTTCATCACGCATTCAGATTTGCTCCGCATGCAGAAAATTTAAAAAAGCAAAAAAAAATTCGTCCTGCGTGCGTATTGTACGCGCTACAATATATATACTTGCATGAAAAAGACATTTGCGGAGGTTACCCATGAGGAGCAAAAATGAATGCATACATTAGAAAGATACTGGGCCTTATTACTTTTGCATACTCAAACAGATGAATAGTTTTGGATGAAATATTACACATGGTTAGGACATGCCCTAGAATAGCACATAGAATACTTTTTACCTCGGGAGTATGTTCTTATGGGAATGGTTCATACTCCGTTCCTTTGGGACAATTTTCAACTTATACACGGACAAAACCGCTAGCAGTAGCTAGTGAACATTTTTATTTGAAAGCTTTAAATAGATATTTTACTTTTTTTAAAGTTTATGTTATACAGTAGACGAAAATCGTCTCCATCTTCATCCACCTTTTTTGTAACGACCTATTGTCGATAGAAAAGAAAAACGTCCCATCTTTGTCGAGCCGTCCAAAAAAATACAGACCTATCAGCTGCCACAAACAAACAGTCCAAATAGGTTTAGTAATAAGCTGTCCCTCATCCTTTATCTATGAAACCCTAAAAAAATAACAAAGACAAAATCACTCACAAACAGGGCAAATCTTCAAATGGGACAAATTTTGTCACGCATCGTCACGTGATACGCTAATGGAACGTCATTCCGATAGAGAGAGGTACTTTGATGTAGGTGAGCCCGTGAGATATTATACGAGAATGTTTTTGACAACAAACTGACGAAATAAAGGCGCCGCTTCACAGTAGCCCACGGCTAAGCTTCGCTATTTATGATCATCACTAGCAATGAGCGGTCTAACTTACGTCACGAAACCAAAGGCGACAACATAGTTCCGAATCAGGAGATATATAATCACGTAGCTGCCGTTGTAAACCACTCCAGGTGCTACCTCCTTGTTTTGTTTTTTTTTTATGGTAGGTGAAATCATCCAATGACAAATCCCGCCCTTGGGCGGAGCGGGAAATTGTCTCAGACTCTTACTGACTAAAACCTACACTGTTCCTTTATTGCCTATCATGCCGGGGCTGAGCTTCCCTCTTAGAAAACAGCCCTTGACCCCCGGCAGGCTTCGACCAATGCCTGCCTGCAGCTAGCAGGCTGGGCCTCTACGGTTTGCTGACAGTATCTTGAGGCGCGCGGGAACAGTACGCGCCGTCGACGGCTTGGGCTCGGTCCGGTCGGTTACAGGACGATCGGACAGCGTGCTACCCATTGCACGCCGTCTGCAAGCCCGCGCCTACGGTGGACCAACCCCCTTTGTTTGTGTGGGAAATCATCAATTATCTTCATTTTCAGATCTGCCTGGAACGGGAAAGGTAGAGAGAGATAGAATTTTACTGACAAAAACCCGCAGTGTGAGCCGCGCCTTTGGTAGGCATCGGCCCTAACTATCGATTGAATCATGACTTGCAGTCAACCAGTGTTTAGTCCTTACCAGACGGTTAGAGGGCGAGCTACTTATTGTTTGCCGTCCGCTGGAAATCGTCCTGCGATTTCCAACGCCCGGGATGGCCGAGGGGAAATATTAATCTTCGATACACATAGTACCTACCTAGCAAGCGAGATCCGATCAGAGAGAATTAAGGTCCCCGATCCTCATCTTCAAAGAATACGCAACACGCGGCGAGGTTCACTAGTTTCTCGCCAATCAAAGAGTTTTATTTGTTTATAATTATAAATCTTTTTCAGAAGTAAGGTAGCCAACAGTCACAGTGGACTATATCATCAATCTCACCTATATTGTTATATAAAGCAAGGCTAAATTCTCGGGTACAGTTTAGCCGTGGGCTGTAACTGTTGTATACTCGTGCCGTAAACAGGTGTGTGCATGAAATCTAGTCCTGCCATTATATTATTATAGGCTGTAAGTAAATGTATGTCTGCTTGTGATACCAATCCTGTTGCTGACACAATGCGATCGGTTTTTGGATTACGTGACCAAGTCGTATTTTAATCATATTTACTGGGGATATAAATAGATTCCTTGAGAAAACTCTTTACCTCGGTTAGAATAAATCAAATGATTTTTCTTTTTTTTAGTTAAACGGCGGTATATACTAAGAATGTCACGTTTTGCATCGTGGGTGTGTTAACTCACATTCAAACGACATTCAGTCCCGGCACACTTATTTTTTAGGTTATACAAATATTTGTCTGAGCGGGAATCGTACCGTCGTAATGCCGTCTATTGATCCAATTAAAAATGTTAAAAAACAATACTATTAGTTTTTTTTTTTTTTTAGGTAAAATCATCCAATGACAAATCCCGCCCTTGGGTGGAGCGGGAAGTAGTGTCAGACTCTTACTCATAAAACAGCGTTGTGGGTTATATTCGTGTTTAAAAGATGTGGAAATAAATCATTTTTTTACTTCGACATCATGATAGGTCCCACAATAATATCATTGGACTTATCACGTTGTCAAAGCAAAGAGGCGATATACTTTTTGTGTCATTACAGTTCTATATCTCTGAGACAACAATTTTATAATTTCATATCAAAAATTTTATACTTCATTAATCAGTACCTGTCGCAAAAATTGTGACCATTTAAAAAAAAATCCCTTTCGGTCGCAATTTTTGCGACAGTGGCGACCTCGCATCTGAAGACGTAGCGTTGGAAAGCCTCCCATAAGGTGAGGTTTTCCAACGCTTCGTCTTCATGTACACAAGGTGAGCTTCCTCAAGGCCTTTTTTTTACAGGTGGATCGATGATCTGTGAGAGTCGCGGAAATGCGATGTTTGCGAGACGCACAGGACCGTGGATATCCTTCGGCTGAAATATGATGATGATGGTTCGGTGGTGGTTTAAAAGTAACACAAGAGATAATGTTGTTGAAATGTTTTGAAGTGGTAACAGACTTAGTCAGCTGATAGTTGTTAACAGTCAGCCGAGCATCAGTAATTTGTTAATTTTACCACAAAGGCAAGTTTGAACATCCTTCGAAGTATGAAAGGGACAACTAGTAAACTTAATAATTTTGGAAACCAGTGGTAACTCTAGAATTAACTTGGCACACAATACTGAAAAGTTTAATCTAAATTATGAACACAACAAAACCTAAATTGTTCCTTTAAATTACTTTATCCTATTTAGATTTTCATTGTGTTTATTTAAAGCTAAATTTAAATCCACAAATAAATACTATGCAAAATTAATTTAAGTCAATTCATCAGAAACAAACCTTGGTCGCAGTGCCCCTGTGAATCAATTTATGTTTAATTATAATAAATCCACAATAGCAGCAACATTGACGTCTTTGCCGAAACTTTTTATCAATTCTGTAAAAATCTAAATCGCTAAATAGTATAAAGCAAAGTCGCTTCCCGCTGTCTGTCCCTATGTATACTTAGATTTTTAAAACTACGTAACGGATTTGATGCGGCTTTTTTTTAAAGATAGAGTAATTCAACAGGAAGGTTTATATGCCTAATACATACATGATATATTTAATTTGATCCCTGCGTAACTGGGGCGGTTCACTTGTATGTTATATAACTAACAGCACTCGCACTACGACAGTCGCTCGAGCGCTTCCGTAAGAAGCGTACGCGTGTCTGTATTCGGTAACGGTGCTATCGGTATCGTAACAATTATGTCGAACGTGTTAAAATGTAACGAGTGCAACATCGTCATAGACGAAATGCTATCCTACATACAGAATAAAATATCTGTGATTGACGAAGAAACTCTGTTGCATATATGCAAATCATCTTTCACCAGTGAAGAAATAAAAATATCGAAATCGTTGCTATTCGATTCTATTCCTAGTGGTGTTCGGAAGGTTATCAGAAAGAAGAAAGGAAAAGAGGAAAGAGATCTGGTAGATATCGTCAATGTCTTCAGGTCAGTGGAGCCAGATAATATTCCTGTGTTCGTAGCCCGCCAACTGGAAAAATTGCCTCCAATAACGTTTGACCACCTGGATTGCACCAAATTGTTAAAAGATCTATTGATAGTTCAAACTGAAATCAAAGAAATAAAGGCAACATATGCTACTATCGATCAGTTGAAGAATTTGAAAACGGAGATGGTACAGTTAAGAACCGATTCATTGCCTCCTACTCCTGTGTGCAATGTGAACATGAGACGTGGGGCGTGGATATTGGAGAGTGGACCGATAGGGCTTTCGCACCATCACAATGCAACTATGAGCGAAGAAATTCCTCAAGGCGAAAAACAATTACAGCAACAAAGATGTGAAAATAAATTGCAACACAGAGAGGTAGATCGGGTAGATGAAGAAAAAACGCGTAAAATTGATTCCGATGAGTCATTTGCGCAAGAACAAAGATCGAGACGAGCGAACGTGAATCGTGCCTTACGTCACTCATCGAGCCCGTGCGAAACCGGTTTGGAGAAAACAGCTGATGTGGTGTATAACTTAACGACACAATTAACGACAAATTGTAATAACAGTGTCAGCGGCATTGTCAAAGAGACTGATAACAATGTTGTAATGACCGCGGTACAGCCGAAGGAAAATGACTGGCAAGTGGTATCCAGACCAGCCAGACGGAATAATACCATGAAATATCGTTACCAAGGCAAGTCCGGCACGGCGAGAGATAGTGAGTGTAAGTTTAAAGCGGCAGAAAGAAAAATTCCTATACTCATTACGAATGTCAATAAAGAAACTTCAAGTGATGACATTATCTCATACATACGGAGCAAAACTCTGGAAACGGTGTGTTTGGAAAAGATTAATATAAAGAAGAAGAAAGATCACTGTGCTTATAAATTCTTTGTATCAGAGGCGAAGCTTTCAGTGTATCTGGATGAAAAACTATGGCCTGAGGGCATTGTATTCAGGCGTTTTGTGAATTTTAAACACAAAATAGTGAACGGAAATCATTCTGTAAATGGTGCAACTGAGCGAAATAATGAGTGAGTCTACTTACAGCTTCGCTAGTTTTAATTGTAAAAGTGTGAAACGATCTATAGAAGCAGTAAGGGAGTTATGTCGCTCCTGTGATATAATTGCCCTACAAGAAACATGGTTATTGCCTAACGAGATACCACATCTAGGTAATATTGACAGGAATTTCGGGTACACGGGTACGTCGGCGGTGGACACATCGGCGGGCATATTGCGTGGGAGGCCGTATGGTGGGGTGGCATTGCTATGGAAACACGACGTCTTCCAACAAGTGTCCGTATTGCAATGTGATAACGCGCGTGTGTGCGCGATCAAAATCATAACTAGTGATCGTCCTATTGTTGTGATGAGCGTGTACATGCCTACGAACGGAAGTGTTAACCTACCTGAGTTTACGGATTGTCTTGGAACGGTGAGTGCTATCATAACTGAATATGGGGTGGAGTCGGTTTTTATATTGGGTGACTTTAATGCTGATCCATGTGAATTGTTTTTTAACGAACTTATGGATTTTTGTAATGAGCAATCGTGGTCATGTGTGGACGTTGATATATTAGGCATACACTCTAATAGCTATACCTATATAAGCGATGTATATGGAACGTGTAGTTGGTTGGATCACTGCATTGTGACCCAGGCGGCGAGACGAACTGTATGTAATGTATGCATAAAGTATGACACTGTTTGGTCTGATCACTTTCCTCTTATTGTCCAATGCAATTTAAACTTATTAACACCAAAATTATGTGATAATATAACAATGAACAAGGATATAATCTGGGGTGAAAGGGATGAGACACAAATAGGAGTCTATAGGAAGGAATGTCATAAGAGACTGAGCTACATTGACTTTCCTGAGGAATTTTCTGGATGTGCTGATGGTTATTGTGGGAACATTGACCATAGGCATATTCTTGACAGGTTATACTCTGATATTGTATGCGCCCTTCGTGGGGCGGCAATGGTCAGTGGGGGGAACGCGCATGCTGGGAGGGGTAGGAGAGGCTCACGCATAGCAGGATGGAATAAACACGTCAGTGAGGCTCATCGGGTGGCCAGGTCGAGGTTTCAGGAATGGGTCTCATGTGGCAAACCTAGCACTGGGTATGTTTATAACGAAATGAGGAACAGTCGAAGAGTATTTAAATCTCGGCTCAAATGGTGCCAAGACCATCAAGACCAGGTCAAAATGGATGCCCTTGCTGAAAAGCATGCGTCTGGACACTTCCGGAGTTTCTGGAAGTGTACCAACAGCGTTAACCCAAGACCTGGCCGCCCGGCGAGCGTCGGTGGAGTGAATGACCCCAAGAAGATTGCTGACATCTTTAGAAGTCATTTTCGTGTAAAGTCTTCTCTGGGCAAAGGCGGGGAGGTGCACACTGCTGAGTTACCGAGTGGTCGCGTAGGGACAAGTTTCAATTCAAAAGACGTAGCTACAGTCATAAGGGCTATGACTAAAGGTAAATCTCCCGGCCACGATGGGCTCAGCATTGAGCACCTTCAGCAAGCGGGGCCACATATATCGAGAGTGCTAGCTCTATTCTATTCGCTGTGCGTGAGTCATTCTTACTTACCACCAGACTTCATGAAAACGGTTGTAGTGCCTGTGGTTAAGAATAAGACTGGGGACGTTGCTGACGTTAGTAACTACAGGCCTATTTCACTTGCAACAATTTTAGCAAAAGTGTTTGACGGCCTGCTTAATACTCAGTTGCATAAATATCTGTCATTACATGATAATCAGTTTGGGTTTCGACCCAACCTATCTACTGAAACTGCTATACTGAGTCTTAAGCATGTCGTCAGATATTATAATGATCGAAAAACTCCAGTGTACGCGTGCTTTCTCGATCTCTCCAGGGCCTTCGATCTGGTGTCATATGATATCCTGTGGGAAAAGCTGAAGAATATCAAGTTACCCCTAGAATTATCTAACATATTTAAGTATTGGTATGGACACCAGATCAACAGCGTCAGATGGGCGGGTATAATGTCAGAGCCGTATAGGTTGGAATGAGGGGTGAGACAGGGAGGATTGACCTCCCCTGCGCTTTTCAACCTGTATATAAATGCACTGATCGATGAGCTCAGCGGCCAGCGTATCGGCTGCCATGTGGATGGTGTATGTGTAAACAATCTGAGCTATGCCGATGATATGGTTCTGCTGAGTGCATCGGTCTGTGGATTAAGAAAATTATTGAGTATCTGTGAGGAGTATGCCTCTGGCCACGGGCTGAAGTATAATGCGAACAAAAGCAAATACATTGTATTTGGGGCGGGTCTAAAGATACCGAAGGATGTACCATCTGTTTGTGTAAATGCGGTTCCTCTAGAGAGAGTGTATGTTTTTAAATACCTGGGTCACATTGTCTCAGTAGACCTGAAAGACAATGCGGACATTGAGCGGGAGCGGAGGGCGTTGTCGGTCAGGGGTAATATGCTGGCTCGCAGGTTTGCTCGCTGTTCGAGGGAGGTAAAAATAACACTGTTCAGAGCTTATTGTACATCCCTCTACACGTGCAGTCTGTGGTCTAAGTTTACCCGTGCGGCTTACAGCGCCATCCGCGTCCAGTTCAACAACGCGTTCAGGGCGGTGCTGAGGCTGCCCCGCTACTGCAGCGCCTCGGGCATGTTCGCGGAGGCGCGTACCGACTGTTTCCACGCGACGATGCGCAAGCGGTGCGCGTCTCTGGTGCGCAGAGTGCGGGGCAGCGCTAACACCGTCCTGGCGATGATCGCCGGCAGATTGGATTGCCCGTACATTCGGCAATGCTCAAGTCTGCATAATTATGTGTGTAATTAAGTGTTGTCATGTTAGTTTGTGTTGTTGTATTTATGTGTGTGTATGTATGTAATTGTACCTTTATATGTTTGTGTTTTTTTTTTTTTTATGAGTTTTTGAGACTGTATGTATGCTTATGAGTCGTGTCACTTGAAATAAAGGAATTTTATTATTTATTATTTATTATATAGCACTTGACAATTAATTTGTAGTCACGTGAAAAAAAAAAAACTTTTTTTTGCGATTCGAATCTCAATTCGGAATTAAATTGTTTTCATAGGTAAGTTTATACGAAACCATCAGTGTGCGAGTCCGACTCACACTTGCCCAGCTTTTTTGTAATATGTAGTTAGTGCATAAATCGTTAAATAAATAAAGTCATTTCATGCAAAATAGCAATATCTAATTTGCCATATTGTAAATAAATGAAGAACGCAATTCGAAAGAGAAAGACATGACTAAAAATAATTTGATTGCCAAATTGCTACTTATATTTTGGATGTTAAGAAGAGTGGTAAGATCTTAGAAATGAAGTAAGTACTTAATAAAAGAAAAAAAAATAAAGCGACTTTGATATAAATAGCTTTACAATCACATCTTTAGCTATCACCACTATTTATTATTCGTCTTCGATTAATTTCTTACATATAGGCATGATGCATTGTCTCCAATAGGCGGTATTAACGTAGCTTACCTTAGGATCTCTCTCGGTCTAGTCTGTCCAGCCTCCAACTGCAGATTTAATTTATTTAGACCATTTCTTTTACATGGCCTATTGCCGCCCATTTTAACTCCATCAATGTTATTTAATGTTACTAAAATTTTGATCAGCATTATAAAAACTTTACCTCAGAAATTAATTTCTTTGAAATTAGTTCAGTTACAAATTTTTCCTTTTGTGCTTGGTTTCTACCAGTTATCCCTAATAGCTGAGGTATCGCAAAACCGTGGCGATTGGATATTTTGGCATGCAATAAAACCCTTGACACATTTTTAGCTTCGGCACCTCAGATACCACACTACAAATTTTACTTTATGTTTTCCAGACAAAGTTCAAAATTGCTTGCCGTTTCAGTATCCAAATTCCAAACACGAATGTGCTGGATTTTTTTTCGTTAATTTTCTTCGTTTGTAGTATTCGAAACCAGGATCATATCGGGCTTTTGGCCATTAAAATTGGATGTTTTTATTGTAGAAATTGTTAAAACATGATGAAAATATTTGTGTTAATAGCAGTTTTGTTTGGAATGTTATGTTGTATTTAAAAATGCTTCCATTTTTGTATAGTAATTTTGCTATGCCAATTATTTCGTCTGGTGTTTTATTGCTGCAATGATAAAAATATATATGTACAATGAAAATATTATACATATAACAATAAAATTTAATACTACTTGTAGCATCGTCAACTGTGGGTTCTTAGAGGTGTAAATGTGTACGAGTATTTCTAACCATAATAATATAAAGTGCATAAGTATAAACGAATTTGTCTCTTGATATCAACAGCACGTTTAAACCGAATTCATCTATTTTCATAATAACCACAGCATGTGTATTGATTGATTTCTTTAGCAATAAAAAAAAACTAAATAAATGTAAGGTCGGGTTTAATATAAAAAAAATACAAGCAGAAATTCATTGATATATTATAAGCAAAGATACATTATGCGCTAAGATCGCAATAAAAAAACCTGGACTCGAAACTCACACATCAGTTTCATCACAGTCGCAAACCTGTAGTCACTGATAAGAGCCGGCGCTGTCGTGCGAGAGAAATAGCGTTAGGCGCCAAATGTGTGTGATCTTCTCGACCGATGCGAATGTGAATGTGAGTGTGGCGTAAAGGTACAATTTGAGTAGTCCACGCGCTAGAGGTGAGTCACCTAACTTCAACTATTTTGATTTAATCTAAGTAGAAATTTATAAAAACACATTTCATTCCCCAAAAGTCATTTCACGTAAACCAGAATTAGTATTCTCTACCACCTCCTAAATTAGATGCCGATATCATTACAGAATTCCCTACGTACACCACAAAATAAAGATCTTAACCCAAACTGAATATTATAATAATTATGCTATAAATCCTACGGTAGGCTCTGATACTACTGTGACAAAGATACCTTATTACGTATGTACTAAGAGTCTGTGAAACATGAAACGAAATTTTAATACGGTATGTGAAGATAGGGTTGCTAGCAAAAAGATTCTTCAATGAGTAAGAATTTTTATTAAAGGCATGTATGTTTAGTAAGTCATTTTGGATTAAAGCGAGAACTACATTGGGCGGACGTTCGCCACACACGCCGATCTAGGCGCGTCCGTGTCTATACATTTTATATGGAAACTATACTCTTAGAACTACACTTGACGGACGCCCCGAGACGCCTAGGGCGTGGATCCAGATCAGCGTGTGGCGGACGTCCGCGCAGTGTAGTTCTCGCTTTAGTATTGAGGAGTTTATCTTCAATGGTCCGTAATCAAAGTATTGAACTCAAATTCAACAAGCTGTTTGGTTTCTCAACCTCCACACATAGGAATGTTATTGGAACAGAACCTATAATTGGATTACGATCTATATAGATTGGAGGCTCATAACTTGCACAGATAGACTAGAATATTCAATGCTGTTCAATTTCCTTAAGCTACTGATAAACTTAATTAATCCACGACGTATGTTTCAACTAACTAATTGATATTATTATTATTTTTAAATTTATATCTACCTATACATTTATTATTAACAGCTTGGACGGCTTATTAAAAAATCATTAAAAAGAAAAAAAATCAAAGACGACAGCAAGTCAATTACAAGTCCTCACGTGTAGTGTCAGATTTAAACTAGAGAAGTAAGCGTAAACGCAATGAGTGAAACTTATTATATATCTTGTTGGTTTCATTATCTTTTTATTCCTTTTCAACTAAAAATATCAGAATTACTTCCAGTTAAATCAGCGGTCTTTGAATACAAGTATAATTAAGTACCTATTGTAAGCAATTACAATATAAATCTAATAATCTCAACATAATTTTTAAAGTAAATACAGACATTTGAAGATTTTATTAGTACGCCATTTGACTAGTAATGATAATTTGGTTCAATAAATTGTTGATAGTTTGATTAATTATCGTCATACGTTTTTATAATTAAAATTAGCTCAAACATTTAAAAGATATTTACACTTTCAATCAGATGCAATTTATAAATTAGTCTATCCATTGACTTATTGCGCGAACCGTTGCCCCACTTTTATGGCGTGGACACGGGAGCTGTTGACTAGAATGTGGTCGTTCGGGCAGTATATCGTTGGCGGTTGAACTGCAAGGTGTAAACTGAGTGTACATGTACAAGTTTGAAATAAATGTAAATAGAACAAGTTTCAGTGTTTTGCTTTCACTATTCAATATAAAATGACTGTCAATCTGTCCGTAACTACACGTCTCTAAAATCTAACTGTCAAACATCCTTGGTTCTATCCACCCAAATCGACTGTTACAGATCTACTAATTACAGCAGAGACCATAGACTAAGAACTTTTTGTGACACGAAGAGTATATACAACTTTAATTTTATGATATGCGAAACCCGAAACACGTGTCTTGTATTCTTATGTAAAGAATTTAAATACAAAAGTTCCTTACTGTATCATAAATAATCACAAAATTATACGCTTGTTTTGTTACATGGTATCCGCACAAATACATGGTCATCTGGCCATACAGGTGACTTAGGGGTTGTTTTGCTCCCGTACCCAGCTGTGCGCTGGCGCCTAATGCTTTTTATGGCCTGCGTGCCCTGTATTGTGCTTCGTGTTGGTAGCGTCCAACTTGTGACGTTTTTAAATATTTTTGGGAAAATATATAACATGGTGTAAAAATTATTGGGATCGATTCAGTTACTGATTCTAAACAAACTATATTCAGGTTTCGCATATACTAAAAATAATGTTGTATATAACAGCGTTGCTTAACTCTACAGATTGATCCGTGCAGTACTTTTTATCGAGCTTCAAACTTCCAAAACGAGTTTTCATCTTCCGCAAAATATCCAAAATATAACGCCTCCTTTTTACCTTTTCCGTCCAAAATTTCTACGCAGTGTTCAATTTTTCACGCTTTATTAGGCCAGCCCTGGACTGACCCTTCTAATTTGGTAGCCGTTGCTACCCTCCTTTATACATTTAGAACTAGTTTCTCAGTTTTCACACGTAATTCAACCCGTACTGCTATTTACTTAGCCATTCGTGCGTTGAAATTAAGTTCTTGTGGATAGTTTCCCTTTTTATCTACTGAGTCAATGTTTGGCTAACACTATTTAGACTTTCGTGAGTTACTTCGTTGAGTTTAGCTTTTTAGAGCTACTTATTTATTTATTTTTTACCAAGACCTTACGTTATTCACTGCCTAATTACCCAATCTGTATTCATGAAATCTTTAGCACCTAGTCAGAGCGAAAGAGGCGAAGGTTTTTTTCGGTTTTTCTTTGTAGGAAATGATATGTCGGAAAATCCTGGTGCCTAAGCTCTGACTTTTCATGAGTATATTAACCCTGTTGTTAGATATATAAAGAGCTAGCATGTATGACCTCACAGCTAATCAAAGTCTTCTTTTTATTCTTTCCTTCTTTTCCGGATCCACAACAGCTTTCATCAATTAGAAAAAAATCTTTATCTACATATTATATGGATAAAATGTTAATGTTTAAGATAATTCTTTAGAAAATAGACTATCATAGACGCAAAATCATATTTTACGATATAACTTTAATTTGTTGACGACTTAGATAGTCTATTTCTTAAGGGACAATTAGAAAAAATCTTTATCTATGTATTATATGGATAAAATGTTGATTTTTAGGATAGTCGCTTATGAAACAGACTATACAAGACGTCAAAAAATAAAAATCATTACTGTTTACCAAAGCAAAATTAGTAAATGATCTTTCAGTTAAAAAGATTTTTAAAGTAACATGATACAAGCAACATACTGTCATTAAAACAAAACAAAAAAAAGCATGTATCCGCGTTCTATGTTCCTAGTATTTTTCTCAAAGTTGTAAAAAGTGGTTTCATAATAAATTATGTTACATTTACCGAGAAACACATCCCCTTAGTTAACAAATAAAGTAATGTCTGTTATTTCAGAATTATTTCTGTATTAGTCCTTACTCTACGATAATATTGTTTTATTTACAAGATTCCAGAAATAACTTTAACTCTGAGTTCGATATTCATGTTTAAGTGATTGTGTTTTTTTAATATTCTTGGGGCGTAATCACAACAGAAAGGAAGATATCTGCAGGAGTACCAAGGTTACCGACATTGCCCGAAAAATTACCAAACTTAAGTGTCAGTGGGCAGAGCACATGGCTTACAGAACATATGGTCGATAGGGATGAATGGTTCTAGAGTGGTGACCACGTACCAGAAATCACAGCATTGGAAGGTCCTTCACAAGGTGGACCGATGACTCGGTGAGGGCCGCGGGAATCCAAAGGATGCAAAACGCTGCATCCAACAGGATTGGTCATTATGGCGACGCTTGGGGGAGGCCTATGTCCAAAAGTGGACGTCTGAAATGATGATGGTGATGTAACGATGATAATCTTTACCGACCCCTTAAACAGCATAGGTTGAAGGTCCAACGGAAATCTACAAAATGTAGATAACAATATGATTGGATATGAATTTCATAACAAACATGGCATTAATATTCATAAACATAGTACCCACACAAATACAGCACACGAACTTAACGAACAATCTCTCAACAACGTACAAATCGTGAGATAATTCACTTAAACGGAAACGAAATTTATACGACATCAGGCAAACACTCCATGCATACAATATCCCTTGACGGAGCATAATCAACTCTTCCTAAATTAATATTGACAGGAGTATTACAGAACACTAGAGGATTCGTCGACATTGTACCTAAGGGATCTTTGTTTCATTGTTTACGCAATTATCTGCCTAATTGTTGAGTTTTTCTTTCCTGCTATCTGTTTGTTTTGAATTTGTAGATACATCGGTTGATGCCAAATTAGTTGATAGTTATTTTGTACAGTTTTAGAGGTTTCAATTTATAAATAGTAGCCATTACCAGTTATGCACTCTAAGTAACTGACTAGTAGGCTAATTACTCTGTATAAATTACAGTTACTGCTCTCAAAATGGTGAAGAAAACCAATGTATTTTCTAGCAATGAGATCATTGTATGTTATTAGATTATACGTCTGTTTTTTTCAGAACAAGTTGATATTATATTAAAATGTTTAAATGAATTGAAAATTGTGAATGTTATTTATACCAACTTCAGACTGAAGTTTCTGGAGTAACAATTTTGAGGAAAGTACGTGGTAAAAATTACCATGCATGAAATTTTGTCCTTAACAAACTGTTTAAAGTTTTTGCTTAAGAATGTTGATTAAAAGTATACTTAGATATTTAAAAAAAAACATCTAGCTATAGCTAATACAATTTCAGAAAATATTATAGCAACAAACAAGCTACACAATGTAGAAGAAAACCTAACTAATGAAAAAAATAAATGTTCCAATGTTAAAACTGATTGAACTCTAAAGAAAAACCAGAACGCTTTAATGGCTTTAAACTAACTCAAGTTGTAGAAGTCAACCATGAGGATTAAGATACAAATGTAGCTCCAACGTTTTGTGAGATCGTAAATTTGCTGGTGACTTAGCACTGACCAACTTAGCTAGTATTTAACTGTATGTGGTTAAGCGGTTAAATTGTATAACAGACTATATAATACAATTAGAAGTTCTAAGGAGAGTGGTCTTTGAGTTTAAGATGTTTGGTGGAACTTCGAATAAAGATAGATGGTTTGTAATAGAAGTTCATGTTACTAAAGTCAGTGATGATAGAATTTTTTTTAGCTGAAGTTTTTTTTAATAAATTCTTGAAGAACTTGCAGAAAGTATAGGACGACGTTAAGGTCTCTTATTAGTCTACCAAGGTGTAGCGAATATTATAGATTTATTTTTGCCAGTGGCTTCGCCCACATGAAAGTAGAAAAATAATCCCAAGGGAATATACATACTTCTAGAATAAAAAGTATTATATAATCTTCTAAAATATGGTCTACCCGTGTACCAAGTTTCAGCAAAATACTATTAACGATTGCATTACTGCTGAGCATTAGATGAAATAGCAGGCAAGCATTAGTTTATCATCAGTTAAAAAAATGTTTTTTTTTTTTTTGGTACAGATAAGTCTATAAAAAGCACTTTTTTGGTTTACCTACCAGTTTATCCATTATTTCCCTATAATATATGAAAAATCAATGCATTTGCTTTTGAATAAAATAAAGTTGTGATTGTGAGCAAAATTCGAAAAAGATTGATGTAGATGAAATCGTGGGTAATTTTTATTTATTTATTGACTTCATCAACAAATTTACATTTGAGTCAAATGGTTGAAAATTTAACAATATTTGTAACACAACATTCTAAGAAATAAAAATCAATTAATCTAGACATGCTGGTACTAAGTTGCCTGGTAAATAAATAAAATTACATTCAACAGTAGTCGTCATCACATTAATATCATAGTTTAAATACAATAACAAAAATTGTATATTAAGTTAAATACATTAAGACTAGTTGTACGTTAGGAAATACGACTATCACAATAAAGTCTCATTAAGGAAACAAATTTGAACCAATCCATGAAAAACAACAATGAAGAAACTTTTCACATTACAATAATCAAAAAGTTTAAGAAGGGAGTAAAGGCTTGTGACGACGACGGCGACGCACCAATTACTAAACAAATACATTAAAAAGCAGCACAGGGGTTGTTTTTACAATCTATCCTTCATTCAATTAAGCTAATTGGTCGGAAAACAGAGGAAAATTTAGAAGTGGTTGGGTACAGACTAATTTATTTAGGGGCCTTATTTTTATTCAATTACAGCACAGGAAAGAATATAATTAAATTTGAGATATTTTTTGTCATTTTAATATAAGATTAATTATTTTTTGGTTGTGTCTACTTTTCTTGTTCTAGTTCATATTTAAAAATAATTATAATTTTTGTAAAATATTTTACTAGCATGTAGATATTTAACAAGGAGTTCGTGTTTTTTGTTTTTGCGAGGAACAATTGAGATGTTTAAAATTGCTTGCTAGTGTGTGTGTGTACTATGTGTGTGTGTACTATCCTTACATTTTATTCGGGTTAAAACTCTCAGTCTTTGTGCCTCAACTTTACCCCATTTGTTCATAATCTGGTCACTCCACTTTCACTAAAACCCTGTTTTACACCTCAGATAGGCCTTGATAAATCATCTTAAATGAACCAAACCAGATCGTCTTTGTTGAAATCCGTATCCCGATGATTATCTCTGAGAAAATTATTTCGGGCCTTTTTACGCCTAGAACAAATTGCAACTTACAGGATAATACTCGTTCAACGTTTTATATAAAACTTCTAACAATATATTCTCAACTTTGTTAAAATGAAAGCAATTTAAGGAAACTTCGCTCACTATGTTATCGGCTAAGGAATTGGGGAAGAAATTTATACAATCATTATTAATATTTCAACAAGAGAAAGTAACATTTGTGACAAAAGGGGATCTTGTTTGTTTGGGAGATTCGCTTGGAGGTTTTATAGCAAAGAATTCAGAGAAAAGGACGTAATTTTTTTGTTCTGTTGTAACTGTAGTTATATAAAACAATGTTGATGAAGTTCTTTGAAAATTTATGAACATCGATTCAGTATTAATGTGGCGATGAATGCAAGTTCCGTCGAGTGAATCGTAAAATTTAAATTTCAACTGAGGGTAATGGTTGATTTTGCTGCTCGTAAACAAGATTCACTCAGTGCTCAACTGTTTATTGGATTCTTTATTGAGGTGCTGTGGTAAATTTTTGCTAAGTCCTGTTATGTTATAGTAATATTCTATTAGGATTTTTGGAAGCAATCCCATTTTGATACCAATCCTAAAAGCGTTAACGAATATTATACATGCTCTTTTCAAACAATCTAGCAAAGATCTTTACAAATCTCCAGTAAAAATAAAGACTTTTATATTTTTACACAACATTTTGCGTGATGCTGAAGAACTTAGTAATAACATCGCGAAGAAAGATAAATAGGTCAGTATTTTCCTTAGCAGTGTACTAGCACTATTCTTTCCTAGACAGCTGAAAATAAACACGACCATTCTACAAGATTTATTTGACAGTATGAGCACACACAAAAACTATAGGACTAGATAAGACTACAAGTTTAATTAAAAGATTATACCATGATTATGGTCAAGTCAACGACCAAATGGAGTCTGGTGTAAATCTAGTCGAATTGCTATCAAAACAAAAATATTATTCTCGTCGAGAATTTTCTTGTTTTCGACCAAGTTGGTGTGTTATATGTGTTTGTTTTGCTGTCTGCAGTAATTTATTTGAACAACGCCGCAGTAACACGTAGTAATGACGGAGCGTACACTTCAGAGCTAGTAGAGATGATCTAATAAAAAAAATATATAGTTTTGTCGGGGCTGTTAAGAGTTTATGCGTAGTTTTATTTGGTTCTGATATAGATAATGAAGTTTATTCTGCCGTTCGAAGAAAAAATGGCGCATCTGGAATGTAGCCTGTGTTTCCTAATAATTACAACATAGGGGTTTTTAAGTCAAGAGCGAGTAGATTACTTCTAAGCTTCTTCGGTCTCATCATGAGACAATGGTAAAAAATGTAATTTTAGGCGATATTGAGATGGATGCGGGATATATGCCATATGATAGGTGCCCTGAAATGCAAAAGGCTTCTAAAAGAACACACATACAGTGGGTCTGACACACCTTCTCGGTACACCCAGATTGGGAGATGTTATTAACTGATTTTCCACCTGTAAAAAATAAATTATTTACACATTTATAATGAGGAAAACAATCGGTCTATCCAGTATTTTTTTTTTATATTTTCTGCAAGCTTTAGTTACTCTAATGCTTAAGTGAAAATTCTGTTTTCCCCATCCAAGTGTACAACGCTTCAATATTTTTGTTTTTTTCAAATATGTGGTTTTGTCAGACGCGTCCTTTTTCTTTATGATGACAGTATTTGTGACGATAGAGTATTTGGTGTTTTAGTTATTTTAAAACCTGACACGCCCGCTCTGCCGTGCCTTAGAACGGGTCAGAATTCATTACATGATTTTTCACCAAAATAATTAACGTGATTATAGTGTGATATCATAATACTTCACCATAATCGTATTTCACTAGCTTACTCATCATTATCATCATTTCAGCCAAAATACGTCTACTGTTAGACATATGCCTCCCCCAAGCGTCGCCACAACGGCCGCATCCATCGGACTCCAGCGACCCTGACCAGGTCATCGGTCCACCTTGTGGGAGGCCTTCTAACGCTGCGTCTTCCGGTACGCGGCCGCCACTCCAGAACTTACTCTAACTTACTAACAAAAACTATCACATGCTCAATAAATACATTACTCCAACGTGTACCACATGTAATAAAATTGCTCTGATAACAGTGAGCTGTTTACTTAACATGAATAACAAAAGCCTATTGTTGTATTCACATCAAAACTCCTGAAACCATATTCCATTACATATCTACAATCAAATTCGAGCTAGAAACGTTTAAAATTAATTCTACAATATACTTTGATGTAAGGACGTATTCACACATATCGCAGCCAAGATTATTATGATACACTGCAGAGATTACTACGTCGGTGCGCGTTAAGTACGAGTATATACACCGTTAAATTTTGATCGTTTTTATCCCGTGGAGGGTCGATCCGGTACATGAAAAACTAAGTACTTTTTTAAAAAAAACTCGATTTAATATACGCATGTAAGAAATTAATTTCTTTAAGTAAACGAGTCAATGACCTGCTAGGTAGTTTTCAGTTGTTGCGTACTAACTATCTACAGGTCATTGAACTCACCCAGCTAATGTTTAGCATATATGTATCTTTTAATGTACGTAATAAAGAAAAATGATAATATCAGTGCTTATTGCTTTTTTAAAATCGAATAATATCGGAACGTAACAGTTTAGCCATCGTATATAAACGAAAGTTAAGTATCGCGTGCGTACGCCGCAGTGGCGAGTGTTAACACGAGATGGAACTACCGGTTTCGCGAGTGTTCGCCACGCATCAGAAGCAGGCCGCCGCAGTCTGGTCCCTTTTTTATTTAAATTTTGCAATAAGTTATGGCATTAAAAACATTGTTTTGGTCTTTGCTCAAAGTTTTAACAAAGTAAACAATCGGATGTGGTAGTTTCAATATTTTTCGGCGCGGTACGAATTCAAAATAATATCGAAAATGCCGTTTCCGATTGTGTATGTTGAGGTTTAAGAAACGCAAACAATCGGTTTTAAATGTTTCATATGCTTTTGTTAGTGTGCTCCTTTTTAAATAATAAAAAGCTTCAATTAATAATGTCAGTGCAATTATAGTAACTTATTTCTCTCAAAAACTATTCATATAATAAAAACCATTTTTGTTTATTGATTTTTAAACCAAATCTATATACAGGTACAATAATTAATGAGAAAGTTGTGCATAAAATAAACTTCAAATCGCTTTCCTGTAAACTTTTTCAATTCCGATAGTTTACCTAGGAACAGTTGAATTTATCTATATGAGACTACAGTCTCCTCTGAATGTGTCCTAAGGGCGTACGTCATTAAAATGACAATACCAAGCCCAAACTTACATACAACTTGCTTGTTAGAATTCTCGTTTACCATTCATGTTATCTCCCCTTTAAGAGTAATCCTTAACAAGTTAAATTGTGCTCTCATATCTGTGACAGCTCAGTACTGAGTCGTCATGAATAATTGTGTAAGTTTCAATATCTCTGTTTTGTTTAAGTGAAACAAGTTGGTAACTATTGCATATCTCACGATGTACGTGTGTTTTATTTTATATTTGATTTCAGCTGTGGTAAGATTTGGTAGCTAAGTTATCATTGTTGGTTTGGTTTTCATGTCACATTGTTAACTATATTTGTCAGTATAGAATGCCGATCACAGTGAAAGTCCTTTTAAGAGATTCTATTTCGTGGGCGATGAGTGGGTAATGAACAATAAACAAACAAATCTAGAACACAAACTGATTTATTATGATGTAAGCTAGTTATGCATTTTACAACGAGCCGTGAGACAGTCCCCAGACTATATTGTTGATCACATGGGTGCCGACAAAAGAGAATAGGAAAAACCCAGTGCCTCTGAGGTTGAAACTCTTATCTGTTCGGCTCGCGCAAACATCATCCTGGATTCTGTCAAAGTGACAGAATCTATCATTTCACTAGTTCCTAGTTTTCAAATTTCCGCACCTTTTGACTTCACTTATTTTTTTTTTCTTTAATAACGTCCTACCAAATAACGCATAGCAGCATTATTCATAAACTAGAAACCATATCATGCAAGGGTGGCACCCGGGGCCCTGGGACCAAGGCGAAGAATGGAACGGGGTAGGTTTTTAGTCAGTAAGAGTCTGACACTACTTCCCGCTCCACCCAAGGGCGGGATTTGTCATTGGATGATTTTACCTACCGAAAAAAAAAAAAAAAATCATGCAAGGGTATGTTTTTTAATAAATAATAAAAATTGTGTTATAAACAACGACATATTGACGTTTCTAAATTTATTTGTAGTTTTAGTCATAATGTTTGTGAAAATAAAGAAAAACTTGATACGGAACCAACCTAAAAGCCTATCTTACCGTTACCATATACAAATAAAAGTCTGATGCTAGGAACATTATTCTTACATAAAATAAACAAAACCAAATCAAGCTTTCCAAAGTATTGAAGGTAATATTACTAACAATATGGTACATAAAAAAAAAATCGCTACTTGGTAACAAGCGTTATTACATATTTAAAAAAAAAATCTAAGTAAAGCGTTGTAAGAAATCGCAGTAAAGAAATCGGTCTTACATCTTATGACCCAAAAATTTGAAACCACGGTTTAATCTAGCAAGAAGTATCAGACCAGAAATGAAAAAGTTAAACTTCTAAGTCAACGCAATTTAAGGATAACCAATTCAAAATCAATGTATGGCGTATATTTTGATACTTGCAAAGAAATCAAACATACATGGACTGTTGACAAATCATGAAATTCAGCAAAAAGCAATGCAATATATTCAAAAACCTAAAATTTGCTGTCACATCACAAAATTATTCCTTTTTGAGATTAATTTAAGGCAGGCGCTTTATTTTGTGTAATTTATTTCATCGCCACTGCTCTCAAAACGGTGAAGGAAAATATCGTGAGGAAACCGGCATGTCCTAGAAGCACAAATTCGAAGACATGTCCAACCAATCCGCACCGGGCCCGAGTGGTTGATTACGGCCCATTGCCTTACTAGAGAGGAGGCTAGAGTCCCAGCAGTGGGAACATTATAAAGCTGATGCTATGCTATGCTATGCAATTTATAAATATATAAGTTTCTACAAAACTCGTATTTTACCTTTTTTTTATTTACAGGCTTGTGTTTGACCGCCGTCTCACCTGATGGTAAGCGATGATGTAGTCGACAATGTAGCACGCTTGCTTAGAAGTATCCTATTCATCCTTGATTTGATGACTATCAGGAAGTAGTTATCAGAAAAAACAGGTTTCAGTCAAGAATTCCACTTCTTCGCTGTACTCAAAATGAATATGTTCCCAAAACGATTTGTGTGTTTACTGTGTGAGCATTCTAATTGCCAAAGAGTATCATCACCATAACGAACGCCTTGAATTTCTTTTCCAACATTATCATCTTTAACGATTCCATACATATTTACACGAGCATTCTCAAGGAGTTTCCAGTATCGCTCATTTCTCGCATTGTCTAAAGTTGACTTGAGTTTACGCCAAAACTTTGCACACGTTGATATATCTTCGAATTAACTTTAATGTCTTCCGGCATCTATGGGGGTGTGTATGAAACTCGCTGAAAATTAATAAGTTCAGAAAGTCGGCTCTATATAAAGAGTGGAAACGCACGCATATATATGTACCCACGTTTCTCTAACAGTGAGTGCAAGTGTACTTCTGATTTTTATTGTTATTTTCATGATATAGACCAGTACTTAACTGCAATTCCCCTTGATAGTAAGCAGTAATGCAATTGTTGTTGGTTAAGAGCACTAGTTTATAAAGAGCATATTCGCTCTAGCCCTAAATTATAATCGGACGGGAAGACTGCAGCTTTAAGCAAATTTTTCTAATCCTTCAATGTACTTGGTATAAACGACAAGGCAAAATACTAAATACCAAAAGACTGGCTATCCTATGTTTGTGCTTCAGGCTTTGTAGATTGGTGGTAACCAAATCTGGATCACCAATTAGTCTTCGCACGCCTTTTTCACTGAGTCCAAAGCGGTACCAGCCCATATGTGGCTGCAGTACTCCACCATCGGACCTGTGTTGTGGTAGCACTACTTACAAATTCATAATTATGTACCTACGTGCGAATTTTTTCTTTTATACACTACCAACCTTCTGCACCTTTATATTCCCGTAAAATTCGTTTGGATAAAACGTCTACATCTAAACAAAGACTACTCACATCTTTGTTAATTACATGTCTGAATTATTACCGGGTATTTTCTTCGCATAACTTTATGAGCCTTTTGAGTATGTGGTTCGTGTTTCTGACGGCTGTTCTCTACGGTATTTTGCTTGGAAAGGAGAACATTAAGATAATACTAAGTAAGGATTTGCTGATTCGTTTGAAGTTTATGTAAACACAAAATGTTTACGTGTTGAAAGTACGTTCTTATTGTTACGGTATTTGTACTTACCTATGAATCCTTTTGTAGTAGATTTAGCTATACTTCTATTTGTAAATGAAGCTTAAGTTTTAGTTAACAGCTTTGCTCTTCTAATCTGTTAGACACCGGAACGCAGATCTTTGCGAGGCACAATTGCTTTTTAATTGTTTCTCTAATTACGGCATACGAATGATTAAGTTGACAAGTACCTGAAATCAAAACAAAAATTCATTTAAAAGACAAACATTTGCATAGTATAATTAACAAAACTCAGGAACAAGTTTTGGATTTCAAACTCCGCACTGATTGGCCCAATTTTCTAGAAATGACCTTTTCGTCTCCGCAATTTTTTAATAACTTGTTAGAATTTCTCGTTGTAACGAGCCCAATCAAGATTACTAGAAAATTCCAGATTGTTAGAATTTATTATTTTTTGTAACCTTCACAATTATGAAATTGCCAAAGTTTTCTTTTTCTGTTATAACGTCTAGAACAATCCAGATTGTTCGAAACATTTCACCTTTTTCAATATTTTCATAGTAAATTTGAAAATATCGAATAACTATGCTTGCTTTAACGAGTATTAGGCATAAAGTTTGAGATCGCTGATGCTTATCGCTTAACTTGAACTAAACTGGAACTTCTTAAGGCAACTTTATTAAATTGCCCGTCTCGGGAAGTGTATAAATTGTCGGATTTATCGCTTGGGTTCCCAGTGTGTAGGATACGGGTGATGACGTCGGTCGACGGTCAACGCTTAGTGTAGCTTTGGTTGACCACATTATGGTCGTCTGGGCGTTATTTTTGGTATAGCCTGAAATAACAATGTTGTTTTTTAAGGAAGTCTAAAATTCTGAAACATTTATTTATTATTTTGTATACAATAAATGTACACCAATAACATAATTCTGGTAATTTGAGCCTTAAATTTAAAAAGCTGAGAAATACAACTTACAGCATTGTCCTAGTTGTAATTAATATTGTCCTATAATTTTTTTTAATTTTGATATCAAAAAAATACAAACTAAGTTCAGAAGTCGGTGTTTCTGATATATTCTTCCTCATTTTTTCGGCACCAATATTTTACCAAATCCCGCCAGTTTCAATTATTTCAAACCTTGGCTCGATGTGAAGTATACTTTAGATAGAAAATGACACCAATCTTAAGTCTTTATATCCCCAAGGATTGAATTTGTAAATAATTATGACAGCCACTGAACTTTACTCCAAAAAATTCCTGCCAAGAAACTCCATCACCTGGTTGAGTTGTAATTAAGGTCATTTTTACAAAGCATGAGTAAGATGAGAGCAGGAAGAAAATATGTTTCTTTTACATGACCGAAAAGGATAGCTGTTACCATAACCATCCTATAGCAATATTGTTGTATAATAACTCAATTTTCATTAGCATATTTTTCACCACTTCATAACATCACGGAAAAAATCTTCACAGTTTCAAAATTACAAATACCTAACACCGCATTCACGACTTCGGACTTAGCGATAAGCGGCGCGGCGAGTGGGGCGGTATCGGTAGGCGAGAGGTCGAGCGCGCACCGCTATGGCCGCTATGAGCGGCATCGACCAATCGCCTACTGATACGGCCCCGCTCGCCGCATCGCTCGCCGCGCTGAGATCAAAGTCGTGAATGGGGCCTAATTGCCTTTCCACATTACACATGTCCGACAAAATCCAATGATCGTAAATCACTTAAAGGAAACCTATCTTAGTATCTATTTTCGGAGAACCTTCGAATAACTCAAGCTCTATTTCGTGTTTCGCAAACACAGGGGAGTTTCCCGATCGTGATATTTCGGTAAATAGCGCTAATGTGTATTGGACTGTTGACACAAAGGTTAGGACTGAATAGAAAACCGCATAGGAAACATTGGATGTCAACCTAATGTAACTAACTATACACTGGATTGTTTTAATTCAATGTATCCTTTTTGGATGTTCATCGTAGCGGCAGCGCAACACAGTACTTTCATAGATTACCTAATACAAATAAAAAACAAACTACCTCTTTATGATATTAATGTAGATAAAAATTATTGATTAATTTGACCATCTTTGCGAGTTGGTAAGACTAGAATTAAATTACTTCGCATTGTTTTACTTCACTAACCAAAACCAACCAAAAGGTATTTTTGGCAAACCCAAAGGTACTTTTAATTACCCAAAAAAGTACTACGTTGTTTAAAAAAAAACATTCCAATTAATACTGTTGATTCACCATTTGGTGATATAGTAATCTAACGCGAGCCTTCGCGTGGAAAGCGATGATATGGTCAGCGATGGAGCAGTATGCCTTGACTTTGATCCTCGGGTTGTAGCTATCAGGAAACACAGACTTCGGCAGGGAATTCCGTTGTTTAGGTATACGCACAATAAATGTGTTCCCAAAACATTTTGAGACAACCACTGACCCTGAATGACCCCAAGCGCTTAAAACCAAGGCGACGGCTTTTAGATGGCAGTAAATATAAAAGGGAAACATGAGCCACTGAAGCTTGCCAAGTGGGGCGAGCTACTAGCCAAGTTTCGTGAACAGCTGATATTAGTTCACTATATATTTTTTGTTGTAATCCTTTCGCGTTGGTAGTTGAAATATTTCTTGTATCTTTTTGTGAGTTGTGGTTGTTGAGTGAGAGGATTTAGGGTTGTTGGTATTAGTCGTAATCTCACTTAGTCCTTCACTACTCTTATGTCTAGGCCCACACGATTCGTGTTCAGACTACCGTCCAGTATTTATTTTACTACAAGTCTACGGTTTCCTCAGCGTAAAAGTAATAAATTGTCCTAAGAAAACATACTACTAGAATAAAAAGTATCCTATATGCTATATTCATCAAGATTCATTCAGTCCTTCGAGCGTCATGAAATAACCAACCTAATACACACACACTCATAAAATTTTGCCTTCATAATGTTAGTGACTATCTAGCCTATACTGTCCCACTGCTGGGCAAAGGCCTCCCTCCATTCCTTCAAGTGTTCTCGGCTTTGAGCCACTTCTTGCTAATTCGCAAGGAAGGCCAAGTCCAAGTCGTCCCGCCATCTTCATCTCGGTCTGCCGCGACCCCGTCGTGCGATTTCAAGGAACCAACTTTGTGTTTTACTGGCCTACCGCTCGATCGGCATGCGGTAGACATGACCAGTCCAGTCCCACTTAAGCTGGGCAGCCTTCTGAGCCACGTCAATGATCTGCGTTTTGGAGCGAAGTGTAGTGTTTCGAACGCGATCCGTTAATTGAAAGTCTAAACTTTTGGTTATTCACCTGTGTAATGTAGTAAACTATCCCAAAGGATGCTGTGTACTATTCTAGAACATAATCAACCCGTACGTCTACTGCACTATGACATTTATCTGTTGTGTTTTTTTTTTCTAAGTCCCATATCATATCCCATAAGTGTCACTTATTATACATATTTATATTTCTTATTTTAATGTTTTCTTTTAATTATTTTATTTTTGTATATTTTTGAATTATGTTACCCATAATTACATTTTTAAAATGTTGTTATTTTTATTGTTCATTTCTGTGTAAGTACTTAGTTTTGTTTAATTTAGTTGAGGTTAGGTGTATGTTTTGTGTTGCAACGAATATATATTTTTTATTTTTTATCTAAATATCAAAAACCGTTTAGCTGTTTGAACGTGAAGAAATAATAAACATATATAATTACAAACTTTCAATTTTATAATATTAGTAATCTAAGATTGTTGACTACTAGATTATATTTACTAGGCAGGTTGAATTCAAGTTTCAACGTAACCAGTTTCTTAATTGTCTATGAAGCAACTGTGATCTGAAATTCGTAAACCAATTTGTGGCTAATACCTATATTTTGAGGTCAGATTTAGCTGTCTAACTTCGGGCTTATGACCACCCATAACGTTTATCCCTGATATTTGAATGAAAATCTGATACGAGAAGGCTTCATGTGGCTTTCAAGGCAAGATTTCATTACAGCCTCATAATCAATCTATTTATTTTTCGAAGCTTTAAGACTTCGTTCTGGATATATTCCATCAATATATACATATTTACATAAATAGTTAAAGTAGTAGTTGTAGTTAGTTGTTTTTAAAATTGTGATAACTGTGGAATGATTGATGATTCATATTTTAATGGAGTGTGTCCAGAATGAAAACATGAGAATCAATCTTTTTGGACGTTGTAAAACTTATAATATTAGGACTTAGAAAGCAATAATAAGCTTTTCTCTGCATCTAGAGTAATTATTTGGGGTGACTTTTAATATATCAGGCTCAAGAGTACTGCATTCGGTGAAAGAAAGAAAGAAAGAAAGAAAAAAAAAACATTTATTTGAAACTCGCACAAAAATAAAAGAAAACAATATTTAAAGATTAAGAAGACTTGTACGAGGCCAATCACCTCGGTACCAGCTGACTTAAACCGTTATCATTATCATCATCATACCAGCCGAAAGACATCCACCGCTAGACATAAGCCTCCCCAAGTGTTGCCACAATGAACGGCCCTGTGCATCTCGCAACCATCGGATTCCCACAACTCTTGCCAGGTCATCGGTCAACCTTGTAGGAGGCCTTCCAACACTGCGTCTTCCAGTACGCAGTCGCCACTCCAGAAACTTCCAGCCCCAACGGCCATCGGTTATGCGAGCAATGTGCCCTGCCCATTGCCACTTAAGTTTGGCGATTCTTCGTGCTATGTCGGCAGCCTTGGTTCTCCTGCGAATATCTTCATTTCTGATTCGATCTCGCAAGGAAACTCCGAGCATAGCCCTTTGGGTGACTTTAAGCCTTCTGATGAGGCCCATTATGAGCGACCACGTTTCAGAGCTATATCTCATCACTGGCAACACGCACTGGTCATAGACTTTCATCTTGAGACACTGTGAAACACTTAAACCTTATTTTTAAGTAATAAAGTTTAATTTAGCTGGTATGGGTGTACCATATTCGGTACATTGGTGCCTGAGAGGTTAGAAATCTTCAAAAGACCATTACACATTAACACTTCGATCCACAACTACCCAACTTGTTCATACAAAAGTAGACTCTAAACATCGGAATTAAGGCCTATAGTGGCGTGGATGTGAGAGGACACCGGTGTCCTCTGAGCTAGGACAGATTAACATTAATTTTGTATTAAGCCCACGCAGCTAACTTATGAAGACCAATGTTATTTCGTTAACAAACTTTCAAGTATTTAAATATTTGAAGTCTCTTTTCTATAGCTTCCCAAGTAAGAAGTATTTCACTCATAGGTTGAATAACATTTTCTTGGACCCAAATAAAACATTTATTTTTAGAATGAAATCGCATTTTCTTAAAAAGTGACTCTTTCCAAGAATAATTTTATTTGAAAACTCTTCTAGCGTAGCCCAACCGTTAGTGTCGTCAGCTATTATATCTCATAAGCTGTCATAACTTTCTGCAAAACCCAAGTTATTGTAATATAGCGTACTCTAAATTCTTCCTATAGAGCCTTTGACCTCTAGTTGTAATGTTAGTTTGAGAATATCAGAAGAAATGGAACGTCTAAAACATATTCTTTTGTTTTTTTTTTTTAGGTTTCTTTCTAGGTTTCATAATGTGTATTTCCCAGAGGTATGCCTAGGCTTGTACTGTTCATATTACTGTCTAATATGATAAGAATCTTGTTAGTGGTAAGGAAAATAAAACTAAATATATTTTTTTTATGATTCCGTACCTCAAATAAAAAAGGGTAACCCTTTTAGATCATTTTGTTGTCCTTTATCTTGGGAACGCGTGGAGGTTTTGAGTTGAAATTAAAACCATGTAGTCATAGCCGCCGTCCCCTGAAGTTGCAAAAAAATTAAATACTTAAAAAATTATAAGGCCGTATAAGTCACATAAAAAACGTATATTTCCACACTCTCAAGGGAAACCAAATTCATAGAGTCATTCTGAAAGGCATACAGCAAGATCTTATAGCAATAAGGAATAAATTTGAAAACGGTAAATTGGTTGATAGAATCTATTCACCCTTAACTTCAAGTCCTGTGGCTACCTTTAAACACAGACTCTTGCAAGGATTTTTTTTCATGTACGTACAATGAATGTGTTCCCAGAATGTCTTGTGGCCACTATAGATCAGAGATGCATCGCCATTCATATGGTTGTCCGAGCGGTCCGCACCATCTTGATACCCGGGTGTTTCATCCGCCTGAATACGGTGCAGTAACTTTCGGAACTTACGATGTCTGGTGAGGATCTACGTTATGTGGAAGGTGAGGACGTCGTCTGTCCAGCCACTCCTCAAAAAACAGTCTTACTATCATGATTATGGCGTGCCCAACATTCATCCGGTAAGTAAACAATTGAAATAATAAAGTTTACATAACAAACCAGCGGGTCTAAAAAGGTCACATTTAGCAATTCATTTCCTGAATTCCGGTCATACTTACGATCTTTTAGCAATTCTGCTAATATTCGTAAAATTTTACTAATGTGCTGTCATTTAGACGCGTCTGTCAAAAAAACTGTCAAATAGATGAATTGCATTGCAGAATCATACTTAATATGGATATTGTTTATGTATAACAATATGAAGTGCCAATTCGTGACCATTTTGCGATTTTTGACATGATTCATATTATTATCCGAATGCAGATCTGCTGAAGTGGCCTTTTTAGCCCCCTCGATCGGCAATGATGCACTTGTCGAGTAAAAACTCTAAAGTATTAAGAATCGACACCGAGTTGCTAGCCTGTTGGTTTTCTATTGTTTAATTTTCGCGGAGTATGCATTGGAATTGCACAATTTAATTCCGCCAAGTTCGTTTCAAATCAGACCTCTAGATGTACGGCATTGTGCCACTGGTACTTACATGGTGGATATTCTACCCTGGATTTTGGGAACACATGTCATTATGCGTACAGCTAAGGAGTGATGGAATTCCCTGCCAGAGTCCTTGTTTCCTGATAGCTATAATCAAGGAGGCTTTAAGTCAAGAATGAATAGGATATACTTTTGAGCAAGCGAGTTCCGTCGTCTGCCACATCATCGCTTACCACCAGGTGAGGTAGTGTGAAACGCGATCCTGTCCATAACAAAAAAAAGCTTTGTACTCGTAACATATGATCACAATTTATTATCTTTTGGTGTTCAATACGTGATATAGTTGATACTTATAATAAAAATAAATGAAGATATAAAAAGTGAACACAAAGCTATCTACAAATTGCACCTGTGCCTCTGTTTGCCAATTAAATGGAGCAGTAGATTAATATAGCTATTTGTCAAACCATCAAGTGTAATTACGAATATGTTAATATTAATATTGTACTGCATAGATCATTAATTAAGATAATTGCTGTGATGTGTAGGTGTTGTTACAGATTTATTGTGTAACCAGTATAAGTATGATTATGGCTTAAATGGTTGCCAGTACTCGTAATTTGAATTTATTTTGTGTACTCAAATTTCATAAGTGATTTAAAAAATGGCTTTTTACTGCTGATAAAGATGTAGTCGCTAATATTTAAATTTCAGATCAGCAAGAAAATTCTTTTTCAATACACTTACTCGAAAACTGCCTTCACACTACGATTAGGTTCAACATGGCATGTATATCACTCGCGTGCTTTTTTAAATTTATCACACCAAGAGCTTTTTTCATTCCTATTTTGTCACGGTCAAGGGTGATAATTTTGTTTTTTAAAGCTAATAGGTGAAAATTTTAATTGTTGAGGTTCAAAAAAAAAAAAAAATGAATTTATATTCTTATTAATATTATGATGTATAACGGCTTAATACCTTTGCTTCTCCTTCAACCTGTAAAGATAAAACGCGGGAAAAGTCTATTAAATACTATGATCTAACCTATTTATTTGTGCTATTTCTGAAAAAAAATATTGATATTAAGATTTGAAGAGAATACTTTAGATGCTACGCCGCCACCGCCAGATATTGTGAATAATGTGAACAAAAACTTGTGATAGCTTGCTGCCATTTAAATCAAAATAAAAATGTATGACAACTTTGAAAAATTCACTTTTAATACAATGAATTTTCAAATTCTCTTTCGTCATCTCTTCCTTGTTAATGTTTTTCTGTGAAATTTCTGACTATGAAACAATATTCATACATAATCGTTTTTGCTCATAATTATACACGTGCCTCCAGCTAGGTCCTGCAACTTTGACATTTACGCAACCCTTTAATCAGTTTTGTCCAAGTCCCTTATTTATTTATATCGTCTCCTTTAATATTATCCCGATGTATACGCAGAAATTCCTCTCCGTATCTGTATAAGCATATATAAGACCGCCTCTTTGTAGTTAGAGAGACAAAAACAAATTTATTGCACGTTCACAATGATTTTGACGTGGGTTTCTGATAGGGGTTTCGTAAACACCCTTATATTAATTGATGTAATTTATATGTGTACAACATTGGGGCCCACTGCCGACGTTATTGCTTCGTTTAAGCTGTTCTACCTTGTTTTGTGTTCAATTCTGAAGATTTTGAGTCAGAAAAGTGTTAAAATAATTTTGCTTTTACAATTAAATTTTTATTATCTGTCTTATTTTTCTATTGTTGAGCATGAGTATATCCTTATCTTTTCGAGTTTTGATGAAAGAAAGAAAATAAAAAAAATTAATCTTGAACTCTCGCTTGAGCAGCCTTATAATGTTCCTACAGCTGGGATGCAGGGCTCCTCTGTAAAAAAGGAATGGGACATAACCCACTGCGCAGGCCCAGTCTGAGTTGACGGATTATAATAAATCCAAAAAATATAATTTATGAGAATTGCGTCTATTAATGCCGTAATATAAAATTTCCAATAGTTATAAAATTGGAACGTAAATAAAATATTTATGGATAACGAAGCCAAAACCCGACCAAAACAGAATTTTTAACTTCTCAAATTCATGCCTAGCTTTAAGAACCACCTAATTTAATTATTCATGGCAGGCTTAATGAGCCGACTTAGCTTTAAAACAAAGAAGTGAGAAGAGATTAACATAAAATTAACTTGAAAAATATTCATTGTAATAATGGCCGAAAAATAATGAGGGCACGCACAGACTACGAGCAATCAAAATCTGGTTAACAACCGAATGGAAATAAAGAATTTCGCAAACCGACAAAGCTGAGCCATTAATCAACAAAACTACTCCACAATTTAATAAATCATGAACGAAAGAAATGAAAATGTAAATCACGAACCACCATTTAGGGGAATAATAATTAAAAGAGGTTTTTTACCCTGCCTACGCTTTCAATCTATCGTATCCTTTTCGCAATTTATAGTGTAAATTGCTTTTTGTGATTCAGAATTTTCGTAGGTATTTAATTTATATACTAGCTAGCAACTGTAGTATCAATTTTCAATAAAATTAACAGCTCCTACGCTTCGATGACTCGTAATAAGAATAAGCCTGATGATTGAAATTTAATAATAAAAAGTTTGATTTAAAAGATATAATTGTTTGCTTTTGAATGATTTATAACCCTCTAACATAGAGCTAAAGAAGGTTAATTTTAAAATTATATAAGTTTTACAAACCTATCTTTTAAGTACTTAAACCGTTTTAAATTTTGTTCAATTACTAAGAATTTAAAGGGTACTTAAGTTTAATTTATAATTAAATAAAGTCTATTGAGCTATTTTATGCTCAAGAACTTTACTAGTATTTAAATGAAAAGCATATGCGATACTAAAAAAACAAGAATTACCAAATAACATAACCTCCTTGCGAAACCTCCTCTAAAGATATTAAAGAAATCCCCAAACCAATAAAGCCAGGGTCGCCCATCGTAAACTTGACCTCAACCATAAATCAATCGTCAGTCATTGAACTAATAGTTTCAACGGTCCCGAAACCAGCGATAAATTCAGATCCGTACTTAACATTTACCTCAAAAGGCTATGAGTAGTTGCAAGAAGTAAAGTCTATAATAAAGACGACAAATCCAAAGGCTGTAGGCAGCAGAGGTTTGGACGCTTGCCAAATCATTTCGCTACATTTTCCCTGCGTAATATTGTGTGGTGTAAGTCAAGAGTTCTTGTGAATATAACTTCATGGTAAGGAATATCAGTTTTATTCTTTTTACCTCTAACATTGCCTTTTACTTCATTTCTTCAATCTCAATTTCATCTTGAAAAGTATCATTGTCGTCTATAGAAGCTACTGTTTCACAAATTGAATTCGTAACATCAGTTTTTTTTTCATTTGTCTATTCACCTCATTTTATTTAGTTTTTCGAAGTGAATTCGATTAGAATCTTCGATGCCTAACTTGTTCTACCAATATACAGGGGCATGTGCTGAATCAAATCAATCGTCCTCTTAAACCCATGTTTGACCCCTGTCTCCAACAGTCGTAACCCAATGTAAGCTCCCACGAGACTACCGTCTGCTGCAAACAACTGTCAATGCATTTTTAGTTGAAACTGATTGGCTTTATCCTTTGTCCACTGGCAAAAATATACCTATAGATAGATAATGTCAGATTGGATTTTTTTTTGGTTGGGGATTTTTATTGTATTTAAATTCCTATAAATTTAGGTGTGTACAATTTAATATAATTTGTTTTTGTCAATAACGCCCCCAATAGAGCGAAAGCCATTCTTCAATTTTAAAATTTTTTAGATGAGTAATCTTAAACAATGATAGGAAAGTAAAAGAACCAATGGACGAAACCCTATATGTTTGTTTAAGGCCTGATTGAGTGAAGCAAAATTTGTACCTCAAGATTTCAGAAAAACTACAACGAGCTAAAGAGCCAGGTGGGAGGGTGAGGTCGTAAAGAACTCTATTTGAACACTACACTCTAAGCATGTTTACTCGTAAAGCAACGGACATAGTCACAAGACACCTTTTCAAACTGTCGTTTGCATTCATAATGATGGCAAGTTTAACGCAGATCATTTACCATCTTCTTACCACATGTTACCTGTTTATGTAAGTTTCTAATGACAGCGTCAGCAAACGGTATTTCCAAATACTAGGTCAAGGAAGAAAGGTATTTTTGAAAATATACTATTTCTGAAATTGAGATACTAAGGAAAAGATGTAAGATCATCGTTTTTTTGCTTTTTCCTCAATTTATTTTGGTCTTAGCCACATGACCTTTCACATATTCCATTCATAATATACATGACCTCTTATAGCTCTTTCATGCTCAATATTTATCGAGTCTCAATGGTTTTAAAAATAATAATTGAAACGTTTGTAAAAGAAAAAAAAAACGTACAGCACACATAGATAGACACAGTGTAGAAAGTAAAGATTTAAAAAAGAAACCTTGCATTGTGTATCTCACGGATATGCCAATTTCCTTCGTAATTTCTCGATTCTATCTAAAAACATACACTTGACTTTTAAAACTGGTAGTTCACCAAACAGGGAATGGAACAATAATAATAAAAATACAAATAATATAATAGCGCGTACAGGGTTAATTGTCGGTTGGTATCGTGTTTCATTAAGAGTGTCTAAAGGGCCACTGCGAATTGGTTTCGGCTCATCGTATGCCTTCCAAAGGATGAACCAGGCAAAACCAAGGCAGAACCACAGGGTCCTAAAATAATCAATATTGATATAAATAATAACAAAAATAATCATTTCAAATTGTTACTTGAACATGTATATATAGGGTGACTGTTAATTAGTGAACGATACTTAATTACTTGATTGTAGTCATGATAACAAACAACTTTTACTATGGGACCAAACCTGAAATCGCGAAAAAAAATCTGCCAAGTTCAATACATTTATGTTCGCCGAAGTGGACAAAATGTACTGAAATTGGCAGATTTTTTATTATAGATTATAGAAAAATTATAAATAAAACGTCTTATAATTTACACCACACAAACTGAGAATCTGGGAGAAAATATAAATAAAATGAGAAGATTTTAATTTCAGAAACTTTAATTAACTTCAAAAATATTATTCACGGGCTTTGATTGTTCAAAAACTCTTTCCAAGTTGTAATAAGAAAATTTTGAACAAAAAAAAATGGTAATTTAAAAAACTAAAAAACCCGACTGCTTTTCTGAGCATTCATGAAAAAGCCCTAAAACAAGAAAGTCGTTGTAGCAGTCGGGACCCATTACATCATAGTTCTACTGACTAGACGGCTGACTTTCTAGAATGCGTCCCGACTGCTACAACGACTTTCTTGTTTTAGGGCTTTTTCATGAATGCTCAGAAAAGCAGTCGGGTTTTTTAGTTTTTTAAATTACCATTTTTTATTTTTAACTTTTTTTATTTTATTTTTTTACGATATCACTTTCACAGTAATTACAAATCTAACGACACCTCGCAAACTAAAATCCATCGAGCCGTTCAGGCCACAGAGCGTGCCAAATATTTGAATTTGGCGCCAAAAATCCGCCATTTTGTTTTTTTTTTATTTTGATATACCCAGTGTCACTCTCACAGTAAATACGAATCTAACGACACCTCTCAAGCTAAAATCCATCGAGCCGTTCAGGCTGCAGAGCGTGCCAAACAATTATACATACATACATACATACATACATACATACTCTCGAAAAACATAACCCTCCTTCTGGCGCAGTCGGGTAATAAAGGGTAACAAGCGGACTTTGGAGGAGGTAGACAAAAATACTAAATAATAAATTACGAAGATTTCTTTCTAGAAGAAGGGACTTATTTGTAAGGGACGAATAAATTATTATGATAGCATATACTCAGTGGTGAGAGGGACAGGGCAGCAAGTTTTTTTTTTATATCAATTAAAAAGACTTTTTTTAATATTTGGGATATTTGCTAATTAATAAATACGTCACTGGGTGTCTGCCGATCAAATTTGGATGAAACTAAGTACAAGAGTTTATTATTGGTTGGTATGTATTAATCCTAGCATAAATTTACTGTAGAATAATCTTCAATCGTTAAAATATTGTCATAAATTATAAAATAAAAGTATTAGTGAAGTAAACGTATTACAAACGGATTCCAATATTCCTAGAAACATTTAAAAATAAAATACTTATTTTCTTTCATCAAAGGTCAGGAATTACAAAAGTAAACTGAACATTAACCATGAACAGACTAAAATAGTTTTCTGAAGCCAAATCAAATGGATTGGGATGAAAAAAGTAATGGACCATTACAGTAATCTGGGATCAATAGCCTTTAGGTAACCGTTGGCTGCTGAAAAGGGACTTTCATATCTTAACCTGACAGATGCTTGCTAAACTGACCACTAGTGATTCCTTTTTTGTTTCCTTTTTCATATAGTAGAAAAAAGCTTTGTAAATGTTGTATTATTACAAGCCTTCTCAAAATCTTTCCCGCAGGAACTAATTTTTTTGATACGAAGGAAAATAACTTGAACTTGTGTAGTATTTGAAGGTTTGGAAGGACTTGGGAGAGGCCTTTGCCCAGCAGTGGAACAGTAAGGGCTAATAAATAAAAAACAATTTGGCAGTATTGTAGTTTTCTCCATCGGTAAAATAGTTTTTTGTAATCTGATCAGTCAAAAAAAGGAAAAAAAAAACATTTTACTTGTAAGCACAAGTACTTAGTAAAACAAAAAGTACAACATAATTATAAAATTAATTTCTGTACGAGGCCAAAAATTGCCATAGACACACTCATAGAACCCTGTATAGATTGACTAATATAAAATAGAAAATAAAACAAAAAAAATTAAAGAAAATCAAATAATAATAATATAATAATAATAATAATATAATATAATATTCCACAACTATCACACAACGTTATCTAGTCCCAAGCTAAGCAGAGCTTGTGTTATGGGTACTAGACAACTGATAAACATACTTAGATATTTCTAAATACATACATATTATAGATAAATTACACCCAGACACAGAACAAATGACGTGCTCATCACACAAACATTTGTCCTGGGTGGGAATCGAACCCACGACCTCCGGCATAGCAGTCAGGGCCACTAACTACTAGACCAACAGGCCAGTCTAGATATAAATATACTCAAGACGTAAAATAATAAATTTGTGTCCATATTTTAAAGTTATGGTTTAGGTATAAAAAAAAATACTTTCCCACTGCTGTACGCACGACATGATTACAAAATAATTACATTGTGTAAGCCTATTCTAGACAAAGTTTTATTTTTCATTTGATTGATAACCAGCCTAACTTACGTAAGGAACGCACGTACAAGATAAAAACGTAGTACATATATATCGATGATAAAAACCACACATTATAAGTATGACTAAGAGAATTTGCGCGATCAATAATGACAGCGCAAAAAACCGATGCCCTTATTAATACCGCAGAACAAAAGGTGGTTGGGTAGATAACACCTAGTAGTAGATATGTACAGAAGGTTGGCTTTGAACAACGATCGAATATATGTGCACACACATAGACACGTACGTGTGGCGATCTCAAATAAATGCCAGTCGCGAGCTTTTTTTTTGAGGTGAGACTCATCCAATGACTTTTTACGCTCTTGAGCACCACAGCTGAGAGGGCGTCTCATCTTAGACTTTTACTGACTAAATCTCACTCTTATGTTCCTTCTTTGCCTATCGTTCCAGGACTCCGGGTTCGGGACTTCAAACTTTCTGAACTCTTACGGTTTTGCTGACACCTCTTTGAGGCGCGCGTGGAACACTATGCGCTGTCAACGACTCGAGCTTGGTCCAGATGGTTACCGCACGATCGAATGGCGAGCTACTCATTGCTCGTCTTCTGTAAGCCGACACCTACGGTGGCTGAAAATCAGGGTTGGGGTCCCGGCCGCCGGGGCGTGAGGACATCCGCTCCCTCACGCGTGCGGCCGCCTCCTTCGCAAGTGCGCTTGCACTCGCTGTATGTGAAGCGTATCTATGTGTGCGTGCGTTTTGTAGCCTTGTTTGGAGCTAACCTTCTAATAAAGCTATTTTGCGATGGATATAAGAATAATAACCTATATATCGGCTGTTTTGGTCCATTGATTGCCTTGCCCTTTTGTTGGCCGAAGAGGTACTGCTGCCATTGAAATTCAAATTTGTAGCTCACGCCGCTATTGGTTATTTGTTACTTTGGAATATTGCTGCGTTTATTAGATAATGAATGACTGGCCTGTTGGTCTAGTGGTTAGTAACCCTGACTGCTATGCCGGAGGTCGTGGGTTCGATTCCCACCCAGGAAAAATATTTGTGTGATGAGCACGATCATTTGTTCTGTGTCTGGGTGTTATTTATCTATAATATGTATGTATTTAGAAATATATAAGTATGTTTATCAGCTGTCTGGTACCCATAACACAAGCTCTGCTTAGCTTGGGAATAGACGGTGTTGTGTGATAGTTGTGGAATAAAAAAAAAAAAAAAAAAATTGGTAATTTTTGATAGCAGGTTCAGGTTATGGGTTGATCTATGGCATAGACCAGAAAGTCATGAATAAAACTCGCGGCAGAATATAGCCAAACTCATGGCAGGATATAGCCAAACTCACAGCAGGATATACCTAAACTCACGGCAGTATATAGTATAATTTGTGAAGATAGATAAATTATTCAAGCACTCCTGGTTGGTAATCCGTGCTTGAATAATAAAATCGATGTGTAGTTATCGACTTATTATTAATAATCAGTATTATAATACTAATAAATAAATAACCACAAAAATAATAATATGAATAGAAGGTGGCCAAAGAGATATACCAAATAATGTATCTGACATACCAAATAATGTGATAAAAAGATATGTCAATATCAGTTTTCTTTATTTAGAAATTGGATATTCATTAATGGCTAATAATAATTAAGATCGATTCATCACCATTCATTTGCCCTTTTCTCATCTCATTTATTAGGGTCGGGGCAAGATGTCTCGTTCCAGATTTTTGGTTGTCAGTTCAGATATTTTTCGACAAAACGTTCTTACCCCTCTAAAAGTCATTCATAATTATGTTCATGCACAAGATCGGTTATTATGGCGATGCTTCGGGAGGCCTATGTCTTTCGGCTGAAATAATGATCATAATTATTTTGCTCAATACTTTTCTTTTTTGTTCACAGTGAGAAATCTAGCACGAAGATTCGGCAATAAAATGGCAGTGGGCAGGGCACAATACTCGCAAAACAGATGGCTGTTGAAGCCGAAAGGTTCTGGAATAGCGGCCGCGTATCGGACTACGCAGCGTTAAAAGGCCTCCTACAAGGTGGACCGATGACCGGCGAATCTGATAAATGCGAGACGCACAGGACCGTTAACTATGGTGAAATTTGGAGGAGGCCTATGTCAACATTGGACGTCTTTGGGCTGAAATTATGATGAATAATGATGATGATGATGAGAAATCTTCTCCAGCTCTCATTTCAGACTTTTACTTACTAAACTCCGCCTGTGATCTTTCAGTAACCCTTTGCGTTTCAAAGCCACGTAAACTCTTCTGGAAATTCCTACATCCCTTACAAAATACACTAGACTGCAAAAACAACTGATCACCTACAACATTCAACAGTTTCACAAATTCATTTTATATAGGTGTTTCAACTCTGGGTTAACAATAAAGAAATGAACAGGTACTAAGAATTCCTCGTTATATTAAAAATATTTTATATGCCAAGACATCATACCTGCGGAGTTATACAATTATAGCTTGTGCATTCTCACTGTTAGGAAAGGCATCCTTCTATTTTTATTTTAATCCTGGTTTTGAACTACTACTTTTTAAATCTAGTTTTTTTTTTGTTAATAAGGCAACTGTAGGCTGCAAAAATAACTCATTATCTAAAAAATTCTACTGTTAATCTTATGCATACCTATATTTAAGAATATATTCCACTTTTTTTTAAAGATCCGATTTTTTTGCGGTTCAGTGTTTTTGAGTGGAGGTTGCTGCAAGAAAAATTACATTTTTATGAAAGGGTTTATTTGTTGCGTACCTAATGATAATCATTGATTTGAAAAACAACAAAAATTTGGAAAATGTTTTGTACATCTCGGTTATTCACAAAAATGAGAGGGTAACTTTTTAAAAGTAAACTCTTTTGGTTAGAATAATATTACGAGTATCACCAAATAACATAACGATAATTGGAATAACTTCCAAGAAAAAGGTCTGAATGAAAACTTATGGCAAGGGTTTGGCAAAATGTCAAAAGAATACAAAAATATTTTATTGAATTATTTATATTGAGGAGGCAAAGGCCTAGAAATTATGGACATTCATTTCTTTCCGATATATCGAGCCAAAAATATTATTGGGTATTGGTATTTCTTCTGTTGATATTTTAGATTTCTCCAGCGTTTTTGCTCACGTAAAATATTATCGTATAGGAATAACCAACTTCAGGAGTGGTGGCCCAGGGGTAGCGGCACCAATATACTCCTCTTAAAACGGTGAAAGAAAACTTCGTTAGGAAACCGGCATGTTCTAGAACAAAACAATTCGAAGACGTGACATCCACCAATCCGCAATCCGCAATGGGCCCGCGTGGTAGATTTCAGCCTGTTCCCTCTCCTAAACAGGAGGCTCGAGTCCCAGCACTGGGAATATTATAAGGCTACAAACGCGGGCCTTGAAGGAAAGCACTTGATATGCCTATGCACATCTAGTAATCATAATTTCAGTCGAAAGACATCCACTGTTAGACATAGGCCTCCCCAAGTGTCGCCACAATTTTCGTGACCCTCACCAGTTCATTCCGGTGTGGGCACCGACGTTGACACAGCAACCGAGGGCCCAGCTGAATGCGTGCCAGAGGGTCATGGCAATACGCATGGTGTGAGGGTACCGAACGATCTCCCGCGAGGCGGCGACCCTCCTTGCTGGCCAACCGCCGTGGGATCTGGAGGCAACAGTCCTTGCTCACATGCACGACAAGCGCATGGAGATGCAACGCCGGGACGAAATTCCACTGCCACGACAAGTCGAGGCATGGCGGACAGAGCTCCGGTGGGATCTCATGGCGAAATGGCGTCAGCGACTATCGCAACCTCGTTCGGGGCGCGCCACAATTGGGGCGATAAGGCCCATCCTTGGGGCGTGGTTGGAAAGACCTCACGGCGTTCTCAACTTCCGCACGACTCAGGTGCTTACCGAACACGGAAAGTTCGCTAAGTACCTGTTCCGGATTCGTGCGGAGGATTCGCCCGGGTGTCGCCACTGTGCGGAACATCCGGAGGACACGGTGGAGCACACTGTAGAGGTGTGCCCCGCCTGGGCGGAGCATCGCCGTGTCCTCGTGGGGGCGATCGGCGGCAGCGATCTCTCTCGCCGGGCCTTGGTTCAGGCCATGGTCTGTAGTGAGGAGGGATGGCAGGCGGTCGCCTCCTTCTGCGAAGCAGTAATGCTAGCAAAGGAGGAGGCCGACCGCATCAGGCAGAGGCAACGGGGCGCTCGCCCCAGCCGCCGCCGGGATTCCGGTCCCGATTTCCGGCCACCGTAGGCGCGAGCTTGCGGACGGCGTGCAATGGGTAGCACGCTGTCCGATCGTCCGGTGACCGACCGGACCGAGCCCAAGTCGTCGACAGCGCGTTCTGTTCCCGCGCGCCTCAAGGAGCTGTCAGCACACCGAAGAGGCCCAGCCTGCTAACTGCAGGCAGGCAGGGTCGAAGCCTACTGGGGTCATGGGTTTATTTCCGAAAGGAATGCTCGGCCCCGGCACGATAGGCTACAAAGGAACGGGGTAGGTTTTTAGTCAGTAAGAGTCTGACACTACTTCCCGCTTCGCCCAAGGGCGGGATTTGTCATTGGATGATTTTACCTACCATAAAAAAAACCCTCACCAGTTCATCGGTCCCCTTTATGGGAGAACTTCCAACGCTGCGTCTTCTGGTACATGGTTGCCACTCCAGAACCTTTCATTCATTCCTATAAATCATCTGTTCTGCGAGTAATGTACCCTGCCCTGTGCGCGGTAAGGCTACTCTTTGAGGCGTGGCTGGAAAGGCCCCACGGCGTCGTCACCTTCCGCTTGGCGCAGGTACTAACCGAACACGGCAAGTTCGGACCGTACCTGTACAAGATTCGTGCGGAGACGACGCCCGGATGTCGCCACTGTGCGGAGCGTCCGGAGGACACGGTGGAGCACACAGTCGAGGTGTGCCCCGCTTGGGAAGAGCATCGCCGTGTCCTTGTGGGGGCGATCGGCGGCAGCGATCTCTCGCGCCGGGGTTTGGTTCAAGCCATGCTCCGGAGCGAGGAGGAGTGGCAGGCGGTCGCCTCCTTCTGCGAAGCAGTAATGCTAGCATAGGAGGCGGCCTACCGCATCAGGCAACGGCGTACACGCCGCCGCCACCGCCGGGATTCCAATACCGATTTCCGGCCACCGTAGGCGCGGGCTCGCGGACGGCGGGCAATGGGTAGCTCGCTGTCCGTCCGTCCGGTAACAGACCGGTCCGAGCTCAAGTCGTTTACGGCGCGCACTGTGCCCGCGCGCCTCAAGGAGTTGTCAGCAAACTGTAGGGGCCCAACAGGGCCGAAGCCTACTGGGGTCAAAGGGTATGTGAAAATGGCACCCGGGGCCCTGGTACCAAGGCAAAGAATGAAACGGGGTAGGTTTTTAGTCAGTAAGAGTCTGACACTACTTCCCGCTCCACAGGGATTGTCATTGGATGATTTTACCTACCATAAAAAAAACCCGGCCCAGTGCCACTTCAGTTTGGCTATTCTTCGAGCTATGTCGGTAACGAGTGAGGATATCTTCATTTCTGATGTGATCACACAAGGAAACTCTAAGCATAGCTAATACTTTTTAAATAATAATAAAGCATATTATGCCTTTCAATGTTCCCACAGCTGGGACTCAGGCCTCCTCTCTAGGAGAGGGAATGGACCGTAATCCACCACGCAGGCCCAGTGCGGGTTGGTGGATGTCACATGTCTTTGAATTTTTGGTTCTAGGACATGCATGGTTTTCCTCATGTTGTTTTCCTTCACCGTTTTAAGAGCAGTGGTGATGAAATGAATTACGAATAGTAATTCGCCTGGCTGGGTTCAAACCCGCGACCTACTGCTCTTTTAAATTATTTACTTTTAATTTCAAATTGGAACGAAAGAAAAATATAAAGTTCACAGTCTGTGGCAGTTGTAAAATTCAACATAAGACGAGAAAATGAAAACCTTGAACCAAAGTGCGTGCGAAAGAAGTTTTAATAAAATCTCCGGGTTCTTTGAAGATCTAATTTGTACAACATTAAAATTTGTGGGTGACGCACCATTATATTAATAAGGTTGTTGTGGTGTGTGAAGAGACAGAATATTACACCAGGATATACGGTAGAAAATATTGCTTTTTATTTGTTACCCGTTCGTTTATTGATATAAATATTATAAGGGAATATACGTTACGCGCTAACATCCCAATCAGAAAAATTGGACTCGAAACTCACATATCTACACTAACTGTAGTCATTGATAGACAAGGACAGAGATAAGAGCCGGTGCTGTTGTAGCGTTAGTCACCGTGTGTGTGTGATCACCACAACCGGTGTAAAATCGTGCCAACCGGCAGTTTCAGCGGTCCACGCGCTAGAGGCTCGCCTCTAGTGCCTGACTGACACAAGTGACTCGTCACCTATCTTCCGCTGTTTTGATTCATTCTAAGTCTGTCCTATATATATATATATATATGTATACACCCACACACCAATGAAATACGAAAAAAATTAAAAGCATTATTATGTTACTAGCTATTTCAATATCTTCCTTGACTTTTCTCAGATTAGGGTCAGCTTCTAGTCTAACTAGATGTGGTTGAATATTAGTAATCTACATGAAGCTACTACATAACAGATCTCAACAACCCAGTAACGATGGACAACACGATACTTCTTGGATAGACTGATGGTCAGACTTCCTGTCTCTGTCTCACCTATTAGTTTACTAAAGCTAAAAATGGTTTATTAAAAAAAAAATTGATTAAGTGTGAGTCGGACTCGCATACCGAGTGTTTCGTATCAATCAACTTACCTATCTAAATAATTCAATTCCTGAATCGAGTCTCCAAGATTTTTTGGAATTGAAAAAAGGTTTTTTTTTTGTGACGTAACCACTAATTTTAATTTTCTATTTTTATTCCTATATTTATGCTATAAGGCCTTGCTTCGTGCCAAATTACAGGGTATGAGGTCAGTACCCAATGAATTATGATTCCCTTGAAGATGTCGAAATGTACGTTTTTTGCGACATAAACAGCCGTATCTTTTTAGTTTGCTTTTTTACAGCTTAAAGGGACCATAGAGTTAGACTTTGTATTAGTAATAAATATTGACATTGTATTGGTTGTAGATATTGACTTTGTATTAGTAATAAATATTGACATTATATAACATAGCTGACATTGAAAATAAACTCTTATGCATACATAGAAATAATATGGTCCATATAGTTATAAATATTTATTTAAAAAAAATGCCACTGTTAAGATTTTTAATATTTTTTTACACCTGCAAAGGTAGTATATGTGATTCCGTCTAATATTAAGATCTAAATGTACCATGTACTCAGAAATAAACGATTCTATTCTATTCTAAGTTTTAATTTCAACTCTACGCGTTCTCGAATAAAGGGTCTTGACAAACAGACAGACAGACGGACGACAAAGTGATCCTATAAGGATCCTGTTTTTTCCTCTTGAGATACGAAGCCCAAAAATTGCGTGCATATTCCGCACTCTCGGTATCGAATATGTTATTTTTAAGTATTGTCATGCCGTTTTGTACTCATATATACACAAAGACGTTCCCTGAAAGAGAGTAATTCCTAAACCAAACATGTTACGAAAACCTTTAAAAGTGCGACAATCTTGACGTTCACTCCCATCGGAATTCCGTTCACGGCATAAGGAAAAAGCGTCCAAAATTACTCTTTCTCAACTAAATCTTTTATGTAAATTTCTATTGCTTTTCACACCAAAATCTTTCCCTGGGGTAGCTAAGATACCTTCAGTTACGTTAGAGTTTTTTGCCAAAGATTAATCTGTTTTTATTACGTTTCGTAGAGCTATCAAAGGCAAGATTAAATTGCCTGTGTGACGACTAAGTTTATTGGCTAATAAATTTGGGCACAGATAATTTTTATTAAGAGTGCAAATATTAAAGAGATTACCTCGTAGGTTGTAAACATAAATTGGTTTGAAAATACTCTCGATGTTCAAGTTTTTCTCATATCTGAAATTGACAGGTCTTTTGTGATGGACGCAATCATTTGAAGATTAGAGCTAAATTTTTAGGGACTTTCTTTTTAATTTTATATGACACGATACGTTAAAAATAGGACTTTTAAAGTTGAAAAAAATGTTTTTTAGTTTGTTTTTTGTTGATAAAATATAAGTTATTTAATTCTTTTTAAATGTGAGAAATGGCAAAAACATCGTGAATTATGTATTGAAAATGAACATTGATGGCTATAAGAATGGGGACCATTTTTTTCTTGTATGGTAATCGTCAAATAATAATTGATCGATTTGACGATCTCCAAACAGAAAGACCTTTCGACCTGACTGGATCTCGATCTGAGCGGAGGCATGATCAGATTTTTAAGGACTAGAACTCATCCATGTTCCTTCAGTTGCCCTTTGCCTTCCAGGGCCAATGTGACTCTTTCCAATAATTCTGTGGTCCCTACGTTAGAAAAGTGATATGGCTAGAATGAGGATTTTTTTTCCGTTGGGAAAATCATCCAATAACATCTCCGCGTCCTTGGGCGGGGCAGGAGATAGTGTCAGACTATTACTGACTAAAAACCCATTCCTGTTACTTAGTCGCCTTGCATACCGGAGCCAAACCTTCCTTTCAGAAAACGATCCTTGGTCCCAGTAGGCTTCGACCCTGCTGGGCCCCTAAGTTTTAAGCCTGAATGAAGTTAAGTTATTCGCGTGCCGAGAGCCTGATTTTTGAAGTTGCCATCAATTTAGAGAATTGTTTCCTTAGTCCGCCTTCACTCACCATAATTCGTGGTGTTGGTCTTTGGTCCGCGCCTGTCCAACGGCGCGGAGATACCATAGAATGATTTTCCCACCAAAAAAGAAACTTCATTGGCTTAAAGTCAAGTTTATTAATCATGGCCACGGCTCCTTTACTAAGCACCTCTCTATCAAACAGCACAATCTGCAGAGCCTGCATGAAGGAGGACAAGACAGCAGCTCATCTGCTTCTAAGCTCCCAACTGATCGTTGGATACAGGGCTAAAGTAAAGTACTTTGAAAACCCAGGTACCCTTAACGAGTTAGTTAATAACCCCAGAGCCTTTTTCTTGAGAGACTGTAGTGGATCGAATGATATGTGTTTTGCAGGAATTCTTCTACGGTAAAGGTATACGAATTTTGGTCACAAGTAATTTTACGGACACGGAAACGGTGCAAACAAAGCTCTGGTTCTGCGTCAGCAAAAACTTCCTTTGTAGCCACTAGATGGCGCCATGGAGCTGCCTTTACTTTCGAAAAAAATAGATGGCGCTGGTTGCGCCAACAATATGCTTTTCCCAAACGCGCTTTAGACTTGGAGTTTGTAATGAAATGAATGTAATGTTTGTAATGAAAGACTTGATGTGGTGAATGCTTGGTTTATTACACTTAGAACAAGTACATGAGATTACAATATAAAGACGATGTTCAGTCCGTCACACCTATATCGACAATGAACATAGAACTCACTAGGGTTGTGACAATTAGTATTACTATCTAGTGATGTGATATTACAACAATGAACACCAACGAGACATACAATACAGATATATCGTACAAAACTACTTCACTGTAATCAATGAACCAGAGATAATTAGCGAAATAGGACACTATAACTGGAAACTAGGTGTTATTGATGCAAGTACGGTTGGATTAGCTAATGATTCCTTTATCAATGATGTATTATTAAGAACTAGATTTGGCCAGCGACTTCGGTTGCATAGAATCAGAATTGATCCCAAGAGGATGTTTTTCCAAAGTAAACATTGAGTCTTTCTCTAAGCTCTTATCAAAATAGTTATTCAGAATCATCAGCCAACAGAGGAAAGACCATCAAAAAAACTTCTAAAGTCAGCTACTCCTCTAGCTACCTTCAGCACCTTAATAACAACTTTCAGGTCAATCTTGAAAGTTTCAGTGATCAAACATCAAGACCGATAAGATGTAAAAAAATGTTTAGGAAACAGCTTTATATTAAAACGCAACAAAAAAAAAAATCTGTAGTTTATGCTTGAAATTGAGACAGACAGACAGAGTATGCTTTCGTATTTATAGTCACACAATAAAGGCAAAAGTTTGTAGGTGTGTGTGTGTATGCATGTTTATTTGTCTTTCACATTCAAACGTCTAAGAGGATTTGAATGAAATTTAGTACACGGGTAGGCCATATCTTGAAAGAGCATATGGTGGTTTTATAACCTGGGAATATGTTGGGATTAATTTTCTACGTTCACGTGAACGAAACCACTTGCAGAAGTCAATTTGTTGTAAAGTAGGGATGATTAGTTAACAGCTACTATTTAGTTGATATTGGACTAGTGATAAAAATACAAGCATTATTACTAAGCGTGGAGTCGATCTTTAAATTTGACAACATTTTTGGTGTGGTTGAATCTGCAATGGGACTGGGACGGTTTTTGGTGTGAGATGGGCGTTGCATTTCTATCAAACTCGACGAACACAGGCGTGATGCTACATTTTGAAAAGTAGTGACGTGGTCACGACTTTTAAGTAAAAGGGAACACTGCACGACTGCCTTTTATCGCTTACATTCTAAACAAAGTTTTGTTTAATTTATTTTTAGAACATCCTTTGAAATATTTTCAGTTTACAGAGCAAGAAAACGAGAGAAAGAGTTTTTGAAAATGCTAGTATTAGGTACATTTTGTTGGCAGCTCTTATCATACATCAATTAATATAAATTCTATTGTGAGAGCACTGAAATTTATCAAAACAAATAAACTTTTGTCCAGATAAAAACATATGAATCCTATACAATACTAACTGTAATAGATATTATCTTCCTGACCGAATTTCGATCATAGTCGGCAACCGCAATCGAGATTAGCTAAGTAGGCAGGAAATATTATATTGCAAAAGTATGTTCTGAAACACACTCAAGTGAGCCCTCTTTTCCTTTACTCTCGTATTCCGATTGGATCACAATGTGACAAGATAGAAGAGAGATCAAGCGTAGGACTAATTTTAAATCATATTTATGATCGTGCTTGACTGCAATACAACCTGTCTTACATTACTTGACTAAACATAATGTCTTATTTAATTTTCTTTAAGAATGGAGAGAAGGTCTTGTGTTTGTAAGTTTGCATGTTTGTGATCGCACCCACGATACAGGAGTAATTTCTAGTGAGGGGCAACGCACATTAAAAAAAAAACGAATAAATAGGTAACTTCTAGACAAGCGTGCTCGATCGTCAAACACATCGCTGCTTTCTATTAGATAAGATAGAGGTCAAGCGCGAGCCCATCAACAATTAAAAAAAAGTTTACATCATAACGCCTATGTTAACCAAAAGGTAAAGCAAAGGTACCCGTATTTCACTCCCAAATAAATTTTCCCAAAAATTAATAACGGCCTTCTCATTATAATTGCTAAATAAATAACCAACAAACTCTGCGGTATCAAGACGCTCATTTATAACATTGTACTTCAAAAAGCTAATAATCTTTCTCAAAGGAGCTGAATGAGAAGGTTTTGTCAAAGGTAGCATTCTGATATTTAGGTAATAGCTACAGAATTGTATTTTGTGTCGTTGAATTTGCTTCATCTTGATATATTGTTGGGACGTTAAATTTTAAGGAGTCAGTTTGTGAATGCTCTTCGTGAAATGTTCATCATTTTGAAGCGTGAAGTAGAATAAATTAATTTCGGCTAATTAATATTATAAGAGAGATTAACTTACCAGTTGGAGACCGTGGGTTTACTTCCAGACCTACAATTTTGAAGGAAAATATTATCTTTGTCGACCAGTCTCTTCAAAAAAACAAACATTCAAAGACAATAATTTAATTAGTTTTTGTAGTTTAGTTTTTATGAAATCTACGAATTTCGAAGTTAATTAAGTAGACGACAACCTCGTTGGTATAAAAAACAAGAATAAAAAGGCTTATTTCTGGCTTGTGAAACATAAAAGGATCGACTATGATGACATTAGGGCCGTGTGTAAATTCAGCATAAATGCCATAAATTCAACTTTCTTAGGATGCTTTAATATCTAGCGGATTTCATCACGCATGCGGGATTGCTCCGCATGCGTAGCCCCCGCAAATTTCTTTTTCATACAAGTGTTCATTGTAATGCGTGAAATACGCACACTGAAATACGAATGCGGGGCGTGAAATCGAGCAGCAGCCCCACATATGGAGCAATTCCGCATGCTTGATGAAATCTGCACGATATTAAAAACACCCTTAGATGTCTAATGGTGGATATAGAGTATAGGACACCAGCATAGTGCTGTAGCAACTTCTATGGCGTCCCATAGGCAGTAAACTACGAAATACTGTATCACGCAATTAGATTTCTCGACACGATTTAAACATATACAATTCATCAATTGAGCAATTGCCCAAACTAGATACTCGTATAATACCCGTCTGGTCGGAAGATCCTCCCTTTCCAAAGGAGGATCTTCCGTATGTGAAACTACAACGTGTTCAAAATACCTCTAAAGTAGGATTACGTCTATATTTCATGATTGTAGTGTATTTAACATCTAAGACGAAACTTTGCCTTAATTGAACCAACCAAATTGCTTTCTAATACTTACAGTATCACGTAGTTCCAAAGTCAACAAGATCAACATAATGAAGGTAATATAGGAAGGTTTGATACAAACTTGTTACGGCCGAACCGATATTGGCAATATAAAGGCGGGGAAGAGCAGAATATCATTAAATTAATTTCAAATCTATATACTTTACACTGGCTTATATAAGGTGACTGGTAATTAGTGACCGAAACAACTTTTATTATCGGACCAAACCTGAAATCACGAAAAAAAGTCATCCAACTTCAGTACATTTTGACCAGTTAGGCGAACATAAATGTATTGATGACCAGCAGTTTTTTTCGCGGTTTCAGGTTTGGTCCCATAGTAAAAGTTGTTTGTTATCATGACTACAATCACGTGTTTAAGTATCGGTCATTAATTACCAGTCACTCTATATAGGCATTTACGAGTACAAAACGTCAGAAGCTAGTACACGGTTCTTTGTTGGTTCGGTTATCGCTTGTAGCGACATCTATGTCGTCACAAATGAACTAATCCTGCATCGCGCAAGTAAAATTTATATTGACAATAAAAGGAGTAATCTGAAATATATACTAGATTTTTTTTATGTGGTTGGCTGGGATACTAAGCTTTTCAAGCTTTGTCTATTTTATTATTGATAGGCACACGTTTGAACCCTAATTCACCTGATGGTAAGTGATTATGTGGCACGCTTGCTTAGAAGTAACCCTTTTCTTGCGTAGAAGTAGCACTCTTGGCTTAAAGACTCCTTAGTTATATTTATTTATTTATTTATTTAATCTGCATGCAACACAACGTACAAAGGCGGACTTAATGCCTTAGGCATTCTCTACCAGTCAACCTAGGGTGGTGAAGAGACAATGTGGTAGGTGCATAACAAGAAACATGTTTTTAGAAAACATGAGTACAAAGTATAGATACTTAAAGTTCAAATAAACATACATATATAATTAATAAATAATAATATATATATATATATATATATATATACATAACTATAAAGTTATAGCTACGAATATCCACCATGTACTAAGTAGGTAGCGAAGTAGTAACTTTGAGTGCCATTAGAATGCGTATGTAACATATTTCAATATCTTTGCAGTATCGAGTCACCTTTCTCGGTAAACTTCGCTGAGGTAGTCAATACTAAAAAGAAATTATCAGTTTCTTTTTACAGATGTCATGCCTGTTTCAATGATTCCACATATTGCCCAGTTACGTAAATACTTGAGATACATAACTACTTTAACTGTACAACAAAATTACTAGTAGGAATCAGTTTGCAGATAATTAAAACAGTCAATGAACTTCACTTGAAATAATCACGTCAAAAACTTCCTGTGTAGATGATTACACCCGTATTTCACAGACTATATTAGAGGTTCCATGAAATGTAGTAGTGAGCCTGTTGCCATCAACGTGTAATAACATAAATCCGAGCTATCAAAGAGAATTGTTCTTATTGAGACATAAATAAACAAGGCAAATAATAACGCTAGTAAAAACGGCAGTGAAAACGGTTCAATATGCGTTCCTATATCAGATACTATACTCACATACACAAATCAAGTGCACAAATACCCAGATCCGAAACTACAGTTTGTAGGTTAAATAAATGTTTGTCCCGATGTGCCAATCGAGTACTTGAGTAGTCAAATGATGGGCTGAAACTAGAGCACGAGTAAGCTTGAGATTAGAGGCTGCTGGAATTCAAAACTTGCCGAGGTCTTAGATCTTAGTTCCGTGTAATCACACAATAGTACAGAAGGCGGACTCAAGACGAGTAGAGAAAATTTAAACACATATAATAATTATACAACATATTTTTTAGTACATGCAAGACCTGAATATAATTTGTTCAGAATCAGTAACTGAATCGATTCCAATAATGTTTGAAAAAAGTCGCAAGTTGGACATCAACAACACTAAGTATACAAGTCATAGTGGACATTATACGCTAGCGAACAAAATCAAAATCAACTCTTTTATTTCAAATAGACCATTTACAGGCACTTTTGAATAGTCAAAATGTCGGTCAGTCAAAAAAAAAAGTGAAGCTAAATTGCACGTTCCAAAGCGTAGATCTCTATGGAGAAGAACGTGCAAGAAACTCCATGGACACTCTTTTAAAATCATTTTAAGTGTTACAATAATCTTGGTTACATATTTCTTGAACATCTAGGTATGACAGCAAAACAACCCCTCAGTCGCCTAAATGGCCCGGTAACCATGTATTTATGCGGACAACCAGGTAACAAAGAAAAGAAAGAAAGAAAACTAAGTGTAAACGCACTTACGTCTGTCATTTGTTTATCCACTATGTTTGCGAATTAACTGTGATGTAGCAACTAGTATTTTGTTCGCGTCCAGCGTTCTCATTTGTGTTCGCCTAAAGTCCACCACCAATTGGATCGCCGACCGTGGAGCGTTCACCGTTGCACGCTCTAGGAGTGCAAATGTTTCCACCATTTAGCACAGTTGCAGGAGTGCGGGCCGCAATACGTTCGATGAACGTAGTGAATATCTGACTTAAAACTGGCATAAGTTTGGAAAATTGGAACTATGTGAGCGTGCGCCTGTTTTTTCTCGTCGAATGAAGTAAACCTTCTGTAGGTACTATTTTATAGCATCATAGTCCTTTTCAAAGAGTCATGTCAAGTTTTAATATTAAACGTGTCAAGTGGGTTGGTTTATGAATTTAATACTAACCCTTTGTCATCCATTTTATTATCATTCTCCAATAAATAATCCTATTCAGTTGTCTTTCAATATTTTTTTATTGAACTGATTTGTTTGATGTGTGAACGGAAATCAATTTTGACATTAAATATTGATACGAAGATCTAAAACATTATCATTTTGATAGAATAGATTCTGACAGATATAATATTTATGGATATATTCAGGTTTCCATATTCAAAATACTTGGTTCTGGCACTCGGAGTTTTATATACAAAATCCGTTACGACATTTACATCAATAAATTATTCATTTGAAATAACATGTGTTTTCTATCTGAATTTGGCACAAACATATCCATCATGACTTGACAGTAGCAAAGAATTCTTAAACTATATACATATGTGCTTTTACCTATATTTACATATTATAAATTATGAAGTTCAAAAGAGATACCTTTTTGTGGATGTGTGTGTGTATGCTTAGTTTTCTGAAACACTACAATGTGTAACGATGTTTTTTTTTTATAATTCATGTTGAAGTTTTATCAAATATTTTTTATATAATATTACTAGCTTCAGCTAGTAGCGCTACCGTGAAAAAAAATATACCAATGTCATTCATTAAGAACGTAGCGTTGTACTAGAAAAATAATTTATAATAATATTGACAGCTCCAAATTTTAATATGCCGAACAAATTATTCCATCACATTCCAGCCTTACGCATATTAGGAGCATCAAAGAATTATAGACAGAATAATTATTAATATTTATTATACGTGCAAGTATAGAATAGAAAACTTAGTTTTTGCACTACAAAAACTTTTATTTGGGACAGACATAATACAACTAACAAAGTAAAAAAGAACAAGGGTACAGTAGGAGCTGTCAGCAAACCGTAGAGGCCCAGCCTGCTAGCTGCAGGCAGGCAGGGTCGAAGCCTGCTGGGGTCATGGGTCAGCTTCCGAAAGGAATACCCGGCCCTGGCACGAAGAAACGGGGTAGGTTTTTAGTCAGTAAGAGTCTGACACTACTTTCCGCTCCGCCCAAGGACGGGATTTGTCATTGGATGATTGTACTTACCATAAAAAAGGGTACAGTTGTAACACGATTTTTATTAATCAAGAATTAATCTCAGTAAGTATTGATACAATTAAGAAACTTATTACAACAGATAGAATGTTACAGAAGTTGTAGTTCTACGCTGAGTTGACACAGTTCTTGTATGATATGCTGCGGGAGCGAAACAGCGGAAGATGCTAGTTCAGTAACAAAATCATAAGGTTTGGTAAGTCCATCACCTCTTTCAAAGTTTACAAAAGCTTTCTTGTTCCCTCCTAGTTCCTGACAGTTTTCGCTATGAAGTTTGTTAGTCTTATAAAAATAATTCGAAATATATTTTCTTCCAAGTAAGCTTTCTGATTTTATGTGACTAACGAGTTTTAGATTCTTTAGTCTTGTTTTGACTTGAAGTCTTACTGGTTTATGGCGATCGTAAACACGGTCGTAAAGTAAACTTCTTCGAGTTATTACTTAAGCTTTTTAGTGAAAATCCAGTTCAGCATTATCACAAAGAAATGAATCAAGATAAATCTTACTTAATTGTGTTTATTTATTTTATCTTTTACCGGCGATAAGACTGCTGTAGAATTGACGATCTTAGATAATAAATGGTGTTGTACTATTTAATATGTTTTTTTAATTGATATAAATTAGTACTTGACTGCGATCCCACCTCAATTATAATCGAATGGGAAGACTGCAGCAAGAAAATAGGTCAATTCCTTCGATTTGTTTAGTGCGAACTGTACCCACAGGTTTATGGTTATATTCTGAATTTCTTTCTTACTATTTACGTACTCCAATTTGACAACTACACCCTTACTATTACCAGAGAGAGAGAGATAGAGAGACAAAGTTATACAGGAAGAAATAGCGCTATCCCTTTCTTACAATAGAATCATTGGTAGGGGTTTCTTTTCTCTTAAAACACCATTCTGGAAAAAAGGGGGTGATAGGACAGACTTTGAAGACTATTTTATCAAAATTCACAGCATCATGAAAATGCGGCGACCCTCCTTGCTGGCCAACCGCCATGGGATCTGGAGGCAACAGTCCTTGCACACATGCACGACAAGCGCATGGAGATGCAACGCCGGGGTGAAATTCCACTGCCACGACAAGTCGAGGCATGGCGGACAGAGCTCCGGCGGGATCTCATGGCGAAATGGCGTCAGCGACTATCGCAACCTCGTTCGGGGCGCGCCACAATTGGGGCGATAAGGCCCATCCTTGAGGCGTGGCTGGAAAGACCTCACGGCGTTCTCAACTTCCGCACGACGCAGGTGCTTACCGAACACGGAAAGTTCGCTAAGTACCTGTTCCGGATTCGTGCGGAGGATTCGCCCGGGTGTCGCCATTGTGCGGAACACCCGGAGGACACGGTGGAGCACACTGTAGAGGTGTGCCCCGCCTGGGCGGAGCATCGCCGTGTCCTCGTGGAGGTGATCGGCGGCAGCGATCTCTCTCGCCGGGCCTTGGTTCAGGCCATGGTCCGTAGTGAGGAGGGATGGCAGGCGGTCGCCTCCTTCTGCGAAGCAGTAATGCTAGCAAAGGAGGAGGCCGACCGCATCAGGCAGAGGCAACGGGGCGCTCGCCCCAGCCGCCGCCGGGATTCCGATCCCGATTTCCGGCCACCGTAGGCGCGGGCTTGCGGACGGCGTGCAATGGGTAGCACGCTGTCCGATTGTCTGGTAACCGACCGGACCGAGCCCAAGTCGTCGACGGCGCGTTCTGTTCCCGCGCGCCTCAAGGAGCTGTCAGCACACCGAAGAGGCCCAGCCTGCTAACTGCAAGCAGGCAGGGTCGAAGCCTGCTGGGGTCAAGGGCCGTTTTCTGAGAGGAAGGCTCAGCCCCGGCACTATAGGCAACGAAGGAACGGGGTAGGTTTTTAGTCAGTAAGAGTCTGACACTACTTCCCGCTCCACCCAAGGGCGGGATTTGTCATTGGATGATTTTACCTACCATAAAAAAAAAAAAAAAAAAAAGCATCATGAAAATATTCTTGTTCCAAAATCAAGGCCTGTGTATTTCCTCAAGATATTCCCATCCAACCGTCTTTGTAACAGTATCTTGATTTACACAATCTCTTGCAAGCTTGGGAACCATGCCATCTGATACTGTTTTCCAACATTCTTGATTCATGAAAACAACAATCATATTTATCAAAACATCATTCTGTTTATTCGAACGGCTTCTTGTGAAAATGTGATATTTACTTAGGAAAAGTTTTACGAGAACTATTTTTGTTGATAAACCGAAGATAGGCGAACTTCCATGTTGATTGGGATGTTGGCAGTGAATAAGGCAGGGAACATATCAAAATATCTATTTATCATTTGCGCATTGCGTATGTTTGTTTGAGAGTTTGCTTGTTAGATATTGGAGGATAATTTTGAACTACGAGTAATAGTACCTAAAAATTTGTTGGTTTTTCTCATTGTTATATTCTATTAGAAGATACGTTACGCGCTAACATAACAATCAGAATACCTGGACTCGAAACTCAACACATCTATGATCAGTGTCACCACAGTAGCAAACTTAATATAGTCACTGATAGCCAAGGACAGAGATAAGATCCGGCGCTGTCATGCGAGAGAAATAGCGTTAGCCGCCAAATGTGTGTGATTGTCACGACAGATGTGAAATCGTGCCATATAAGCACAATTTCAGCGATCCACGGTGGTTACTCGTCCTTTCGATTTAAAGAAAAAAACATGCTCCGCCGACTCAAAGTAATATGGGACGGGGGTAGACAGATAATGACTAGTTGCACAATAAAATTAACTGAATATCATTTAACAAAACCAAACCTTTTTAACTCTGTATTCCTTCAATAATTAAAATACGTACAATCCATACTTATTACTAATAACATCGTGATCCATCAATGTGGACCTAGAACAATGGGATAATCCAAATGAATTTACAATTAATCCAGACAAAACATTTTCATCAATAAATAAATGATGCTAATTAAAATAATATTCGTATCATAATCTCATAAAAGCTTACTAAAATTACATATTCTGTGGGTTTTACTATTATTTGAATTTTCCTTTATATTCGTAACCTCAGTATAAGTAGTTATAGTTACAATAGAACAAACCCACAGAATATGTAATTGTAGTCAGCTAGACGTTAATCTAGCTAATATTTTGGCTTGATTCGTGTAGGCTAATGTAACAAGAACCGTAAGTATTTTTTTAGGGTTCTGTAGATAGCCAAAGGGTAAAATGGGGGTCCCATTTTACCCTTTGGCTATCTACAGAACCCTAAAAAAATACTTACTACTTAAACTCCGCTGTTCTTACTTATTACTAAAACTCCGCTGTTCATCCGTCTGTCTGTCTATCCTCCTGTCACCAGACTGTATCTTATGAACTGTGACAGATAGACGTTTGAAATTTTTGCAGGTGATTTATTTCTGTTGGCGCTATAACATCAAATACAAAAAACCGAATAAAATAAATATTTAGGTGGGGCTTCCATACAGCAAATGTATTTTTTTTTTGCTTTTTTACAGACGTTATAGAATACTTCGTGCACGAGTATGGCTCGTACTTGACTGGATTTTTCTTTTGACTGCATTTGATTCTGTGTCAAATTAGGAAAGTAGTTAAATTTTCGGCAGAATATGGTCACTTGGTTTTCCAATAGAATTCGGATTTAACACATCCAACACGTTGTAATTAACAGGATACAGTGATTCAATTAACTTTAGGAAATGTAATTATAATTATAGTATTTAGTGTGTTTGGCGATAAAAAATGAATTTAAAGGGATTCATATTTCAGAAGAATACCTTTGAAAGGATGGAAACAATTTAATCACTTCATAATATTGTATTCCTAGATCTAGGTATACTAACAAATAAAAATCGATTGCCACATCATCACTTTTGAGCACCATTAGAGATTGGTTTGAACGATTCGGCTGGTTTCTTTTTTGTGATAGATGTTAGATCCATGTTAATTCTCAGCAGATTGGTTGTTGGTAATGTTGTATGTATGACTCGTGTAACGTTTTGCAAGCAAGGCGTGTTAATGCACAGTTTAATATCGAGGTCCGAACACAGATTCGACCGCTGACCACTTCACGTTTAGTATACATAAATATTCTCATAAAACCCATTTAATAAATGATGCTTCTGTTAATTTGGAGCGAAACAAATTACCACACTATATTTATTTATTTAAACTTCATATATAGTGGCGGAAGATAGGTTGACTTAATGCAACAATGTATTCTTTAACAGTCAATATTTGGGTTATTTAACTTCAGATTCCGAATTGATAGAATTTAAGAACAATAATACTATGCTTCGTTTTTCAAGACGTAGCCGCAACGGCAGCATTGGTGGCTTCCAAGTCCCGTGGTTGGAAAGCCTGCCACACGATAGACCGATGACCCGGTGAGGGTCGCGAGAATACGATAGATGCAAGACGCACAGGACCGGCCGTTAGGGCGATGCTTGGCGACAACAGTTAACATCTTTCGGCTGAAATGTTGATGGCGAAACTATGCTATCAGTCAGTACAAAGTTCCATTGCAACCCATAGTCTTTTGAAGTCATAAAAATCTAAAAATACAACTTCATAGTTTCTAATTATAAATAGATGTTACCGGCAATCTGCGGTTTTCCCATCCGATTATAATTTGGGTGTCTTCAAGGCTAGAGTGAATAGGCTCTTAATAAATAAGTGCGCCTCACCATCAACGATTGCATCACTGCTTACCATCAGGTGGGATGGCAGTCAAGCACTAGTTTTTTTTTTTTTCTTTTTATTAGCCTGTTCTGTCCCACTCCTGGGCAAAGGCCTCCTTCCACGCCTTCCACCTCTCACGGGCCTGCGCTTCCTCTTGCCAGTTCTGGAGGAATCCGTCTAGCTCATCATGCCATATCCTTCGCGGTCTGCTGCGACCCCGTCGCACTGTCTTAGGGCACCAACTTTGTGCTATTTTTGCCCACAGTTTGTCGGGCATGCGGCAAACGTGTCCTGCCCAGTCCTATTTCAGTTGGGCAGCCTTTTGAACCACATCAGCTATTTTGGTTTTGGAGCGCAGCGTAGTGTTTCGAACTCGATCCGTTAATTTAACACCAAGTATACTGCGCTCCATTGCTCGTTGGCAAACCTTGAGTTTGGACTTCTGGATATTAGTCAAAGACCAAGTCTGTGCGCCATAGGTCAACACTCTTTATCTTTAAGTCTATATTCTAAGTCTCTATTAACTTTACTCATATCTAATCTTTGTTCTATTAATTTTATAGTGTCATCTGATAAGGTTTTACTCTTTGTTTTCATTTGTCTAACTGCTTTGCTAACTTTAGTTAAACCGTGTATTATTTCATCACATTGTCGTTGAACACTTTTTTCTTCGAAATCTTTGTCAAGTAAATCAAAACTATTTCTTAGTTCCAGTTTAAATTGATTATGTCCTAGAATAAGTGATTGTTTACTTCATTTTCTAATTTGGTTTTTCATAAATTGTTGTCGGTTGATTTTTGTGTCTATTTTAATAATTGCGCGAACAGGTCTATGATCAGAGCTAAATTTAATTTGATTTATGATATGGATATTTTTAATTATTTGTTTATTAGAGGTAAGGATATAATCTATTTCGTTTTTAGTTTGGTTATTAGGAGATATCCAAGTCTACTATTTTATAAAAAATAAAAAATAAACTGTATATTTCAGGTTTTCTATGCAATACCGATTGCGCAGCCGGTAATGTTTGTAAAAGACGATAGCAAGGTTAGATTAGGGCTTTTTTATCACCACCTGAAAATAAAAGCCTTACTTTAAACCGTATTCTATGCATTGCCTAAGTAATGTATAGAATACCGGATTTTATACACATATACGAGTAATATATTATATATAGTCATGTGAGATAAATGTAGGTACTATAGAGAGACAAGAAGATTAAGTTTGTTTCTTATGTATGCTTTAATAGCTGATAAAGCTTAAGTAGTTAAAAGATTGCAACTTTAAAAGTTTTAAAGCTTTTGACAATTTCTTCTGAAAAAAAGAAATCAAGTTTACCATTCGATCGGGTTCCATTTCAAACCAGACTAATGCTTTCATGATAATGCAAAACCATTGTAATGTGCTCTCTTTGTGAATAGCAAATAAATGTTATGAACTGTATTACAATACAAATTCGTTTAATTAACGCGGATTAAATTCCTAAATCCTTTTAATTAGGGACGAATTTAGTTTTCCATTTCCAATTATGTAATTTCGGGAAAATTTTCGGTTCAATATTTGGTTGAGTATAAAATTTATGCAGCATTTCATTTGTTAATCAATTTTGTTACTTTCATATAAAACGAAAGATGGGTCACATTAAAAACATATTGATCCTCTTCCATCGTTCGAATAGCACGTTAAGCTGTTGGTCCTGGTTGCTCCCGGTTGGCCAAGGATGGTCAGCTAGACCATTCTAGCTCGTGTAACAAGTTTCAGTAAAAACATGGGTTTTAAGGGTTTCATACCCTTCATCGGTTTTATCCCTTATAGAATCATTTTGTTGTTCCCCTGTCTATCTGTCTGTTAAGACCCTTTCTCTCGGAAACGCATGGAGGTATCAAGTTGAAATTAAAAACATACACTCAAGTTTGCAGTCCTTTGAAGCTCTGAAAAAATCAAACTTCTATTTCAACGACAAAAAAAGATATGGCCGTGTTTTTTTGCGACATAAATCGCAAAAAAACGTACATTTCGACACTCTCAAATTTTCGGTAATCAAAATTCATAGGGTACCTCCCGTTGACCTAGAAACCTGAAATTCGGCATGAAGCAAGGTCTTATAGCAAAAGAGTAAGAAAAAACTTAAAACTGTAAAGTGCTTGTCACAAAAAAAAAAAAAAACTTTTCGATTCGCAATTTAAATCTTACAAGACTCGGTTTAGGAATTCAAATACATACATTAATTTAAATTAGGTACATAAATAAGTGCTTGACTGCGATTCCACCTGGTGGTAAGCAGTGTTGTAATCGTTGATGGTAAAGTTAAGAACCTAGCCTCTAGCCCACTCTAGTTTTGAAGATACTTGAATTATAAGCGTTTTGGGAACACATTCATTATACGTACAGCTACGGAGTGCAATTCCCTGCCTGAGTCTGTATTTCCTGATAGCTATAACCTAGGGGTCTTTGAGTCAAGAGTGAATAGGTTACTTGAAGGCAAGCGTGCTCCATCGTCGGCCACATCTTCGCTTTTCATCAGGTGAGATAGTGGTCAAACGCGAGATTAACAAAAAAAAAAAAGGAAACGGATGAGAAGACCGCGACGGGGAAAAGGTTCTAGTTCGATGTATGCGATATAAATGGCGAGGCGAAGCGCTTAATGCGGATCGTAGATAAGTCAACAATGCCCCTTGTCACACACACACACACACACACACACATGCTTTTTATCCCAGGAGTAATAATAATAATATAATAATAATAATAGTTTATTTATTTCTCCTCACAGTGATAAACTTATTCTAGGTTTTACATATATCCAATTTTTATAAACCACTATGTGAGGAGCTGGTGTCTGAGATAGGCATAACATGCCTGTGTTACAAATCACCAGGTCCCCACCCCACGGAAGAACAGAGTTTTTAACAGGATTATGTTAGGTTATATTATTAAAAGAGGTTTTAGGTAAGGAGATTCAAAGATAAAAAACAAAAATTTAATATTTATAATTTTGGGGGTAGAAGTGAAATCGAAGGTAGAGAAAAAAAATATATATATATTAAGAATTAATGCGGATCGTAAAGGAGTCAACAATGCCCCTTGTCTCTCTCACACACACACACACACACATGCTTTTTATCCCAGGAGTAAGTTCCCTTGTGACAATATCTACGTTCTACGTTCATACGAGCAAAGGAAAGCAAACTAGCAAACAAACAAGCAAGCAACATAATATTCTGAGATAGGAGGCTTTTAGGCTGCACCCGGGTCTTTTTTTGTTTTTAATTTTAAGTTATTTACAGTCTTTTTTTAATAGTGGGTAAAAATCATGCAATAACATCCCCCACCCTTGGACGGAACGGCAGATAGTGTCAGACTCTGAGGGTCGATACATATCTGACGGAAAATGCGTTGAGCGTATCATCATCGGTCGCTCGACACATTGACGCATCATCGGTTGAGTGTAAAAGGTACAATGTTTTAATATATATTTGTCTATTCTGGCGTTACGCGACCGACACATACGAGTATAACAAAATAATGGTATTTAGCTAACATTATTGAAAAAAGGCGAAGCAAATTGATTTGATATTAATAATAATTACAGCAATAAGGATCTAATATTTCCCATAAAATAAGCGTGAAAAATAATTCCATCATTATCTGGTGTTACGATCGTCTGTCTGTACTTAAGTGGACGTTAGACGCTCTATCAAAATAATTAGGTGACCTCTTTAGGAAGGCTTCCGGACGCTCGGGACTAATTTGTCTTCTTAGCGAGACGAACACCCTTGACAAGTCGCTCCGGGGACTGTTATCAGTTTGAGTGACGTTAGCGTTGGCTGTGAGTGTTCGGTAGTAGTGTTAAATATTGTGATCATTTTGAGAATTACATAACAATAAAGTAAATACATTGCTGTGTCCCTAGGGTTTTTTTATTATGGTAGGTAAAATCATCCAGTGACAAATCCCGCCCTTGGGCGGAGCGTAGTGTCAGACTCTTACTGACTAAAAACCTACGCCGTTCCTTCGTTGCTTATCGTGCCGAGGCCGGGTATTCCTTTCGGAAACTGACCCAAGACCCCAGCAGGCTTCGACCCTGCCTACCTGAAGCTAGCAGGCTGGGCCTCTACGGTTTGCTGACAGCTCCTTGAGGCGCGCAGAAACAGTACGCGCCGTCGACGACGAGCTCGATCCAGTCGATTACCGGACGATCGGACAGCGTGCTACCCATTGCACGCCATCCGCAAGCCCGCGCCTACGGTGGCCGGAAATTGGGGTCGAAATCCCGGCGGCGGCTGAGGCGAGCGCCCCGTTGCCTCTACCTGATGCGGTCGGCCTCCTCCTTTGCTAGCATTACTGCTTCACAGAAGGAGGCGATCGCCTGCCATCCCTCCTCACTCCGGACCATGGCCCGAACCAAGGCCCAGCGAGAAAGATCGCTGCCGCCGATCGCCCCCGTGTCCTTAGGGTGACTGAAAGAACATAGGTGGATTTTACATAGTCTGTGATAGTCTAACATGGCTTTTTTAAACTCGATACAACGAACAAAGTGATCCTATAAGGTTTCCGTGTTTTTCTTTTGATATACGAAACCCAAAAAACGCGGCATTTTTGACGTAACTATAAAATAAACGAAGAATGTATGAGTAGGTAAAATATGTGTAAACAAAGCAAAAAAAAGTACAACTGGCGTTTTGTACCTTCTGCCTCTAGCCATAAAAATAAGAAGCATGAGTATTATGTAATTATGTACAATTGTACAAGGATTCGTAAGCAGAAAAACCTATCGAATCTTTTTATATTTTTAAATGAGAAAATATTATGACCGCCAATTTATTTTCGGACGGCCCAATCCAATGTGACCTCTCTTTGAATGGGGTGTACTAATAAAATAAAGTAGTCTGTGTTTATTTTTATATGTTTCTAAATCTAGAATACCCGCAAGTGATCTTAGACTACTTTTATAATTGCAAAATAATTCAAACTGTGATCCCACGCAGTGATGCAATCGTCGATGGTGAGGCGCACTAGTTTATTGAGAGCATATTCACTCTAGCCTTTAAGACACCTAAATTATATCTGAATAACGCAGCAGACTAATTGTTCCGGTCCTTTGATGTACTCGGTATATAAATAATATCTTATTTTCTTTTCTGGATAAGCCTTCTTCTCCTTCTTATCTGATTTCAGAAATTCAACTTCTTATCTGCGCGTACAGTAAAAATCTTTTATCCTCAGAAAATCGCCTTCAACTATGTCCCTAATACTGCTCTGGATTTTCATTCCTCCTTTTCTGTTCAGACGATCTCTCTTTGGAATACGCTTCCTCAGTCTAACCAAATGTGGCTGAATACCCGTGTTTTACATGAAACGACTGCTTAAGAGCTCCACGACCCAGTTACTTAGCTACACGATACTCCTTGGATAGACTGATATTCAGACTTTCTGGTATCTGACAACCGGGACCAACAAAACTGGGAGCGGGACAATATACTCGTAATAATATATTGACTGGCCTGTTGGTTTAGTTGTCAGTGGACCTAACTCGCTATGCTGGAGGTCGTGGGTTCGATTCCAACTTAGGACAAATGTTTGTGTGATGAGCATGATCATTTGTTCTGTGTCTGGGTGTCTATTTCTGGTGTGTGTGGGTGGTGGGAATCTATAAAATATGTATGTATTTAGAAATAAAAAAGGTATGATTATCAGTTGTTTATTACTCATAGCACAAGCTCTGCTTAGTTTGGGACTAGATGGCGTTATTAAAAGTTGTGAAATATTATTATTATTATAAAAAATTACAAACCAAATACAAGAATATATATTTTTATCTTATTCTTAGTACGTGAGCTCACGTCAATAAAAATATATTACCCATGTAATAGCAAAAATATCGATGATAAGAAAATAAATAACTTTCAATTTGCGGTTATTTTGAGAGAATTTAATAATATTGCTTTTATGAAAAAAAGTTTCTTATTTTTATTTTGAAACAAAATTGAATATTCTTATGTCTCGTTTTCATAAACCCTTCTTTCTAAATAAACGTTATTGGAATTTTAAACCGAATATGATTATACTAAAGGTATAATCATATTTATTATAAAGCGTTGTGTGTTTTTACTTTCATATTAAAAAGTTAGAAGCAATATATCCATCGCTGATTAGTTTGAATGATCAAGAGAAGAGATAATATCTAAAAAATAGCTAAAAATATTATTCATCTTGTGGTTTAGGACAATGCGCCCAACTGCCCATAATCTTTTGTATCGACGATTTCATCGAAACATTTTTTTTTTAATTTTAATTGGTAAACTGAGCTGTAGGTGAAATTTACAATAGTATCACGTGAATATTTTAACATTAATTAATTAAATGCACTAGGTAGCATTTAGTTTTTATCTCCTCTTGTCAATTTAAAACATTGTAAATATGGCATGTCCTAGAACCAAAAATTCGAAGACATGTGACTTCCACCAACATGCACTGGGCCCGCGTGGTGGATTACGGCCCATTCCCTCTTCAAGAGAGGAGGCGTGAGTCCCAGCAGTGGGAACGTTATAACGCTGATGCTATGCTATGCGATGTTATGACGTTTGGCCTAGGATGTGTTATCACAGATAATGCAGAAACAAACCCAGTACGGAACTCGGAAGCTACCTCTGGCTGCACTCAGAGCGAGAAAACTTATTGGACGATCCCAAAAAACAAAGCATCTTAAATTAATGCCGAAAAAAATCTACGCCTTTACGTGGATAAATAAGTGTATTATAATATTCTTTGTAATCTCATTTCTGGTAGCCATAAAAAAGTCAAGATAAACCATGGCATAAAGTCAAGTTTACGGTTTATTTTGTTACATTTTTATATCTCAGCTTTACGAAACGGTCAATGATTGTTTTCATAGAATTTTTTTTAATACTCGTTTTTGTTTTTTATAGCTCTCTCGTTAATTTTGATCTTGTGGTGGTCATAACTTGTGAAACGATCGTGAAGTTCCAAGTTCTTTTGAGGCTTTAGCGATTCAATGTTATTTAACTTCACTTTTTTTGTTTGACCGACATTTTGACATTTTGAGTATTCAAAAGTAAATGGTCCATTTTTTATTTTTTTTAATATGTAATATAATGTTTCACAACTATTACATAACGCTGTCTAGTCTCAAGCTAAGCAGAGCTTGTGTTATGAGTACTAGACAACTGATAAACATACTTATATATTTCTAAATACATACATATTATAGATAAATTACACCCCGACACAGAACAAATGATCGTGCTCATCACACAAACATTTGTCCTGGATGGGAATCGAACCCACTATCTCTGGCATAGCAGTCAGGGCCACTAACCACTACACCAACAGGCCAGTAATAAATGAGTTTTATTTGATTAGATTATTTATGAAGAAAATATTAACAATGTATCTTGTAAATTATTGTGTACCTTTCGCATTGACCAATTATATGAGAAATGTATTTTTCAATAAGGAGTGTAAATGATTTTAATAGACTGTCTAGGGTTCTTGATATCGACTTGTTCTGCGCCAGTGTGGCGACCTTGCGTCGACAAATTTAATGCCACAGAATTTTTTCGTTGAATTTTCTCAATTTTCTATTCTTCTTTTTTACAATTTTCTCTCGATATAATTACTTGTGGCTTTGTGTACTTTCTTTTTTTTATCGATATTTTCTTTTTATCTGTGTGTGGAGGCTTATACGAGTAATTAGCAATTTGATAACATTAAATTTTTATATCATTTTTGTAATGAGTCTGTAAGCCTTCTTTTATATAAAATAAGTAAGTAATTATTCTTGATAAACAGGTGGAGCAGTGATGTCCAGTAAGCCGTAGGTTTAAACCTAGCCAGGTGCATTACTTTGTGTAATTCATTTTATTACCACTGTTCTTAAATCGATGAGGGTAAACATTGTGAAGAAATTAGCATATGCTAGAATAAAAAATACAAAGTCTTCTGACATCCACCATCTTGCATTGGGCCCGCGTGATGTATTATGGCCCATTATCAAGAGGCTTTAGTCCAATGAAAAAATCAAAAGGCTGATTATGTTACGTAAATGTTATTCTTTATAAGAATCGTGAAACAGAGGTCCTGTGCATCTGACTTCCATCGAATTCCATTCCCGCGACCCTCAACAGGTTATCGGCCCTGCTTGTGGGAGGCGTTCCAACACTGTCTTTTCTGGTACCGTATGGTAGAATTATTAACTTGTTAAGGTAATTTTACGCAATGCATTGACGCCTTTGAGGTGTGTTGCTGGATACGGATGCTCCGTATCCATTGCACAGCATTTCGGACCAACGTATTCATATTACGAGAACTCAATATGTCCTCGCGGATATCGTCTGAGTGTCTCCGCAAGATTCTGTAATACTTCGATCATACTGCAAGGAAAAATGGTGGCTTATCGTGACCGGTAAAGTGCTTGAAAAAAGGCCTCGTGAACGCAGCTCAATAAGTTGGCTAGATCCAGGCCAACTTATTGAGCCATACATATATATAGATACAGTAGATATATATCTACGGAACATAATCTACTATACACCATCTACGGTATACAATGCCCGTCATAACGTCAGAGACAGAAATAGATAGAGGAATATCGTACAAGTAAATAAAAGTAATAAAGCAAGAAGGTCCCTCAGCGTTGAGGAGTACGACGCAAGGAGGAGAAGAAGGTAAAAAAAAAAGGCGCGCCTTAAGGAGCTGTCAGCACACCGAAGAGGCCCAGCCTGCTAACTGCAGGCAGGCAGGGTCGAAGCCTACTGGGGTCATGGGTTAACTTCCGAAAGGAATACCCGGCCCCGGCACGATAGGCTACGAAGGAACGGGGTAGGTTTTTAGTCAGTAAGAGTCTGACACTACCTCCCGCTCCGCCCAAGGGCGGGATTTGTCATTGGATGATTTTACCTACCATAAAAAAAAAGTTTTTATTTAGTTTCACCTGACCGATGTTTGAATATGATCAAATCCTGCAAATTTAATTTGATCCACTTCCCGGTTACCGATTGAGCTGAAATTTTGTATGCATGTGTAAATTGCGAGACAATGCAATATTATGATTACATGCAGCTGATCTGACGATGGAGCTGGAAGGTGGCCATAGGAACTCGGTCGTAAACGACACAACCGCATCGATTTCGGGTTCGTTTGATTTGTACTGACGAGTATTTAGGTGCTAGATGGAAACTAGGGTCTAATGATGGAACTGGAAGTTGGCCATAGAAACTCGGTAATAAGCGTAATAAAATAACCACATCGTGTCTGATTTTTTTGGAGAGGTCTTGATGATTAGATATTAATTATAAAAGGTGACTGGTAATTAGTGAATGATACTTGAAATACAGTACATTTTGACCACTTAGGTGAACATAAATATACTGAAATTGGCAGTTTTTTTTCGCGTTTTCAGATTTGGTTCCATAGTAAAATTTGTTTGTTATCATAACTACAATCACGTGTTTAAGTATCGTTCACTAATTAACAGTCACCTATAATACCTATACACCGTTAAATTTTGGTCGTTTTAATCCCGCGGAGGGTCGATTCAGTACATAAAATACTATCGATTTTTAAAGAGAAAATAAAAAAATCAAGATTTTTTTTTAAACTCGAATTAATTTATGCATGTACGAAATTAATTTCTTTTAGTAAACGTCAGTTGAGCGAGGCCAATGAACTGTAGGTAGTTAGTACGCAACGACCGACAACTGCCTACAAGGTCATTGACTCATTTACTTAAAGAAATTAATTTCGTTTATGCGTTTATTAATTCGAGTTTTTGAAAAACAAGTACTTTAAATTTTAATTTTTTTCTTCACAAATCAATAGTATTTCATGTACCGAATCGACCCTCCGCAGGATTAAAACGACTAAAATTTAACGGTGTATAAGTATATGCACCTATATAAGTATATACTGCGCTATAAAAGCTTGCTATGAAAAAAATACTTTAATTGAAAACTTGTTTCAAGATTCAAAATTATTATGTTCTTTAAGCGTTTGTACACTTAAAGTTGTAAAGAAAACAAAAAAGCTACTTATTACGTTTGAGTAGCAAAAACGTTTTGTTTCATCAAGCAAGACAAGCAGTTTTTCAAGTTGGCTGCTTTCAAAAGAATCATCGTGAATTAATAATAGCTGTTCCTCCATTAGCTTACTTCCCAGCCTTTCAGCATAACAATAGGTATTTCCTACATTTAATTGTTATTGCTTTTTAATGTACGAAGAAATACCAATTATAAATAATTGTGCCTTTTTATGAGGGCTTAAGTGCTTTCAAACCAGCGAATTATATTATTATTATAGTAGGTACGTGGCAAATAAGTTGGACTATAATGGCCGTCGTTGCTATGGTTACGTGCAGTCCCCACTGTGCCGCGCTTCAAACCAAAAAATCGGTTACTGAATATTGAAGGTCGATCGCCATTTTGGTTCAACTTATATGACACGTATTCTATCACACTTAGTATTATAAAGGCAAAAGGGTGTTTTTAATATCGTGCGGATTATATCACGCATGCGGATTTGCTCCGCATGCGTAACCTCTGCAAATGTCCTTTTCTTACAAGAATTTATTGTAATGCGTGCAATACGCACCCGAGATGCGTTTTTTTGCCTTTTGAAACTTTCTGCATGCGAAGCAAATCCGCATGCGTGTTGAAATCCACATAATTTTAAAAACACCCTAAGTATAAGATTGTGTAAGTGCACAAATGTCACCGCAAGTATTCAGCAGAATATCAGCGTCAGGTATACACCATTCAATTTTAATCGCTTAAATCCCGTAGAGGGTCGATTCGGTACATGAAATACTATTGATTTGTAAAGATAAAATTAAAAAATAAAGTACTTTTTTTAAATCGAAATAATTTACGCATGTACGAAATTAATTTCTTTGACTTAACGTCAGCTGGGCGAGTTCAATGACCTGTAGATAGTTAGCACGCAACGACCGACAACTACCTAAAAGGTCATTGACTTGTTTATTTTAAAATAATAATTTCTTCCATGCGTATATTTATACAAGTTTAGAAAAAAGAGTATTTAATTTTTTTATTTTATCTTTACAAATTGATAGTGTTTCATGTACCGAATCGACCCTCCACGGGATTAAAAACGATCGAATTTTTTTTTGTTATTTCGCTGGGAAATCATCAGATAATTTCTCCAGCACTGTTGATACAAGAGGAAGCTTCAGGCTTTTACTACTAGACTAAAACCTACCAGTGTATTTTCAGGTTCTCTTTTCTAGAGCCGCGGAGATTTATCATTACAGTCGAAAGACGTCCACTGCTGGCTATAGGCCTCCCCCAAGTGTCACCGCAACGAATGGTCATGTGCGTCTTGCATCGATCGTATTCTTAGGACCCTCAGCAGGTCATCAGTCCACCTTTTAGGAGGCCTACCAACGCAGAGACTAACTCAAACAAACCCTTTAATTTGTTTCTCAATTAAATTCTCAACTTAAAAACACGCCAGCCAAAGGACCAATCTAAATACATAAATAAAATACCTAAATCGTATTACAGAACATCAATACATTTAAAACGAAAGATTTATACCGCCATTTTCGCGAAATGGACGACCTTGAAGCCTGGATAACCGTTTACTCAGCTAGACAGCAACTTATGATTGGAAATTGAATCGGGAAAAAAACTGAAATGGCGTGATCTCAGACTGAATCGCGAAATCTCCCCGAGGATAGAAACTCGTTTATATTTTTTACGACTTGCCAGGACATTTCTATATCTAGACAAATCTGTAGGTTTTTAATGACAGATGTCTGACAATTTTCTGGATCATTGAAGATGGTATTACAAATCTATTTTTATTTCTGAACGCGTTCCAATATTCTTTTTACATTGGTACTGTAACTGTTGAACTTTGTTTAATATAATGGTAGCCGTATCTTGTTCTTATCTTCTCTTAAAAAATTCTAGAAATAAATTCTGTAATGTGGGTGTGGCTACAAACATATGAGCTCTTATAAGTACAGCCACGAGCAATATGATATATATACATTGTTTCATTTTCTATCTATCTCAACTAATGCTATAAAAAAATTAAATGTAGAACAAATAGTTCTTAATTATTTAACCATCAAATGGACGATTAAAAACCAAGTGTCGTATGCATATTTCTGAGAGAAAAAAAAAGAAAAGAAAATAGAAAAATAAACAGAAAATATAAAATAATAGAAAGGGCCACGGTAACTTTCAAATGTTCCTTCATCACTGTTAGAAAATGCTAACGCATCCAGTTAGTTTTTTTTTTTTTTGCATAAAAAAATAAGACCGTGATTACGAGGCCAACGTAAAAATATCCATCCTACATCAAGATTGCCTACCTACTCCCCGTTGTTCTTAAGTGGGGATGAGAACTGTCCCGGCCCTTATATCCAATGTATGAGTGTTTTTCATTTATTTGTCCACTCAATCACTCAGGACAAGTTGACAGCTTGAATTGAGTGGACGGGATTAGCCCCAATTTATTAAATTAAGTATGTAGTTTATTATAATAATGAATTCTGAAGGGAAGCGAAGATTTTCAGAGTGTATAGTCTGATAATGTTGACGGAAAAATTATGATAAAATACCGTTATAAGTCGTACCGCTGGAAAAATACCTTTACGTAAATAGATTGTGGGAATTATATATTTTCATGATTGAATGTGCTTTGAAAAAATTGAATGAGAATTTTTGTTAGCTTAAACAAGTTTATGATAATGCTTTTTTATTTTAATGTAATACCGATCCGTCTTTTTGTCACTGGCATTTAATCAACAACTATTTTAATATTGTTTTTTTTTTTCACATTGAAACTAAAGGCACTTAATTGAAAAAAAAAACATGATTGACACTGACAGTGAAGTCCGCTCTTTGAAAAAAGAATAGCAAATTCTTAAAAAACGTCTGTGAAAAATTTGAATTTAGAAACGCTAATCAGTATTTAAAATTAGTACAATGTTACATAGAAAGATTTTTTTTATTTGTTGAGGATAGGCTCGCGTTTGATATCTATTTCACCTAATAGTAGTGTAGTACAGTAGTAGTTGATATGTTTGACGTTGGAGTAAACTTACTTATAAATAAATAAAACCTGTAGTATTGATTTATTTTGATTTCGCACGTGTAAAACTAGAAAATCTCTCAAGGGTACTTCGTAGGGATCTAGTAAAGGAGATGCTAGCTAGGGCCGCGGGGATTTCTTGAAAAGGAAACTCGTGATTCTAAAACGCAAAAAGACAATTGAAGGACACAGGTGTAGTTTTAGTCAGTAAAAGTCTGATACACCTTTTCCCTACGCCTAGAGCGGTGGACGTCATCTAATGACATCTTCCGCTCTAGCCTCACACAATAGGAATATACTTTCAGGATAAGAAAAATATATATTCTATATCTTATTTCGAGATATTGTCTAACCAAAGGCACCAACATTTACTTAGATATTTGAACATGAAATAGTAAAAAACCTGCAGATACATATAGACTGTCCCTAAGTAAACTGTCGGAAGTGAAAAGCTTACTTTACAGAAAAACAATTTCAAGTTTATTTTACCGACAACTTTGTATCTGTATATAAATTGGTTTTCTAATTAGGTTAAATTTAAATATCATCAGACAAAAATATTTTTTACTAAGCTAGCTAGTTTTTATTAAGCATAACACAGAAACAAAAAAATGAAACATTTTCAGATTCGAGAGTTTACTTAAAGATAGTCGATACACTCATGCAAACTTTCGCCTATGTTATATTAATAATCTCAAAACCTACGCAGTTTCTTCCACTTATAAGTACAAAATTACTACAAAATCCCGAATTACTAATGCCGTCAACATTCCGGTACTATTTCTTCCATTTTAAAGCATCGCCATTTTGTCTGTCAGTGACTCCAGTCCGGTCCACCGGCGGCTTAGCAAGATTTGGACCAAAGCTATAAACCAAATTTCATCCCGATCCTTTGAGAAATACAGCGTCCATTTCGCGGGCGAATTTCTTTATGTTCAATATTTTCTACCTTATGGTGGTCTAGTCTTAGGAAGTTAAGCTGTGAGGAAAAGGAAAACAGCGCTATATTATTGGTAAATGTTTTCTGTCCTTGGGTCAATTTTCAATTGTTTATTGTGCACAAAAACATTGTTATGTTTTACAACACATGGAGATAGGCAGTTCATGTACAAAAGTGAACTAAACTCTACAATGAGTTTTCTCCCAGCAAACCGTGAGTTTTAGAGACATAATATATTCAAGGGGAAAATATAGAGTAGAATATATTCCTACCCGCACTGGGCCCGCGTGGTGGATTACGGCCCATTGCCTCTCCTAGAAAGGAGGCCCGAGTCCCAGCACTTAGAACATTATAAGGCTATGCTACATTCAAAGGTAGGATCCAGTGCTCAAAATAAACTAATATAACAAAGTCTAATAGATAATAAATTATACATACTATAATAATATATAATAGAGCGTCGCACAATGATTATTGATATAGCGGTCCCTCATGACGAGAACCTCGTGAAAGCTGAGAAAGATAAAAAAACTAAATATCTTGACTTGGCTCGCGAGGTTGTCGACATGTGGGAAGTGGACACAGCAGTCATTGTGCCGATAGTCGTGACGGCCAATGGCTTAATAGCCAAGAGCCTCGACCAACACCTGCGGAGGCTCTCGTTAGGCAGTTGGATCAAGGGTCTGATTCAGAAGGCAGTACTCTTGGACACGGCGCGTATTGTCCGGAGGTTTCTCTCCCAGGAGCCCTGACCACCGGTAGCTTGGACCCTGTTCCCAATGCCGGTGGGCTACTATTTTTTATATTTTTAAATGTTTTTTTTTTTTGTATTACCTTCTATAAAAAAATATTTAAAAATGTAATTTATATGTATATACAAGGAATAAAAGGATATAATACTATTATGTCAATAATAAAAAGAAGCTCTTTATGTTTCCTTTGGGAGTACGGAAGAGAGTTCCAAAGACGCAATCAGTTTGTAGCAAAAGAAACTATAAGTATTCTATTAATAAAATAGAATAGTTTTATCGAATTCTGAAAATTCGTCAATTATATGTTTGGATTTTTAGATGTGCCTGTGAAGAAATATATGTACTTACAATAAATAGTATGTATATCTATAACAAAGACATTAAATTATATACTACCAATAGACTGGACATAGCGAACAAAATCGTGATCCGAGACTAATTAGGGGTAGTAAGTCGCTCAGTCTAGTGTAGACGACTGGACTTAACCTCAGTTTATTATCGTAAATATTTTTCGTATTAACTCTGTAATTAATTAGAATACAATAATTTTTGCAAATAGTTCTAGAAAAAATAGCATAAAAACATAAAATACAAATTTAATTCGCATGTTTAATATTGAAAGCTAGATGACAAAGGTTGACAGTTTTTCTAAGACATTTCTTCTGATGTTCGCTCTATAGAATCTCCTTTGAGTATCTCTTTAAATCTCTTTGATGTATAATCAAACTTTTTTTAAATATAAACGTGAATGTTATTTATTTCATCTTCATGCAACAGAAAGGTACAAAGGGTTAATGTCTTAGGTATTCCCAACCTTTTGCATTAAATAAATAATTTAATCAGACATGAATGGAGTAGATCGGCATAAGGTTACATTGAATAAAAGTTTCTCTCAAACACTGTTAAAAAACATAGGTATTGAAGAGTTTAGATAAACTACAGTAAAAACATAATTTCAAGATAAATACACAAAAAGCTGGGCAAAAGTTACTGTCCCACTATTGGGCAAAGGCCTTACCCAAATTCACTCAGACCTCGTGGTTCCTCGTGGTTTGCGTCTCTAAATTACATACTACCTCTTTCTGGGCCGGTTTCTTAGGCAATAACCATTTGCAAGAAGCTAATGCGTGGAGACGTACTCTTGTCGACCTATGGATTATTCGGCTTGTTTTTTTTTTACCCCTAGAATGCAGTATGCAGGGCTCCAGAGCTCTTTGGCAAACCTTAAGTCAAAATTTTGCAATTCGGTCTGCGACCAAGTCTAAGCACCGTTAAATAAGAATCTAGTTAGCAAATTTCTTTATTATAAAAGTCAATAATATAAATATAAACAATTTTAAATAAGATGGACAAGATAATACATTTCGATGACTTTAACATTTGTTTTTACGAAAAAAAAAAATATTTTTCAGGAAAAAAAAACAAAGAAGACTTTTGCTTCATTGAAATCGGTAGATACAATCTATTATTCCTTCAAATATTAATAACGAATTATATATTCCACAACATTCACACAGTGCCATCTAGTCCCAAACTGAGCAGAACTATGAGTACTTTATACCTGATATAAATACATACATTATTATAGTTAAATTACTATCAGACACAGAACAAATTATCGTGCTCATCACACAAACATTTGTCCTGGGTATGAATCGAAACGACGACATCCGGCATAGCAATAAGGGCCACTAACCATTAAACCATTGCGAATGTATTATTATATATTATTATTATATTCTTTTTTTAAAAAGAATATAATAATAATATATAATAATATTTCCACAACTATCACACAACACCGTCTAGTCCCAAGCTAAGCAGAGCTTGTGTTATGGGTACCAGACAGCTGATAAACATACTTATATATTTCTAAATATATACATATTATAGATAAATAACACCCAGACACAGGACAAATGATCGTGCTCATCACACAAACATTTGTCTTACATTATCTATAGCTTACACAAGTCATTACATTAACATTCAGTTAATAAAAATTAATAGTGCACATAATTTTAGAAGCGCAGACTGCATAACTAAATTTTCTGCTAGTAAATCAAATTCTTGCTCTAGATGTGAACTTCGTACATTTACATACATAGTATTTCCTCTTACGTCACTCGTAATTTCGGCAAACTACGTCTTTTGCGTAATAATTGTTGTGGGAATTCTGAAATTTGTGGTAGTGTAGTATCTTATGCAAAGAGGTCTTATGGAAAGTAGGTTATCTGTCTTATTGTCATGATAGAAAGTAAGAACGATAGAAATGTTTATTTGTGTTTTACACAAGAACTCATTACAATTAACAATCTATACCATATAACAAACCGGGCAAGTGAGGGTCGGACTCGCAAACTGAGGGTTCCGTTCCGTACAACGCAGCTTACGATTTATGACGTATAAAAAAAAAAAACTATTTTCTAGATCTCTCTCGATCAAACCAATTTTCGATGGAAGTTTGTACAGTAATGTTTTTTAGTTTTATCATTCTCTTCTTTTAGAAGTTACAGGGTGGGACACATTTTACTACTTTGAAAGTGTCTCTCGCGCAAACTATTCAATTTAGAAAAAAGAAAATGATATTAGAAACTTCTATATCATTTTTGAAAACCTATCCATAAATACATTACACGTATGGGTTTGATAAAAAAAATGAGTTTTAGTTCTATGTATGGGGAACCCCCAAAATTTATTGTTTTTTTTTTTAATTTTAGTGTGAAAATCTTAATGCGGTTCACAGAATACATCTACTTACCAATTTTCAACAGTCCATAAAGTTTGGAAAAAAAAAAAGTGGCTGTGACATAAGGACGAACAGACAGACACGACGAATCCATAAGGGTTCCGTTTTTTGCCATTAGTCTACGGAACCCTAAAAAGAGAAAAACAAAAGATGCCTCACTCAGGATAATATGTTGCGATGTTTAAAAATAATAAGTAATGACATGCTGGTATTTTATTCGGGCCCGCTTTGACAAGAAAATTTAACTTTATCAATAAAAATGTACTAATACAATTTGTAATACAATATCGCAGGAGTTTCGTGCTGCAGATGTACACTTTGTGCGGATACTGACAAGTAAAGAAGTGCTTTACCCTAAACCGGTTTTATGCCACTTGGTTACAAATGACAGTACACAGTACAAATATACTCAGAACTAAAAACAAGATTAGGACAATTTGATCAATGAAAATGTACAAATACAATTTTTCAAGCAATGTACCATATACCGTATTATATCATACTTTCAAGCATATTTTAATGCCAATTTGGACGTATGGTATCCAACTTTGGGGCAGTACTAAACGGAGCAACATCCAAATAATACAACAATTCCAAAATAAAGTACTCAAGGATACTGTATAAGCACCCAGGTGCATCAGAAATGACGACCTCCACCGTGACCTTAAAACGGAACTCGTCATTACCATCATTAAAAAATTTGCTGAAGCCCATGAACACTGACTTGTGACGTGACGACCGACACGTGAATCTTGAGACAATCCAGCTGTTAGACAAAACGGACACTAGGTCCGTGTTGTGTAACAGCTGGCGTAGATTAAAGAGAACTAAACCCTCTGAGGTACGTACGTCTTAAGACACTGGATCTCTGGGGTAAGAGAGAAACACAACACACCGCTCTGCTTGCGGCACTCAACGACGAGCTTCCCATAACGCAAGCAATCAACGACCGGATACCTAAGCAATTTATCTTTGATAAAAAATACAAAATCCAACTGTATGAGGACCACCGCTGCGAAGGGCTGTGCCCTGCAGAGCTGCGGATCTTCACTGATGGATCCAAAACAGGTAATGGTACGGGTGCTGGAGTCTTCTCGGAGGATCTCAACATTCACATAGCCACACCATTGGGGGTTCATAACACTGTGTTCCAGGCTGAGTGCTTGGGCATTTCCCTGGCAGCCTTAGCCGTCGCAACCAGGAAAGTTAAGGACCACTCTATACGCATACTTTCGGACAGCATGGCTGTACTGCAAGCGCTAAACAGCCACACGGTTAACTCCGGGCTGATTTATGAGTGTCACCAACGCCTCAACCAGGTGGGTAAACACAACCAAGTAACCATTCAATGGATTAAAGGACACAGCGATTCCCGAGGCAATGATGCTGCGGACGAACTCGCCCGAAGGGGATCGAGTATGGCGGCGATAGGGCCTGAGCCCATCGTGCCGCTCCCCTTTGCACACCTACGCAATCTGGTAAGGAAACGAACTAGAGAATTACACCACAAACTATGGGTAGATCATAGTGAGTGCAGGCAGGCCAAGGAGGCACTTCCCTCTATTGATGGCCGCTTTACGAAAAAGGCCCTACAACTGACTAAACCGCAGTTACGGAAAGTGACGGCAGTTACAACTGGCCACGGGACCTTTAATAAGCACCTCTCTGTCATAGGAGTTACAGACAGCCCACTGTGCAGAGCCTGCATGGAGGAGGAAGAGACTGCAGCACATCTGCTTCTGAGCTGCCCTGTTGTCGCTGGATACAGGGCAAAGTACTTCGGAAACCCAGGTAACCTCCGCGAAATGGTCAGTAACACCAAGGCGCTGCTGGCCTTCCTCGAGGAGCTGGGGTGGATCGAATGACGCATTTGTCCCACCCGTACGCAAAATACGCGCTTTAGTCGTGGAGTTGCGGATACCAGCCCGAAATACAATACAATACAATACAATACAAACCCTCTGAGTTAGTGTAGCGTTATATCTTTTCGAGGCGAGCGTGGTACACAAAGCGCCGTCGACCTGGGCTTGCTCCTTATAGGACGGTCGGAACTCGGACGGCGAAACCCATGACTCACCGTCCGCAAACCCGCGCCTACAGTAACCAGTAATCATCCTGCGACTTCAGACTTTGGAAGAACTAAGAGGGCAAACGGTAACCGGTAAAAGTGCCTAGCACTTAGCTTAGAAAGACAATAGGTGTGCGCCTGGGGCTTAAGTAATTAAGTTAGTGTATAATAGTGATCAATGCTGTGCTATGCATAAAACATATGAACAAAGTGTTTTTATCAATATCAGACTCTAAGAAAGTTCTATGGACTTCTTTAAAAGAGCTAAAGGACGCTATTCTTATTTTATTTTAACAAAACGTATAACGTATAATTATAATAAGTTAGAGTTAAATTACTTATTAGTCTTTTTGGCTAGATTGTAATCAATTATTAAGAAATTTGTTCTTAATAAAAATAAATGCAATAATGCAGGTGCTTTGTGCAACTGTACACTTTGTGTAAATTACTGGTAAGTGAAGTAGTACTTTGTCCTAACCTGATTTTACGCCAATTTCCTTCAAGTGAGAGTAAAAAAGTTAAATACAATTAGTCTAACGCATAAAGTCTATAACTAAAGACAAATTTACGACAACTCGATCAATAAAAATGTACAAATACATTTTGCCATGTTATATTATAGATGTTTAGTATATGTGTACACTTTGTGAGATTATCGTGTGGAAAAGAATTTTGCCTTACCTTGGTTATACACCACTTCCTTTCAAATAAGAACTTGCTCATATAAAAAACAAAACACACTTGGTCTAATACAGAACTATGTATCAAGCAAGCAGCAACTCGATCAATGCAAATGTACAAATTCAGTTTGTTATGCAAATAACAAACTTTTCACATCAAAACCATGTTGAAAAGCGGTCGACAACATCAGTAAAATATTGCTACTGACAGCTCTTGAACGCGTTGTTCCGTTGGTGGAATTCACCCGAAGTAACGTTAAACCTAAGTTTGATACTGACATTGAATTATGTTTCACTTTACGTGTGTTGCTGTCGTTACTAACCCTTAAACTTTCAAGGTTCTAGACCATAAAGTGCCAAGTATGTTCCTTTATGGTTAAGATACTTTAGTACAAAGTTAGTATAACAATACTAACTCTCACATTCGTCCGCAACCATGCTCTATAAATACATTGTTTCAGTCCAAAAGAACACCAAATAGCGCTAGTGACTGAAAAGTTAAAAGGGAATCGTTTGTCTTGGTATGGTCATGTGAAGAGGAGGGATGAAACGCATGTTACTAAAAGAGTTATGAAATTACATGTAGATTGATTGAGAGGGATAGGGAGGCCAAAGAAAAGATTAATGAATTGTGTAAAGAGCGATACGAAAGAAAGGGGATTCGGTGATCGCATGACGGTGACAAGACAGAATGGAAGAAAAAAAACACATGTTGCGCTGATCCCAAATAATTATGGGACAAAGGCAGGAAGATGATGATGAAAATCAATTATTTAAATTGAGTAGGACCAACCATACTAACAGACTATGATTTCTGACCAATCACTAGGGACACATGTTTTTTTTTCGGTGGTGAAATCATACCATGACATCCCCGCATCCTTGGGCGAGGCGGGAGATAGTGTCAGACTTTTCAGACTAAAAATCCACTCCTGTTCCTTCTTTGCCTCGTTTCATTCTAGGACCTCGATTTTCATTTTCACATTCCTTATGGCCCCAGTAGGCTTCGACCCTCCTGGGACCCAACGATTTGCTGACATCTTGAGGCGCGCATGGAACGTTACGCGTCGTTGACGACTTGGACCTGGTCCAGACGGTTACCGGATAATTTGACAACGAGCTACCCGTTGCTTACCATCCACAGGCTCGCACCTATGGTGGCCGTAAATCGGGACTAGAGCGTGAGGGCCGTTGCCTCCCGCATGCGGCTTCCTCCTATGCAAGCATTACTGCTTCGCAGAAGGAGGCGAAGATCATGTACTGTATATAATGATGACCGGGATTCTTAAGTGATGTAGTAGGTATTGGAAGAGGTAGTAAAAGGATTTCGGGAAGAGGAGTTTAAAAGGTTATTCATCTGAACTAATTTTATAAAGGAGTGAAATAGGCAATTTGACTGATTTTTAGAATCGATTTCATGTTATTAAGTGTAACGAGTCCAGAAAAAGCGTTTTATTTCAATTCTTGTAAACTTTAACATAAAAAATAGCATATAAAGTTGTATTATTCAAATAAGCTGCCAAAACGCTATATCTGACAATACGCGTAAAATTGTATTTGTCAACTGGCGTGTGAATTTTACGCCTGTAAATAAACTTAAGCACTTAAAGGAATAACAGTCAATGACAGACATATTTATTGACTTGTGACGTTTAAATAGATTCAGCTAATAGCGCTAGGTAAAATAAAATAAAGTTTATTTCGTTTTTTTTATAAATAGTCCGTTATTTATTAGATATGTTGGTACAAATCGCTTTCAAACCCCATAATGTATGCGGATGGCAATAAGTATGAATTTATTTTTTTATACTGTCAAATAGTCTGTTGTTTTTTATATTTGACTTCGCCAGAAAGAGAGTATCAGCATGAAAAATCTAGATCCAATATATGGTAAAATATCATGTCCTTTTTTTAATATTTTACAAAAATTAGGTCTTTGTACCCTCAACTTAAGCCATTTCACTCCACTACCCATGTAAGTATCGACTAAAATAGCTCACAAACATGTTACGTAAAATACATCCTGTAGGTATCTCTGGATAAACAACTGACTAAAGTGACAGCTATAACAATGGTTATTTGACATTTGGGCATTGTTATTTGAAATTTCGACATTGTACATTGTTGTCGCTTTGGTTCATCAAATTAAAAATCATGGTATAGGTAGTCCTATATTTACTCACTAACATAAACTCGCTGCTTCGTTTACGTACGGCCACAGGAATTTTCGAAAAGGCAACCCAGGAAGACCCAGATGTGGTTTTAGTCAGTAAAAACCTGCAGCGCTTTCTCGCTTTACTCTAGAGCGGGAAAAGTCATTGGATGATTTCCCACCTCCAAAAAAAATTAGTTCCTCAGACTTTCTTATTGGTGATGTGTTTAAAATGTTATGTAATGCTGGCTTAGGTCAAGCCTACTTACTTCCTTGCTTCTAAGAATAAAAATATCATTTATTTACATATAGTATAATACAAGATGTGAACTTACTGGTAGAACCTATATGTCTTGCTTTTTAGATAATAAGCATGCAAAAAAAAACATATTTAGAGTCTATTACTTAAAAATAACAGGTAACTAATGAATGCTACATTGTGTGTTGGTGTTGTTATTTTTTTAATTTATATACACCGTTAAATTTTGATCGTTTTAATTCCGTGGAGGGTCAATCCGGTAAATGAAACATTATCGATTTGTAAAGATAAAATAAAAAAATTAAGTACTTTTTTTAAACTCGAATTTATGTACGCATGTACGATATTAATTCCTTTAAGTAAACTTCAGCTGGGCGAGTTCAATGACCTGTAGGTAGTTAGTAAGCAACGACCGACAACTACCTATAAAGTCAAAATTTAGCGGAGTATAATGTGTAAACTAGTCCTAAGAATGCGTCTTTTCTCGCAATTACAAAGCTTTTCTTTCTTTGTGTAGCGACATCTATGTCGTCACAAATAAACTAATCCTGCATCGCGCAAGTAAGATTCGCAGCGCGATTGGAACATATAGAACAAACCCGAATTCATCTATCGGGCAGTAGCCCACCAGATATAACACCTGTCTGGTCGGAGGATCCTCCCTTTTCAACGGAGGTATGTGGGACTTTACTCTCTGTTCCACTACCACCAAACTGGTGACCCTCGACAAAGAACGTCCGAGCAGCCTTCGTGCAGCAACTAGTTCGTGACGTCATCATCTCTTCCTCAAGCTACCACGCGCCAACACTTTTCTTATTAGGAAACCCATAAATGTTTAACCAAGGACATTAACAAAGTTCCTTAAATTACCATGTAAAAGTAATTTTTCTCACCGACATTCAATTAAAGCGAAAATGTATTTAATTTCCTTTCTCCATTTAACTTTCTTGCTCAAGTATTTCGGAACCGTTTTTGTTTTAAATTCAAGAGAAAATGAAGGAAGATGTTTATCATTTTTTGGTTGTAAAGGCCGATTCAGTTCCTGGAACAAGAAATTAGAAAACAAGAATTGTTTGTATTTCAAAATTTTGTTACAAATCTTCTAAGAAATTAAATTACTTGTAACTTAAATATTTGGGAGTGATTAATCATCCGTGAGAAGGATATAACTTTCAGGGTTAGCAAGCTGAAGTGGCAATGGAGCGGCCATGTTGGTCTAAGGACCGATAGCCATTGGAATAGACCAGTGGCCTTATCATTATTATTGTTATATCTAGCCTATATTGTCCCACTGCTGAGCAAAGGCCTTCTTTAATTCCTTTCAGTGTTCCAGGCTACGAGCTACTTCTCGCTAATTCTTAAGAAAGACATCTTAGTCATCCCACCATCTCCTTCTTGATCTGCTGCGACCCCATCTTGCGATTTCAGGGCATCAACTTTGTGTTTTACTGGCCTACTGCTCGATTGACATTTTACCAGCGTTCGGAGGACACGGCGGAGCATATGATAGAAGTTTTCTCCGCTTTGGCGGAGCACTTGCGGAAATGCGGAAGGTGAGCAATGCGTAGCTCGCTGTCCGGTAATCGTCTGGACCAAGCTTAAGTCGTCAACATCGGGTACCGTAAGGGCCCAGTAGGGTCGAAGCCAACTGGAGCAGAGGGATTGTTTCTGAATGGAAAACTCGGCCCTGGTATGAAAGGCAACGAAGGAGTCTGACACATCTTCCTCACTTTGACACACCTTCTTTTCCCACCTAAAAAAAATGGCCTTACCATGACATGTTAAAATGTCAGTTTTGCGAACGACAAAGAGGGACGGAACTATACGTCCTATATAGCTCCATCCCTTGATTAGTTAAGTTTAGACCGTAAAATTGATTGCGTTAAGATCTCGTAGTAGAGCCTCTGTCCTACTATGAACACCAAGTATCAACAAGCTTACGTGGTGTGGAATGCCCCTAAGCTACGTAGACTGATGGTTTTTAAGAAAAAGTAGATGAAACGAATTGGATGTAGAAAGCAAGAGTTTGGGTATTGTGGCTTACATAACTTGTTAGTGGTTTGCGCTAGGCTGATACATCTTTACTAAATAGCTGACTTCTTAACTACTACTACCATCATCATCATTTCAGCCAAAAGACGTTCACTGTAGGACATAGGCTTCCTTAATGCTCGATTACGGAGACGCGGCGCGTTGGGCAGTCCGTCGTACATTGCCATATGTTTGTGTTTGTGCGAGCGATGTACGACGAACGCCCAACGTGCCGCGCAACGCGCCGCGTCTCCGTAAACAAAGCCTAACTCTAACCAGGTAATTTTTCTACCTTGTAGGAGGCTTGTAAAAGATCAACAAATTACAGCAGAAAACACTTTCACGGTATATAACGTACCTATGGTCACCCATCTGCAGACTAATTTCAGCAAGCAGCTTTACCGTAGAGGTCGTCCCGAGTGGCTTTTATTTTCTTTAGCCACGAACTTTTAGGAGTCCAGGTGATGAATTATACCTAATAATCTTTATTTACTCGCATTTCGTAAAATTACAATTTGTAAAGTTTTAATACCTTAGTGACAAATTTTACTCAGAAATAACTCCATTTTTTTTTTTATAAAATTAGTCTTTAGTAATATTAAAAAGTAATTTTATACTGAAACCAATAATGCTTTGAAACATATTATTTTTCTATTATACTCACCTCGTTGACATTATCAAAACTCATTTTAAAGTGAATGAACATTTGAAGTCGTCTGAGTATTATTAATTTTATGAAAATTATTTTGTGCTCAGGTTAATTAATTTTTAATGTATATCTTATTGCTTTTGTTCATTATACGTATTAATTGCTGTATTATTTTCAATATGGACTTAGCTATAAACCCGTTTAGTTATGGACGTATTTATTTTGTAATATCGTGATAATTTGTAATTGTAAATGAAAGTATTATGCTGATTACAGTCACAGAATTATATACAAGATATTATTTCTGTATAGTTAAACTTGTTTTATATAAGATTATTAGGTATAATTCATCACCTGGACTCCTAAAAGTTCGTGGCTAAAGAAAATAAAAGCCACTCGGGACGACCTCTACGGTAAAGCTGCTTGCTGAAGTTGGTCTGCAGATGGGTGATCATATACGTTACATACCGTGATAGTGTTTTCGGGTGTATTTTGTTGATCACAGGCCTCCTACAAGGTAGACAAATGATCTGGTTAGAGTTAGACTGTGTTTACGGAGACACGGCGCGTGGCGCGGCACGTCGGGCATTCGTCGTACATTGCAGCAGCGGGCCGCGTCATCGCTCGCACAAACACAAACATATGGCAATGCACAACGGACTGCCCAACGCGCCGCGTCTCCGTGATCGAGCACTTAGAGGAATCCGGTGGATGCAAAACGCACAGGATCATTTTAGCGACATTAAGGAAGCCTATGTCCTACAGTGAACGTCTTTTGGCAGAAATGATGATGATGGTAGTCGTAGTTAAGAAGTCAGCTATTTAGTAAAGATGTATCAGCCTAGCGCAAACCACTAACAAGTTATGTAAGCCACAATATCCAAACTCCTGCTTTCTACACCCAATTTGTCTCGTCTACTTTTTCTTAAAAACCATCAGCCTCAATCTCAGCACACTACGTAAGCTTGTTGATACTTAGTGTTCATAGTAGGACAGAGGCTCTACTACGAGATCTTAACGCAATCAATTTTACGGCCTAAACTTAACTAATCTAGGGATGGAGCTATATAGGACGTATAGTTCCGTCCCTCTTTGTCGTTCGCAAAACTGACATTTTAACATGTCATGGTAAGGCCATTTTTTTTAGGTGGGAAAAGAAGGTGTGTCAAAGTGAACAGGGTGTATCAGACTCCTTCGTTGCCTTTCATACCAGGGCCGAGTTTTCCTTTTAGAAATAATCCCTCTGCTCCAGTCGGCTTCGACCCTACTGGGCCCTTATGGTACCCGTCATTGACGACTTGAGCTTGGTCCGGACGATTACCGGACAGCGAGCTATGCATTGCTCACCATCCGCAAATCTACCGTATGTTCCGCCGTGTCCTCCGAACGCTCTTAAAATGTCAATCGAGCAGTGGGCCAGTAAAACACAAAGTTGGTGCCCTGAAATCGCAAGATGGGGTCGCAGCAGATCAAGAAGGAGATGTCGGGACGACTAAGATGCCTTCCTTAGGAATTGGCGAGAAGTAGCTCGTAGCCTGGAACACTGAAAGGAATTTAAGGAGGCCTTTGCTCAGCAGTGGGACAATATAGGCTAGATATAACAATAATAGTGATAAGGCCACTGGTCTTTTCCAACGGCTATCGGTCCTTAGACCAACATGGCCGCTCCATTGCCACTTCAGCCTGCTAACCCTAAAAGTTATATCCTTCTCACGGATGATTAATCACTCCCAAATATTTAAGTTACAAGTAATTTAATTTCTTAGAAGATTTGTAACAAAATTTTGAAACACAAACAATTCTTGTTTTCTAATTTCTTGTTCCAGGAACTGAATTGGCCTTTACAACCAAAAAATGATAAACATCTTCCTTCATTTTCTCTTGAATTTAAAACAAAAACGGTTCCGAAATACTTGAGCAAGAAAGTTAAATGGAGAAAGGAAATTAAATACATTTTCGCTTTAATTGAATGTCGGTGAGAAAAATTACTTTTACATGGTAATTTTGGGAACTTTGTTAATGTCCTTGGTTAAACATTTATGGGTTTCCTAATAAGAAAAGTGTTGGCGCGTTAGTCTTGTGTGTTTTTAATACAAAGAAAGAAAAGCTTTATAATTGAGAAAAGACGCATTCTTAGGACTAGTTTACACATTATACTCCGTTAAATTTTGATCGAGTCAATGACTGTGTAGATAGTTGTCGGTCGTTGCTTACTAACTACCTACAGGTCATTGAACTCGCCCAGCTGACGTTTACTTAAAGAAATTAATATCGTACAAGCGTACATAAATTCGAGTTTGCCAAAAAAGTACTTTATTTTTTTATTTTATCTTTACAAATCGATAGTGTTTCATGTACCGGATCGACCCTCCACGGAATTAAAACGATCAAAATTTAACGGTGTATAATATAAATAAAAAAATAACAACACCAACACGCAATGTAGCAATCATTAGTTGCCTGTAATTTTTAAGTAATAGACTTTTTTTTCTTTTTGCATGCTTATTATCTAAAAAGCATAAAACATATAGGTTCTACCAGTGAGTTCACTTCTTATATACTATATGTAAATAAATGATATTTTTATTCTTAAAAGCAAGGAAGTAAGTATGCTTGACCTAAGCCAGCATTACATAACATTTCAAACCCATCACCAATAAGAAAGCCTGAGGCACTATTTTTTTTTGGAGGTGGGAAATCATCCAATGACTTTTCCCGCTCTAGAGTAAAGCGAGAAAGCGTCGCAGGTTTTTACTGACTAAAACCACACCTGGGTCTTCATAGGTTACCTTTTTAAAAATTCCTGTGGCCGTACGGAACCGAAGCAGCGAGTTTAAGTTAGTGAGTAAATATAGGACTACCTATACCATGATTTTTAATTAGATGAACCAAAGCGACAACAATGTACAATGTCGAAATGTCAAATAACAATGCCCAAATGTCAAATAACCATTGTTATAGCTGTCACTTTAGTCAGTTGTTCATCCAGAGATACCTACAGGATGTATTTTACGTAACATGTTTGTGAGCTATTTTAGTCGATACTTACATGGGTAGTGGAGTGAACTGGCTTAAGTCGGGGGTACAAAGACCTAATTTTTGTAAAATATTAAAAAAAGACTTCATATTTTACAACAAATGGGATCTGTATTTTTCATGCTGATACTCTCTGGCGAAGTCGAATATAAAGAACAACAGGCTATTTGACAGCATAAAAAAATAAATTCATACTTATTGCCATCCGTATACATTATTTATTGGAGCGATTTGTAACAATATATCTAAAAAATAATGGACTACTCAAAAAAAAAGGAATAAACTTTATTTTACCTAGCGCCATGATTTTGAAAACGGTCGCTATTAGCTGAATCTATTTAAACGTCACAAGTCTATAAATATGTCTGTCATTGACTGCTATTCCTTGAAGTGCTTAAGTTTATTTACAGGCGTAAAATTCACACGCCAGTTGACAAATACAATTTGACGCGTATTGTCAGATATAGCGTTTTGGCAGCTTATTTGAATAATACAACTTTATATGCTATTTTATATGTTAATATTTTCAAGAATTTAAATAAAACACTTTTCTGGACTCGTTACACTTAATAACATGAAATCGATTCTAAAAATCAGTCAAATTGCCTATTTCACTTCTTTGTAAAATTAGTTCAGATTAAGAACCTCTTAAACTCCTCTTCCCCAAATCCTTTTACTACCTCTTCCAATACCTACTACATCACTTAAGAATCCCGGTCATCATTATATACAGTACATGATCTTCGCCTCCTTCTGCGAAGCAGTAATGCTTGCATAGGAGGAAGCCGCATGCGAGAGGCAACGGCCCTCACGCCCCAGTCCCGATTTACGGTCACCGTAGGTGCGAGCCTGTGGACGGTAAGCAACGGGTAGCTCGTTGTCTAATTATCCGGTATCCGTCTGGACCGAGTCCAAGTCGTCGACGACGCGTAACGTTCCATGCGCGCCTCAAGATGTCAGCAAACCGTAGGGTCCCAGCAGGGTCGAAGCCTACTGGGGCCATGGAGAATGTGTAAATGAAAACCAAGGCCCTACAATGAAGGCAAAGAAAGAACAGGAGTGGATTTTTAGTCTGAAAAGTCTGACACTATCTCCCGCCTCACCCAAGGATGCGGGGATGTCATGGTATGATTTCACCACCGAAAAAAAAATATGTGTCACTAGTGATTTTTCAGAAATCACAGTCTGTTAGTAGAGTTGGTCCTTCTCAATTTCAATAATTAATTTTCATCATCATCTTCCTGCCTTTGTCCCATAATTATTTGGGATCAGCGCAAAATGTTTTTTTTTCTTCCATTCTGTCTTGTCACCGTCATGCTATCACCGAATCCCTCTTCACACAATTCATAATTTTTTTCTTTGGCCTCCTTATCCCTCTCAATCCATCTACATGTAAACTCATAACTCTTTTAGTAACATGAGTTTCATCCCTCCTCTTCACATGACCATACCAAGACAAACGATTCCCTTTCAACTTTTCAGTCACTAGCGCTATTTTCAAACTTTTAATTTTAAAAAATGTGCAGTAAGTGAAAGTTTTTGCCAGTATTCGTGTAGCTCCAAGACAACTCAAGACTACCTATAATATAACTAGTACACTTGGTGTTTTTTTGGACTGAAACAATGTGTTTATAGAACATGATTGGGGACGAATGTGAGAGTTAGTATTGTTATACTAACTTTGTACTAAAGTATCTTAACCATAAAGGAACATACTTGGCACTTTATGGTCTAGAACCTTGAAAGTTTAAGGGTTAGTAACGACAGCAACACACGTAAAGTGAAACATAATTCAATGTCAGTATCAAACTTAGGTTTAACGTTACTTCGGGCGAATTCCACCAATGGAACAACGCGTTCAAGAGCTGTCAGTAGCAATATTTTACTACAATGATGTTGTCGACCGCTTTTCAACATGGTTTTGATGTGAAAAGTTTGTTATTTGCATAACAAACTGAATTTGTACATTTGCATTGATCGAGTTGCTGCTTGCTTGATGCATAGTTCTGTATTAGACCAAGTGTGTTTTGTTTTTTATATGAGCAAGTTCTTACTTGAAAGGAAGTGGTGTATAACCAAGGTAAGGAAAAATTCTTTTCCACACGATAATATTCTCACAAAGTGTACACTTATACAAAACATCTACGACATAACATGACAAAATATATTTATATATTTATTTCTTTCTTTATTGTACACCTTACCTTATTAAAGGATAACATTTATAAAAAAATTAGTGTACAATAGGCGGTATTTGTACATTTTTATTGATCGAGTTGTCGTAAATTTGTCTTTAGTTATAGACTTTATGCGTTAGACTAATTGTTTTTTACTTTTTTACTCTCACTTGAAGCAAAGTGGCGTAAAATCAGGTTAGGAGAAAGTACTACTTCACTTACCAGTAATTCACACAAAGTGAACAGCTGCACAAAGCACCTGCATTATTGCATTTATTTTTCCTTATTATTAAGAACAAATTTTCTAATAATTGATTATAATCTAGCAAAAAAGACTAATAAGTAATTTAACTCTAACTTATGTTTTATGCATAGCACAGCATTGATCACTATTATACACTAACTTAATTACTTAAGCCCCAGGCGCACACCTATTGTCTTTCTAAGCTAAGTGCTAGGCACTTTTACCGGTTACCGTTTGCCCCCTTAGTTCTTCCAAAGTCTGAAGTCGCAGGATGATTACTTGTTACTGTAGGCGCGGGTTTGCGGACGGTGAGTCATGGGTTTCGCCGTCCGAGTTCCGACCGTCCTATAAGGTCGACGGCGCTTTGTGTACCACGCTCGCCTCGAAAAGATATAACGCTACACTAACTCAAAGGGTTTAGTTCTCTTTAATCTACGCCAGCTGTTACACAACACGGACCTAGTGTCCGTTTTGTCTAACAGCTTGATTTTCTCAAGATTCACATGTCAGTGAAGTCTGTGTTCATGGGCTTCAGCAAAATTTTTGAATGATGGTAGTGACGAGTCCCGTTTTAAGGTCACGGTAGAGGTCGTCATTTCTGATGCACCAGGGTGCTTATACAGTATCCCTGAGTACTTTATTTTGGAATTGTTGTATTATTTGGAAGTATTGAATCTTGAAAGTATTATATCTTGAAAGAATTATATCAACATTGCTTGAAAAATTGTATTTGTACATTTTCATTGATCAAATTGTCCTAATCTTGTTTTTAATTCTAAGTATATTTTATTTTTTAACTGTCATTTGTAACCCAGTGGCGTAAAACCGGTTTAGGGTAAAGCATTTCTTTAGTTGTCAGTATCCGCACAAAGTGTACATCTGCACGAAACTCCTGCGATATTGTATTACAAATTGTATTAGTACATTTTTATTGATAAAGTTAAATATTCTTGTCAAAGCAGGCCCGAATAAAATACCAGCATGTCATTACTTATTATTTTTAAACATCGCAACATATTATCCTGAGTGAGGCATCTTTTGTTTTTCTCTTTTTAGGGTTCCGTAGCCTAATGGCAAAAAACGGAACCCTTATGGATTCGTCGTGTCTGTTCCTCCTTATGTCACAGCCATTTTTTTTCCAAACTTTATGAACTTTTGAAAATTGGTAAGTAGATGTATTCTGTGAACCGCATTAAGATTTTCACATAAAAAAAAAATTCCATACATAGAACTAAAACTCATTTTTTTTTTTATCAAACCCATACGTGTAATGTATTTATGGATAGGTTTTCAAAAATGATATTGAGGTTTCTAATATCATTTTTTTCTAAATTGAATAGTTTGCGCGAGAGACACTTCCAAAGTAGTAAAATGTGTCCCCCCCCCCCTGTAACTTCTAAAAGAAGAGAATGATAAAATAGAAATAAAAAAGCTATATGATGTACATACATTACTATACAAACTTCCATCGAAAATTGGTTTGATCGAGAGAGATCTAGAAAATAGTTTTTTTTTTTTTATACGTCATAAATCGTAAGCCGCATTGTACGGAACCGAATCCTCAGTGCGCGAGTCCGACCCTCACTTGCCCGGTTTGTTATATGGTATAGATTGTTAATTGTAATGAGTTCTTGTGTAAAACACAAATAAACATTTCTATCGTTCTTACTTTCTATCATGACAATAAGACAGATAACCTACTTTCCATAAGACCTCTTTGCATAAGATACTACACTTCCACAAATTTCAGAATTCCCACAACAATTATTACGCAAAAGACGTAGTTTGCCGAAATTACGAGTGACGTAAGAGGAAATACTTTGTATGTATGTAAAAAAAAAAAAAAAAAAAAAAAAAAAAAATGTATGTAAATGAATAATAATAAAGAATACAAAACACAGTACCAAAGCTAACCGTATAATTTAAGTAATTTAATTTAGGAATATAATCAAGAACCACTGGAATATTGAAAGCTATTGATAATTATAGCTCATATGAAGTTGTCCAATATTGAATATATCCTAAAATTATTATGAATCAATTATTGATTACGTCGTTTGATATGTCTTTGAAACAGTACCTTTTACAAGTGAAAATAATAAACTTTAGGTATAGAAACAGTAAGGTACAGACAGAAAAAGTATTGAAAACTTTTTTTTTATAATGCGTTGACTTGAGTTTGAGCACTATCTTACTTGATGGTAAGCGATGATGTGGTCAACAATAGACCACGCTTGCCTAAAACTAACCTATTCACTTTTGACTTAAAGATCGCTTTATTCTTTCATTCAGCAAACAACCACTATAGATTTTTTTTTAGGTCATTACCCAAAGTTTATCGCAGTTCAAAAGAAGAGGGTGGTGTCAAATTTCATTTATTTAAACTTCATGAAATAAAATGTATTTAAAACTAATTTTTACATCACAAACTATGGGTAGACCACAGTAAGTGCAGGCAGGCCAAGGAAGCACTTCTCTCCATTGATGGCCACTTCACGAAACAGGCCCTGCGACTAGCTAAACCTCAAGAGCGCGAAGTCACGGCCATTACAACTGGCCACGGTACCTTTAATAAGCACTTCTTTGTCTTAAGATTTACAAACAGCCCACTATACAGAGCCTGCATGTAGGAGGACGAGATAGCAGCACATCTGCTTCTAAGCTGCCCAGTTATTTATTTATCTATTATCACATACAATTGTTTTAAAAGACGTACTCAAGGTAAGAAATGTAGTCTCAAAATAACCGCACTCAGAAACGCCACCGACAGACTGAACAGATATCCATCAGTGTAGGCAGCGCCTTGGAGAATCGGCACAGATTACACAAAGGACAACACACTTAGTGTCATCTTCTCGAATTCCGCCAATCTGCAAGAACAAATATCTAACCGCAGAGAGATCGCTTTATACAGGGCAAAATACTTCGGAAACCCAGGTAACCTTCGCAAAATAATCAGTAACACCAAGGCGCTGCTGGCCTTTCTTGAGGAGCTAGGGTAGATCAAATGACACATTTGTCTCACCCGTACGCAAAATATACGCTTTAGTCGTGGTGTTGCTGACACCAGCCATACAAATACCTACTTCTTTTTCCTTGATAAACTTTATTATTTTTTAAGATTCCAGTTTTCGATTGGCCTGTCTTTTCAAGGATATAAACTTTCTAGTAGATTACGTACACTGAAGGAAGAAGCACAAACTCGTACATCAGGAATAAACATAAATAAGACCGGTACAAGCGGCGGTCTTATCGCTAAAAGCAATTTCTTCCAGACAACCATTGGATGGAAAGAATCATTAAGGAAACTCGAATATATCCATCGGATTTATGTCCTATTTTATGATATGGATGAAAGAACTGGGTCTTTATTTACAGAATTTTGTCAATATCACTACATGGTATAAAACAAAGTCGCTTCCCGCCGTCTGTCCCTATGTATGCTTAGATCTTTAAGATTAAGCAATGGATTTTGATGCGGTTTTTAATAGATAGTGTGATTTAAGAGGAAGGTTTATATGTAAATATAATACATACATAATATATTTAGGACCAGCATCGCACTCGTGCGAATCCGGGGCGGGTCGCCAGTCTAGAATAAGTACCTACAATAATCAAGTCAATTCAAGTTATCATTTCTGATTGTATTTTTGTGACTAATCTTTTTCTTATTGTATAAAAATGAATAGTTGTTCGTTAGTCTTGCTAAAACTCGAGAACGGCTGGACCGATTTGGCCAATTTTGGTCTTGAAATATTCATGATACTCCAAGAAAAGTATATACGGTGAGAAAATATAAAAAAAAAAATTCACGGAAAAAATCCATTTTCACAATATTCATAGATTATTAAGCGGTACGACATTTGCCGGGTCGGCTAGTGCAAAATAAAAAAGCTATAAAGTTTATTAAGCTGACATATTGATCATCAAAATTATACACTTTCAAAATGAAAATTCAATTTATTTTTATTAAAAATGTCGATTAATAAAATAATAAATAATTCAGTCAAATTCATTTTTCAATTCAAGCTTTTGAGGTTGCAAGTTCAGATTGGAGCGTTTTTAATATGACACAATATGATAGTGTTTGAAAGGAACTTTGACCTTGTCAAATTGGAGGACTTTAACTTGACTCAATCGCCGTGCAAATAGTGACCTTGTCAAATTGGAGGACTTTGACTTGACTCAATCGCCGTGCAAATATGATAATCTATCAATTATTGTCAATAAACAACAAACAATGGAAAGTAGACTTCAGCAGGTTCAAACACGTTGACTACTGTGTCTGGCAACAAATGTATTGATGAATAAAAAATAAATACGCACAAAGCGTTTCGGGAACACAATTATTGTGCGTACAGCTAAAGAGTGGAATTCCCTGCCGGAGTCAGTGTTTCCTGATAGCTACAACTTAGGGGTCTTTAAGGTACCCGTTACATGGACATGCAGGCGTCAATCATTTCCATCAATAATGATATAATTATCATGAATGAAGTTTACAGGTACAGTTGTACCGTTATAAAAAATTGCTTATGTCTATCCTTGGAGTTTCTCCGTACCAAATTTCATTGAAATCGGTTGAATTTAACCGTGAAAGTTACGCTTTCACGGTTAAAGTCTGAACCGACAAGTAGACAGAGTTATTTTCACATTATCAGTTGTCTAATACCCATAACACAAGCTCTGCTTAGCTTGGGACTAGACGGCGTTGTGTGATAGTTGTGGAATATTATATTATTTTCACATTAGCATGGATTATTTAGGAGTACATAATATAAAGTTTTTAAAATAAGCTTTAAAAACGCGTTATATTAATTACTTGATTATATTATTAATAATAAATTGTAGAAAAAGAAAAGATAAATGCCGTTTCCTTTTCTACGAATTCATGTATAAAGCATTACTTCGCGGAATGGGACAAGAATGCTAAGCACGCAATTCTTTATAAAACTAGCGTTATTTTACGCTCCTAATTTAGACACAGGAATGCTGTATGCCTGTAACAAATTGTTTTTTTTTTTATTTACATAGATATAAGCAATACGTAGGTGAGAAGAAAATTGAGATAGTGGTCAAACGCGAGACTATGTATATTAAAAAAAAAAATGTTTGACACTGTTAAGAACAAACAGCGAGAAGCCAAAAAAAAAAACCTATAATGGGTTTTTAATTGGGCACGCTCAAATAGATATTATTACACAAATAATATAATAACTTACCATTCGTTATTTTTATTTTAAATGGCGTCAATTAATTTCAGTGACAGCAGCATTACTGAAGGTTATGGATGATTGGAGCTGATAGATTAAAACCAATTTTCTAATTTGAATTTTGTTACTATTGATTGGGTCATCAAGATATGACAATTTATAAATTTAGAGACTTGTTTGACATGATAGACGAAATTGAGTACAATATTTCAATTTTGATTTAAATAGTCACTAATAAAGTAACAAAATCGAATAAAACTACAACTAGGCTGAGTAAAAAACTCGTCTTCAACAATTTTGGTTGTTTCTTTTGAAAATCTAGACAATCCTTTTTTTAGCGTTATTAATATCGTGCGGATTTGAGCACGCATGCGGATTTGCTCTTCATGCGTAACTTGTGCAAATGTCCTTTTTATACAAGTATTTACGTGTTGTAATGTGTTCAATACACGCATGCAAGGCCTTTTAATTATTTTTTTTTGCCTTTTGAAATTTTCTGCATACGGAGAAAATCCGTATGCGTGGGCCCAATCTTCAAATGACTTTTTCTACTCGAGCGAGAGCGTGTCAGACGTTTACTGACTAAAACCTACCTGTATGATAATTCTTTTAAACGGTCTCGCAGCCTTAGCAGGCAACGGCCCAACTGAGTCTATTAGGCTATCAGACTTTTACCACCCTGTATATTTTTCCCATGTTTCCTTAGCTAGATTTTGCGAACGTTGATATTCTCAAAAAGACACGTTGCAATATAAAATAAAATGCAATGTTCTAAAAAAATATGGAGATTATGATATTTTTATTTCTTATATTCTTTATTCGGTGTGGTGATGCGGTGATTATTTTCTGCTACCAATTTTGATCGACTGCACACGCGCACCTCAAATAGATGTCAGCATAATGCTGACTGGCCTGTTGGTCTAGTGGTTAGTGGCCCTGACTGCTATGCCGGAGGTCGTGGGTTCGATTCCCACCCAGGACAAATGTTTGTGTGATGAGCACGATCATTTGTTCTGTGTCTGGGTGTTATTTATCTATAATATGTATGTATTTAGAAATATATAAGTATGTATATCAGCTGTCTGGTACCCATAACACAAGCTCTGCTTAGCTTGGGACTAGACGCTGTTGTGTGATAGTTGTGGAATATATGTTATGTTATATATGTTATGTTATATGTTATGTTATAATTGAAGGGGCCTGCTAGGTTATTAGCTGTTGAGGAACTCAACAGTAATAGTTGGTAGCTAACATCAGCAGGCATCGGTCTGTCATTGCTTTGGATATAGTGTTGTTCTTAATGCGACAGCGATTATCAAAAGTTTAACATGTTTAAAAATAACCACGATTTTTCGGAAGTATAGCATAGCATAGCATAACCAGCCTCGTAATACGCCCATTGCTGGGACTCAGGTCTCCTCTCTAGGAGAGGTAATGGGCCATAATCTACCATGCGGTCCCAGTTTCAAAAGCATAACATGCTACGATCGTTATTGAATGGTTATCGATCATTGATGTACGCACAAAACGTTTTGGGAACTCTTTTATCTTGTGCACCGCTTAAGAGTGGAAGCCTAAGTTTGTGATTCCTGATAGAACCTTCCCAGATCTTTAAGAGTGAATAGATTTTTTCTAAGCAGGCGTGATCTGATGTCGACAAGATCATTGGGGTCAAACCGTAGGGGCCCAGCCGAATCAAAGCCTACTGGGGCCATGGCTAATGTGAAAGTAAACACCAGGACTCTGAAGCGAAGGCAGTAAAAGTCTGACACTATCTCCCGCTTCGCCCAAGGGCGGGAGATGTCACTGGGTGATTTTTACCCACCAAAAAAAAAGACCTAGTCTGATTCGCGGGAATCCGATGGATGCGAGACGCACAGGACCGGTCGTTATAGCGACATTTGGGGGAGGCCTATGTTAAACTGTAGACGTCGGCTGAAATAATGATGATAATGATGATGATGAAGTGATCGCTATTAAAATTTTGTTTAAACTTACAGTCAACAATTTTAAAAGAACAAACCAAATACAGACCACGACAGACTCTCAAACTCTCCTACAGCAAAGAATTTAATGAAACAAAATTTCAACTCGGACCTACTGGAGATTCCGTATTAAAACATTTACGAGGTCGGCCTACATAATTTTCATCGCAACCTTTGTTCTACAGTCAAAATATTTTTTTTGGACAATGTTTATTCACCGTGTTTGTTCCCACCTTGGTGCCGGATTTTTATGCTTAATTTTGTTCCTATAAGCTCAAAAGAGAATTGTACGAGATGGTTTCTGATCCGGGTTATTAGCGACGGTTTTTCGAGGTCGTGTTTTTAATTTGAACGAATTTATGTGTGCCTACTACAGATTTTTAACACCAAAAATGAGACTTATGTTAAGACTTATATCGACAATTGTTTACGTCACTGAATATAGTATTTTGTAAGTTTTATCTATCACCAGGTTTTGTAATAATATTTTATTGTTAGATGAAATAAACGAAGACTACTGTGAAGTAAGATATAAACAATCAAAATTAAAAATATATATGTATCCATTCTAGTAATAGGGCGCTCTAGAGTCTAGACGATACCTAGTGGTTAAGAATCCAAAATTAATTGGATATCAATAGCATCATCATCACTACTGGGACTGAGGACTCTTCTGTAAGAGAGAGCAGGGGCCGTAATCCACATACAATTTTTAGTTCTAGGACATACCGGTTTCCTCACGATGTTTTCCTTCACTATTTTGAGATCAGTGGTGATGAAATAAATTACACAAAGTAATGCGCCTGGCTATGTTTATAACCGCGACCTACAACTCGTAAGTGGGGACCGTTACCACTCGGCCACCACTACTCCTAAATTAATAGATAATAATAATATCTGATAACAAATTCTAAAAAGAACAATCTTGTTTAATTCAGCAATATCTATTTTTACCGAAGATAGATGTATTCTTTATTGTACACCAAAAAATAAAATTACATAAAGAACTTAAAATTAATAGGGTGTCACAATGGGCGGTCTTATCGCTAAAAGCGATCTCTTACAGACAACCTTTGGATGGATTACACAGAGAAGGAGAAAAAGATACAAAACGAGGAAAGCAAAATTTAGGGAAGCCTGTGTCCAACAGAACTACATTAGACCGACGCACACGTGTAACACGTCTGATTTGTACGTAGAACGACGTCGCGTGGCGTGGATCAAGTGTAGCTCTACAAGTCTAGTTTTCATATAAAATGTATGGAGACCGACGCACCCAGATCTGCGTGTGTGGCACACGTGTGCGCAGTGTAGTTCTACCTTAAACGTCTTTCGTCTGAATTTAAGATGATGATGATATTATATTCTATAGATATTAGCAGTAAAATGCATTAAAACATTATTATTTTATAGAGTTTATCGCTTCAAGCCAGGACACAAATTGAATAAAGTAACGTATACTAAGAAAGATCGGTATCGAAGAATATCAAGTTATGACGGGGCTTTAAGTTAATTAACAGTGACTTGTTAATTGTAAAATAAGCTCTTTTACTTATTTTAAGTGAACTTGTCCTTTACTGCTTGCTCACTGGCAATACCTTTCACTGCGGCAATTCATATGAATCATATCGCATTTTTGTTTAAGTGACGAATTTTTTCATCATGTGTTATGAACTAAGTTAGGAATAGTAAATAGTCAGGTAGGATTGCAGTCTAGCACTAGTTTATATCAATTTAAAAAAAAAAACCGTAAATCATCAGCTTTAGAGTTCTTTTAAATTACAGAGCTTTTTTATAATCTAACAATTTTAGTAGGTACGGAAATTTAAAACACAATAAGATTTTTTAACACAAAACACAATAATTTAGATAAAATTCTTAAATTCCGAGAAGTCATGATTTTAATTCCGGGATTTTAGAGGATGTATTATGAACTCTGTGTTACTAACTTCAACTAACTGTAAGTAAATGTACGTGACCTATTTCGACTGCTGAACATGAAGTAATAGACCAGAAATGTATAAAAAAATAGCTTATGCACGCGGCTTCGCCCAAATGAAAGTCGGTTTCTCAATACAAACTTCCAACCCCAGTTTTACTCTCTTGGGGATTTTTTTTTATGGTAGGTAAAATCATGAAATGTCAAATCCCGGCTTTGGGTGGGGCGGGAGATAGTGTCAGTCTCTTATTGACTAAAAAACTACCCTGTTCCATTCATTGCCTTCGATTCGGGGCCCCGGGGTTCATTTTCACCTAACCCTTGGTCCCAGTAGGCTTCGGCCTTACTGGGCCCCTACAGTTTACTGACAACTCTTTGAAGCGAGCGGGAACAGTGCGCGCTGTAAACGACTTGGGCTCGGACCAGTCTGTTACCGGACGGACGGACAGCAAGCTACCCATTGCCCGCCGTCCGCAAGCCCACGCCTACGGTGGCCGGAAATCGGTTTCAGAATCCCGGTGGCGGGGGCAGTTTGTGCGCCGTTGCCTGATGCGGCAACTCTCTTAGGAGATGGAGTTTCGTAAAATCCATTTTTAACGGATGTCTAAACTCTTTAAAAAAACCACCAGCTAAATTTTTAGTTTTTAGTTTTTAAGTGGTAGAGTTTCTTAGATTTTGTGATTAATCAGTGAGTGGTATTTTGCTTTCATACATATATAATTTGTTTTCTCAGAAACGTAAAGAACTCAAAGATGAATTCTTTGAGTGATTAAGCATTGTTGAATTATATCCGAATGAAAGACATTATCATTGAATATGAGTTACGTAATAATCCCGCAAATCTTCTAATGGTGTTTTCCATAAACGTCTTAGATTAACTCAAAGGGTACATAATGGAATTGAAAAAGTTTGGTCTAGATAAGTGTGTGCTGGGCTCAGGTGTGGGTTAGAATTGAATTCGTGACTTTTATTATTTCGATTCTTGCCAGAACCCTAAACGTTGACCTACAGGGTCGTATTACACATAACCAAAAACTTCGCAGACATCGTAGGGTTTAAAAGTTAAATTTTCAAAAACCCAACTTTTCAAGACTTAAAAACATGAGTTAAAAGTTTCTACCTAAAAAGTTGAACTTTTCAAGCAGTATGAGCTGCTTATCTGTGTTCAATCATAGAAGTGAATCGATTCCATTAGAGTATAATAAGCGGCATATAAGTTGAACCAAAGTGGCGATCGATCTTCAATGCGCAGTATCAGATTTTCGGGTCTCAATCGAAGTGCTACACAGCAGGGGATTGTGCGTAACCATAGTACTTATATCTACTTGAAAAGAAACTTTATATTATTATGCACTAGCGACCCGCCCCGGCTTCACGCGGGTGTAATGGTGATAGTATACATGTGTGAAACATATATTATATACCTTCCTCTTGAATCATTCTATCTATTAAAAAAAACCGCATCAAAATCCGTTGCGTAGTTTTAAAGATCTAAGCATACATAGGGACAGACAGCGGGAAGTGTCTTTGTTTTATACTATGTAATGATGTTCCAAAATTTTACACTCTTCTTCTCGAACGTGTATGATGTCCATGTAGCCAAAAATACAAATATTATTTTCTTAGTCATATTTGTTTTTTTTTTTCAATTGTTATTACTTTTGTCACGGAGTGTCAACAGGAATCAACCGACACCTCAGTTGTTAAAATTCTTTCTTTTTGTATTCTTTTTTTTTTTTTGCTTACTTTCTTTCTTGCTTTTGAGAATATTTTCTTTAAAAGCTTTGAGTAAAAATGTAAAACCTCTCTACAAGGTGCTGAGCCGTTGCGCCAATGGCTCTGCATACTTATTGGTAGCCGCGGAATTTCACTTTTTAATTATTATTTTTTCTTTATCTTGATTTATATAGTACTAGCGATCCGCCCCAGCTTCGCACGGATGCAATGGTGATATTAAATATATTATGCAAGTATTATACATATAAACCTTCCTCTTGAATCACTCTATGTACTAAAAAATTGCATTAATATCCGTTGCGTAGTTTTAAAGATCTAAGTATACATAGGGACAGACAACGGGAAGCGACTTTGTTTTATACTATGTTGGAGTTTACATGTGGATGGATGGAGAAGGAGAGCAAGACCAAATAAGAGATGGATGGATTGAGTGAGGAGTGATATGAAAGAAAAGGGAGTTAATGATAGCGCGACGAGTGACAGGAGAGAATGATTGTAAGAAAAAAACGTGTTGCGCCGACCCCAAATAAAACAGGATAAGGGCAGGAAGATGATGATGATAATGATTCAAGTCCCTCATAGGCGAATGAAACGTTAAAAGTTAGTGTATATTATTACATAATGTAAACAAACTTTTCACGTGATATATCTCTACTTACCGTTACCTCTTACCTTCAAACTCAAACACGCTAAATAATTCTGTTACGCTAAAACTTATTTAGTAAACATTGCACTAAAAGGACTTAAGTGTGATTTTCCTGTGCAAGCAACATTATTCTGAGCACAGCTTAGTTTTGCGTTCAAGCGCGAGTTATTTCGCCAATTACATTACCTCTTGTTTTTCCTAGACTCCTAGTACATTCTGTTGCTAATTGAAAATGTATTGTGTAGTAAATGAATGAAAAAGAATTGGGAGCGAAAGTAAAAATAGAACAAAAATGTTTTTAGCGTTAAAAATAATTATCCTTATTAGTTTTCTTAGAAATAAGCTCCGTTTACAAGGAATTTCTATTATAATGTCGAACAGCTGTTTTAGGTTCCCACCCAAAATAGTATGATAATATCTTATTTGGATTTATATTTATAATAATACTTTAACTGAATGAAATGAATATAGAGACCCAGATATGGGTTAGCACGGGCTAGATATATAGATAACTAGTTTCTGCCAGTGGTTTCTTTTAGCGGATGTCTACACTCTATAAGGAAGATACCTGCCAAATTTTAAGACTGCAGGAGTTATAGTTTTTGAAGTCGCTGCCTTCTGCGTAGCAGTAATATTAGCGGACCAGAGGCCTCATAAGTAAGTAAGTTTATAAGTAAGTTTATTAATAATCAAATACATTACACATGAATGTTAACGGTGATCCCCAAACTAGACGTTAGTCTGTGTCATGGGGATCAGAGTTGTACATATTCTATATATACAAAAGGTGATTATTCTATATATACATGGTGATTAAAAATACGTAAGGGAACGAACGTCTTCACGCCCCAGCTGTTGAGATTCCGATCCGAACTACCAGCCGTGATGACAGCGCGTAATGACCCACGCGCTCTCAAATAGATATCAGCAAACTGTAGGCGCCCAGCAGGGTTGATGCCCGCTAGCTAGGGGGGCCGTGGGAATTTTCTGAAAAGGAAACCCATCCGGTAACCGACCGGACCGAGCCCAAGTCGTCGACGACGCCTACTGTTCCCGCGCGCCTCAAGGAGCTGTCAGCAAACCGTAGAGACCTAGCCTGCTAGCTGCAGGCAGGCAGGGTCGAAACCTACTGGGTCCAAGGATCGGCTTCTAAAAGGAAGGCTCGGCGCCGGTAAGATAGGCAAAGAAGGAACAGGGTAGGTTTTTAGTCAGTAAGAGACTGACACTATCTTCCGCTCCGTCCAAGGGTGGGATTTGTCAATGGATAATTTTAACTACCATAAAAAACACGCCCTCCTGCTCCACCCAGTGCGGGAGAAGCCATTGAATGATTTCCTTAAAAAAAACCCATCGGATTCCCGCCAGCTTCACCAGGTAATCTGTCCACCTTGTATATCAGAGAAACTGGAGTGTATAAATATTATGCCAGGTTTTTTATCGATAGGCAAACCTAGTTAAAAACGTTGCTATCGAAATATGTTTACGTTTAATTACTTATAACAACTCCACCCTCCTCTTTAATTCCACGCAAAACCTGAATAATATATTTTATTCAGAATCATTAACTAAATCAATTTCAATAATTTTTACACCATGTTATATTTTTTCCCAAAAATATTTAAAAAAAAAAGTCATAAGTAGGACACCACCGATACTAAGTACAACACAGGTCAAGGTAGCTTATAGCGGGAATTAGGCCAGTGCACAGCTGGGTGTGGCAGTAAAACTACCAGACCATGTATTTGTGCGGACAATAAAATTTTTGTGATTTTTTATGATATACTTAGAATTATGAAATTCTGTACCGGCACGATAAGCAACGAAGGAACGGGGTAGGTTTTTATTCAGTAAGAGTCTGACACTATCTCCCACTCCGCCCAAGGGCGGGGATGTCATTGGATGATTTTCACGCACCTTAAAAAAATAAAGGCGTCGTTCTACCTTATGGAAGGCCTTCTAAAATAATGTGAACAATGAAAACAAAACAGCGTGTTCATCTACTATGGCCCTATAATAAATTAAAATGAGAATCTCAGTGTGAAGCAATTTGACTAAAAGTGCGTCTTAGGCGTAGCAGATCTTTCTCAAAGATTGAAGTAAACAACCATTTTAGTCCCAGAGAATTATTTTCTTGACTCAGCAGGTATTAAAACACTCTTGAAACTAAATTATCATTTGAGATTTACACACATTTCAGTATAAATTTAAATTCTATTTGGATTGCTATTTCAGTTACATATCTGATTTCAGTAGGTGTGTGAAAAAGCAACTTTATCAACTTATTTACTTAAAATATTTACCAAAATGTTAATTTAATTAAGGATTTAGAAACCTTGTACAAAATGAGTGAGTCTAGATTACAAACATATCTAAATATTATTTTGGGTAATTTCTCTTATCTTTCTCTTGCTCTTAAGGCCCAGTTCTACTCATTTTGACCTTTTTTAAACCTATGGAAATCAACAAATAAAGAGAACACCATGAAAATTTATTTTATTAAAATTGACTATATGGCCAAGGGCTTGGCAAAAATGAAAACACGATATAAATTATTTGGCTCGATAAAAAAAATCGTGAATCTGACCCTAATTTACGATTTCAAACGTATTTATTTACGAGATTACGTTACGGAACTATTTGAAAGTTACAAAAAAAAAACTTGTTATTTAAAAGCGCTTCGCAAGAACAAAAATCTTGAATAGTTGTTGTTGTTTTTTTTATATAGAAATAAAACCGCTGTTTTGGGGCCGCGAAGACGACATAATCCCGAGCGAAGTTCATACAAAAAAAAAAACAGTGAGTAGAACCGGCCCTTAATATTATTTATTTAGGGTCGGCGCAAAGTTATTTTTTCATAAGTACGATTATCAACAGCTCAACAGGTATATAATGTTACCATTGCTAGGACTCAGGCCTCCTCTCTAGGAGAGGAAATCGGCTGTAATCCACCATGCAAGGTTAGTACGACTTGGTGGATTTCCATAATTATGTTGTTTAAATTCTCTATTAATTCAAATCAGTAAAAGCCTTTATTTTTTACAGTTGGCGTGGTATAGTTAGCTCTGCATTGCATGTTGTGGGTTTGATCCTTCACGAAACAATTTTTTATTTGTCTACAGATAGTTATGCCAGATTTGTAAACGTACGCACGATTCAGGAGTAATTCCTAAATAACCGGGGTAGAAGTAATAAAAAAAGAATACCATATATTTTTTCACAAATTCTATCTACCAATCCACACCGCACAAATGCACTGCATGACACCAAGAACCGTCACAGATGGCGAGACACCATGAATAAGAAGGTAATCCAGTCCAGCGGGAATTTCATAAGCCTCAGTAATGAGGAATAGGAGTCGAAGAAGAGGATTCTGTCTATCCTTCTTTTGGTTTTCCCCACCTCCCATAGCCATCAGTTCTCAAATCATTCATCATATTATTTTCACGCCTGTATTAGCACTTATCACTTAGCCTACTTGGCCATGCTTGGTTTTCTTGGCTTACATACATAGCTTTTATCACTTTAGTGATATTATGCAGCCTTTTCAAAATATAAGCCGCCTTATGCAGCCTTTTCATTGTAATTTTTTATTAATTGACATTGTAATGGAACTTAGTTGTATTCATTTGTTGACATAAATGTAAAATTCTGTATATGACGTGTAAGAATCCCTTACCAATAAAGTACTATGACTATGACTACTATGACTATATCGGATTGCATCACTGCTTCCCAACGGCACTAGTTTATAATGTTAAAAAAAAAAACCGATACATAAAATAAATAACGACCTCATTTTATTTTCAACAACCAATACATTGCAAATAAAATTAAACGCAATCAAAGCAATCCAATAAAAACACCATAAGCATTCCATTCAATCCCCTCTTCCTATTTCCAATTTCAAAAACCTCTTCAATGAAGAAGCTAATCCTGAAAATGGGGCCATAAACACTTCACTCTTCAATCAAAATCTTAAAAGGATTTCGAAACCAAAAGCTTTCAATAAAAATACGAAAGAAAGGCATTCGATTAAAGATCAAGACTCTCATAATTTTTGAAGGAGACCAATGTAGCAGAAAGGAAAAGGCTAATGAGATGGTGGCAGTAGCGACAAGAACAATGAAACCCACTGGTTTCAGGAACAGGTTTGAAGACAGATCGGTAGTCAAGACTCTAAATAAAGAAGAAACTCCTCACAACACAACTATTTCCTATTGAAGCTCTTCATCCAGTTGCCTTAAAAGAACATCCAAACCTCACAACGCCATCTAGTCCAAAACTAAGTAGGACTTGTACTATAGATACTAGACAACTAATAAACATACTAAAAGACCTATTATAGACAAATTACATTTCACACGACAAATGATCGTGCACATCACGCAAACATTTGTCTTGGGTGTGAATCAAATCCATGACCTCTGGCATAGCAGTCAGGTCCTCTGACCATTAGACCAAGAGGCTAGTCAAATGACATGACTATCGGTATGACGATGCTCAGCCAGCAGTGGTACTCGACACCATTATACAGAGATGTATGAAAACAGAAAAACCATAAACCACACCCAAATAAACCATAATAATTATGGTTTACTTTTTGGGACCTTAATTAGTAATCTCAAAAATGTTTAAATATTTAGGTTCTAAATCGTGAAGAGATCTTTAATTGTCACTGACTTACGTCCTATTTTTCTACACAAGTATACGAGTAGCCACGAGACCCATGAGATTTTTCTCACTTTGTGCTGCTTTAGTAGAAAATGTGGGTATTATCTCTTCCTGGTGTGATTCCTTCAAGCTACCATTTTCTTTTTGTGATGTTAGACGTCTTCAAGTGACTTCTGCAGCTCTAGGGTAAGCAGAGCGAGAGGGCGATATCAGAATTTTACTGACTATAACCGGCCTGTGTACCTAGTTGGTCTTTGCGTTACAAGGCTATGATAATTCTTTCAGAAATCCCATAGCCCTAGTGGGAGTCGGCCCTGCTAGGTATAGTTTTGCTGACCTCTCTTTGAAGCCCACGAGGAGCACATGACTATACACCGCTGACGACTTCGGCTCGGTCCTTATCGAACGGCCGTACAACAAGTTACCCTTTGCTCGTTGTCCGCAACCCGCACTTTTCGTGGATTACCTCACGTAAGCCAACACCACGAAAAAAGCTACCACCAACTTACGTTTCTATAATTGTTATGTCATTGTGTGTACATGTGTGCCAAATAAACTTTTTTTTTTTCTTTTCTTACGATTCCCGATACCCTGGGTTGTCTCCTGTGACAGCAACTAGAGCGTGAGAAGGCCTGTTTCATAATAATGAGATTAACTTAAATTAAAAGTATTTAAGCATTTTCTGTATACGAATAAGGTAAAAAGTATAAAAGCATTTTCATGAAATCAGTTTAAGAATTAAATATTTTTAATGTACGTTTTTTAGTGTGAAAAGATGCTGGGAACAAAGTGACATTATTTGAGTGATTACCATTTTATTGCTCAAACGTCAATTGAACTGACGTGTGTTTCTGAAATATCAAGTGGTTAATTCTAGATATTTTAGCATTTTAACCATTGATATATTATAAGGGAAGATACGTTAAGCGCTAACATTGTAATCAGAAAACCTGTACTCGAAATACACACATCTATAATCAGTGTCTTCACAATCGCAAACCTACAGTCACTGATAGACAAGGACAGAGATAAGAGCCGGCACTGTCGTGCGACCAAAATAGCGTTACCAAAATTAGGCGACGGGCCTGATTTCAGCGGTCCACGCACTGGAGGCGAATCACCCATGTTCTGCTGATTTCAACAAAGGATGTTGCTTACAAAATTTTACACCTAATACAAGTATATTTTAGAACTCAAGCTTCTAGTTTCCCTACTCGTTACTGAAGAAATCATATTTATTCATTTGAAAAGTCGAAATCCCTCTCCATACAGTTCAAAATCATCGAAGTAGATGCAATTTAAAGGTACGTTAAAAAAATTCAGGGGCGTAATTCTTTTATGGCCCATTCTTAGAGTTCAATGAGGTATTCAAATCGTTTGTCTTTTAAGTATTAATTTAATAAAGAAACGGCCGTTGGGTCTGAGTGCCATCATAAAAATATTGGAGGTTCTGAAGTGATAAAGGAATTGTGAATAAGTAAAATCAATGAGCAGTGTGTTAATTTATGGGAAAATAATATTGATAAAGAGCATTGGTTATAGTTTCATAGCATAGCATCAGCCTTATAATGTTCCCACAGCTGGGACTCATGCCTCCTCTTTAGGTGAGGAAAGGGCCGTAATTCACCACGCGGGCTCGGTGCGGATTGGTGGATGTCACATGTCTTCGAATTTTTGGTTCTAGGACATGCCGGTTTCCTCACGATGTTTTCCTTCACCGTTTTAAGAGCAGTGGTGATGAAATAAATTAAACAAATTAATGTGCCTGACTGGGATCGAACCCGCGACCTACAACTCGTAAGTCGTGGCCGTTACCACTTGGGCACCACTGCTCTGTTATAGTGTCAAAGGCAGAGGCAGAAAAAAAAAAACTTCATCAGAACTGCTCTCAATAAAAAGTCACGTCGTTAGGAAAGCTTCATGTCTTTAAATAAAGAAATTCGAAGAAATGTGGCATCTGATGGATTTCACTTATACACTAAGGCTTTATAAAAATGGCGTAATGCTGCAATGTCTCCAGACAAAAGTGTACGGCCAGTGCACGTTGCCAGTGATCTTATATGACTCTGAAACGTGATCGCTCGCAATGGGCCTCATGAGAAGGCTTATTTCACCCAAAAGGCAACGGAAAGGCCTATGCTCAGAGTTTTCTTACGTGAATTAATCAATAATGAAGATATCCTCAAGAAAATCAAAGTTACCGACACAGCCCAAAGAATCGTCAAGCGTAAGCAGCAAGCAAGGGCAGGGTACATTGCTCGAAGAACAGATGTTCGATGGGGCAGAATGTTTCTGTACTGGTTACCCTGTACTAGAAGACACAGCGTTGGTAGACCTCCCACAAGGAGAACCGATTGATGCACAGGATCGGTCGTCTATACTATGATTTTTTATTAGATGAAGTAAAGTGACGGCTATAACAATAGTCGTTTGACAGTTGGGCATTGTCCACTGCTGTCACTTTACTTCATCTAATAAAAAATCATAGTATATGTTCAGCTTTGTCAGCGTGAAAGTCGAGTCCTGGGATAAAAATATATTTGGTTCTATTCCAGGATACGCTATACTTGTGTGCCCAGTTCCCTAAAAATTCATTGAGCTATTAATATATTAAGAGATAATATTAGGATCGTTTAGTTTAGATACACGGCTTGCAGTGATGGAATTTTTTTGTATGATTCGTGGGTTCGATCCAAGGCGCCATATTTTTTATTGAAATTCTTTATTTTACAAATGCTCTTAATAAGACGTAAAAGTTATGCATGACAATTAACATAATCCTAAAACCAAAATTTTCAAGACACTAGAAAACACCAGCTAGAAATGACCCCGTAAGATTGATTGTGGTTCAGTTTCTCTCCAAAATATTCAGCCTTTGTTCTTGCAGTGGAAATAATAACAGTTGATTATGCTCATATCCAATATCAACTTATTTACTGCAGCCATTTTAAATATGAAACGAAAAACCATAACAATTTGAATATAAATATCTACTGATACTCATAATTTTAATAAAAGCTATAAAATCTTATCTATTAAAATGAATACTGAGATTTTATAGGAAAACATTTGCATTTTTGATGCGAACTGAGCTATAAGTTAATTTTATTAAGAAGTGAAGGAACGTAAATATTTATTATGTTCGTTCAGTTATCAGGCTTCTGAGTGGCCCAGATTACGTGCAGTGTTGATTTAATCCTCTTCAGTATTCTCAAGCTTTTCTTTGTCGCTTTATTTAAATTTTTCTCATGAGAGATGCTGGGTAAAGGCTGAAGTTTAACCCATATTATATCGAATAACAAATGCTGGTAAGACATTTGCATTTTTTTGTGACCTTTATTATTTTTTGGATTCTTTTTTTGTATAGTACAGTACAGGAGGTAGTGTTCGATTCTGGTACATTAAAACTAAATTCTGTTTTTCTTTTTTTAAATCATATCTCAGATTATAAATAAAAATAAATCATATCTCTGATAGATATGAAAGAAAAGGAAGTTAGTTATAGTGTGACGGGTGATAGGACAGAGTGGAAGAAAAGAACGTGTTCCGCCGACCCCAAGTAATATTGAATAAGGGCAGGAAGAAGAAGATCTCAGATTGAAAATTGCAAAGTTAAAATTTTGAAATCTGTGTTTTTTTTTTAAATGTTAATAAAAATATTTTTTATACATAACCCTTTCTGATTAAATTAATTATATCTAACTAAGTGATGGTGTAAACTACATCAAAGATTATTGCGTAATTTAGAAGAAAACGTGGTCATACCAAAAGCGACTTTGTCACGTAATTCACATGAATTAATTTCGGTCAGGAGGTTGATCTCAACAGAGATTGGCCATACATAGCCAATCTTTGTTGCAAGTGTTATTATTGTTTATACACTTGTGTGTGCAAACACAGATGCACTCTCTATTCCTTTACCTTCTTTGTTTGATTGGACGCCAATCCGAGCTGACCTGGAAGAGATCAGGCGCAAGTCCAATGGTTTTACGTATTTCCTAGCATAATGAAAACATATCCTATCTAAACTTCTAATGAGACTCTAGTTATTCCAAAAAAAAAATAACTTTACATAAAGAAGTTAAGTTCACAGAAAAGTGACAGATAACGGGTTAACTGTCAATACGCAATTTAAGTTTACAAAAAAGTAACAGATAATGGGTTAACTGTCAATACGGAATTTAAGTTTACAGAAAAGTGACAGATAACGGGTTAACTGTCAATACGGAATTTAAGTTTATAGAAAAGTGACAGATAACGGGTTAACTGTCAAAACAGAATTTAAGTTCACGGAAAAGTGACAGATAACGAGTTTACTGTCAATACAGAATTTAAGTTTACAGAAAAGTGACAGATAACGGGTTAACTGTCAATACGGAATTTAAGTTTACAGAAAACTGACAGATAACGGGTTAACTGTCAATACGGAATTTAAGTTTACAGAAAAGTGACAGATAACGGGTTAACTGTCAATACGGAATTTAAGTTTACGGAAAAGTGACATATAACGGGTTAAATGTCAATACGGAATTTAAGTTTACAGAAAAGTGACAAATTATGGTGCATGAATATCAAGAAAACTCATTTCCGAAAACGGAATAGTTTCCTAAGAAACCACATTAATAAGGACAACTGGAAGCTTAAACATATATTCCCACACTAAGAACTTTAATCGTTTGGCCAAAAGTTAAATAAGTAGTGTTTTATCACGTGAAACTTTAGCTTGGCCTGACTTTCGACTCAGTATTCAGCCAAAAATAGTAGCTGAATTGCAAATCCCAGATGCTGGCCTATCTTTAGAATATGCTAGCTTAGGGTTTTTGCTGACAGACCACACTAAAAAATGATGTCACGAATCGTAATTTTTCTTCCAGAACTATTTTGGTGATTCTTTTTGTATTAGGTAAGGCTATAATTACGTAGTAGGACTTACTAGTATATTTCATTTGCCAAACCCAAAACCATGTGTAGATTAAAAAACCATTTTTAAACTGTTTTTCTTTCTTTCTTTCTCTTCTTTCTTCTTTAATAGAGGACTAGTAAAGTATTCGGTTTTAGTTTTTACTATAACTATCCAGTAAGAAAAAAAAACAAACAATCAAATTCCGTCTAAAAAAAAAAACTGTATTTCACATAATAATTTTAATTTTAGAAGAGTTGGCATTAAAAAAAACGAAAAAAATAAAACCATAAACACCAGCTACCAAAATTAAAGTTGATTCATAATTTTTCTTCTGGATGTCAGTGGTTATTTTAGTAGATGTTTTTTTTTTTTATTTTGTTATGAAATATTGGCGTTCAAAAAGTACAAAAAGATGTTTCGTGGCCACAACTGGTTGCACACTATCAAATTTTAAAATATTTTTTTACCCATAATATCAAACTATTAAAATTAAAAAAAAAATACCTACAATATCACACATCTATTTGGACGTAAATATAAATATTAATATACGTAAAGAGTTTCTATACAAAGTAGCTGGCAAAATTTTAATCGCTGCATTTCGTGACCCATTTGAACGAAACCATAATAGCAAGATAATTTAACTGGGTCGCAGTTATCGATTTTGTTAAGCAAAATAAACTAGCAATTAATATTAATAAGGAGAAAGATCCTGATAGCACTAAAGTAGCGAACCAGAAAGGTAGAGAAGTAATTAAAATCTCATTATGGCGTAGCTATATTCTGAGCCTGATGGTTTTCGATAGGACTTCCAATGTACACGATGTGAATTCTGTAGAACAAGTACAAATGATTTCAGAAAGTTCTGAAACATTTTGAACAGTTGTTCTAAATGCGAGGAGAGTTTTAGTGCCTCATTTACATATCTTTACTGCAAATCTGGACATTTAAAATCGGAGTTTTGCATTCCAAAATTAAGGTCTTGCATTATTAGTAGGTATAGAAGTGCGAGGAATATCTCTCAGGTCTTAGATTCAATTTATTTATTATTTATTTAATCTTCATGTACAATAGTGGTACATATGCGGACTTAATGCAACAAGGCATTCTTTACCAGTCAACCTTTGGGTTAAAAAGACAAAACTGTGGTAGGTGTGCACAATAAATAAATAACAGATATTTCAAATATAATGTAGTACCATTAAAATTAGCTACTTATAATAATAAAATACGTATATATGCTAATATTGCGTTGTTTTGTTTATCTGCTAGATTCCATTAAATCAATTGTTTTTATGGATAATCATCAAACAATTCCTCCCGATCTGTGGTGCTATTCTCTAAGAAAACGTCAAACATCTACAAATGAAAGTCTAAATTAATAGCTAAATGTGCTTTCCGAGGTATCAAGGGGTAAAGGAAGTCCACCCATCCGTAGATAGACCTCGGTAAGCATGCGGCTGTTATTATTAATTATAATAATATCCCACAAATTTGACAAAACGCCATCTAGTCAAAAACTAAGCAGTGCTTGTAGTATTAGTACTAGACAACGGATAAACATACATTAGATCTAAATACATACATTTTAGCATCCTAGCATCAGCCTTATAATGTTCCCACTGCTGAGACTCAGGCTTTTTCTTTGGGAGAGGAAATGAGCCGTAATCTACCACGCGGGCCCAGTGCATGTTGGTGGATGACACGTCTTCGAATTTTTGCTTCTAGGATATGCCAGTTTCCTCACGATGTTTTCATTCATCGTTTTGAGCGCAGTGGTGATGATATAAACTACACAAAGTGATGTGCTTAATAAAACAATATTATATACAAATTATACCCAAATACAGAACAAATGATCGTGCTCATCATATAAATCGAACCCACTAACCACTACCGGGCCTTGGTTCAGGCCATGGCCCGGGCCTTGGTTCAGGCCATGGTCCGGAGTGAGGAGGGATCGCAGGCGGTCGCCTCCTTCTGCGAAGCAGTAATGCTAGCAAAAGAGGGGGCCGACCGCATCAGGCAGAGGCAACGGGGCGCTCGCCCCAGCCGCCGTCGGGATTCCGATCCCGATTTCCGGCCACCATAGGCGCGGGCTTGCGGACGGCGTGCAATGGGTAGCACGCTGTCCGATCATCCGGTAACGTTATGTTCCCGCTCGCTTCAGCAAACCGTAGAGGCCCAGCCTGCTAGCTGCAGACAGGGTCGAAGCCTGCTGGGGTTATGGGTCAGCTTCCGAAAGGAATACCCGGCCCTGGCACGATAGGCAACGAAGGAGCGGGGTATATTTTTAGTCAGTAAGAGTCTGACACTACTTCCCTCTCCCACCCAAGGGCGGGATTTGTCATAGGATGATTTTATGTACCATAAAAAAAAAAACCACTAACCACTAGATCAACAGGCCAGTCAAAGTAAGGTAAAAGTATTATTTTGCAACGAGCCCCTAATTCCTATAACAATCACCAAACTAAGTCTGCTCCTTCAGGTCTCTGGTTATATTTTGTTACACACTAAAAGAGTCTTTTAGCTAGCAGACATCAGAAAAATAAACTCTTTAGCGGCACTTTCTTCAGGTAATTTCTTGGTGAGAAAGGCATCTTTTTACAAGGAAGAAAAAATATTACAAGACTTGCGAAGGAAAGCTCAACACAGAAACTCACGCTCTTTTTTTCCTTAGTGCTTCCCCACTACGTACTTGATACTTAGTACTCTCACTTTTTGTTTGGTATGTTTAAGTTCCGTGTAAGTAGTAAGGGTCATTTGAATTATATTCATAATAATATTTTTAAGGCAAAAGTTGGTGTTTGTGTATTGTATGCATGCTTGCTCTAACGCACCGAAAAAATTCTGTCAACTAGCTGAGGTGCGGGAAGTGAGGTACTGCGTTCTGATTGGTCCGACCAAAGTCACTACGACACTCTAGGGATGGGATAGATTTAAATAAACCACGAAAGTATCGATATTTTTTTATAATGTTAAGTACAATTTTCATTGTATTTTTTAGTTCTTAATATTATTTTAACATAAAATGTACATACTTTATGATATTAATAAATTTTGAGTGTTAACGTAAAATTAAAAAAAAAAAAACCAAAAAAGCTGAAAAAAATACTCGCTATTTATAAAAACGTAATATAGGTACTTATAATTATTACAATGGTAAAAAATAGTACCCAAGGAACTATTTTTCTCGCTTGTTTGCAATTATCCATTTATGTTGCGGCTTGTCAGCATCATAATAAATTGTATAAAAATAAAACATAAATTATTCATACCATGATTTATTGGGTAAGCTAGGGTAAATAAAATATTGCGTTGAAATACAAAAATTGGTTTAACAATAACTAAATATTTTTGATACATCCGATAAAAACAATGAGCAAGAAATATACGCCTACTTGAAGGTTACAAGATTTCGTTAATACGTTCATCTAAAGAATCTTTATATATTTTATCATTTCCATTTCATAGCCTTCTAGTACGATTGCAATTCTTTCAGTTTCAAACAAATACATTAAATACAGACTACCAATAGACAGGACATAGCGAACAAAATCGTGATCCGATAGTTGCTACCTAGGAGTAGTAAGTCGTTCAGTCTAGTGTGGACGACTGAACCTAACTTCAGTTTATTTTCGTAAATATTTTTCGTATTTACACTGTTACTTAATTTTCGCCAATAGTTCTAGAAAATAGCGTTTAAACATATAAATTACAAAAGTAATTCGCATGTTTACTATTGAAAGCTAGCTGACGTAGGATGACAGTTTTTGTAAGACATTTCGTCTGATGGCTGCTCTATTGTATCTCTTTAATCTTTTTGGTTTAAACATTAGATCTCTTCGTAACTTGGAAAGCTTGTTATGTCCCAACTGTCATTTGTAGACTTTGCCTTTGACAGTCAGAAGTTTGCATGACAATTCTTTTGAGGAGTATCGTGTACTCAATAGCTTAGTTGTGGGTCATAAGATTGACTGTCTATGACGGTCAGTTTGCGTTCTCCTCCTTATTTATTGTACTCTTTGGTTTACGAAGATTTTTATTTTATTTATACTTTAATTTAAAAAGATATCTATATTTATTTTACTGTTAATTCTCGCTAAATACTCTCCAGCGTTTGATGGTATAATAACAGTTTGTACGTGTTATTGGCAAAATTGTAGTGACTCTTCCACAAAGGCCATTAATCAAAAGTTGAAGTTGAAGTTGAAGCTTAGTTGTGAAGATCTATATGATAAACACTCAATTTTTCATGCAAAAACTGGTATTAAGCTGCATCTTGTTAATTTGGTAGCCACTAGTTGAGAAAAAATAACAGATGTTTTTAAAAATGCCGTAAAATCTACGACATTTCGACTATATATTGTGTAACTTAAAATGTAGCGACATCTATGTCGCCACATAGGAACTAAATGATAAGATCCTACGATATCAGAATTCTCCGAACAATAAGATCTGTCATACGATAGTCCAAAATTAATAGGCCGGTTGCCCGACCAGACGCATCATACCAACACCCACATACAATAGTCGAAAAACTTTATATACTTTTCTAGGCGACGATAGTCTATGACCAATGAGTGTTATTAGCGATGGCATATGGCTCTGAAACGTAGTCGCTCGTAATGAGTCTCCTCAAAGGGCTTAAGGTTACCCAAAATGCAATTAAGAGGATTATGCTGGGAATTTCCTCGCGGAATCGAATCAGAAATAAAGATATTCATAGCAGAACCAAGGTTTCCGACATAGCCAGAAGAAACGTTATTGCGCGTTAGCCATATACTGATCCCACTGCTGGGATTCAGGCCTCTTCTCTAGGAGAGGGAATGGGCCATAATCCACCAGGCGGGCACAGAGCGGGTTGATGGATGTCACATGTCTTCGAATTTTTGGTTCTAGGACATACCGTTTTCCTCACGATGTTTTTCTTCACCGTTTTGAGAGCGGTGGTGATGAAATAAATTGCATAAAGTAATACGCGTGCTCGCTTGAATCCAGACTCGTAAGTCGGGGCCGTTACCACTTGGCTACCACTGCTCTCCATTCGGCCACCACTGCTCGCATTGTCCAAGTGTCTCTCTGAAGAAATGCTAAATTTCGGCAATGACGAGCATCTTGCTTGCTGAACATGCTTGATAGCATCGACCTATATTCTTGCGATAGACAAGCACGTTCATATAAACTATTTGTCAAAATACTGAAAAGTTCAAACAATAAATCGCTGCAGCGCTAGATTGCCATTATGTCGTCTAACAATACTTTTAAAACTTACAGCGCTAAGACAGCTTATAGAGGATACTTTTTCGCGACCAAAAGGTCTAAAGCGCCATGCATATCCTAGTACTTACGCGTTGCTTTCAACTTAGAAGAATGACATGACATCCATATAGATTTTTATACCGCAGACGTGACACAGTTTCTTGCCTACAATACTTCATTACAATAATACTCTATTTCAAAATGTAATAATAGTCTTCGTTGGTATAAATTCTCTTCGCTGACATTTCTTGATGAGTTTTTATTGGGTATTAAAAAATGTCGTCGTAATTTTTAAACTTTGATAAAAATATGTTAATACACCGTTAAATTTTGGTCGTTTTAATCCCGCGGAGGGTCGATTCGGTAATGAAATACTATCGATTTGTAAAGTGAAAATTAAAAATAAAGTACTTTTTTTAAACTCGAATTAATTTACGCATGTACAAAATTAATTTCTTTAACTAAACGTCAGCTGAGCGAGGCCAATGAACTGTAGGTAGTTAATACGCAACGACCGACAACTACCTACAAGGTCATTGACTCATTTACTTAAAGAAATTAATTCGAGTTTTTGAAAAAATGTAGTTTATTTTTTAATTTTTTCTTTACAAATCGATAGTATTTCATGTACCGAATCGACCCTCCGCAGGATTGAAACGACTAAAATTTAACGAAGTTTAATATTAATACAAGAAAAGAAAGAACACAAAACTCGGCAAGTGAGAGTCGGACTCGCGCTCTGAGCGTTCATACTTCAAATCCCGAATAAGTTTTTTTTTTTTATGACGTAACAACAAATTTTCAGATTTATTCCTATATCTGTACTATAAGTCCTTACTTTGTGCCATATTTCAGGATTCTAGGTCAACGGGAAGTACCCTATGAATTTTGATACCCTTGAGAATGTCGAAACATGCGTTTTTAGCGACATCAAAACATCATTATCGTCATCTTTGTTTTTAACTTAGTAGTTTGATTTTGTGGCAGTAGAGCCGGACCAGCATTTAGCCAAGCATTTTTATAAAGTATCTAATCTTCCAATTTATAATATGCTTGTCTAATAATATAAATATAATCTTCCAATTTATAACGCACACTATGCGTTTTATACATGTTTTGCAATTTGGATTCATTCAATTGGATAGGTAATCTAAAGTGGTATTTTATTATAAAATTTTACCAGCACAGTTTTTTTTTATTGTAGGTAAAATCATCTAATGTCAAATCCCGCCCTTGAGCGGAGCGGGAAATAGTGTAAGACTCTTACTGACTAAAAACCTACCCCATTCCTTCGTTGCCTATCGTGCCGGGGCCGGGCCTTCCTTTCAGAAGCTGACCCACGACCCAAGCAGGCTTCGACCCTGCCTGCCTGCAGCTAGCAGGCTGTACCAACACAGATTTGAGTTGCATTGCATTGCATCAGCCTTTTAATATTCCCACTGCTGGGACTCAGGCCTCCTCTCTAGGAAAAAGAATGGGCCATAATCCACCACGCGGGCCCGGTGCGGATTGGTGGATGTCACATGTCTTCGAATTTTTGGTTCTAGGAAATGTCGGTTTCCTCACGACGTTTTCCTTCACCGTTTTTGAGAGCAGTGGTGATGAAATAAATCGATTCGAGTATTTAGCTTCAATTCGATACCTCCACGCGTTCTCGAGATAAAGGGTCTTGACAGACGGGCAGACGGACTACAAAGTGATCTTATAAAGGTTCCGATTTTTCTTTTGAGGTACGGAACCCTAAAAAATATTTAAAAATATCGAAGTGGTTATAAAACACCGCATAAAGTCTGTGTTCTGTAAAACAGTTGTAGGTAAAAACCTACAATTCGTTTTCATAGGGGGGAGCATCTGTATGTTTTAGTCTATGATTGTAAAATGGAGGGCGCTTTTTTGGAATATTATATTTTCTATTATATTATTACGATATTAGAAGCTATTACATCGCTTGGATAACCATTAGCTTTATTTCTTTAGCTACAGAATTATTGATTATGTCCTGGTTTACTTTGATTCGAATTTATTAGCGGCTCTCCTACACTGCATGAACGTCAGAATTGCACTAACGTCAGCTGAGCGCGGATTGTACTGTCTGCCGAACAACTAATTAGAGAAAAGTGAATGTACGGCACGCGTCATCTAGTGCGTAGTACATATATATCGATGCTTGATAGGGTCAAAAGATTCTGGAATGGCAACTAGGTACCAGAAGACGCAACAAAGTGGATCTTTGACTTGATAAGGGTTTTTTTTTATGGTAGGTAAAATCATCCAATGATAGATCCCGCCCTTGGGCGGAGCGGGAAGTAGTGTCAGACTCTTACTGTCTAAAAACCTACCCCGTTCCTTCGTTGCCTATCGTGCCGGGGCGAACCTTCCTTTCAGAAGCTGACCCATGACCCCAGCAGACTTTTGACCTTGCCTACTTGCAGCTAGCAGGCTGAGCCTCTTCGGTTTGCTGACAGTTCCTTGAGACGCGCGGGAACAGTACGCAACGTCGATGACTTAGGCTCGGTTTTTTTTCGGTCGGTTACCGGACGATCGGACAGCGTGCTAACTATTGCACGCCGTCCGCAAGCCCGCGCCTACGGTGACTTGATGAGGGTTGTGGGAATCCGTTGGATGCAAGACGTACAGGACGGTCGTTGTGGCATTGCTTGAGGGAGGCCTTCGTCCAACACTTGTCGTCTTTCGGGTGCAATGATGACACCCTTTTCCTCCTTGTGACGTCATTATAACTTTCTCAAATCACTAACAAGTCCTGAACAAGCCTTGTGATAACTGCTCGTTACAATTTTGTATATAAAAGCATTTTTTAAATGATGAAACCCTTTTCCTCCTTGTGACATCATAACTTTCTCAAGCTATACTTCATTTCACAAGTAAACCTGAAATGACCAACAAGCCCTGAGCAAGCCTTGTGATAACTGCTCGTTTCAATTTTGTATATAAAAGCTTTTTCCAGGCGCTAAGACCACAGCGGAACTGAAAAAATACCACCAGGAATAGCTGTGAATTTTGTAACAGAAGGAAAACACAGATTTTTCACGAGCTGTGGTTTCTAGCATAATTCAGGAATGCAATTTTAACGGTCATAATAACTTTGGATTACAGAACGTATTTTAATTTAATGAAAAAACGGATACTGTACTTAGTTTTGTTGTTTTTGTTGGAAAAATCTTGGCTGTTAAATTGGTTATTGTAACCTCAATGTCGGTTAATATTGGCACTTTTTTCAAGGTGGGAATTTATCCAATGACATAATTATAACACTCTGGGGTGGCAAAAACGCATGTCAGACTTGTCTTTCAGTTGCTCTTTGCATTTTAGGACCACGACTTTCCACTTTCAGAATATCCCTGCGGCCCCAGCAGGCGTTGGCCTAGCTGGGCCCCTACGGTTTTTTGACATCTCTATAAGGAGCGCGTGGGACACTACGCGCTGTGTTGGCCACGCGTAATATCTTCTTGGGCTCGATCCGGACAATTACCGGACGGCTGGATGGCGAGCTACCCATTGCTCGTAGTCAAGCCCGCACCTAACTTTGCTGGTAGACGGGGTCGCGGCAGCTAGGAAAATGCCCGTTCCCTCACGTGTACGGCCTGCTCCTACACTAGCATTACTGCTTCGCAAAAGGAGGCGTCCTTTTTTCCAGTGCCCAGTGCGTAAAGTCGACGTCGCCGATCACCTCCATGAGGACAAGGCGGTACTCCGCTCAAGCATAGTACACGTCCATCGTATACTCCACTATGTCCTTCAGGCGGTTCACACAGTGGTGATACCTGAGCATATCTTCCGCCTGAATCCAGTGCAGGAACCTCCCGAACTTATTATGTTCGGTGAGGACCTGCATCATGCGTAAGATGAGAACACCGTGATATCTTTCCAGCCACTCCTCAAAAAAGCGAATTACCGCCATAATTATGATGTGTCCGTAATATTGGCACTTGAGAACGATAGTTACAAATATTCCCACCGGCGCAGTAGTGGGCGCAACGCGTCAATGCAATAACAATGCGACGTTTTTTGATAGAATTTTTTCTACTTCTCTATGGAAAAATAGAACAATGCCGTCTTCGAACACCATAATATTGTTTAAATATAACTAAATTAGAAGATGATATCAAGCATATCCTTCGGTTATTCTACAAGTTAAATATCTTCTACAAAAAGCTTATCTTGACCACAACAAGCTATTTTCTGAACACAACCTTTGCCGTAATTATACAACTTGACTTTAAAAGAATCCATTAACCGTAAAAGATTTATGAATGAATTCTATGAAAAAATGGCCGCAGCGTTTACCTGCCAGTAATGTTCAGAAAATTATAGTACACCACGCATCAATTTGTAATCTATAACCGTCTATGAAATCATTTAATGCTTATTTTACTTAGAAACTCTATTTCTGGAAATAAATGTTTTGGACAAAACGTGTTGGAGAAGATTTTGCGTTGCTTTGCATTAATCATTTGAATATCGTAATTAGAGACACAATAGAAAGACAATAGGTGTGCGAACGCCGGCGTTCGCTTGGGGCTTGAGTAACTACAACATTCAATTTACTATAAAATGGTACATATATGTGAGAAGTATTCTGTAGTTTAATTTATTTCATGTCTATTTTCATCGAAAAATTAGTAAGAAGATATTGTTGAAAAATGATATGAATGATTTAGGGTGTAATTTTACAATTGTATTGGTACCAACCGCAAAATTAAGTAATGGCCAGGTTAAAATTCGAACACGTCGAAATATACAAATCACTATTTTTTTAAACTCTCATGGTGGACATCCCACCCATATGAACAACCAAAGGTTATGCGAGAGTGTCACCACGGGCCCCGGGACAAAGGCGAGGAATGGAAAGGTAGGTTTTTAGTCAGTAAAAGTCTGACACTGTTTCCCGCCCCACCCAAGGGCGGGATTCGTCATTGGATGATTTTACCTACCAATAAAAAAAAAAAAAAAATAAATAAAAAAAAACCCATATGAACAAAGTGTTTTAGGAATACATTCATTGAGCGTGTAGCTAAGGAATATTATTCCCTGCCAGGATCCTAATAGCTACAACTTGTGAATTTTTAAGTCAAAATTGGGGCTATTTCCAGGTGAGCATGCTCCATCGCTGACTCCTCGTAACTTTCCATAAGGTGAGATAGTGGCCAAGCGCGAGTCTACAAACAAAATTAAAAAGAAAAGTATTGCAAAACCTTCCAGCTTTTTTTTTGTTTAGTCAATCAGCTAAAACAGCTGATTGACTAAACTAAATTGTACAGCAATTTTCCTTCGTGACGTAATAGAGAGAGAGGTTTACTACAGGTCAGTGAGATCATGATATTAATTTGTGCCGTCATGTTACGATAAGGAAGATACTGTTAAGGAAAATAGTGAGCAATATTGGGTAATGGATTTAGATGTATCAAAGTTATTAACCATGACAGATTATTTTCTTATGATAAGCCGAGAATGTCATATAAAATATGAATGAAAGTAATATAAAAATATAAACAAATCGGCAAAAGATTACGATGATAGTGATTTTAGAGAAAACCTATTCTATAAATTATTATCTCTTTATTTGTTTTAATTTCACACATTATATACATTTTGAAATATGTTTTAAAAAAATAAAATAAAAAAATGACGAGAAGCCGAAACCAACTCGCAGAGGCCCTTTAGACACTTTTAATGGCACGTGATACCAACCAATGGTTATCCCTGTACGCTCTATGTTAATGCACACAAGAACAACCCTCGGTTGGTTAAAAACTATTGCAACATATGGGTAACAAAGACAATAGGGCTATGGTTCTTGGGGACTTATTACTATTATTTCCGGATGACAGCGATGTGGAGGAGTACTTCGACGCCTGAGTGTAGTGTGTTTTTGTATTATATGTACATAGTCAGGTTTTAGTACAGTTTAGTTGATATTTATGGTCATATCATATTGATGACTACTGGGATTGTAAGAAAAGAAAGAAGAAAATTAATGTATTATAAGAAACAAAATCTTAGATGAATCATAAAGATATAACTATTACGAGTAGAATCAAGCTATGCTAATGAGTTGTTAAAATACTGCGTCTGTCTATCACACTGATAGTAAACGTTTTAGTCCAAGTGTAAGTAAATTACATAATCGAAAAACAAGATACCAACAGCACAAAAGAATTTAATCATAGTAACACAGATTCTATTCATCCATTTCATAAAACAGAACATGAATAATAATAATAATAATAATAATATTTCCACAACTATCACACAACACCGTCTAGTCCCAAGCTAAGCAGAGCTTGTGTTATGGGTACCAGACAGCTGATAAACATACTTATATATTTCTAAATACATACATATTATAGATAAATAACACCCAGACACAGGACAAATGATCGTGCTCATCACACAAATATTTGTCCTGGGTGGGAATCGAACCCACGACCTCCGGCATAGCAGTCAGGGCCACTAACCACTAGACCAACAGGCCAGTCAATATAATAATTATATATTATATATTGAATAAAATATTAGTGGAAGGAAACGCTAAGAAACTTCGCACGACAAATCCGAATCATAGAAGGACAATCTGAACACGCTTCGTTTACTTGTCAAATATGATTTGACGTAAAAGAATATAGGATATATTACTTTACTCAGCACTTGGTACGCCTGCGGCTCCGTTTGCAGTCGGAATTGGGCCAAGGAATGGAATAAAAACGGTTATTGCTTGGGGTAGATATATCCTGTAGCTTATTTAGAATCTACGTTTCCTCAATTTGTATGATATGATTGGTGTAGTGATAAAATGCAGCTAGGTGAGTAAAGTAAATTTTATTAAGATCTTTGTGTAATTCTTATAACGTAGTTGAGGTCGAGTTTAGTAGAAAAAACTTCTGGAAACTTGAAGAAGTCTCGCATCAGTCAACTAGCTTTGAAATTTTATATTTGCTTTGCTGTTCACATATAAAGAGACAGAAAAGAAGGACATAAACTGCATATATGTTTATCAAATTGTGATTGATGTTCATAGTTATTAACATTGTGGAAAGAACTTAGATACGGTTGACACTGAACCATGGCGATTAGCATAAAAATACAGGCCTAGAAGTGGGAGAAGTTGGCGTATGAATACAAATATTGATCCAAGATTTTACTAATGAGTAATGTATAATTCTCAGTGCGAGGTCTACTTCACAAAATAGATCTATATTATCTGTTATATCTATCGAGTTTAACCATAGCACATAACAGTCAGTGGTTATATAGTCATCTGGGCTCCTCTACAGAGATATCCATGCAATTTGCAGGGTGTCTGCGAGATCGGCTCTTCAAATTGAGTGTGAAAATGGAACGTTCGTGTCTGTGTGCACTTTCATCGTTCACGAGACCATAATAACGAAATTTCCTACGTTGACTGCTAGCAATACTGCAGAACTAGCTATGAAATATATCTCTTCAGAATCTTGTACTTTAGCATATATTTCTTTCATTTAAGACTAAAGTTAGATAGAAAGTACTACAATGGTCATCGTAAGAGTAACACACTTCTAATTATTACATAAGAAACCAGATACCAATATTGATTGTTTCTTTAAGAAAAGAATCGGTACTCTTTTCATATTATTATAGTTACCTGCTGAGTTCACCTACTATGATTTATTTTAGTATAATGTTATTTTTCCTCAAAGGTACATCTACAGATGGTACCTTTTCTAATTAAAACATCTAAACAAATCTCGAGAGATAAAATTGTTTTATGAAATGAAATCTTATTTTAAGGAAAATCTCAAGGTTAATGGACCTTTAAGGTAGTGCAATGAGATAAAAAACATTCAGTCCAAAAAACAACTTCAAAAGTAAAAAGCCCTAGAACAGGAAAAAATACCAATTACGGGCAAAATTATGTGTATCGCCACGCCTGTTTTACCATAAAGCGTAGGCAGAACCCTAGCTTGTGCCAATATTTCGTTGGCAATTCGCCTCTTTGTAACATGTTGTGTTTAAATCGCAATAGTAAGCAGTGATGAATTGTTAGTGCAACGCCTACAAAATTGCAGTCAATGAGTCATAGAACGTTGGACTGACATAAACAAAATGAAAATCTTCATAGCGGAGTGGGTATATCGATGACTAGATACTAGTAGTGAATATCTACTGGATATGGAAAAGCAAGAACAGATTGATTGTCGATACTATGAAGAGATCAATATTAGAATGACTTGTCTTGCGATTGAAGTCGAGAAAACCGTGATCATCAAGATGAATTACCTTATTCATCATTGCAAATATATAAAATAAGAAGACAACCACAAAGATATCACAAAATCAATAAAAGTACTCTAAAATACTGCCACAAGATAGTTAAGCGATGCTTCACTAACAAAAAACTAGAGCAAGAATAATGACTTACATTAAGTAAATGAAGCTCAAACTATAGAAGGAGCAAAACCACTTAGTGATATGAAACCTTAAGTAACAGATAGCTGAGATAAAGCCCAATTTGAGGCAGAATACAAGATAAATGTAGACGAACCTCTGACGTCACCAGAGCGAGATGAAATTAGGACTGATTTGAGGGTCAAAGCTTGGACAGTTTGGGCTAGCTAGTTATATGTATAATTATAGTAATTAAATTTATATATCCGGGATATATAAATATAATCCCTATAATCAAGATTTTATTTTTATGTATATTTAACACTTTTCTTTCCTGAATTCTGTTTAACATTAGCATTATCAGCCTTTTAATGTTCCCACTGTTGGGACTCAGGTTTCCTCTCTAGGAAAGGGAATAGACCTTAATCCACCACTCGAGCCCATTGATAGATGTCACATGTCTTCGAATTTTTAGTTCTAGGGTATGTCGGTTTCCTCACTATGTTTTCCTTCACCGTTTTTTATTAATATTTTGAAAAATATTGATATTACTGGCAAGAATCGTAAAATAATTTTCATTGTTTAGCGCAACTAAAATCATTAATAAGAGGGATGTGGGGTTGCTCGAAAAAGAGCCTAGACCTACCTTACGTTACATATACATTTATGAAACTAATTCAGTAAAACGTAACACTATAAATTTTCACAAAATTTAATCTAGATTCTTCTTCTTCTTAGTCGGTACACTCTTGTCAGAGTGGTCGTGGTCATCACTATGAATCACGATGAGTAATCTAGATTACCAAATTAATAATTGTTATTCTAAAATCTAATTCTACGAAAACGTCCATTTACCCTTAACTCCATCAATCCCTAAAGATTAACGTACTCTATACAGATCCATATCTAGCCTTTGACAAAACATTATATTCTATCCTTCAAAGGTTCTTCAGAATAACATGTTGAGACCCAGTTACCTATAGCTAAGCCACGTTTGAAATTTTCTTATCTTACTTTAGATATGTTTGGGACAGATTATGTTGGTAGACAGAAAACAGATATAGGTTTAAGTAAAATCGTTTTGTTAAAATGAATTCGTCAATTTCAGAGAAAACTGATGTAAGCAATTCTTTATAGTTAATCGAGTATCAATCGTTTTCGAAACATTCGATGTGATTTATAATAATATTATCACTAATGACCGTATTTTTGAATAGTAATCAATTTGAGTTGCCAGTAACTCATGATTGTAAAAGCTTTTCAAACTTAAGTATCGTGCAATAATTTGACTTTACGATATACGATAGTAAAACATAAAAGAAAGTACAAATTACAAAAATATATAAAATTATTGATACGACATAGTAAAAACTAACAATACTAACATAATTATTTATGGTTGCACCAATTTGCTATGATCCGCGATTTTGTTTTTTTGTAATTTATTTTTTTTGGCCTAGCAATCCTATCCCTTCCGTTTCCTTTTGCCCGCACGACCTCAAGAAGGATGAGACTTGTGCATCGATTGTGAATGTGACCGCTCCGCTAACATCGCTCGCTCGAAATTACAAGAAAATTGACTATTTCGGAGATCCAATCATTTAAAGACTCAACAATAGTGCAGTGTAGTGCAATACAGGACCTGGCAGTGATTAAAGGTGCGAAGTCAGGGTTCGCCAGCCGGCGCCACGTGGAACCTTCGAGGTCAAAAGGTCAGTGTTCCTCCCTAAATCAATCCATCCATCCATCAATAAAGGCCAGGCACAGTACCTGCATATTGTTAACAAACCTTAGATCGCTTTTTCAAAACCTACATCCATTAAGCTTATTCGCGCAACATTTCTTTTGGTCCTTCGAGCTGGATCGTGAATAATTTTCTTATAATTTCGCAATATAGTATTTGTTCCATAGGGAATAAACGCAACGCGCCTGTTTACCTAGATATAATAGTAGAAAACCCGCATCTAGGCATTTAGGCAACTAAACGTTATTTCGCTCGTATAGTTAAAGAGTCATTGATAATTACGGTACCTACGCCGTCAACCGCACCGCATAATTATAGTTAGCTACGTAAATATCAGCGTAGATATAAATCGATCGCATTCTTTTTCTTGACAAAATTCATTCGGAAGTCCTACAAATTGCATGTAGGTAGACGCATTTCAAAAATACCCGTTCATTGTTGAGTGAATATTTGTAGGAAACGGAAGGGATAGGATTGCTAGGCCAAAAAATAAATTACAAAAAAAAAAAACAAAATCAAATTGAAAAAAACAAATTGGCGCAACCAATTTAAGTGTTATTGTTACTAACACATCAATACTAACAATACTATGGACAAATGTAGCTTGAAAATAAACTTATTTTTATGCATTTATATATCTCAGGACTCTGAGGTCCTGGACCTTTGGAAGGCGTACGAGGAGCCGAAACAAACTCGCAGAGGCCCTTTAGGTACTTTTAATGGAACGTGATGCCAACCGACGATTGTCCCTGTACGCGCAATGCTAGTGCATCCAAGGACAACCCCCGATTGGTGAAAACTATTGTGACATCTGGAAAATAAAGACAATAGGGCTATGGGTTTTTGGAGTCTTAAGTGGACTGGTTACAAAAAACTATGTGAAAACTATGACCCCTGCCTATACAATGTTATGTTATTATTATAATCAGCATATATCTAGAATCGACTTGTTATTTAGAAATGATTCAGCTAGATTCCATATCGAGTGACAAGTAACTAGTGACCGGGCCGTAACAATCCACGCACAGAATCGAACGCCAAAAGCCTTTTACATAAAGGCTTTTAGCAATGTAGATTCTCTGTTCTGACACCAATCGGTTGTCGCTTTTACTTCTATTTTTACCCGACTGTGTCAGAAGGAGGATTATGTTTCACAAGGATATTCAGTTTAGTAGCTTTTGAATAGCAATGTCTTTAGCAAATATATTAATTGGAAAAAAATGGACTGTTAATTTTATTTTTATTGTTCTTAAATTTAATTATCATCATCATTTCAACCGAAAGACGTCCAATGTTGGACATAAGCCTCCGCCAAGTGTCGCTAAAATGAGCTTTCTTGTGTGTCTTGCATCTATCTTATTTCCGCAACCTTTACCAGGTCAACAGTGCTTTAAATTTGAATGATTTTAAATTTTGTCAAATAACAGTTAATAGTAACCCGCCCCAACTTCGCATGGGCGCAATGGTGATATATTAAATATATTATGCCTGTATTATACATATAAACCTTCCTCTTGAATCACTGTATCTATTGAATAAACCGCATCAAAATCTGTTGCGTAGTTTTAAAGATCTAAGCATACATAGGTACAGACAGCGGGATGCGACTATGTTTTATACTATGTAGTGAAGTGTCATCATACTCATAAATATTTGTACAAACGTCCGTAGTGTTTGACACTTCCTAATCAAGAAATGTTCGAACAAGGATCAAAGTCACGTGACGTGTTGTGCACGAGATAGGCGGTACCAAAATTCAGTGGGACATTTTTAAATAAGGAAATAACATTAACCATTTATCAGATTAGATGATGCCTAGCATGGTTGAATAAGAATTACTTTCGCAACCCTGAAAAACTAAAACCCTACCCTTTCTGTGTTTGTCTTGTAGTTCTTATGTGATGCTATAGATGTCGCTACACCTCTACTATGAAATTAGTGAGCCAAGCTTTTCCTAACTATTTTGAGGCTGTCTTCAAGCCTAACCGAATGCGACTACATATCAGTAATAGAGTGCTTGTTTGAGCAGGATACTTACGTAACAGTTATTAGGTTATACATCTAACCTGTAATAACTGGAATACACAATACTGAACACTAGCAAACTAGTCGTCAGATTTTCAAACTTCCAACTAGTAACGACTGTCAAAGGCAAACAACAGCCAGAAATAATAGTTGACCTTTTGACGACCAAAACGGTCGAAAGATATGAGAATTTAACCTGAAAACGTTCGTTCATTCCAAACTGAATAAAATGATTCGAAATAAAAACATAGGTAAGTGTCAGCTACTTAGTATCCCGGCCAACGTGCTAAAGCCAACTGCGAAAAATGAGGTCAATGGGCCCGTAAGCTTTGGGCAAGCTAGCTGTCACTATAAATATAATGACAGGCCTTTCAGTTCAACATACTACCGAAAATATCTGGGCAGATATAGCGGATATTATGTGAGATCTTTTAAATGAATAAATCAATGAAAACTATGATTTTGTGAGAAACAATGTGAGTATAAATATGGATGGCTATATGAGTAGGACAAGACTAAAGAAACGATGGCTGGACTATAAGAAAGATGAAATGACTATAAAAGGAGTGACTGCTGAGATGATTTTTTTGTATGGTAGGTAAAATCATCCAATGACAGATCCCGCCCTTGGGTGGGGCGGGAAATAGTGTCCGACTTTTACTGACTAAAAACCTACCCTGTTCCATTCATTGCCTTTGACACAGGGCCCTGGGTGACATTTTCACATAACCTTTGGCCTCAGTAGGCTTCGGCCCTGCTGGGCCCCTACAGACTGCTGAGATGATGGCCAATAAATAACTATTATAATATAACTTTATTAAAGAATATAATTAATTCAATAAATTATTTACAAATGATGATATACTCGTATTTAAACCTATATGAAATGAAGTCTGATCAGAAGTTAGTAGCCTAAATTTTTTATCAATGTTAGTATTTAGATCGTGTTACAAGTTGCAAACGCATTTTGACAGCATAAAATATTGCACGAAGTGAACAACAGATATCAAATTCTCAATTTAGAGTTATGATTAGACCTAAAAAACAATATTATAGATTTTTTTAAATGTGCATTTTATGTATTTAACTAGCGTCAAATTAAGACAGTGTACACCGTGAAATTTTAGTGGTTATTTTCCAGCAGGAGAACGACTTGCCATAAGGAGTACTTTCAAAGCATACAGCAAAAGTAAAAAAAACATTCAAAAATAAAAATACAGACTTCTCATTGGATTACGTTAAATTAAGTAACAAGCTTTTAAACCATGTACAGTGTTAACGATAGGTCATTTGAATTTGACACATTCTATTTATTTATTTTTGCCATTTTGGCAGCATATAATTTATATTGAGTTAGCTTCCTCAGCCATTTTACCGAGATCACGTTTGTTTCAATGATTCCACGTATTGTTCAGTTGTGTACCACACCATATCTAGGAATTAATAAAAGGTACAAATACGCCTACCAGTTGAATAAAGCGCGCAACAAATAGTACTATAGAAATATAGTAACTAGAAAAAGAAATATCATAAAAGTACAAGTTACTACCAAGAAAAGTCCAATTAGGAATTAATGAGATATGTCCAGCGGCTAACAAAAATTCTCCTTCATGCTCGCGTATGTCCCTTTTACGACATTATTTTCCCTTTTTCAGTTTCTCTCTTTGCAAAGTATATCAAATAATATCCAGACAACGTTAACAAGCAATAGAAAAATATACCGATGGCAACAAAAAATCAATAAAAGTCTTTGAACGCTACAGACTTTGAAGGTACTCATTTGAACGAACTTTTGTTAACCTGATACACAAAGTAATCGACTTTGAAGTAGCTTGGATATGTAATGAACATAATATTGAACAGCAAATTATGTACTTTAATATTGCAAACAAGATCTCCTTCAAAGTATATAATATCACCAGTACCAGTAAAAGCTTCATTGACTAATTCAAACGTATTAATACTAGTTGTTATATTCGTATAGCGTCTGGCCAGTGGATTCTAATCATAACAATTATTCATAAGTTATTTTTATTGACAATATACTTATTTTGCCGCCCTATACGAGAAACAATTTAAAATAATAGCAAAATAGTAATTGATAAAATTATTGAGCATCATGAAAAATTTTCAGAATGAATCAAGACTAAATAATTACGAATGTTTTTTCTAAGAATAAACATTAATTCAATATCTCAGTAAATCTGAAAAAAGTTATTATAATAGAAATGTATTTGATTAATTAATATTATACTTTCACTACTTTCAAAGCAAATTGTTGCCACATGTTTGTGAATATCAAAATACTTAACGACAGCTTTTTTAAATTTACATATTTTGTACTTAAATTTACAATTATTAATTCCACTAAAAGTAAAAAGAAACGTTTTTTCCGAACAGGATAGAAGTAGTAATTATTGAATAATAATTAATAATTTTTAAACTTATACCACATGTTATCGACATCTTATCGTTCGTTCTTGAACGAACGTTTATTAATTTTTAAAATTCTTAAGTACGTATTGACATATTACACATTATTTTCCCAAATTTAAACTGAAATACTATTCCCAAATTTCTATTAATAACAGAAATTAAATATTCTTTAGAAATTGTTCAGGAATTTAATCTACTCGTACTTACCTTTGTATATTTTTTATCACTAGACACTTCAAGATTATAACTAAAAAATTTTGCTCGGCAATTCGTCATTCTTCTTTTTTAATTTATTTATATTAATAATTTATTTTACATTAATAGGCACTTGTTTAAATTCGTACGTATACCTACTAATGATAAACTGTGGACCACCTCATCGACTATACCAAAATGAGGTCTTAGGACTGTACGAGTATTAACGTCTTCAATTCATAGACAATCGTAATGATTCCTTTGTTTACCTACTCCTCTTATATTTCCAGTTCCTGAAAAGCCAAGCCAATATAGACTTACAGTTGCTGTCCAATCTAAAATCCTTGTAACGCACGGAGGTATTGGCGTAACAAACCATAGCCCCGACGGCTTACGGCTTATACACGAGGCATACAGAAATACCAACGTTTCAAAATCTTCACCTATCCATCACATTACTATGGTCTTGTTGCTAACCAAACGATCGACCTGAAAGGTTACCGTAATACGAAGGATTAATAAAGGGAGATTTAATAATATCTAGCCCTATTTGGGGTCGCATTCTTAGGGAAATATTTAGGCTAGATTCTCAGAAATGGTTATAAGATATGCGTGATACGATATAATATCATGTTTATAATTATATGGCTATTAATTATAGAATGAAGAAGTAAAGCAAATTCGAACACATTATTTTAATAATTTATAAATATATAATTATAATAGTCTAAATGCTTCCACAACTGAACTGCACTTATAAAAGTACAAATCTAGAATAGCATAGCAGCAGCTTATAATGTTCCCACTGCTGGGACTCAAGCTTCCCTTCTAGAATAGGGAATGGGCCGTAATCTACCACGCGGGCCTAGTGCGGGTTGATGAATGTCACACGTGTTCGATTTTTTGGTTCTAGGACATGCCGGTTTCCTCACGATGTTTTCCTTCACCGTTTTGAGAGCAATGGTGATGATATAAATTACACAAAGTAATGCGCCTGGTTGAGTTTGAACCAGCGACTTACAACTCGTAAGTCAGGCCACCACTGCTCTCAATCTCGATCTAGAATATTTATTCAAAAATAAGAGCTTTTTAGCTCTCTTTTCTTTCTTTTATTTATGTTGTAAATTTATTTATAGTTTTTGTATTGTTGTTGTATATATATATTTTTTTTTGTCCTGTGCGAGTCTCAAATAAATGTTTTTCTTTCTTTCTTTCTTTCTTTCTATAAACAACATGAAAGGAGGTGGAATGTTCTAAACAGTCACCACGGTCCTAGAAGAGCAATTGAAGAAACATAGTAACTCAACGCAAAAAAGAATCTATAAAGTGACTTACGCAACCATAACTATTGTTGAGAAGTTCAATATGTATGGAACTGGCATCTTTTAGCATTATTTGATGGCTGTCTTTTACTACTATCTACAATAAGATGTAATGAGAATATCTGAAAACTCAGAAATACAAGGCGACATAATTGTTCAAATTGATATAATTTCCTAAAATTGTCAGCCCAAACCACGCGACAGTCGACACAGACAATCGAGGTCAAAATCTTATTTGAAAGTTTTCTCTGCCAAAACTATACAGATTTTTCATTACTAGAAGTATTAATGTCCTATATTATCATTTAAAGAGTATAATCAATTCCGTTTTGGCAGCGATGTCCGTCGCCCGGTCAGAAATTTTGGTCTCTAAATTTGAATTATAAAATTAGTTTTAAGTCAATAAAATTTTATGCTCCTTGCAGTTCTTTTGCATCGTCTGCAAAGCCTTTTTTACCTATAGTAGGGATCCACTTAGTGATTTAGATGGAACGTGGTGCATTATAGGTTTCGTAATGCGATAAGTCTGACAACTGTATCACATGATGTCTTTTACTTTTATTTCACGCATTCAGTTATGCATGGTTGCAAATATCTTTATAAACTTCTATAACATAAGGACACAGCAAACATTATGCCTGTAATTTTTCCTAGTGTACCAGTTATGTACCATCATATTCCATTTTATTTATAGGGAACCTCCTATTGACGACATGAAATGGACTCGCGTTTCATGATACTTCGACTCCAAAAATAAAGACAAGTGAATGTATTTCTGTTGGGAAAACCTAATTACATTTTCTCAAATCTGGGAACCAAATCTGTGAGTCCAGTTTTTTCGGCGGTAAAGTTTCTGACTACAAGACTACCTAAGCATTCAGACAGACAAATCCAAATTCACAAACTGGTTGAAATGATGTATAACGTTACAGAATTCTTTATCCCGTATGACTGCCATTTTAATCGTGCGAAACGTATAACAAATTAGGCTTAACAGATCAAGAAATATGTAAGCCTTTAAGTTAAATAGCTAAAACTGACACACCAAAACTAACTTACTCCATGTAGTATTTAAAAAACGCTCCGAGTTCAATAGGAGCTTCCATTGAGAAATATGAATATAAGTCACCCGCGAGAAAAAAAAAAGTAACTCAATACTTTGAAGTTTGCACAAAAAGTCATCAGCGCTTAGATGTTTACTTTAAGTTTTTATCATGCCCATGCTTTCTTTAATTATTCTCTTTTAGTGGTAGATAATTAATCTTAATCTTTCGTACTTCTCTTTTGGTCTTCATCTATCTATTTATCTCCTGTCTAGGCACCATCATCATTACCTCCTTTTACACAATTAATCCATCGATTTTTAGTCTTCTTCAATAGCCATAGCAATAAATATACAGTCGAGGCCCCGTATCAATATTTTATGCCATTTAAATATGAGTGAATGTTCAACTTTACAACTCAAAGTATTCATTTCAATTAATCTATTGACGGAGTATTCAAAGAGAGCATCAGAAAAATGAAACTATTTCACCAGTCTATAAAGATGGTTTTTATAGAGAATAAGTAAAAAACTCCTTAATACTCTTCCAAATCTAGTTCCTACAATAACCTGGTTTAAGTACATTACCTGAGTGAGGTTTCCCTAAAATCCTTGAAATAGTATTTAAGCGTTTGGAGTGTTGATGAAAAAGTCTCTGAACTAGAGAGCCATAAAAACGATCCCGAGAATTATCGCTTTGCCAATTGCGACAAAATTAAAGTACAAGTAATTCGTTGAACCAATTCTGTGCAATCGGCACTTCAGGAGAAATATTGCCGAGTGTTGAAAATCGATGAAAACCTAATAAGTTCTGCGAAGGTTTTAACATTCTGGTACAACCGCACCCATTAGTTACAACGTCAGTTCTTAGAAAGTCCTGAAATTGCTTGTGAAAACGGTTTTACAAGCATACTTTGCGTTTTTTTTTTCGAAGAAATTCGTCGAATTATAAATTTGTGTGATTCGTTTCTAGTAACGTTTTATTTTTGTCCAAATTATATTTTTCTAAAGGTTATGTTACACTACAAAAACTGCAAATATTTTTTTCCAAGAAATGATGGATAAAATAATTAATAAATAGTTCTCAGAATCTTATTAGAAAGTTTAAAAACCTTGGATCTTTTTTAATTAAATTTGCGTAATATTTGTATTTAAGTCCATTTAAAAATATTTTAATAGGGGTAATTAAATTCTAAAATTTTAAAAAGATTTAATTTCAGAAGGCGCATTTATATTTTCATGACATTTTAAATAACCGTTATTTGTGACAGAATCATATACAGAAAAAAAATCACTCTTACCTGATAAATCCAGTAAAATAAACTGAAGTCACTTCAAGTAAAAACTTTCCTGTTTATAATAAATTCCACTTAAACAGTAAACCACACTAAACACTTCACTAAAACTATGAACCGTACAAAGTTTTTAAGTACACAAGTTTGTCACAAACTTTTACCGGCTACCCTTAATATTTGTCATAAATCTTATCACTTTCAGATATTCCGTGTTTTACGAGCGACGTCACATTTCGTTGCACTTGGCGTACGTCATCCGTCAAAAAGCGTAACAACACGTCTGGCGTGCACGACACCTTGCGGAAAACTGGCTAACGAACACAGCATCGCCAGGGTAAATGTTTGAATGTGTGCGTAGAAGTCCGTGGACTGTAGATACAGGCAATGTTAATGTGTGAGTGATCCTAGACTCGCGTCAGTGATTTGCGTCCCGGTACAATTTTGTCTCTGTGTGCGTGTCCGATCACCTACGAACGCCACTGTGTGTGTGCACAGTACAACCGGGAGAATCGGACTGTGCGCCCCACAGCGCATGCCCAAAGAGACCTGAAAAATAAAATTGTGTTTCGCGCTATTTAAATACTGATGCGAGCGACAGATTATAAAAGCAGTGTGCTTTTACAAAGGGGTAATTTAACTGAATGGGGGTTTTTCATTAAATGTCTTTATGTTCGTATATTTTATAAGGTGTTTTTGATAATTTTCCGCTTTAGAATCCGGACTTATGATATATTTCTCGACGTAGGTTTGCACGTGAGTCTGTATTTGATAGGAATAATGATAATATAGGCTGTGTACACTATATATTTCAATAAAAGCTGTAGTTTGATAAAACAGTTCATTTTTTTTTATTATTATTGACTAGCTACTTCCAGTGGCTTTGCCCGCGTGAATGTAGAAATAAAATTGTGTAAAATTTATCCTATGTTCTTATTCTAGGACATGATCTACCCTGAATTGCTTAGATTTGGATCCTAAATCCGTTTACTGGTTCGAGCGTGAAGAAGTAACAAATTTATGCACACACGCACACCATCACACACACACTCATAAACTTTCGCCTTTATAATATTAGTATGTGATTGCTAGACATGTTTATTATTTTAATCAGTTCGAAGTAAGGTCTCATTGGCAGTGAATTATCTGTTAACTTCGGTATACGACTTCGGCTTGCCAAAGGCAGCTCGATCAAAACACCACTTACACCGAGGCGATAGTTACCTCTGGTTTTTTCATTTAAGAGTATTAAATCATGTTGTTCTCACTCCTTTTCAGACTAATTACGTCCAATACAATTAAATTATTTTTTTAGGAAATTGTTTTTGTGAAGTCGTTCGAGACCCGAAAATCGGTTACTGCCCATTCAAAGTCGACCGTCATGATGGTTCAACTTGTGTGACGAGTTTTATAACCAATTTTCGCGTCATGCGGAAGGTGAGGACACCGTGGCCCCTCTCCAGCCACAGCTTATAGAAGTGACGGCGTACTCAAAGAAAGGATAATGGTGATATTACTTGTAAATAGTAAAGATTGATAATTTGGACGTTCTTTTTTTATCTTTGTTGATATTAATAATAAATTAATAGTAATTGATACGTTTAATTTTAGTAAACAACTCTAATATCATAGACTAATGTCACTGCATTTACTATAGTAACTCTGTTCCCTTGCTTTGTTTATGGTTTCCGTTCACATTCTTTTTGTTCCGTACCACTGCTGTAAATCTGTAAAACCAAGTAATAAAACTAATACAAAGGTGTTATTTCTCATTTTATTACAACAATCTTTAATCAACCAATACAAAAAAAAAAATGTAACGGTGGTGTATTTTATTCACTCAAGAAATAAAACTTAAGATAAATGAAAATAAAAATAAAAAATTATCGAAAGGCTAAGCGATTGTTGTTGAAAAAGAAAATCATCCTAGGTTTCATTTAAATTAGGATTCGAAACCTCAGACTAACACTCCATCACTCGACTTACACAAATGATTAATTAATCAATTAAGACCTCATTCCTTTACACACAGATTATATTACCTCGATTACCCACTTTTATCTCCTCATTAAAACAACGGGAGGCGTCTCGTGAACAACTCTCTGTGGGATACATGATAAATCATGTTATTACGGGCCATCAAACTACTAGATAAATAAACAAGGAAAACAAACGAATTCACGAAACTACAAAAGGTCAAAGCGTGGAGAAAATAACGTAACATCATGGTTTTTTTTTATGGTAGGTAAAATCATCCAATGACAAATCCCGCCCTTGGTCGGAGCGGGAAATAGTGTCAGACTCTTACTGACTAAAAACCTACCCTGTTCCTTCCCTGCCTTGGTTCCAGGGCCCTGGTATGCATTTTCATACCTTCCCAGAGCCCCAGACTAGGCCTCGACCCTACTGGGCCCCTACGGTTTGCTGACAACTCCTTGAGGCGCACGGGAACAGTGCGCGCCGTAAACGACTTGGGCTCGGTCCGGTCTGTAACCGGACAAACGGACAGCGAGCTACCCATTGCCCGCCGTCCGCAAACGTAACATCATGGTATTCCCTGTAGGGTTTGGTAGATATGTAAATGTTTTTTCAGTTATGCTAGACCTATGTAAGTTGAGTATTATATAAACCAGGACTTTGGAATACAGGTACCAATAAGACCAATTAGCGTTCGTAGCTTGGCTTCGTTTTGGTACCCAACTGAGCATTTTGGTGCTCATTGGGGAAACCGAACGCTTAATTTATTTATTAAAACTTTATGCACTAATGAAACATTTTAGTTACAAACACGGACTCATTGCCTCAGGCTTTTTGTATCAGTCGACTGTAGAGTGGTGTAAAGACATAACATGGCAGGGGCGACTTAATAGAAGACAAACATAAAAATAAATAAGTACAAAAATAAATACGCCGTTAAGTTTTATTCGTTTTAATTCCGCGGAGGATCGATGAGGTACATGAAATACTATCGATTTGTGAAGAGAAATTTTTTATACGACTGCCCCAAAAAAGCGCGCCTCAAGGAGTTGTCAGCAAACCGTAGAGACCTAGCCTGCTAACTGCTGGCAGGCAGGGTCGACGCCTACTGGGGCCAAGGGTTTGCTTCCGAAAGGAGCCGGGCTTTCCTTTCGGAAGCAAACCCTTGCCCCCTTGGTATCTAAGGCCACGAAGGAATGGGGTGGGTTTTTAGTCAGTAAGAGTCTGACACTTTATCCCGCTCCGCCCTAGGGCGGGAGATGTCATTGGATGATTTTACCAACCACCAAAAAAAAAAAACCTACCGTGAATAACTTTCACGGTTTCACATTACATTTGCCGAAATTGATTCCATATGAAACCTGTCAAACTATAAAGCATCCAATATTACCGATACTTTTAAAGTCGAATTATTAATAAATTCATCCGCGATTTAATATTGTTCATTGTAATTTAACCACTTTTCAATTAATTGAAATATTCAATTATTGTTTAATTTGTACTTAATTACACTGTTCTTCAAAAGGTTTCCAAGGAAATTGATAGGAACATTTACAAGTTATGTTATTGTATTTGTAAAGTTTTGCACGTTCTTAGAATTTGGTTGCCTTACCCAGTTGTCTTCTAAGTGAGCGGCCACAGTGGCAGCGTGGTGCGGGCAGCGGCGCAACCGCGCCGGTAGCGGCCGCGTTTTGGTTGGCCACACTGGTAGCGCGGTTCAGGGAACGGCGGTAGCCATAACCTGTTTCAAAATAAATCTAAATCTAAAAATAAAGCAAGTTATTTTTTTGATCCACTGTCAATGATGTACAATTAACTGTAAATACAGTTAAAAGCAGACTGATATCCCCGCTCCCGCGCTTGTTGCCGCTCACCGCCCGCGCCTTCACTGTGGCCACTTGTATGAACCCGTATGGCGAGAGAAGCCCACGCGAGGACCGCGCGCATCCCGCGTTGATCAGTCCGCGCTTCTTCCCGCGCCCGCGTGCCCACTGTGGCCACTCAAAAGAAGCTTTTGTGTTAGAGATTGCCGGGCCGCGCCCGCCCCGCACCCACGCTGCCACTGTGGCCGAGCACTAAGTGTTCTAAGAAACTAACTATGTACATCTAATAATAATATATAATAATATTTCACATCTATCACACAACGCCGTCTAGTCCCAAACTAAGTAGAGCTTGTTATGAGTACTAGACAGCTGATAAACATACATACATGTTTCTTAATACATAGATAAATTATTATACCCAGACACTAAACAAATGATCGTGCTCATCACACAAACATTATTGTCCCCGGGTTACGAATTTGTAGGTCACGGGTTCATGTCTGTGCCTCCTGTGAAGAATGATACTAGTCAAAAATCTCCATTTTACAGGAGAGCAAAAACAGTTTAAAAAAATCTTTGTTCGTAAAATAAACACCGAGGTGTCACCATTATACGGACCTTCCAGAGGACACGGTAGAGCATACAGTGGAGTTGTGCCCCCACTAGGGTGGCATAGCCGTGTAAGTACTCGTGGAGGTGCTCGGTGCTCACACTGAGTCCTGGTACAGGCCATAGTCACAGAATAAATAATGGTTCAGAGGAGAAGGAGTTGACGGCGATCGTTTCACAGTAACGTAGACTTTCAATCACTGGGTAGCTCGCCGTCGGGCCTCACAGTAACCGTGAAAACGAAAATGTGAAAATTATAATAATCGTACTCATACCACGAAGCACGAAAATATGGAGCAATTTTCTTTATAGGTTATAAGTTTAGATATGTATTCACGACTTTTTTCTTGCCAAAATCCCGGCACTTATATGACTTTGCACAAAATGATCACCGAAACTATGACAGATAGAAGAACGTGAGTGAGACCGAAAATATCGTAATTTAAAAAAATAAATATGTAAGAATCTCAATAATGATACAACTCGACTTCTCCTTCTCTTCGCAATAGGCACAGATGTGTAGGTATTTTATTTCATCACCACTGCTCTCAAAATGATGAAGGAAAACTCCGTGAAGCAACCAGCATGTCCTAGAACCTAAAATTCGAAGACGTGACATCCACTAGTCCGCACAGGATCCGCGTGGTGAATTACGGCCATTTATTATTTCCTCTCCTAAAAGATCTGACCCCCACCAGTGGGAAAGGCTGATTATGTTTATGCCAATTCAATTTTAATTTAATCTTTTTTGTGTCATTATTTTACTGTACACTGGATTTATTTTGCTTATTTTATTTAGTTTGTTGGCACTAAGGATCACTGACTCCTAAGCCACAGGGACATACACCTAGTTTAGGAGTCAGGGCGTTAAAAATTACCTTAATTATTATAGGCCTTTGTATACCTAATGTCATGTATAAGAATTTTGTAACGGAAGGCTTATTGTGGAAATAAATTATCATATCATATCATATCATATATCAATGCAAGAGATGGTACAACTTTATGCCACATTTTATCCAAAAAACGTAAAGGCCTAACAAACACACACATAGAAAGTTTTTAGTATCTTGTTCCAGTAATTAGGGCGTGAAACAAATTTTGTTAGTATTAATATTAACAAACAGCCACACAATTCAAATTTAGTAGTCCTAATAATAAGGGCACAAAATAAATTGTTTGTTAGTGTTTACAAACATAGTCCCACAATTCAAATTTAGTCTGAATCGAAATTAATTTGAACCGGAATAATGAAATGAAAACAAAAATATGAATATTTATCGCGATTAGATTGGTTTTCACGTGTATTGTTATGTTATGATCGTGTGGTGTTTTAATTTATTCATTTTACTTTTTCTGGGAATAGAGGATAAATATACTGTTGGTTTTCATTTTAGAAACGCAAATATTCAAATAGTTTATCTGGTAGATTGTGTTTACCAACGCTAGTTATTACAAATATGGCCATGAGAATGGTGTGGGTATGCCGCACGGTCTAACGTGAACTGGCGAGCCTTCTTGCTGGCCTACCGCCGTGGGATCTGGGGGTAACAGTCCTTGCATGCATGCACGATTTGCATATGGAGATGCAACGCTGGGGTGAAACTCCGCTGCCGCGACAAATCGCGGCATGGCGGACAGAATTCCAGTGAGATCTCATGGTGAAATGGTAACAACGACTGTCGCAACCCAGTGCTGGGCACGGCATTATTCACGGCGATATGTCCCATTTTTGAGGAGTGGCTGGAACTGCAACACGGCGAAAAACTGCTCTGTTCCATTCATTGCCTTCGTCCCAGGGCCCCGGGTGACATTTTCACATAACCTTTGGCCCCAGTAGGCTTCGGCTCTGCTGGGCCCCTACAGTTTGCTGACAACTCGTTGAGCCGCGCGGGAACAGTGCGCGCCGTAAATGACTTGAGCTCGGACCAGTTTGTTACCGGATGGACGGACCGCGAGCTACCCATTGCCCGCCGTCCGTGAGCCCATGCCTACGGTGGCCGGTAATCGGGATCGGAATCCCGGCAGCGGCGGCGGCGTGTGCGCCGTTGCTTGATGCGGTCGGCCTCCTCCTTTGCTAGCATTACTGCTTCGCAGAAGGATGCGCCTGCCTACCACTCCTCCTCGCTCCGGAGCATGGCCTAAATCGCCGCCGATCGCCCCCACAAGAATGTATATGCAGTGTCGTCTGCATATACATTGAATTTTAGTTTGGTTTTAACAGCTGACAAAATGAAAAGAAAGAGGGTTGTACCCAGCACGCTGCCCTGTGGTACACTATAGGCCCGATTCGCATCACATTACCCTGTAATTAAAAATGCGGAATTGTACGAAAGAGTTTTGCTGTGGCCCAAGACTGAAACGGTTGAAGGTTAAAGGAACAAACAAGGGCTGTAGTCAGTGAAAATCTGTAAATCCCTCTCAATACACCCATTTGAAAAAATGAGAAACTCGCCTTTGTTTCTGTAACAATGTTAATAAAATATTTTACTCGTAAATGTTAAATTCAAATCCAGGAGAAGTAAACTTTTAGTCATCGTACTAACTCAGTCTTGTCTTTATATCTGTTTTCAATTTGAAGCATCAAAACAAGGACCTTCAAATGAAAAGAAAAAATAAACAATTTATTTAATAAATCTTTAAATAAATAAGGTCAGTCAAATAAAACTAGGCTAAAGAAAACTTATAACTTTTGTAAAATAATATAAAGTTATTACAAAGTACTAGGCCAGCATGACGACAGAGGGCGAATGAAAACTTAGAAACAGGGGTAAAGTTATACACGACTCCTTGTTACTCGAAAGCAGATAATACATTGGACTGTAGGGAATGCCTTAATTACGAATTGTGTTACATTGTAAAAGCAAATCCCGATACATCATCATCAATATCAAGGTTACGTTTATTTTGAACATCTTAAAATAATTTGTTTGGAAACTTTGATTCGATACTATGGTTTCATATCTCGGGAGGATTTCTAGTATTTTTAAAGATTTAGTGCTCCAGAAAAATATTTTTTAATATAATAATAATAATATTCCACAACTATCACATAACGCTGTCTAGTTTCAAGCTAAGCAGAGCTTGTGTTATGAGTACCAGACAGCGGATAAACATACTTATATAATTCTAAATACATACATATAATAGATAAATTACACCCAGACACAAAACAAATGATCGTGCTCATCACACAAACATTTTTGTCCTAGGTGGGAATCGAACCAACGACCTCCGGCATAGCAGTCAGGGCCACTAACCACTAGACCAGCAGGCCAGTCATTTTATAACGTTATTCTTGAATACATGTATATCTAAGGACTGGAACAATTTGCCTGCCGCTGTCCTCCCGTCCGATAGTAATTTAAGTGTCTATAATGCTACAGTGAATGGGCTCTTAACAAACTGATGCGCCTCTCCATCAACAATTGCATCACTGCTTACCATCAGGTGGGATCGCAGTCGAGCACTAGATTATATCTATACAAAAAAAAAATAGACAAAGGGAATCTAGATGAAATAAGAGTAAGTGCTGGAAAGAAAAGACAAGAAAACCTTTAGATAAAAAGCATAACATAATCAGCTTTATAACATTATAAGGCTTCCTCTCTAGAAAATGAAACTATTTCAAAGTTTTATCAAGTTCTTTAAAAAGCTGAATTCAAAGTACTTTATTTTTATAAGCTTTTTTTGAAAAGAACCAATTAAAAATATAAAAATTCGTATTTTCCTGTTAATTTGAAATATCTCTTTTAACTTCAAATTCTCAGTATTCGGCTTAGTTGCGACATAATTTTATTTGTCCACTTAAACCCATGAATTATTGACATAAGGTTAGCCAAAAGTAACAGAATACTATTTAGTCCACCATTTAGACCTTGCTCTTTCTTTACACGCTTAATTTATACACCCGTTGCTAGGACAATGTATCTGAACTTTCAAAAAACCAAAAAGGTCAGTGTATTTTTTCTAGGTCATCATTCTTTCCTGGAGTTTTCAGTAACATCCTCTTGTCAAACGCGTTACACAGTTGCATGCATCGAAAATAATGTAAGCAAATTTTTTTTCATGAAAAATACTCAAAACTCTACTCTTCTTTTCAAGGCTTGCGGAAAGACACGATGAAACCATGCGAAAATTCTGTTTTATACACCCCTATTTTTTAATTAGTGCACAAAAAAATGGGGCTCAATCAGTATCCGTTACTGATCATATTTGTGTAGTCAAAAGTACAAAAAACGAAATCCCAAAATTGTCCACGAAAATTTTGATTATTGGTAAATTCATAATTGAATCATCATTCATAACAACTACTACTAGAAAATACTAAGCGCAGGGTTTTTCCATTTTTATTGACATTTTTTCATTCATAAACAATAACCTGTACAATGTTTCCAGAAATTGAGTGAGATTTTGGGATATAAACAAACGCTCATAACTTTGCTGTTTTTGAATATTATGCATTGAGACTTTACTTAAATAATAACAAGACCTTTTCTAATAAGCCCTTTAAGAATTTGCCATAATTAAAAAATAGTGGTGTATTAACCGTTTTTTGGATATTATTTTTAGTTGCAAGAACGTTAATTTCTATGTGTTTAATTTAAATAGCTATAATTTTTGTCGTTTTGTCGCATCACGTTTGTTCGCTAAAGCCTTAAGGAAAGTCATCTTAACTGTTGTGTTGTATACTTTAAAATCTTATAATGAAACTTATCCAATTTGCAATCCCATAAAAAAAACGATTGGTGTAGCTATAAAAAAACCATTTAAGTTTGATCACTTATATATTACAGGTTGATCCAAAGGCTGCCAAACCGGAGTGGCATTGACGACAAAACCCCTTGAAAGTTTGAAGTGACAGTTTCTGGTTTAAATGAAAGAAAAAAGCGGTTTACTGTATGGCAACTAACAAAATACAGCAGTAGATGATATTTAGACACACTGTAGTGTGTCAACATGAAGCAAAAGGGTGTATGCGCACCGGTTGTGGGTTACACGAACCATATAGGCAACTTTAAACCACCTCATATCATTCAAAGGAGGAGGCCGACCTCATCAGGCAGAGGCAACGGGGCGCTCGCCCCAGCCGCCGCTGGGATTCCTATCCCGATTTCCGGCCACCGTAGGCGCGGGCTTGCGGACGGCGTGCAATGGGTAGCACGCTGTCCGATCGTCCGGTAACCGACCGGACCGAGCCCAAGTCGACGGCGCGTACTGTTCCCGCGCGCCTCAAGGAGCTGTCAGCAAACCGTAGAGGCCCAGCCAGCTAGCTGCAGACAGGCAGGGTCGAAGCCTGCTAGGATCATGGATCACATTCTGTAAGGAATACCCGGTATTGGCACGATAGGCAACGAAGGAACAGTGTAGGTTTTTAGTCAGTAAGAGTTTGACACTACTTCCCGCTCCGCCCAAAGCGGGATTTGTCATTGGATGATTTTACATACCATAAAAAAATCCCCATATCATTAAAATTTGACCTAGAAGCTTGTAAGTTAGCATACTTTCAAATTACTTGAGAGTTTAGAAATTGATATCAGACATATTAAAATTTTTAACGTTGGACGTACATAATAATATTTGGAAAAAATAGAGATCATACTAACTTGCGGTTTGGCAAATAGAAACACACTTCATTAAATTGCAATTAAGCACAAAGATTCAGCTGTCTGAAAAAGACATCATAATAAATTACTAATTAAAGCAAAGAACGTTATCTGTGTTATCTAGGATGGCATAGAACTTGATCTAAATTAATTTTCTAAAATAGTTTTTTTCTTTATACTAGTTAATTCAGCAGCGTTAATCACCTTATACATATAGCTAAGGAGTGAAATTCCCTGCCAGAGTCTGTTTCCTGATAGCTACAACCTGCGGGTCTTTACGTCAAAAATGAATAGGCTACTTTTAGACTAGCGTGCTCCATCATCGACAAAATTGTCGCTTACTATCTAATAAGATAGCATTCAAACAAGAACACATCATAGTCGTTTTAATCCTTCGGAGGATCGATTCGGTACATGAAATACTATCGATTTGTAAAGAAAAAATTAAAAAATAAAGTACTTTTTTGTAAAAACTCTAATTAATATACGCATATACGAAATTAATTTCTGTAGGTAAACGAGTCAATGACCTTGTAGGTAGTTGTTGGCCGTTGCGTACTAACTACCTATATTTCATTGGGCTCACTCAGCTGACGTTTACATAAAGAAATTAATTTCGTACATGCGTAAATTTATTAGAATTAAAAAAAGCACTTTATTTTTTAATTTTCTCTTTACAAATCGATAGTATTTCATGTACCGAATCGACCCTCCACGGGATTAAAACGATCAAAATTTAACGGTGTATAATATTACTCAGTTGCATTCTACGTTACATGTATCTTTTCAATCAAAAACTGTGTCGCTCCCGCCACTTCCCCAGAATTAAACCCTAGCAAACAATGCCAATCTGAATCTAAGCTAACGAGTGGTCCGCTTGAATCTTCGACAGCTATTGTCCAACACAAGTGCTTCGTTTACATTATAAAATAACACGCTTCCAAGTGTTCTTCACTCAATTCTGTTGATTCTACTTCAAAACAAACGTTGTTTGCTAAGTTTGCGGACTTTCGATTAATTTTGTCTAGTTTTTTTTTAGACAATGAGGTCATTACTGTAGGTTTGTAGATCTGATGACTAAAAAAAATAGGGTTATAGATAATAAGAGCAACCTAATTCTTTGTTGCTTGTTGCATGTCGCAATAATATGTTACTATGAGCTGGTTGTAACTCATGTTATTTTGAAATCTTAACATTTTTTTTATTATTAAAATTTTGTTTAGATTTTATTCTTGTTTTTAAATTTTATAATATTTCTTCCAAAACCTTTTCAGTTTTAATTAACAAAAATAACTTAATATTTATAACTTTTCTGATTAATTGTCTACTTAAGTAAGTCATATCTGCTTCTCTCTGTCTTCATATCTATCAAAGCAGAACCTAAAGGCTTTGTAATATGTAACTACTGCTACCAAATTACTGAATCTGTAATCCAACATCGCTTTGGCATCCATTGTACCTTTGCTATCTGCATCAGCCTTTGTGGTCTCTATAATGCCTACTTCACAGAATGATATCGCATGCTTAATAGAAAAGAGGCCTAACTGAAAAAAGAAGGTATTTGAATCTTAAAAATTATGTTTCAATAATAAGGTTCAATTTTGAAATACCCTCTTTTATGAGTTAGTTCTTTTTTCTATTAAACATACGATACTGATCATAGTTTACGCCATCTGTCTATTACAAGACTAATGTATCGTGTGTAAATCAGTATAGTTTAAATACAGTGCCTAAATACACAAACGAATCCAATTAAAATTTTCTGAAACTCGTGATATTACAGCTGGAAACAGATTCTTCAATTGCACGAAAATTTCAGATTTATAGAACAACGAACGAACACGGAACAACGATTTCTACGGGGTTGTTGCGGTACTTATACCGCAGCAGCCACATGGAAATCATTGTTCACACCTACCCTGAGATTTTCATCCCTTACATTTGCCAATTTATGATCTTTCTATGAACATACCATTAATACGGCTAGTCCGCTACAATACTGTGAAACCAAAATTGTGCTTTCATATGAAAATAGAAAGAAAGAAAGAAAGAAAGAAAATCGTTTATTCGACCTCTCACATACAGTAAAATAAAAAATAATAATAAAGAAATAAAAAAAAATAAACAACATTAAAATCTGTGCGAGGCCAAAAAGGCGCCTAACTCAGCATATGCTGCGATATTTAAGAACGTTAAATAACGCAGCGCTGGTATTCTGTTAGGGCCCACGGTGATGTCACGGTAACACTCCCGGATGTTAAATAAACTAGATATCGTAATAATAAAATAATAATCTGTGGCCCGGCTGTCGAATTGACAGTTCCGAATTTTTTCACATAAAATTTTTTCAACAAATATATTTACAATATACCCATAAATAATGTCTATTATCCCAAAATCAACAAGAAAAAAAAACCAGAATTTCAGTAACAATAAATACAATAGTATCAGGATGATTTAACCAGACAACGTGGCATAATGCTATCTATGGAAAAGAAATGTTGACAAGAAGCCGGGCTAGAAACACAAACACACACCCAACACCATCGGATTCGTCGCTCAGCTCCGCCTCGCAGCCGCCAGGACCGACGCCAACCCCGCCGGGACCAGCGCCAGCCGTGAGTCCAGTGATTCCGGTAGCTGCAGTTGCGTCGAGCTCGAGCGACGAATATTTCTCGCCGCCGACGACACCACCACCAGCGCGTCGACGGGGAAGAGGCCGACCTCCGGCCAGCTTGGGACCTCGAGGCCCTCCGGCCTCTGATAGGGTCCCCGCTGTCGGTGGAAGTGTGCAGCGCATGAGATGGACACAATCCATTAATGAAAATGTCATGCGCTCATACTTTGGGGCTACAGAGGGGGGAACTAACCTGACTGCGTACCGTGGTCGGATGCTCTCTCTGTTTCAGGTGCTTGAGCCAGCTGTCAACGTCACAGCCCAACGACTGTCGGATCAGGTACGGGTCATCCAGCGTAGCCGTATGTTGGATGATGCTGTGCTTGATAGACTGCGCCTGGAATCGCAGAGTAGCCGTGTTTCACCTGCTACACCACCGGTCGCGGAGCAACTTCAACCCAGTGCTTCACCGCGACCCGACCACGTTGGTGACGCCGATGATGACGCGGCTATATCTGTGAGTACCCAGTGCAATGAACGATTGAGGAGCGCTTTGGAGGACGCTTTTCGGGAGTACCGCTCCACTCCGCCGGGGCTTAGACCTCGACTACCTCGTTTGCCCATGCACAAGAGAAATAGGGCGCTGGTGTGTGCTTTAGATTCGGAGCTATCAAATTGTTTTGATAGCAGCGAAGACCTCACTGATACCCACTCAATCTTGTACTGTGGGGCTGTAGCGGCATGTCGCGTAGCTCACTGTAAATTTCCTAATTTTGACAGAGCTACACGACCAACCGTGCCGGCCTGGCAGTGCAGGATTGAGCGCCGTATCGGTGAGGCTAGAGCACTCATCGGCAAGCTTATCTGCTTCAGGGAGGGCAATACTCGCCCTAGAGTGATGCACTTTGTGAGGCGGGCATTCTCTGGAACTGATATTAGTCCTCTAGATTATCTGCCCTGCGTCACAGAGCGTATCGACTTCCTGAAGCAGAAGATCTATGCATGGGCAAGCCGTATTCGTCGGTATAAGCGCCGAGTGGAGCGGTACACTCAGAATCGCACATTCCAAAGTAATGAAAGGTGGGTTTACAGGGCTTGGGAGCGACCGGACCAAGGTGTGACTGATACACGCCTGCCGGATGATAACGCCATGTGTTCATTTTGGCGTAGCATCTGGTCGGCGCCTGTCAGTCACATCGAGGGTAATTGGATCCGAGAGGTCGAGCGCACATGTGATCTTTTACCAGAAATGGGGGCAATTACCATCAGCCCCCAAGATGTAGCCCGTGCAGTCCGTCCGTTGCCTAACTGGAAATCTCCTGGGCCGGATGGGCTGCACAATTTCTGGATAAAATGGTTCCAAAGGTCGCATGCTCGCTTGGCATCTCAGTTCCAGTCTGCCTTAGAGTCAGGGTCGCTACCCCCCTTCCTAACAACAGGAATAACCCACCTGCTCCACAAATCAGGTAGTACTGCGGATCCTAAAAATTATAGACCGATCACGTGTTTGCCGACGGTCTATAAAGTGCTTACATCCATTCTGAGAGCTAAAATCAATAGTCATATTGAGACAAATTCTATCATGTCAGCCTCTCAGAATGGATGTAGGAACCCGCGGTACTAAGGAGCTGCTCCTCATTGATATGGCCATAAGCCAACAGGTTCGACGTTCTCGAAAGAATTTGTCGGCATGTTGGATAGATTACAAGAAGGCCTATGACTCTGTTCCTCATACATGGCTCATGAGGGTGCTAGAACTGTACAAAGTTGATACAACTCTGCGCACCTTCTTGATGTCGTGTATGGGGCAGTGGAGAACAGTCCTTCGCTATCCGGGATGTCGACAGATTCGGGAGAACAGTGAACCGATAAGGATTGAGCGTGGCATATTCCAGGGTGACAGTCTGAGTCCTCTGTGGTTTTGCCTAGCCTTGAACCCTCTCAGCACACTGCTAGAGGGTACTGGCTTAGGCTTCCGGTTGAAAAGAGGTGGTCAGGTCATATCTCACCTTCTTTACATAGATGATCTGAAACTCTTTGCCCCCAACGACTTGCAACTGATGGAGCTACTAAAGGTAACTGAAACCTTTAGTAGTGCCATCAGGATGGAATTTGGTGTGGACAAATGTGCAGTCATGCATGTAAAGCGAGGAGAGATTATGGAATCCGTGGGAATTCAACTTACGGATTCCATACACCTTAGATCCCTCTGCTCAACTGAAACTTACAAGTATTTGGGTATGTCGGAAGCGTTAGGCATCAATGCTGATGACGTGAAACGGTCGTTGAAGGAGCGCTTCTTCGGCCGCCTGAATAAAGTACTGAATAGTCTTTTATCAGGCGGGAATAAGGTGCGCGCTTTCAACGGTTGGGTCATGCCGGTGTTGATGTACTCTTTCGGCATACTCAAATGGACTCAGACAGAACTTGACGCCTTGGATAGGAGGGTCCGCACACTGCTTACCGCAAATCGGATGCATCACCCACGGTCTTCGGTGATGAGACTGTACATCCCGCGGAAGTGCGGGGGTCGCGGCTTCTTAAATGCTAAGACCCTACACAACCGCGAGGTGTACAGTCTCAGGGAATACTTCTTGGAAACCGACGTGGGCATGCACCGAGATGTGGTAGCGGTGGACAAGGGCCTCACTCCGCTCTCCTTGGCTAACGAGAACTGGCGCAAACCTATAATACTGGACACTAATGACCGCAGGGAAGTATGGCAGAGCAAGGAGCTTCACGGACGCTTTTACCGGGCCTTACATGGGCCCTCTGTAGACCTATTAGCGTCCGTATCTTGGCTCCGTTTTGGTGACCTCTTCGGGGAAACCGAAGGTTTTGTCTGTGCGATAATGGACGAAGTTATGATGACGAACAACTACCGGAAATATATTGTGAAGGACGGTACGGTTGACATCTGTCGGGCATGCCACCGGCCCGGGGAATCAATCCGACACATTATTTCTGGATGTTCTCATCTAGCTAACGGAGACTATTTGCATAGGCACAACCTCGTAGCCAGGATTATCCACCAGCAACTTGCTCTTAAATACAATCTTGTGGAAACAGAAGTACCGTACTATAGGTATGTGCCCGACCCAGTTCTCGACAATGGCAATGTCTCATTGTATTGGGATCGATCTATAATCACTGACAGGACTATTGTTGCCAATAAGCCTGATATAGTGGTCATAGATCGACTAGAGCGTCGCACAATGATTATTGATGTAGCGGTCCCTCATGACGAGAACCTCTTGAAAGCTGAGAAGGATAAAAAAACTAAATATCTTGACTTGGCTCGCGAGGTTGTCGACATGTGGGAAGTGGACACAGCAGTCATTGTGCCGATAGTCGTGACGGCCAATGGCTTAATAGCCAAGAGCCTCGACCAACACCTGCGGAGGCTCTCGTTAGGCAGTTGGATCAAGGGTCTGATTCAGAAGGCAGTACTCTTGGACACGGCGCGTATTGTCCGGAGGTTTCTCTCCCAGGAGCCCTGACCACCGGTAGCTTGGACCCTGTTCCCGATGCCGGTGGGCTACTATTTTTTATATTTTTAAATGTTTTTTTTTTTGTATTACCTTCTATAAAAAAATATTTAAAAATGTAATTTATATGTATATACAAGGAATAAAAGGAAATAATAATAAAAAAATAATAATAATAAAATAAAATAAAAATAGTTCATTATACCTAGCGAAGTAGTCAACACGTCAAAATGACGTATCACTAAAAAAAGGTGCATTAACTTGCCCTATAAATGAAGGATAATGTCGGTGTAAATATAACGTATTAAGAGCCATTTCACGTTTTCGCGCGTAAATCTAAGATTTTAGTCGCCTAATTTACCATATTACGTAATACTCCGGCATTGTTGAATATATGTAAAAAATAGACCAGTCTTTAATGTTGACACTTCATGTAACACATTTCCAAAAACTAATTTGTTGACTTTGTGGTAATTAATCTCCCACAAGTACTTTTCTAAAAAATCAACGCAGAGTCAATTTCAGACTCTTATATCTACTATTAATATTTATAAATTTGACCGAAAAAAATACACAAAGCATCAGACATATAATTTTGTCAACCAACCATGTACCAGAATTTCGATGATTAATAACATTAATTAGTAAAAAAATAAAATATGAAGTCAATTTTTACGTTCTATGTCGCTGTTTTATCGCGATTTTTGGTTCGAACAAAACGTAATTACATTTTAAAAAACTATTTTAATATAGACAATGTTCATAGATTAAACTAATTCCAAAATTTCAGTAAAATCCCTTCATGTATTTAGTCATAATATCGTTTTTAAAATCACTCTAAATTAGAATATAATACGAAGCCTAAGCTGGCAGCGATTAGTACGGCTCGAACGCCCGTCGACGCAGGACCTGTGCCGTTTTTTCCCGCGTCCCGATTTTCGAGCACGCGTATCGTGAATGCATTATTATACTACGACTACAACATTTTGATTCTCTTCGTATTTTTTTTTCATAAGGTAAGATTTTCGTTAATATAGTATTATTATAGTAGTTTGTAGAATTTGTGGAATAATCATGTTTTTGTTTTATTAGTTTTTGCGGAATGGGGCGGAAGGATTCTGTATACCGTTGTATCAAAAAAAGGAAAAATAGAAATATTGCAGCCTTAAAGAAAGCAACAGAAGCGAGGTAGACATTCTTTTTATTTGTAATTCGTATACGCAGTTATTGATCACTTAACTACACATTGAAACGGATTTTAATACTGTATTTAAATTTTTTTGAATTTGAATCCACATAATAAAATACTAAAATAATCATTTTATTGAGTAAAAATATTCTTTGTAGATGTGGAAACTTGACTTTTGTATTTGTTCTAGAATGAGAAATCGTACGAATCTGGTAGAGGAAGATAGTTCATTTAGCCGAGAAGTACTGCCGGGTACAAGTAAAAAGCCAGATTTAATAACAGAAAGGGTATGTTTTAGTAACAATTATATTATGTTGAAAATAGAAGTTTGTTTAGTAGTAGGATTTTATTATTTTTAGTATAATAATATTACTTTAATTTTATAGGAAGAATCTGTTGCATTAGAGCCTGGACTTGACGAATCAATGGAACTTTCAGATTCAAAGGTAAATATGTTTTGTATTCATTATATTTCTTTAAAAATTATGTTTTAATACTGTTTTTGTTTCGCATTCAATAGTAGGTAATATAATAATATTTATTTAATTATATAGGAAAAAGAACCTGCTGCATTAGAGCCTATAGTTGATGAATCAATGGAACTTTCAGACTCGATTGTATATATGTTTATTATTCCTTATATATACACCGTTAAATTTTGGTCGTTTTAATCCCGCGGAGGGTCGGTACATGAAATACGTGATTAAAACGACCAAAATTTAACGGTGTATAACTTTAAATTTTAATTACAATTAAATGTTATAGTATAATTTTTGTTTTTAGAACAATTACATCGTTGATGGCAGGCGCATAATTGATTTTCAATACTTTTGGGGTCAATTAATAAATATAAGCGAACACAGCGAGAAGTTTGGTTGCAAATTACACCATTTGAAAATAGGAAAAGAGAAACAGATTGGTTTCATATCCAAATTTGAATTGAAGTGTATGATGTGTGGATCTAGCTTTGTTCTAAACACTTCGGAGACTGACACAACTGAACAATCAAGACTTGACCTTAATGCAGGAGCGGTATCAGGTACAATTATTACGGGAATTGGCCTTTCAAACTTAAATGAGATCTCTGCATCGATGGATTTACCAACAATTTCTTTTCGACTGTACAGTAAAACACATGATGCTATTTCCGAAATGTGGAAGACTGCTGCCGAAGTCACAATGTTAAATGCTGCCAAACAGGAAATTGAAGCGGCAAAATTACGTGGCGATGTTACCAATTCGGGTATAGCAATGATACCGGTTGAAGCGGATGCTTGTTGGGGCAAACGCTCTTACAAAAATAATTATTCTGCTCTCTCTGGTGTTGCGGCCATAATTGGCGAACATAGTGGTAAAGTGCTACACATTGGCGTTCGCAACAAATATTGCGTCATTTGCGCCCGAGCTAATAGAAAAGGCCAGCCAGCAAAAGCCCACAAATGTACGAAGAATCACTCGGGATCGTCTACCAGCATGGAGCAAGCCATATTAGTAGAAGGTTTTAAAAATTCCATTAAAGAAAGAAATTTAATTTATAAAATACTAATTGCAGATGGCGATTCTAGCACTTATAAAAGCATACTAGAGAGTCGACCTTACCCGGATATATCCATACAAAAAATTGAATGCACAAACCATTTATTGAGGAATTACAATGGAAAGAACATGCTACTTCAAAAAGATACCGCTATACCACTGAATGAGCGTAAATTTTTAAACATGGACCGACTAAAAAGGCTGCGTACTGCTGTTCGCGCTGCTATTAAATATAGACAGCAGGACAATGGTTCTGAGTCAAGTAAAATAGAAAGTCTTCAAAAAGACATTATTAACAGCCCACGACATATCTTTGGGGACCACTCAGAATGTAACAACTATTATTGTACAGACGAGAGAAAAAAAGAGCCCAATCTAGTTTCACTGATACCTACTTTATTTTTAAAACTAAAAAAGAATGCATCACAACTTGCCTACAATTCCCGGAGCCTTTTACATTCCTACACCAATAATCGCGCAGAACAATTTAATAGCATCGTGGCTAAGATGGTAGGAGGAAAGCGAGTCAACTTTTCGTTGAAGGACTCCTACACTACACGATGCTATGCAGCAGTGGTATCGTTTAATACGGGCAGACCCCAATACACTTTTTATAAATCGATCTGTCACGCTAGTCCAGGTAAATCGTTAAAATCGTTAGAGTCCAAGAGGTACGCTAAAAATACTAGAGAAGTAATCGCTCGTAGAGGTATAGGTCGTAAAAAAATTAACTTTAATATTGTAGATTCTCATTATGGAAAGGAATGTAAAAGACCGGATATGGAAGCCGCAGATTATGAGCGGGGTAAAAAACTATTTTTAAATAATTTAAAAGAACAGGCGACAAACCGCCATGAAATTGAAAAGGCTACTGTGTTACAAGCTGAAAGTTCTTTGTGGCTTGAACTTAGAAGATGCATTCTTACCGCGTCCTCCTTTGGAAAGGTTTGCAAAAGGCGACCGAACCAAAACTCTGCTCCTCTGGTGAAATCCATTTTATATTCTTATAATTTGGACCATATAACATCAATAAAACATGGTAAGGACAGCGAACCAAAGGCTTTAGCCCAACTCAGTGTGCAAGAAAATATAGCGATAGAAAAATGTGGTCTTTTTATAGACGAAGAACATTTTTATTTAGGTGCGACACCAGATGGATTGTGCAGTGAAGGATTAGTAGAAGTTAAATGTCCAAGCTCAGTTTTCGGAACCGATCCTGACACCGCTGTACACGCTAAAAAACTTAAATGTTTTAAAGTGAACAATCAAGGTGAAATAGAAATGAACCAAAACCATGAATGGTTCTATCAGGTACAGGGCCAGTTACACATTGCGAAAAAAAACTTATGTTTATTTGCTGTGTGGACTGGTACTGATTTTCCACTAAAAGTAGTAAGGGTAGTCAAAGATGACGTTTTTTGGCAGGAAAAGATGCTTCCAAAATTGACTCGGTTTTACCAAGACTGTGTATTACCAGAAATCATAGACCCTAGAAAAGCAAGATCAATGCCTTTACGACAGGTATTTATTTAAAATATGATGGTTATTATAACAAGAGAATAATTTGGTCACTGCTAATAATCTAGTTCAAAATTCCTTGCAGAACAGTTAGCAGTTTTATATGATAATAAAAAATATCCGCCAATTTACGGATATTGATACTACTAGACTTGTCTATTTTAGTTATTTTTATAGTATCATGTCATACGGTATCTTACTATGGGCTGTAGATATCTGCTCAATTTTTATACTACAGATAAGAGCCATCAGAGCCATTTACAATCTCCGCAGGTGCAATTCTCTAATGGAACTGTTTAAGCCTTTGATTCGCTGTCCTTATCATGTTTTACATCATGACGGTGCCTTGTCAATTATGAAAACATGAAACTCAATGAAACGAAATTAAGTTAATAATTAAATTTAACAATATTTTAAACTTGTGTTTAAAAGTTGGAGGATTATATTCAAGATAAAATGCATGGCTCCATGCTGGTCAACCTCCACTACCACTACGGCGTACAAATTGATCACTTTTGGAAATATATTTGTTAATTTGAAAACTATTATATAATGTAGAACCATTTTTTTTTTTAAGTTTGGAAATGTGAGTGCAATGGAGCTATTTATGGTTTTAGGTTACTACTCGACTTGTTTGATATAAATAAGCATGGCAGTAGAGAGTTTGTCATGCTCATTCCATTCAAATGTCTGACTAATAGTGGCGCGTGTTGGATTATTTGTATCCATGAACGTACGCTGTCAGTTAAGACTGGTCATTTCTTACCTGTCAGTTGTTTATTTTAATATCTATAAATTATTTTAAAATTGTTTTTTATTTTGATTTTATTTACATTGTTCTCACATGATAGCAGCGATAAGAAACATGTAACCGAGATATTTGTAATACATAATGTGATTGCAAAAAGTGTCATCATTTTTTCTGACTGACATACTTCTTGCAATTTTAAAAGAGCCTGTAATAGTTTATTTAAAATAAAACACTTTGAATCTCTGGATTGTTTCCCTGTCTATTTCTATTATATATTTAAGTTTTTTTTTTTTTAGTAGCCTTTACTGTCCGACTGCTCGGCAAAAGCCTCTCCCAAGTCCTTCCAAACCTTCTTCTCCCGCGCCGTCTCGCGGTACGCGTCGAGATCATCCCGCCCTCTTTCTAGGCCGGCCTCGACGACGCTTAGAAATACTTAAATAACATATATTTGTTTTTTTTTTTATCAGTTCAGACAGCATTAATATCATAATCAATTAGTATTAATAGTGTTCATATTTAGTTTATGCAGCATGTTTATAATAAATAATTAAACTGTTCTTTTTGCCTACTCTGTAGGATACAGATCTCAAGTTGTAACATTAACTGTACAATTGTTTGTACTAACAAAAAACACATAAAATAAATATGTAAATAATTAATAGACTGAATAAATAAAATCACTTATTTATAAATCTAACCAAAGTGCATTACGATTGTAACGGCTCAAGATTGTTTAGTCCGTGTCATTACTAGCGCTACAGTGGTCGCGTTGTGTATGTGTGGCTAGCTACGCACACATGAACAAAGCTGCCGTCTTTTACCTAAACTCGAGCGATCAAATTTTGTGAAATGGCTCTTAAACACCCACATAATTTAAAAAAGAAAGCCATAAAAAGTTGTCATGGACGTATAATTTTTACTGCCACCGAAGAACATTAATGACCCGTATCTGATTTAAAATGGCACCCAACGCCTCCTAAGTGTACATTACTCCATGTAATATTCATGAATGATATGACCCACATTATGGACGCACTATGGAATTATTTCTATTACACTCATTACACAATGACAACTTACCAAAGTTTAAAATGACATTAAAAATTTAATTCCTAGTAAAATTTATTTGAAGAATTTATACAATTTTTTTCATGAATATATTGGAGCAAGGATTGCGCCGACCTCAAATAAAACGGGATAAGGGCAGGAAGATGATGATGATGATATTGGAGCAAGGATATATTCATATTCATTTATTTGTATATAAATACGATAATCGAAAAATAAATCAATATTATTATAATTTAATTACAATGAATATGCAGCTCAACCTTTTATATCCCAAGCACCTCTAAAATACAAAGAAAATGCAAGATAAACTAAATATAGATACAGCCAGATCACAATCGACAGCAATTCAGGTCAGTATCGATGTCTATTTAAAAAAAAAATTGACGTGTGAAAGTGTTTTTTAAACTCTATTTGCAAAATAAATATCATTTATCATCTAATAAAATATAGATACTGATAAAAAAATTCACCCAAAAATAAAACAAAATGAATATACTCTAGAGAAACGTGATGTGGTTAGAAGTTAAAGATAAGACAACACGAACTATGGTGAAAATGGCAAACCAGAACACTCTCCTAACAATATGGTTTAAAAACATTTTAATGTAGTCCGAACTTTGCTCGCATATAAAATTTCGTCTTCAAGAGAATATGTCTCAGCAATCCAGGTGCTGCCACTTATCGTAACTCCACATTCTGGTAATAAACCGCCATCATAATCAACTTTTACATCTACTCTACAATTCATGTCTCCATCATTAAATAATTCGGCTTTCGCTTTGGCCGAAACTTTTTTACCGTTAAACTTGCAATCCTCAATTTTGAATGCATTTAACGATACCTGTCAACTTTGAAATGGCTCGTAAAATGTTTACCTGTACATTACATTCCTCGGGGAATTTTGGGAGTCAACTTGAAAAATATTGTCTATCAAACAAATATCATGAAAATGGCCTACAATTTACTAATTGAGATTGTTTTACAAATTGATGAAGACTTTTTTGTGAATTGTGTTGGAAGAGGCATTTTGTACTATATTTTACGTTACAATGGTTGCATGGTAACTAATGATGTTACTCAGTTTTTGTTTTTAATTTTTTTTTTTTTAACATAAGTATTAGAAGAGTGAAAACACATAATTAAGCTCTGCTATGCGGGCTGTAATAAAAACGTGTCGTCAATGTTACTGAGCCGGTAAGCTGCCACTGGTATTACTATCTAATATTAGCTGGCTGCATTTCTGTCTGCTTAAAATTTGTAAACTCCGACCAAATATTCGGATGCAATAGTATGTTTTATTTTTTGTAGTTGCCAAAGTTTGTACAAAAATAGTCGCATGTTGCCTAAATAGTTTATAAAATCTAATACCCACTCTTTAGTAAATTATCGTTATTTAATACAAAGAGAGCCCTTGTACGAGCCAAGCCCTAAATGGATTTCAATGACTAAGGACACCGAGTTCCCCTTCATTTTAATCCACTCCACCAAACGTCAGCTAAATAAATCACTCCAAACACTCTAAGTAACGCCTTTAATTTGATTAAATAATTCGAAATCAAGTCAATTTCTAAGGAAATGAAGTTAAAAGGCTCATCATAACGCAGGTATAAACAAGCCAACAATCGTGGACGGACAATACCTGCCAACGAATCACGGAATTGTGCTATTTGTAAATAATCAACACATTTCTATTCAGAGGGAGGCCCAACCCTAGGAAGTCGAAATACGAGTGAATACGGTAGTCAGAGCTCGAAGAATTGTTGTTTGGTAAGAATTTTTGGAATTCCGTTAAGCATTCCGGGAATCTATTAATCAACTAATGGATTTTTGGGGAGATAGTTGTGCTTGCTGGGTTTTCCGGGTACGTTTATGAGATTCAATTCTGAATTTAATATAGCCAATAATGCTGTGATTTTATTGTCGGTATGATAGCTTTAATATTTAATTTGTGTTTAAATTAAGTTTCTTATTATTGTTGTTGTTATTTTACCTTTTTTGTCTCTAAACAGCGCTACTTTTAAATGTTGCCTTTGAAGTGGCAACGCATCTGATTTTTTTTTTTTGTATTAAATGATGATGCAGAACTCACCACTTACTGATTTGCTTCTTGGAATATCGATAAACGTGTAACTTGAGTAAAATTGATCAGAGCTCCAATATTGTTCGAACGAGGTCCCTCTACTGAGATCGAGAGGAATCATTAATTTGATGATTTTACAACAAAAAAATAAGTAAACCTGTTGAATACCGTAATTAGAGACACAATAGAAAGACAATAGGTGTGCGGACGCCGGCGTCCTCTCGGGGAATAATGAATTAAAGTGATTCATTATAGTAGGGGAGGTCAAGATACTAAATTTGCAAATACTAAAGCGTCATCGGGACCTATTGAATTGTGAAGATTAGGATCTAAAACGATAAAAGTTTATGGCAAGTTTTCATTTGTAAGTGGGAGAGAGCGTGTAAAAGTTTTCAAAAATGTAAAAAAAGTCACATAGAAATATTCAATCGCGTCAGATGTTCATAGTTTATACGCGCTTTGTCTTTCTGATAACCGATAGGTATTAATCTGACAACTAACTAGTGGGCGGTGGCCGTAAAAAGGGGTAAAAACAAAAAGAAAAAGTTATTCGAGCGTGTTAGACATTCAGAGTGAATGTTAAATGAACTCAGAAAAATGTCCCATTTAAGTAACTGACGATTTGGCTGTGACCAAAAGTCATAACTGATATTTGAAAATGTAAAAAAAAAAAATGTGGCCGTGAAATACTCGAGCGCGTCAGATTTTTATACAGAGGTTTCAATTGATATTTTTGTCGTTCTAAATGATAATCTGACAATTATAATTATGGAGGTGTATTGTTATCCGATAATTTAAAAAAAAATAAGCAAAAAAATTAATAATAAAAAATCCAAACGAAAAAATGGTACATTGTAGTACGGTCATTAAAGATTAATATGAATTTAGTTTATGAAAAAAATTAACAGTTTAGTATCAAAATACAACTAAACCTTGGCATTCTATTTTGTGATATATTTTTTTGTATTATCATTAGATGGGTCATTATATCTTAGAACCCTGGGGTCCTGGACCTTTGGAAGGCTTACGAAGAGTCGAAACCAACACGCAAAGATGCTTTTAATGAAAAATCAGTCGCGCTCGAATATTTCGAGGTTACGTTTTTTTTTTTCTACAACTTTGTCACTCGCCCATTTCCTTATGCCAGGCTCAAATTGTCAGATTATTGGAATATACACTTTTCTGCATGTACTCAACTTACCTTGTCTTAATCTGACGCGGTCTAGTTTTTCCGAGGATCGATTTTTTTTTACTAATCTGACGGGCTGCCCTCAAAGCACCCCACTATATTAAGGGTTCATATTTATGGTAGGGGTACATTATAGGGAGCAAGGTTTCTCCACATATGATTTTCTGACGCGCTCGAGTAACGCGCAAAATCCCCATCTACTATTAAAAAAAAAATCACTTTTGATAATTCAATTTTACTATTGACGGTCGAAAAATTCCTATTTTATTTTCATTTTCAATAAAACTCAATCCAAAAGCAGCACCTTTTCTTTTAATTCAATTAGCCTCACATTAAACATATATATATTGGATACTAAATAACGGAATACCTTAATTAGCTCGAAATGCTTTCTGGGGTAATCTTCACATTTATATTCAATGTACCGATTGTCCCCAAAGGATTTGGGCTAAAGGGACAAATGTAGCTATACATTGTGGTATCTTTATAACTGTTGACACCGCGATTTTCAAGAATAAGAAAAACATTTTTGAATATTGCTATCTGTTAGCGATTTTGTACGCGTAAAAGTAGGTTTCTCCGAACAAACTTTAGACCTTCGTTTCATCCCTTTGAGGGGTACATTTAGAAAAATCCTCTCCAAGTACTAGGAGCTTACATTATAAAAGAAATCCTTTTGCAAAATTGTACGCTAATAGTACAGTACAATCAGTCAGTCAGTTACTCTTTTTATATATAAAAAATATAGATAAAGCATAGCATATTCAGTTTCATGTTCCTATTGCTGGAACTTAGGCTTCCTCTCTAGAAGAGAGATGGATTTGTTCTTAAGCACGTGGCCAGAGTACGGGTTGATGTGGTATGTCACAATTCTTCAAATCAAATTCGGTGCAGACAAACATGCCTTCGACATTTTTTCCTACACATATCAGAGAGATCAGAGATCAGTTTCAATTTATTAATTGACTCTGCGATACCAGAAAAATAAAGGAAATCAATCTAGAGATAATGCTAGACTGTGTTACATCATAACTGACTGAACTTTTTCCTGTTTGGGCTTATAATTTAACTGGATCCAGTTGAATATCATTTTACATGGAACGGTGGTCTGTCTCAGTTATAAAGCAAAATAACCCCTTAGCTTTCCATTCTATAGTTTCAGAAGCTACCTAAAAGCTAAAATTTCTCTGTCTGAATATATTGTGTACATACACTGGTTATTCATACGCAATATTACTTCTTAGTAACAGAAATATGGATATCAGAACTACCCTGAATGAGTTCTATTGCTAAGAGCTCTTCAATAAAATAACTCTTGAACTATTTACTTTTATGCTTTATCGAAAATTTTAGGAATTTGCGTTCTTATTCGAAACGTATTACGAAGGAATCTGCTTTTAATAAATTCATGAATTTCTTAAGCAGATAATTTTATTTGCGACCGCTTTATATTACATTAACTTGTTATTGGAGAATTTGAATGAATCCGTTTTAATCAAAAGTAATTACTTGAAGATTTTGTTTTGTTATACAGCTTTACTCTATTCTTATGAAAAGTGTATCGTAAGAAATATTATTTACCGAAATTTTATATTGGATTTTCAATTTAAGAGGGGCCTTCCCCACTCAACTATCGTCAACGTCGAACATGGTATAAAAGCTTGTTGTTTATTTATTTATTTACACTTTATTGTACACCAAGATTACAATACTTATTATAACAGGAAACCTAATAAAAAAGAAAACATACAGTCAGCGGCTTTATCGCACGCTTCATCTAACGCAATCCAGCGCAAAATTAGACGAAGACGCAACACGAAAAACGAGATATAATGCCTAAAAACTCTGTTGATATATTCGATAATTCCGTGATTTACTATTTCACAAAAGTTGTTCCAGGAAATATGTGTTTTTTTTTAAGTTTTGACAAGCATTTTGGTTATTCAGAATCTCAGTGAATTGCGCAAGGCTTCTATAGAAGTACTTTTTTATATTTTTAACTGACTTCGAAAAGGAGGGTTCTATGTTCGGCTGTATGTATTTTTTTTATGTATGTTCACCGATATCAATTGTGGACCGATTTCGAAAATTTTTGTTTTGATTGAAAGATTATACTTCCGAATTGGTCTCATAAATATATATTTTTGATCTGATGATGAACTTCGAAGATATAGAACGGAACTCTTCAAAAAATCATAAAAGTTTATTTATATTGGCACATTATGGACTGCCAAAATCCACGTAAAATAAAAAAAAAAAACAGAGTTCTTTCCTGTATTAGTTTTACACAAATTTATGTTTAGATTTCTATAGAAGCCTACATAATGTCCACAAGATATCTGTGTATTTAAAATATCTGGAAAAATACGTTTTATAACATCATAATCACGTAAGAGCGGTTGTATGAAAATGTACCTTGAGTTGGTCGGCCTTAAATGAAATTCTTGCTTGCTTTTTGGTGGCTGACATTATTAAAATATTTTTACTGATTGCAGATTCGTATTCTATTTATTTTGTTGTTATCTGATATGAATTTATTACAACTTGATTTTAAGTTTATGCTACTCAAACTCAAACTCAAAAGCATTTATTTCAAATAAACCATTTACAGGCACTTTTGAAAGGTCAAGGTGTCAGTCTGTCAGAAAAAAAAATGATGCTAATTGCACATTCCAAAGCGTAGATCTCTATGGAGAAGAATGTGCAAGAAACTCCATGGACACTCTTTTCAATCATTTTATGTATAACAAATATCTCTGTTACATGTTTCTTGTCGCTGCTATTATGTGAGAACAATGTCAATAAAATAAAATAAAGACAAAAAAAGGAATTCTAAATAAAGATATTAAAATAAACCACTGGCAGCTAAGAGATGACCAGTCTCAACTGACAGCGCCCGTTCACGGACATGACGCGCATATCAGCACCACTCAGCTCAACCATTTTGAAGGGAACCGAATGATCCAACACACGCGCCACCATCAGTGAGACATTTGAGTGAGCATGACAAACTCTCAACCACCATGCTCATTTATGTCAAACAAGTCCAATATCCAAAAACCGTAAATTGCTCCATGGTACTCACATTTACAAACTTTGAAAATAAATGCTTCTACATTATACAATAATAATTTAATATTAAATAAAAAGATAAAAAAGTATTTTCCAAACTAATCAATTTGTACGCCCTGCTGGTAGTGGAGCTGGACCAGCATTAACCCAAGCATTTTTATCTTGAATATAATCATCCAAGCTATAATATGCCCGTGTACATAGTGTGCGTTTAATACAAGATTTAAATTTTGTTTCATTGAGTTCTAATATGTGAGGAGGTATTTTATTGTAACATTTTAAACAGTACCCCATGAAAGAAGACGCTACTTTAGCCAGTCTGAAACCTGGTTGAACTAAAAGGTCCCTATTCCTTGTAACATAATTATACCTATCGCCTCTTTTACTAAAAAGGTGAAGATTCTTTCTAACGTACATGATGTTTTCATAGATATATTGACAAGGTACCGTCATGATGTTAATATCTTTAAACAGTTCCCTTAGAGAATCGCACCGGCGGAGATTGTATATGGCTCTGATGGCTCTTTTCTGTAATATAAAAATAGAGTGGATGTCTGCAGCCCGTCCCCATAGTAAGATACCGTATGACATGATACTATGAAAATAACTAAAATAGACTAGTCTAGCGGTATCAACATCCGTAAATTGGCGGATTTTTCTAACAGCATATGCAGCTGAGGTAAGCCGTCCTGCAAGAGATGTTAAATGAGGACCCCACTGTAGCCTTGAGTCAAGCGTTATCCCCAGAAAAACCGTTTTATCGACGAATTCTAATTTCTCGTTGTTCAATACTATGTCACATTCACTACTTTTGACATTCGGTAAGGAAAATCTTATGCATTTAGTTTTCTTCCCATTTAAAACTAGATTATTAGCAGTGAACCAGTTTTGGACCTGCATTAGGGCGTTATTTTCGTCGTCAAGATTATTAGTCCTTCTATTTACCTTAAAAATCAAAGAAGTGTCGTCGGCAAACAACACCATATTAAGTTTATTTTGCAACAAATGGGGTAAATCATTAATGTAAACTAAAAATAAAAAAGGACCTAAAATCGAACCTTGGGGTACTCCCATTTTAACATTTAACCCCGACGAATTGACACCGTTTATCTGAACTAATTGCTGTCTATCATTCAAATAAGATTTTAATAAGTTTAACGCTGTTTTGCCTAGTCCGTAATGCTCAAGTTTCAGGAGTAATGTTTCATGAACTACACAATCAAACGCCTTAGACAGGTCGCAGAAGATGCCTATAGCATCTTGTGCCTCTTCCCACGCATTAAAAATGTGTTTTAGTAAGGAGACACCAGCGTCAGTTGTACAACGTCCTTTGGTGAAACCATACTGTTTATCGTGTAAGATGTTATTTGTGTTAAAATGATTAAGCATTTGATCTAACATCACCTTTTCAAATATTTTGCTAAAAACTGGCAACACGGACACTGGCCTATAATTATTAGAGTCTTTACTGTCCCCGGATTTAAAAAGTGGTATAACTTTACTATATTTCATTAGATCCGGAAAGACACCTTGATCTATACACAAATTAAATATTAAAGCTAAGTATGGCGCTATAGTCTCAATAATTGAGGTAACAACTTTGATAGACATACCCCAAAGATCTTCAGTTAATTTAATCTTGATTTGTTTAAATGCTTTTATTACTGTTATGGGGTTTATATGCTTAAAGTTAAATTCAGTGGGGCAGGCTGCAACATTAGCCTGTAATAAACCAAAAGCATGAGATGGTGATGAATTTAGGGCTTCAGTAGTTTTTATTGGTACACTGGTAAAGAAATTTACAAATTCTTCCGCAACTACTTTGTTATCGCTAATAAGACCATGATGAGTCTCTAATATGTAATCATTATTATGTTTTTTGTTCCTGTTGGTTTCATTATTTATGATTTTCCAAACCGTTTTTATTTTATTGTCTGCTGTTTTAACCTTGTTGCTAATATATAAGGCCTTAGCTGCCTTACAAGTATTTTTAAACATTTTTGAATAGGTAGCAACATACTTATTAAAAGATTCAGTGTTAATAATAGGCTTAAGGCCATACAGCTCGAAAAGTCTTTCCCTACTTATCCTGATTCCTTTAGTCGCCCAGTCACTAAATATAAACTTAGGGCAGATACTTTTAGTTTTCTTCTCAAAAGTCTTATTAAATTCGGTTTGGACTATTGAAAAAAAATCGTTATACAAAATATAAACTACTCATAATAAATCAAATATTTTTTGAATTTTCTGTGTTACTATTGTTGTTGCTTACAAACTCCATTCGTCTCCTATGTCACTTGAATTATAAATAATGTCATCAAAATACTTTCATTGCCTATTAACTGAACAAATCAAGTAATTTTCTTTTGCAGCTATTCATGTGCATTCCTATATTTATTTGATAGAGATAGTTTTTCAACGTGTCGAAGGCAAAAAATAGATTTTTTCCTTTTAAATAAAACATGCCTAGACAAGTATTTGTCCACAGCAATGCGGATGGCATTAGATCTGCTGGCATTACATTAATACCATTCAATGAGATGTAATAACATCGTCAGCACACTGTCATTACATTTCGACGTAGATAGGTACCAGGGCAAGTGCTGTAAGATGGTAAGTGGGATATGGTCTGCGAAGAGACACCGCACAAATACTGAAGATCGGAGCTGTTCGAGGACTTCCACCTGTAGATATTGTCTTTGCTGTGAGTTGACTGGAGACGTTTTCTACAGTAACTCGAATCCAGGTGAGAGTCTCTAACAGCTAGGATAAAATCATCAGGAGGTTTAAACGTGTCCGACAAAAGGTCACATCTTTCAGATGTGGTGTTACCAGGAGATGAATTTACGCTTGCGACAAATATATAACGTAGAATAGAAAAGAATAGAATAGAATAGAATAGGATAGAATAGAATAGGATAGAATAGAATAGGATAGAATAGAATAGAATACAATAGAATAAACTTTATTTTACACAGAAACTTATATCTATCTTATACTTATATCTATCTTATCTAATATAATTATTATAATATTATACAGATATTTCCAATCATATTTATATTTATTATTAAAATTGCTAGTAAAAAACTTATCAACATGTGCTTTTATCAATTTTTGTCCCTAAAACATACAGCTAAGTCTTAGCACCACGTACTTGTATAAAAAAAAAAGTAAAAAAACTAAAACCCAACTACGACAAAAAAGAACGCTAAAAAAGTATGAAACAAGATTTTTGGGATACTGAAATAAACAAGGTTACTGGAGAAACAAAAACAAAAAGAAAAGTCGTAGTCACACGTTATTAAAGTGTAATGGTTGGTACGTATACCTATATAACGTGTGACCACGACTTTTCTACAAATCAAGCCCTTTCTAATGATACCAAACACGGCTATATTTATCTCATTTTTATTTTTTAACACATTTCTTTTTGTCCGCTAGAGGGCGCCACATAGAGTTTTGTGACACGTTACGTTAGCCTATGTTCAGCGGACGAATAAGACGGTTCTAACGATACCTCATAAGTCGAGTTCCGATAAGTAGTTTAGGAGCTATGAGGGAATAGATGAACATACTCACATATATACATACATAACCGGTCAAAATCATAACCCTCTTTTGGCTTTGCCGTAGTCGGGTAAAAATCAAAATCCCTTATACCATATCCAAAAAAAAAATCTTTACTGAAACAAATCCCTAGCGTGTATCAATATCAAAGGCAAGCAGGTAGCGTGATAACGGCCTGTTATGTGTACAATTATAATAATAACCCAACGAATGGTGCGCCTAATTAAATACAATTCTAGTTTTGACCGCGTTGCTAGTGTGTGACGTCATAAGTGTGTTTAGGAGATTCTGGAACTGATTGTATGAAAACAATTGCGTTTTTATGGTAATATTTGGGTTATTATTTGGGTCTAGTAATTGATAAGGGAGCTTAATGAGTCTTGATAATAATATTGTGGTGTTCCTAAATAATAGAAGAAAGATTTTCACTGTAGTATTGGATTACAGGTTTTCTTTTTAGTTTTCCAATGTTTATATTTGTATTTGAGAACAAATAGACATATTCAATAGTGCGGAAGAACGGATGAATGAGCGAAGTGACATATGTCACTTCGTCGTCCATTCTTTCTCGAGCTTCCGTACTATTGACTTCACCGACATAATACTGCATACTAGTGTGAGAGTTATTGTACCCATAATCATCATTATCATCATCATCATCATCATCATCATCATCATCATATCATCTCATAATACAACGACAGATATCTGTCTGTCATTAGATACCACAGCTCAAACAAATACTATTGATACTTTAGTTACTTTCACAAAATTGTCTTTGTTCCTTTTGCATAACGTTATACATATCTGAATGATTAAAAATGTAGTTTGACAAACAGTTGATTTGTACACTTTTTTTTTTGTGAGACAGATTTATAAACTATAAAATGTTACCGGATAATTGTAAAAATTACCCATTTATAAAAAAATCTTGAAAAATTGAATAGCTACTCTTTATTTTTATCGTAAATGATCAAATTTGGATGAGGTTTATTATATTTGAAATGATTTATTCATTGTACTCGTATATCGAGTTGCGAGTTAGTTTACACTCTCATAAAATTTATAACGACCTGGCGGTATTTAAAATTTCGGCGACACGTCTGCCATTTTTTTTTTTTTCAGAAAATAGCTTCTGGTGCCTTTGCTGTACTAGTTGCCGTATAGGTTTATAGGACGATGCGACGGCGCCTGATAGAGTACGCCACTAATTGACACATTCAACAGCAAAGGATTTACCGACGGATTGCCAATTTGACGGCATTGAACCGAGCCTTGCGTCACTCACCTAATTTGCAGTGGCAGCTGAACTGTGGTTCTAAACCAGAAATGCTACACTATCTTTTTGAGTATCAATCAATTCAACTTACAACAGCCGTTTTCCGATTATTATCATGTCTCGTCGAGCCTACTCTCAAGCGTTTTTTTGGGGGTCCAGACGCCTCCTACCAGAGGTTCTGCGCGGGAATAGTGCGCGCATGCACCATTTGTAACGCCAAGTCACGGCATAGTGGAAAGAGTTCCAAGGCATCTTATGGCGATAAGATGACAGCGACTATCACAATCTAGAACTTAAGAGTATCTAGTTGGTTTTTTTATCATTCATTGGTTCGCGGTTGATCACTACTTCACCTTATGGCAAGCGATGATGTGGTCAACGATGAAGGATTCACTTACTAAGTTTCAATCTTAACTAAAAGATGCCCAGAACGTAGCTACATAATGACACTATAGAATGTAGCGGAGTCTGTGTTTTCTGATAGCTTTCAGGAAACACAGGCTCCGACTAGGAATTACACTCCTTAACCGTACGAACATAAATAGGTTATGAAAACAAGAGGAAGTTAGTTGAGACTTTGAGAAACGTCCCACTCTTTATTTACGAACAAACCACATTATCCTAAATAAATTAATGATTTAAACACCCATCAAATTTCGAAACAGTCCTTTGCTCTCATTTGCCAATAAAACACCCAATTACATTCACCGAATGTTGAATTTTATCATCCTTAATTCCATCGAGACGTATACTAAAATCCACATTAATTTCCCATTCATAAATAAGTTTGGTAACAAAATTAATCACCCCTCCACTCGAGTATTACATAGACAGGTACAGAAGCTCAGCTTTACAAAATGAGTGAAAATAAGCCCACGCACACATAGACGCATTACAGTGACTTCAGCTCTTAAATATACCTCACTAGCACTTGCAGTCGTTGTGTGTGAAGCATGTCTATGTGTGCGTGCGATTGCACATGTAGTATGGACTAAGCCTTTTGAATCGATCTATTTAGTGACCGAAGTCTAAACTAATTATGTGGAATTCACCTTCACGGGTCAATAAACTTAACGGAGCGGGTGTATGTTTTGGGCTTTCAGTGCCTAAAACTATAATGATATTAGAGTTTTTGTTTATAAGGGTTAGATTTGTTACTGTATCCACCGACAGAGTCGAAGGATTTAAAATAACCTATCTACATCATTCAGCTCAGACCTCACTTTGGGCGGTTCATTGTGTCCAAAGCCAAGGTAGCTGCTAAGAAACTCGGCGTTCTTGAAAAAGTCTGGCGGTACTTCACACCGGAACAGCTTCTAATCTTATACAAAGCACAAGTCCGCTCGTGTGTGGAGTACTGCAGCGACTTATGGGCTGGTGCTGCAAAATGCCACCTAGCAGCTTTGGATTCGGTGGAAAGCCGTGCGAAGAGGCTAATTGGTGATCCAGATTTGGTTAAGTCCAATCTACAAAGCCTTGAGCACAGGCGTAGAGTAGCCAGCCTTTTGGTATTTTACAGGATGCATTTTGGAGAGTGTGGGAATTGCATGACTTGATACCGCTATCTCATTTCTATCATCGGATATCCACCCTTACCTACGTTGTTTTTTTTTTTTTTTTTTTTAAAGTAAGAAACCCTTACGTTGTTGAAACTACCACGGTCCGGACTAAGAGTTTTGCCTCGTCGTTTATACCGCGTACATCGAGGGACTGGAACAATTTGCCTGCTGCGGGCTTCCCGTCCGATTATATTTTAGGCGTCTTCAAGGCTAGAGTGAATAGACTCTTAATAAACTAGTGAGATTCACCATCAACGCTTGCATCACTGCTTACCATCAGGTAGGATTGCAGTCAAGTACTAGTATATATAAAAAAAGGAGTCCAAGTATTATTTTCTCGAGCCACCTCGAACTAGCGCTTATGGTCTTACCACCACTTCTCAAGTCAGTCTTTTCAGTTATCTAACTTGAAAAAATTCTGGAGCGATCGATATGGCGATGCTTGGGGGTTCCATATCCCATTGTCAGCAAAAGATGTCTTACGATAGGAATGATAACGATGGTGATGACCTTTTAGTCTATCTGCGACATACATGTACTGTTTCCATTAATAACGTGCATAATATTCATTGGTATTTATTATCTGCTTGTCAAGATCAGTAATCGTATTTGGCTAAATACTAAATCACACTAGAAATAATTAAAGGCAATAAGAATGCTTGAGTCGTCAGTTAGTAAACAGGTACTATCTCGTCAGATATTATTGTGGAAACCAAAATGTTTAGAGTACCTGAATCTCCCGGTGGATACGTTGGATGTGGGCGCCACCCAGGCGAAGTACCGCCGTGTACTCTAGGAGGCGATCGGCTGCAGGGACCTCTCGCGATGGGCCCTGATTCAGGTCATGATCTAGAGCGAGGAATGTCAGGTGTTCGCCTAAGCCGTAATTCTAGCGAAGAAGATGGCCACACACTTAAGGGAACGGATATCCTCAAGCCTCAGTCACCGCCACCTCAACTACCAGCAACCAGCAACTACAGCTCGCGCGGGCTTGCGGAATACAAGCTATGGGTAGCTCGCTGTCCGACTGGCCGGTAACCATCCGGACCGAGCCTGTGTCGTCAATGGCGCATAGTTAGAGATGTCAGCAAAACCGTAGAGATCCAGCAGGGCAAAGCTTACCGGGACTATGAATTGGCTTCCGAAAAATAAACCTGGGTTCCTAAAACACCAGGCAAAAAAGAAATGTAGTGGTGGTTTTAGTCAATAGGAGTCTAACCGCTTTAGAGCGAGAAAAGTTAATGGATGATTTTCGCACTTTAAAAAATAACCTTAAGGTGATTAATACATTTTTCAAACTGTGCCACAGTAATCGACGGTGACCCTAATTTGTAGGTCATGAGTTTAACCCAGGTATGTAGGTGCTTCATAAGAACCTCATAAGAAGACTTAAAGTCACAAGAAAGGGCTATGCTCGGAGAATCAGGAATGAAGATATCCGCAAGAGAACCAGGGTTTCCGACATAGCACGTAGAATCGCCAAACTTAAGTGGCAATGGGCTGAGCACATTGCACGCAGAACAGATAGCTGTTAGGGTCGAAAGGTTCTGGAGTGGCGGCCGCGTACCGGAAGACGTAACGTTGGAAGGCCTCCCACAAGGTGGACCGATGACCTGGTCAGAGTCGCTGGAGTCCGATGGATGCCAGACGCACGGGAGCAACCATTGTGGCGACGTTTGGGGGAGGCCTATGTCCAGCAGTGGACGTCTTTTGCTGAAATGATGATGATGAGGATGATGTAGGTGTTTCACTTTGTGTAATTTATTTAACACCACTGCTCTCAAGTGGTAAGGGAAAACAGCGCAATGAAACTGACATTTCGTAAAGCTATAATTCGACGAGTAAATTTAGAGCAGTGATGGCCGAGTGGTAATGGCCCCGACTTACGAGTTGTAAGTCGCGGTTTCAAACCCAACCAGGCGCATTACTTTGGGGATTTATTTTATTACCAATGCTCTCGAAACGGTGAAGAAAAACTTCGTGAGGAAACCGGCATGTCCTAGAACCAAAAATTAAATAAATAAATAAATAAATCCACCTGACATGGCCCATTCCCTCTCCTAGATAGTAGGCCTCAGTCCTAGCAGTGGGAACATTATAAGGCTGATTCTATGCTGAGATATGCTAAAATTCAACGATAATAATAAATATTAATCCACCAACACGCACTGGGCGCTGGGGTATTACGCATCAATCCTTCTCCAAGAGGGGAGGCCCAAATACAAGGTATGGGAACATAACAATGCTGATTATGCTAACTGAAGTACAGCTTAGAACACATTAGTATACCACAACTTGTGTCGTAATGCATACTAACTAATGGAAATCAATAAAACATTAGAATTAATGGCAAAATTAGTGGCTGATCATGAGTTTGGTCTAACCACAGCTTTATAATTATAAGCTTGAATTAAATGGCAATAAGTTAGCTGGTAATAAAATGTGTTATTAGTTTGATTAGAGTTTGGATATAATTTGAAATTGTTGACCGAAATAATGTGCGAGTACTCGTAATTACTATAAATTATATTTTATTTGCCTAATTTTACTCGCGGGGATCTTTGCTTGAATATTATAACGTTTTAAGCATTTAAAACTTGATTTATATTTGAAATTATTCCGCTTATTTTTTCTTTATATGGATTAGAAGTCATTTTGACTCAGCCGTCGCTCTTTCTGCACTGCCCTTTAAAGTTTTCTGATACCAAGAAACTGGGCAAAGATGACATCATCACTAGCTGCCTCTGGAGTCTTTTCTACTTTGACTGTATTTTGACAGACTGCAATATCAGTTAAGCACACAAACATCAAAAAAGTTCCTTTTCTACCAGTTAGGCTTCTACCAGATTGGCCAGTATAACCAAAAATCGACCGAAAGGACCACACTTTTGGCCTATAATTGATTAATATAATATGATATATATGTCCATGTTTTGAGCTGCTGCAGCGGTTTTTTCTTGAATGATACATTAGCCGCTTGAACAAGTTTATGCAGTGTGTTGCAATATTCCTCGTCAAAGTATGACTACTCTATACCAATGCATGTATAATGCGTGTATGTGTATTTTAAAGTATTGGGCAGTTCTCATATTCTCAACCTTCGAGCGTCTAGGCGCGCCACAATTGAGGCTAAGGCCCATCCTTGAGTCGTGGCTGGAAAGACCTCACGGAGTTCTCAACTACCGCACGACGACCCGAACACAACCGAACGCGGTAAGTTCGGTAAGTTTCTGTTCCGGATTCATGCGGAGAAGTCGCCCGGGTGTCGCTACTGTGCGGAACACCTAGAAGCCACGGTAGAGCACACTGTAGAGGTGTGCCTCGCATGGACAGAGCAACGCCGTGTCCTCATTGGGGCGATCGGCGGCAGCGATCTCTCTCGCCGGGCCTTGGTCCGGGCCATGGTCCGGAGTGAGGAGGGATAGCAGGCGGTCGCGTCCTTCTGCGAAGCAGTAATGCTAGCAAAGGAGGAGGCCGACCGCATCAGGTCAAGGCAACGCGGCGCTCGCCCCAGCCGCCGTCGGGATTCCGATCCACGCTGTCCAATCGTCCGGTAACCGACCGGGCCAAGCCCAAGTCGTCAACGGTGCGTACTATTTCGGCGCGCCTCAAGGAGCTGTCAGCAAACCGTAGAGGCCCAGCCTGCTAGCTGCAGGCAGGCAGGGTCGAAGCCTGCTTAGGTCATGGGTCTGTTTCAGAAAGAGAGGCCCGGCCCCGGCACGATAGGTAACGAAGGAACGGGGTAGGTTTTTAGTCAGTAAGAGTCTGACACTATTTCCCGCTCCGCCCAAGGGCACGATTTGTCATTCGATGATTTTACCTAGACTAAAAAAAAACCTTCGAGCGTCCAAAAATATGCTTCTTCACAATCCTTTTCACCTTACTGGGTTTATGGCTAATTCATTCACTGTCTGTTCTATAAAACTCTGGAATATGCTTCCCTTTGACGTCAAAAAAGCTGAAAGTAAGTTTTCTTTCAAGTGTAAAATTTGGAACTACTACTTGAAGTCATCTGAACTTTAGTTCGGTCTTCGTCAGAATTGCCATTGTTTAAATTCTTTTAATGATATTTAGTGTTTAATAGTTTATAATATTAGTTTATTAATAGCAGGAGTACCTCAGGGATCAGTGCTGGGACCTGTGTTATATACTTTGTACACATATGATTTACCACTAAGTCCAGGAGTTACAGTTGCAACCTTTGCTGATGACACAGCCTTACTCACATCGAACAAGTGTCCAATTAGAGCTTCTCGCGTCTTGCAAAACAGTCTCAATGAAATTGAAAAGTGGTTGGCCAAATGGAGGATTGCAGTTAGCGCATCAAAGTCAGTGCATATAACATTCACTCTCCGGAAAGAAAATTGTTCTCCAGTCAGTTTAAATGGCATCCAACTTCCACATCAACACACAGTCAGGTACCTGGGCATGCACCTGGACCGTCGACTTACATGGAGGAAACATGTCCAAACAAAACGAGATGAAATTAACTTAAAATACAAGGGTCTATACTGGCTACTGGGACGTAACTCAAAACTATCACTGGATAACAAGCTGCTCATATATAAAACAATCTTGAAACCTATTTGGACATATGGCATCCAGTTGTGGGGCTCTGCCAGCGCCTCTAACATAATGGTTATACAGAGAGTTCAAAACTACATACTGAAACACATCTCGAATGCACCATGGTTTATAAAAACAACAGAGGTCCATGAAATTCTAAACATGCCTATGGTTAAACAAGAAATAGACACTCATGGAGCGAACTATAAACTAAGACTGTCGAAGCATCCAAATCAGCTGGCAGGGCAACTCACTATTCCCGAGACCAAACGTCGGCTTAAAAAGCGGCGTGATATTTTCGACTATTAGAGGATCTGCGATCCAACTAATGAAGAGTAAAGGGCTGGCTCTAATGGGAGCAGCACCCTAAACGACAAAAAGCACTCACCACATCTGCTTATAGTCTGGAATGACTGATTGCAAGATCAAAAAAAAAAAAAAAAAAAAAGTTTATTAATATGTATTTTATTATTACCTTATTGGTAATTACAGTTTTGAGCCGTTTGGGGTCGAAACGCTTGGATCATGGGGTCCGAGTGCGCGTATCCTTTTCAAGGAAATTTCGCGACGCTTGATCGACACTTTGCATGACCAGAGGGCTGGCTCATTCTTTGCCCAAAGATTCAGCATTGCCATTCAACGTGGCAATGCTGCCAGTCTTCTGGGTATGTTTCCGGATGACAGCGATGTGGAGGAGTACTTCGACGACTGAGTGTATTTGGTGTTTTTGTATTATATTTGTACATAGTTATGTCTAATTTACATTCTTAGTTTAGTTTTTACTGTAAACAAAACTATTATATTTCTTTTCGGCCTATATAACTTTGTCTCTCCATCACATTGGAACCATGATCACAACACTACGGCATAGCTCACGGCTTGGCTCATGATCTCATTTGGTTTAATGTGAAGTATTTTGTCTTTTTTGTCCGGTGAAATTACATCGCCTTATCTGACTTCCCGCTCTGGGTGGAGTGAGAGGAAATGACAGATTTTTCCTGACTAAAATTTGTTTTTGACTGGCCTGATAATCTATTCTAGAGCAGTGGTGACCGAGTAGTAACGGTCCCGTCTTACGAATTGTAGGTCGCGGGTTCAAGCCAAGGCAGGCGCATTACTTTGTGTTATTTAATTTATCACCATTGCTCTCAAAACGGTGAAGGAAAACATCGTGAGGAAACCGGGATGTTCTAGAACCAAAAATTCGAAGACATGTGACATCCAACAATCCGCACTGGGCCCGCGTGGTGGATTACGGCCCATTCCCTCTCCTAGAGAGGAGGCCCATTAAAATGCTGATGATGATGATGATGGTCTATTAGTTAGTAGCCCTGACTGCAATGCAGGAGGTCATAGTTTCGATTCCTACCCTTGACCAATGTTGTGTAAGCACTAGTTTATATCAATTAGAAAAAAAAAAAAGCTTTTGCCCGCGGCTTCGCTCCCGTCAACTGACTACTCTACCCTTTACTATCCAACTCTACCTTACTCTAACCTATTCTACCCTACTCTACCCTAATTTACCCTAATCTACCCTACTCTCCATAACACTACTCTACCTTACACCAATAAATGAGCAGGTTTTTTTTTTAATAATTTAATGGGATAAAAATTATCCTATAGCCTTCTCCTGGTTCAAAGCTACCTTCCCACAAATTTTCAGCCAAATCGATTCGGCCGTTCTTGAGTTATAAATACTGTAACTAACACGACTTTCTTTTATATATGTCGTGGAAAACGAACTCTAGTTACTAAGTCTTAATCTGTCCTAGCTCAGAGGACACCGGTGTCCTCTCACATGCACGCCACTATAGGCCTTAATTCCGATGTTTAGAGTCTACTTTTGTATGAACAAGTTGGGTAGTTGTGGATCGAAGTGTTAATGTTGTTTTTACTGTAGTACTAAGTAGTAAGTAAGTAGGGTGACGCCGTGACGTCACTTATTATGGCGTCAAGTGGTCAGAGTCGGCATTGGAGGGATGGGACCCTGGGAGCGCTAAGCATTAAGGTCTGCGCGGGCGCGGGTGTAACACCTCTCTGATACGAAACTGTCGGTTGCCCATACATTCGTTATTACTTAGTATAGCTACCTGTGATTGCTACATACAATAGTAATTTGAACTGTGAAAGTGACATTATAATTAATTGATAATCAAGTGCATAGTTATTTAAAATCTCTTCGGTATTAACCCAGTACCACTGAACCAAGACGATGACGGCTATATCGCTCAGCCATTCCTGGCGCCGTCATCAGAAGTGGGATCTGGATCTGCTCCCACTGGCGCGCAATATTTGAGTGACAGAGATATCGGTCTCAACGAACCCTGAAAGACAGTGCTTCATCATGGTTGCTACAAATATCGAAAGTGGTCATTACGTGACGTATTTCACGGAGTGTTCAAATAGCAGCAAGCTGGCTGTCACCACGGGACGAGTTCGGGAAGCACGGTGTCGAAGAACAGTGTGCTCTACAGCAGCGCAGGCGCAGGCTTCGCGGTTGCAGAGCAAAGCGACGCATCAATGGTGGTCAAATATGGTGGTATATGCGGACAGTTGGAGCAATCTGGTCAGTCGTTCAATTTTTATTTTGTATCCTGAGCTGAATGGTCTTTTGTTAAGCAGTCTATCAGTCCTAATTTCGAGGGGCAACATAAGTACGCGATTGTTTATATTAACAGTGTCGATCGGTCGGTTATCATAAATCGTAGAAAAATCTTAGGTGACGATTTTATTCATAGGCACTGCTTACAGCATATTTCAAGTGGTGCCAGACGATTGTTTGAAATATGGTGTGATGATTGAGCGTAAAATCTTTAAAGATTTCATAATACACAAAAGACTTATTCTTCTTTGATTATTTCATAACAAAATTGGTTGCTAAGTGTAATTCTAAATCTAATACATTGCATTCTCGAGTTAAGTCCGGTGAGTTTTAAATCAGACTTCAAGACTCGTGGTCCATAATTAACCATGTGCATGAGTCACTAATGAACTTTGAGGGAAAGAAAAGGCTCTTGAAAAGGTATACGGCCATTAGTTATTGGTTCAAACATGTAGCTTAATAAGTCCATAAGTTCGGTGATGGATGTATGACCTGTAAAGTACTTAAGTCTAATTCTGGTCGTATACAATCGGATTCCAACCCGAGCCCTGAGTATTCATTGGCAAATCTGTTCATATTGACATAAGCAGTCAAAGTCAAAGTCAAAATGTTTTTGTTTCATATGGGCCTGCATGGGCACTTATAAGGCGTCGGAGGCTGGTGCACGGTTCCAAATTGGTCGTTTCCAATGGAGAGGAACCGGCGGGAGACTCCATGGTTGCTCTTTCAAAAGAAATGTTTTTTTTGTACAATATTTCCAAATTACAGTATTGGTAATTGTGTGGGGACAGTGTAGGCCAGTCAATGTTGTGCCCAGGAGCACAGTAAAAATAATCATAATAATAAAGATAAAGTGACTCGTAATAGGAATTCGAAGTCTACAGTGTTCTCACATTCACATTGTAAGGAAAGGCTATATAAAGAAACGAAAACAAAACGAAAAAAAAATATTATTACAACTATCACCAATTACACTATGAGATGCTAATAAGATAAATTACTAATGGATTTGTGATAGTTGAGGTCTAAATAATATTGCAAAAGCAATGTGTCAAAAAAAAAAAAAAACAATGTTTGTATTGAAACAAAGATGGAGCAGTTAATGGACACAATATGAATGAGTTGCCAGGGGGCCGCATGTGCGCATGTGCAGAAGCGGTCATTGCCAAGCGAGCGTGTCTTCGACATAGTCCTTAACGTTATAATATGCTTTTTTGGTTAGGACACGCTTAATATGAGTTTTGAACTTTCCCTCACTAAGTTCAGTTACTGCTTTTGGCAGCTTGTTATAGAAGCGTATACTGTTTGCTAGGAATGACTTGCTTGTCTTGGCTGGCCTCCATTTGGGTAAAACAATTTCGTGTTTAATGCGCGTATTTTTGTTAGGAAGATCGCTTCTAATTTTAAAGGGTCCTAAGTTTTTGCGAACGTACTGAATACTTTCTAAGATATGAAGAGAGGGCAGAGTCAGTATATCGATTTCTTTGAATTTATCTCTGAGGGACTCGCGAGGACCCATTTTATAAATAGCCCGGATCGCTCTCTTTTGTAATATGAAAATTGAGTCTTCATCAGCTGCAGATCCCCACAATAAAATGCCATAAGACCTAATACTGTGGAAATAAGCATAGTAGACTAACCTAGCTGTGGCTACGTCTGTCAATGTCTTATTTTTCTTACTGCGTATGCAGCTGAGCTTAGTCTAGTTGAGAGAGTTCTTATATGAGCGCCCCATTGCAATTTAGAATCGATAGTTATACCTAAGAAAACAGTTTCCGTAATGACATCAAGTTTTTTGCCGTCTAGGATTAAACTGACGCCAACTTGAGGGACATTCGGTAGTGAGAATTTTATACATTTAGTTTTATCCGCATTTAATAGGAGGTTATTAGCTGCAAACCATTTAGAAAGAACAGCCAGACTTTCGTTGACATGCATAACATCCGCAAACTTTCTATCTACTATCAGTGCCATAAACGATGCTAATACGCCATAGTTTTTATTGATGCTCTATTAAATTTACACTTTTCGTAATAACTCAGCCAGCAACATTGAGTCACTAAAAGGTGCGTTAAATGCGTATTTTACGATGTCACAGCCTGTCATTGAGTTTAAAGAATAACAAAAAAAAAAATCTCTAGAAACCTCTTAGAAACACATTTGGTCCAAGTTTTGTGTGAAGCAACACTCAGTAAAAAGCAATCATTTACGTCAATAGACATGTCATATCGTCCAACAAATTATGTGGAACGAACTCGGGATATCGGAGCGTAATGCACTTCAGTGCAGCAAAAAAAAAAAGGAGGCAAAAGAAACATTTGGTTAGCTAAACGTGGTCGACCCTTAACGACAGTGGAGAATTAATTGCGTAATAGAAAAAAAGGGGTGTTTTAAAGTTTCCTAAACTTAATAGGCCAATGAAGCTGAGCACAAGATTGCTCAGTTTAAGATTTTAAGTGGAACTACGTGAAAAAGAGTTGATAATAGACCACGAGAGCAAACAGCACACTGAGTTTATTTAGTTTAAACAGGACGACCGAAGCCAAGAGTTATGATAGAGTGAAAACTTAGTAATTTTGATGGACTATAGGTTGAAATAGGTTTAGCAGTTGTGGAACAACCTGCGGTTGTTCTAGCTACACATTGTCAAATCATAGCCGACATCCTATCTTACAGAAATAAATATAGCCGGCGTCCCATCTTACTGGAACTATTATAATGATTGGATTCTTGTAACATACTGGAAGGGTATGGCTCTATAGGACTCTGTATTTGTTTTATTACAATGCAAAGTTTCACATTATTTAAATTCATCAGTCATACTTCTGATTTCGAATTGTTACTTTGGATTTAATCTTGCTTTATAATGGCATGTGGGGCTAGAGTATAAACATACTTGTCTTTAATTTAATTTTATAGTGTGTCAAGGGTGCTTTAACTTAAAATTCCTATTGGGTAAAATAGTATCAGTGGTTGTGTATTAACACAACATGCTCCTATGAGAAGTTAAGAAGTTACAGCAGTTAGCACCTGCATTTATCTTGTTGGACTTATGTGCCAGTTAAAATAGAATTTTACCAGGCTAATGCTTGTAAGTATCTTATTGGACATGTATGCAGTTGGAATAGAATTATAGCAGGCTGATGCTTGCAGTTATCTTATTGGACTTTTGTGCCAGTTAGAATGGAATTATAGCAAGCTAAAAGCTTGCAGTCATTTTGTTGGACTTATTTGCCAGTTAGAATAGATTATTAGATTCTTTTATCTTAACGGATTATTTAAAAAAAAGTAGTGTTTCAAAGTCTTATAAACTCAAACAGGGGCAAGGCCCTTGAACTGTTGACAGGATGTGTAACTAGACCGTTAAATCTTGTAACTGATCGTGAAACGAATCATAAATGTTTGCATGAGAAGAGAAAACGGCAAAGAACATGAAAAAAGTAAGTAAGCGGTAAGTACGAAAATTTAAATTTAATAAGGATAAAGCTTACTTATTTAAATTTGATATTGGTGATTTAGTTTTGATTCCAAAATAAAGAGAGAAACCAGACTAAATTGGATCGTAATTACAAGGATCTTTCAAATTATTAGAGTTACTTGATGTCGATTGTTATCTTTGAAGCCTTTGATTAGTAAACGAACCTATGAGTATGCTCACAACTGTATACGAAAGATGCCTCTAAGTAGTGCTCATGATGAGCTAGATTTATTTGATGTAGAAGATGAAGAGGACTATACCTCCACAGAAAAATAGACACATACCATGGCTATTTGGTCGCACTGCATGCACCAATCTGTAGCCGTAACTGCAATAAACTGTGAGTTGTTCAGGGCGCGGTAGGCAGTTGGTGATGTGGCGGGGGCCTGGGTTTCTTAGGAAACTATTTTTGTGTTGGTCATTTGATGACCTGAGTTTGGTCGCACTGCACGCACTTATCTGTAGTCGTGACTGCAATTCAATGGCGAGTTGTTCAGGGTGCGATGAGCAGTAAGTGGTGTGGCGAGGGCCTGGGTTTCTGCGGAAACTATTTTGTGTTGGTCATGTGATGGCCTGGGAGTCATGGACTCTAGAGAAGTGACAAGGTTTGTCATATGTTGCTGAGACAGCTGGGCCATGAGCGTTGTATGTGATCTGATTAAGTTTGGTTATTGTGTTTAAATGTTAACTTTTTGATATTTTTGAGATTTAGAGGTACCTTTTGATACTCTGATTTTGGTTCTAAAAAAAAATGTTGACGTTAAATTATTGATTGCTATTGTACTTGTTCTTGGTCAGGTTGGCCGAGGGTGTACTGTTACTCCAAATTTGAATTTTGGTTACAGGTGCACACGAGGACGTGTAATATGTCAGGTTGGCCGTGTCGTGGAAAACGAACTCTAGTTACTAAGTCTTAATCTGTCCTAGCTCAGAGGACACCGGTGTCCTCTCACATGCACGCCACTATAGGCCTTAATTCCGATGTTTAGAGTCTACTTTTGTATGAACAAGTTGGGTAGTTGTGGATCGAAGTGTTAATGTTGTTTTTACTGTAGTACTAAGTAGTAAGTAAGTAGGGTGACGCCGTGACGTCACTTATTATGGCGTCAAGTGGTCAGAGTCGGCATTGGAGGGATGGGACCCTGGGAGCGCTAAGCATTAAGGTCTGCGCGGGCGCGGGTGTAACACCTCTCTGATACGAAACTGTCGGTTGCCCATACATTCGTTATTACTTAGTATAGCTACCTGTGATTGCTACATACAATAGTAATTTGAACTGTGAAAGTGACATTATAATTAATTGATAATCAAGTGCATAGTTATTTAAAATCTCTTCGGTATTAACCCAGTACCACTGAACCAAGACGATGACGGCTATATCGCTCAGCCATTCCTGGCGCCGTCATATATATAGATATGCATGTATTTCGAAAAATATGATTATGATTATCAGTTGTCTGCTACTCATAGCAAAGGCTTTGCTTAGTTTGGGACTAGATGGCGGTGTGTAAGTTACAGAATATTATTATTATTAAAACCACCCACACACGTTTTTCTTTCATTGACCTTTGCGTTCCAGGGCCACGGTACCTCAGACAAACAGCCCAGTAGCTCTAGCAAGTACCGCTCTAGTGAGTTTTGTGACTTTATGGGAGTATCTTGTCTGAACTCGGCTTTACGTGAATTTAAATAGAATACACATTTAGTTGTTTGAATTATTTATTGTGAAGAGGTTATAAATTGTGGTTTTGGCTACACACAGATTGTTAGGATATTGTGGGGTGAATATTGTTTACTATCCAGCATTTCAGAATAAATATAATATTCAAATAGCTGGCGTATATTTCCATACAAATGTTTGCTATCATTAAATGTTAATTTCAGTTTTATCAGTGGTCTTTTTTTTGCACAAAATTATCAATGACTTCACCTACTCTAGGGAGGAGCGCGAAGGTATATCAAGCTTTTATTGATTAAAATCCACTCGTATGTTCCTTTTTTGCCTTGTTTTCCTTTCGGACGACCCATGGGCTCAGTAGGCATCGACCCTGCTTACCTGGCCTGGTTTTGCTAACATATTTTTGAGGCTCGGATGGAACACTACGCGCCGTCCACGACTCGGGCTGGACGATTATCGGAAGGCCGGACGGTGAGTAACCTATTTGTCGTCGTCCACAAGCCCACGCCTACGGTGGCTAGAAATTAAGGTCGGGATACCGCCGGCAAGGGCGAGAGGAAGATCGTTCCCTGACCCGATTATCAGTGACTTGTGTTGATTATCGCTTTACATTTTCTTCTGATCGTCAAATTGAATTACCTCATTACTGTCTAGCCCCGGGAGGACACCGGTGTCCGCACACCTTTCTATTCTTTCTATTGTGTTCTTTGTTTCTATTGTGTCTCTATTTATGGTATTCAAAAGGTTAATATTAGGAATTTGAAGATAAAGATAAAGATTTTATAACAGACAATTTTTAAATAGACATCATAGAGATGTAGCTGGATTATCTAATATTATTATATCGCTAGTAAAACAAATTGGTTGAAGAACTAATACAACCATGTCTATTTCTTCATTTTTTGTTTGTAAACGCAATACAAGAGTACTTCTTAGTGTTGGGCAACGTATTTTTCTTTAAAATCTCCCTCGCCGAAAAAAATCAATTGAACTTATTTTTTTAATTATATTTCTTTTGGGGTAGTGTGAGTGACTTCTCCTGCTCTAGGATAAAGCTATGAAGCGTGTCAGACTTTTAAAAATGACCACGCTTTTAAAAATGCTTTTAAAAATTATTTCTTCCTAACCTGGCAAAATAGTCGGAATGGTATTTCTTCACAAAACAACATTTCTATACACCCAATTACACTACACACTATTACAGTGCCATCATTTGACTGGCCTATTGGTCTAGTAGTGACCTTGACTGCTATACCAGGGGTCGTGAGTTCGATTTCCATCCGGGACAAATTTTTCTGTGATGAGCAAGGTAATTTGTTCTATCTGGGTGTAATTTATCTATAATATTATGAAATATATAAGCATATTTATAAATTGTCTAGTGGTCATAACACAAGCTCAGCTGCTTAGCTTGAGACTAGATGGAGTTGTGTGATGATTGTGGAATATATTATATTATGTGGAACATTTAACCACACATCAAAAAAAGTTTGAGATCATTTTGATAATAGGAAATCGTTTTGTTACGTTAGAATAAAACGTTTTTTTTTCTAAGATTCTTCATTTAAAAATCAAATCTTTTATAACAAAAGAATTTAAAATATCAATTGTTTTTCAATATAAAAAGTTTAAATCCTTGTTTACACTCATTCAGAAATCTGATCAACTTGATTCAAGCGTTTATTCTGACTTTTCGAAGAAGGATTCAAAAAGATGCCGACGGGATTATCAGAAGTTTAACGAGCAAGAATTGTTACTTTGGGGGAAGAAGCACATTCTACGAGGGAAATAGCACGCAGAGTGGCTGTATCTCAATCCTGTGTCGTGAACACATTACGGAGGTATCGCGGCGTGGATAACTTTGCTGATCAACCTCGCAGTGGGCGGCCAACTGTTTTTACTGCTGCTCAGAAGCGTTACATCAGATTGCTGACTGCCCGAGACTCAACAATCAATGCTACTAAAATGAAAGCTGAGTTGCGGACCGCTACTGGACTAGAAAATAGCACACAGACCATCAGGAATTGCTTACACCAGGTTGGATTACGAGCAAGTAGATCCTGGCGAGCATCCCTGAACTCACAGCAACAACAGTGACGCAGATTGTAGTGGCCTAGACTCCGTCAAAATGAAGAAAACGACAAGAAAAACGTTTGGCGGAATTGTCTCTTCGTTGACGAGTCCAGAATTAGCACTCATCCAGACAACCGACGTCTGGAGAAAACGTGGGGACGCCAAAAGACAAATAACTGCCACCGGAACCGTTCAATAAGGCGAGAAATGGATATCCTTTTGGGGCGGTATAATGATTAGTGCTAGAACGCCGTTGATCCTGTATTGTGGCTCAATGACTGCAGCTTTGAACTAAACCATTGCTATGGATGGAATTTTCAGGTCATTTAGAATAAACCACGGCCCTCGATTGATAATGGTTGACGATAATGCACCCGCACATCGAGGTCAACGAATCAACGCTGCTCTGCGTGAATACGACATTACCAGGTTAGACTGGCTTGTCGGCTCGCCTCGGCCGACTTAAGCCCGATAGAACACACGTGGGATGCTGTCAAGTGAGCTGTTTGGAACTGTCAGCCACCTCCCCAGACAGTGCTAAAGATCAGGGAAGCCGTTATTCAAAAATGGGACAGGTTACCGCAAGAAATGCTGGATAACTTAATTCTCAGCATGCCAAGAAGGATTGCCGCATGTGTTCGAGCTAGGGGAGGAGTTATCTTGTACTAAATAAAAACAATTTCATAATAAATGTTGACAATATTTAGGTAAGCCTCTATTTCTTTCAATTATTTATTTGTCGAAATTGCATTAGAACTTTTAAATTCAACTCTAGTTTAAAAAAAAAAAAAAAAAAAAAAACAGAAAGTGTATCCTTTTATAAAAAGATGTTATGTCAGAACATTCCTTTATAAAATATAATTTAAAAAATATTCCATCTTTTGCTAGTGATCTCAAACTTTTTTTGATGTATATATATCATTGTCTCCCATACATACTGTAACTACACAACCAATTTAATTCGACCTTTCTCACTCCATAATTCTATTCTAAAGGTCAAAATCGGCTTGATTTGTGAAGCCAATTTGCATGGTTGGCTTATAGGTCATTGTGCCGGTTGTAAGAAGAGCGCAAATCCGAAATCCGGCGAATCTAATTATTATAATGACGTTCGACTCAATATGACATCTGAAACCTTGTAACAGATTTTTAGGATCATATTGGACAGTTTTATTGTTAGTGTAATTTATATGACTTCGTATTTGGTCGGTGTGGAAGAAAATAATTATATTATTGTACCTAAAGATTACAATTAACAAATAAATATAAAATCTTATAATAAAAAAAACGGTAATTTAAAAAACTAAAAAACCCGACTGCTTTTCTGAGTATTCATGCAAAAGCTCTAAAACAAGAAATTCGTTGTACCCGATTGCACTTAGCTATATAATATTTTAAATACAAGGTAAATTGTAGCAGTCGGGACCCATTCTAGAAATGGAGGCTTAGTGATTGATTTGCAGATTACTCCAATCTACTGACTAGACGTCTAACTTTCTAGAATGGGTCCCGACTGCTACAATTATACCGAAATGAAATATTTTATAAAAAATGTACTAAATTACCCTTCTATATTAATCCAACATATTGGAATTAACTGAATAGAAGCGTTTTATTTCAGCTACGCTCTCCACAATATTATATTTATATGTAATAATAGTTACCTACACACACTACTACACTAGTACAAATATATGTTTATTTCCACATAATTTTATTTCAGATAGAACTGAGAACAGATAAAAACATTTTAGTCCATCGACTTCCGTATTCCAATTACTTTAAGGTTTCACAGCAAATATTATTTTTGATAATCATTAGTCGTTTTTTAGGGTTCATCATCATCATCAGCTTCTTTAATGTTCCCACTGCTGGGACTCAGGCCTCCTCTCTAAGAGAGGGAATAGGCCGTAATCCACCACGCGGGCCCAGTGCGTGTTGGTGAATGTCACATGTCTTCGAATTTTTGGTTCTAGGACATGCCGGTTTCCTCACGATGTTTTCCTTCACCGTTTTGAGAGCAGTGGTGCTGAAATAAATTACACACAAGTAATGCGCCTGGCTGGGTTTGAACCCGCGACCTACAACTCGTATGTCGGAGCCGTTACCATTCGGCCACCACTGCTCTTTAGGGTTATTCTTATCTTTTATTTCGCTAAGTTCACTTTATTCCATAAATTTATGACCTTCATAGGTTCTCCCGTTACAATAGAAACGTCAATGGTAATGAATTGTATTTCGGTTGCTCCGGGAGGGCGGCAGGAGTAATAATTCACAAATACGAGGTGTAGATAATAATAATAATAATTAATTATATTATAAAATGGTTAGGTTAAGATATGAAATGGTTGTTTCAAATTATTTATTGGACATGTTTTTATGAATAAAAAATTATGTCCTAAGAGAGCGTGAATACTAAGATGAAATCTCATTGAGATTTTATATAGAAGCGGGCAATGGAAAGGTCTATGCTCGGAGTTTCCTTGCGTGAACGAGTCAGGAATGAGGATATCCGCAAGAGAACCAGGGTTGCCGACATAGCTCGTAGAATCGCCAAACTTAAGTGGCAATGGGCTGGGTACATTGCACGCAGAACAGATGGCCGTTCGGGCCGAAAGGTTCTGGAGTGGCAGCCGCGTACCGGAAGACGCAGCGTTCGAAGGCCACCCACAAGTTGGACCGATGACCTGGTCAGGGTCGCTAGAGTCCGATGGATGTAAGACGCACAGGACTGATCATTGTGGTGACGCTTGGGGGAGGTCTATGTCCAACAGTGGACGTCTTTTGGCTGAAATGATGATGAATGATGATGACAAAAGAGGAAAGCTATTTTTACCTATAATGAAGCATGAACAATTGAACCCTTGTTCAATTGTTCATGCTTCATTATAGGTAAAATATATATGCCCTTGCATAGAAAGAGTATTATAGAAATATATAATTAATGTGTGACAAAAGAGTATTGCACCTACGAATAGATGCCCGGTGGACACGGTGGAGCACACAGTCGAGGTGTGCCCCGCTTGGGAAGAGCATCGCCGTGTCCTCGTGGGGGCGATCGGCGGCGATCTCTCGCGCCGGGGGTTCAAGCCATGCTCCGGAGCGAGGAGGAGTGGCAGGCGGTCAACTTCTTTTGCGAAGCAGTAATGCTAGCAAAGGAGGAGGCCGACCGCATTAGGCAAAGGCGCACACGCCGCCGCCGCCGCCGGTTTCTGATCCCGATTTCCGGCCACCGTAGGCGCGGGCTCCCGGACGGTGGGCAATGGGTAGCTCGCTGTCCGTCCGTCCGGTAACAGACCGGTCCGAGCTCAGGTCGTCTACGGCGCGCAATGTTCCCGCGCGCCTCAAGGAGTTGTCAGCAAACTGTAGGGGTCCAGCAAGGCCGAAGCCTACTGGGGCCAAAAGTTAGGCGAGAGTGTCACCACGATGATTTTACCTACCAAAAATAAAAAACCTACGAATAGATTTTTTTTTTTACGGTAGGTAAAATCATCCAATGACAAATCCCGCCCTTGGGCGGAGCGGGAAATAGTGTCAGACTCTTACTGACTAAAACCTACCCTGTTCCTTCCCTGCCTTGGTTCCAGGGCCCTGGTGTGCATTTTCATACCTTCCCAGAGCCCCAGACTAGGCCTCGACCCTACTGGGCCCCTACGGTTTGCTGACAACTCCTTGAGGCGCACGGGAACAGTGCGCGCCGTAAACGACTTGGGCTCGGTCCGGTCTGTTACCGGACAAACGGACAGCGAACTACCCATTGCCCGCCGTCCGCAAGCCCGCGCCTACGGTGGCCGGAAATTTGGATCGGAATTACGGCGGCGGCTGCGGCGTGAGCGCCGTTGCCTGATACGGTCATTCCGATCCCGATTTTCAGCCACCGTATGCGTGGGCTCGCGGACGGCGGGCAATGGGTAGCTCGCTGTCCGTCCGTCCGGTAACAGACCGGTCCGAGCTCAAGTCGCCTACGGCGCGCACTGTTCCCGCGTGCCTCAAGGAGTTGTCAGCAAACTGTAGGGGCCCAGCAGGGCCGAAGCCTACTGGGGCCAAAGGTTATGTGAAAATGTTACCCGGGGCCCTGGGACAAAGGCAATGAATGGAACAGGGTAGGTTTTTAGTCAGTAAGAATCTGACACTATTTTCCGCCCCACCTAAGAGCGGGATTTGTCATTGGATAAATTTTACCTACCAATAAAAAATAAAAAAATATAATAAACCTACGAGTAGATCAAACCACGGATAAGAGATCAGACGATACAAAAAGATAAGGCACCATAGTATGGACTAAATTAAAATGATAACATGCGTGTGTCCACGTTCACACATGAGTGCGTACGTGGCATCGCAGCCGGCCCTAACAGAATACCAGCGCTGCGTTATTTATCGTTTTAAATATCGCAGCATAATGCTGAGTTGGGCGCCTTTTTAGCCTTATACAGATTTTAATATTATTTTTCGATACCTATTTAATTTTTTTTTTCTATATCTAAAGACATAAGGTTTTAGAATTTTATAAAACAGGGTCTCTACCACTCAGAAACCAATAAACACACGACAATTGTAACTATATTATATACCGTTAAATTTTGATCATTTTAATCCCTCGAAGGTTCGATACGGTACCTGAAACACTATCGATTTGTAAAGATAAGATAAAAAAATTAAGTACTTTTATTCTACAACTCGAATTTATATATGCATGTACGAAATTAATTTATTTAAGTAAATGTCAAGTCAGATGCCAGTCGTTGCGTACTGACTAACTATAGGTCATTGAACTCGCCCAGCTGACCTTTACTTAAAGAAATTAATTTCGTACATGCGTAATTAATTTTAGTTTAAAAAAAAACTTAATTTTTTAAATCGATAGTTTTTCATGTACCGAATCCACGCTCCGCGAGATTAAAACGATCAAAATTTAACGGTGTATATCATAGCACGATGTTTAATATTTACGGCTGGGCACAGCAATTCATTACCATTGACATTTCTTTTGTTAAGGGAAAACCTGCAAAGGTCACAACTTTATGGAATGTCGCCAAAACCATAAACTTAGTGGCTTCTACTCTCCGACCTTTTATGCTCGTGTAATAATGTTAAAAAGCCACAGAAATGTGCCTCTATACAAGGCTGTTGGATAATAATGTATGCTGTTTTAAAATTTGGGGTGGTAGTGTCAGAGATCAACAGCGGAGATGACATTTTTGTAAAAATAAAAAAATAGAAAGATGATTGATTGACGAGTTCTTGAGATTAATTAACCACTTAATGTTGACGATAGAAAAAGAACTACTAGAGGGTCGATTTGGTACATTAAACACTATCGATTTGTAAAGATTAAAAAAAAAGTACTTTTTTTAAAAACTCGATTTTTTTTAAGGTCCGGACTAGGCGTTTCGCTTCGTCATTCATACCGCGTATGTCGAAGAACTGGAACAATTTGCCTGCTGCGGTCTTCCCATCCGAATATAATTTGGGTGTCTTCAAGGCTAGAATGAATAGGCTCTTAATAAACTTGCGACTCACCATCAACGATTGCATCACTGCTTACCATCAGGTGGGATTGCAATCAAGCACTAGTTGATAACCAATAAATTCAAAAAAAGAATTCGCTAGCATTGTTAACTCACCCTTGAATCGCTCCGCTACTCACCCTCATCGACGATGCGAGACGGAGTCATAAAGAGAAATTGACGGCTCACATTATACGCCGCCGTAAAACGCCGATTTCAGATGCACCTGCCTTTGTTATGAACCATACTTTAGCCACTTTAGCGTTATGAATATAAGTTTTTATTTGCTAATTTTGCGCGTCGTCAAATTTATTGTATTGCTCATTTATTTTTAAATTTAGTTTGATTGTTTGTGAGTCAGTGGGTTGTGTGGTTTGGGGAAAATAGTCTATGATATGTGTGGCAGTGCATACATATTATGTCGCTTTCTACAGAAATGAAAATTTTATTCTCATACAAAGGAAATTGCAATCGTTATGCTATCTTTAAAACAACGCTACGGAATTCGATGCGGTTCTTTTTTAATAGATAAAGTGATTTAGGAGAGGAAGGTTTATATGTATAATAAATGCAAGATATACTAACTTAATATCACCATTACACCCGTGCGAAGCTGGGGCGGGTCGCTAGTTTAAATATAAAAGGAAAAACTACCTAACATATCTACGCACTGCCGAAACTACTGGGACTAAGAGCGTGACGTTCAAGGTTTCCTTTTATGACGTAGGTGAGGATTTTCCAAATCCCCCCCTCCCCCTAAGGGGGAGAAACGGGGATGCAAAGTTTGTATGGAGAAATAATACAATATGTTGTCGCACTTTTTTTGATGCTTCCGGATCTGTCAAACTCGAATAGAAACGTCATCGGATGTTAGGAAGGGCGCGCCATGGCGGCCATTTTGGAACACTACTAAACAGGGGCACTTGACCACGCGCCGTCACCGAAACAACACCTCTTCCATTGAGTAAACAGATAGTCGAAAATAATGTTGTAAAACATTATTTCTCGGCATTGAATTTACCTTTTAATATTTTTGTGCTCAATGACTGTATTTCGAAAATTAGAAATAATAGAACAAAGTTATTGTTATTGTTTAAAAGTTGATTCTGATTTGCCATGTATATAATATATAGTTTACATTATGTTGTTGACCCTTGTTGCTTTTGTTACATAGATTCCCATATTATAAACTCTATTGTAAAAATGCTTGCAGTGGTTATTTGTACTCCTTTCAGAGGAAGTGTTGAAGACATACTAATCTGAAAAACAAAAGATTTTGAACGAAGCCAAAGAATCACGAAAGAAGAAGGGCACTTGAACACTTGATTGTGAATGTACCATTTAAAATACCGATTTACCGACGTTCACTACAGAATCCGGATTGAAAAAAAAAAATGATATAAAAATTTCCATATTAACCCCAGAGAGCAGTGGTGGCCCGAGTGGTAGCGGCCCCGACTTACGAGTTGTAAGTCACGGGTTAGTACCCAGCCAGGCGCATTACTTTGTGTAATTTATTTCATTACCACTGCTCTCAAAACGGTGAAGGAAAACCTCGTGAGGAAACCGGCATGTCCTAGAACAAAAAAAATCGAAGACATGTTACATCCACTAATCCGCTCTGGGCCTGCGTGGTGGATGACGGCCCATTCCCTTTCCTAGAGAGGAGGCCTGAGTCCCAACAGTGGGAACGTTATAAGGCTGATGTTATACTTAACCCCAAAATAGAAAAATAATAAGAACAAAGCGAAATCGGAAACGATTTCTTTTCGAGAAGGCCACAATAATAATTAGAGCACTCCTTAATACATTATGTATGTGTTTTCCTATATTCTGTTTCACACATTGCTGCATTTTCCTTAATAAAATCCCTCTTTCTCTAATTCTAAGTGTACCGCCATATTGAAATGTAACGAGTAATATTCTCCGAACCGCAGCCTTTATTTTTGTAACATGATATTTTTGTTTTCTTTTCATGCTATATTGTTCTTGGAATAACAATTTGGTATTTTGAGGTTATAATAATATAAGATAATGTTATTTGTGCGTCGGTATCTTGAACTTACTGTGTCTGATTTTTGAACGAAATTGGTGCAACATTTCGATTGAGAAAATCAGCAATATCGAAAGTTCGTTCACAAGCTCGAACTTTATTTAAAAATTGGTGCCAACCAATTTCCTTAAAAACTTCTCTATGCAAAGCTTTCTCATTCCTATACTGTTATGTTTGGTTTATCATTATTTCTGGGCCAACAGTGTTTCTTCATCAATAAACGCCATCTTCATCAATAAACATCAACTTCTTTTAGTCATTATCATCTTTCGTTTTGCGATGTGCGAAGTCGAGGTGTTAAGTCAACGACGTAGTGTGTACTATTCCATAGGTCAACTACATGATCCTCCTTTTATTAGTGACATTATATAGGGTGACTGGTAATTAGAGAACGATACTTAGACACGTGACTGTAGTCATAATAACAAACAACTTTTACTATGGGACCAAACCTGAAATCGCGAAAAAAAAAAACAGCCAAGTTCAGTACATTTTGACTAATTAGATGAACACAAATATACTGATCAACATGATTTTTTTTTGCGACTTCAAGTTTGGTCCCATAGTAAAAGTTGTTTGTTTTCATGACTGCAATCACGTGTTTAAGTATCGTTCACTAATTATCAGTCACCCTATATACATGGTTTTTATGTGACAATATGCTTATGAGCTACGAATATATCTTATCTATCTTGGCTTAAACTACGTACTCTAACATGATGTGTTAATGTACGTGACTTCACACCACAGTTTAATCCATTTTCATTTTCTTTTTACTCTCATTCATATTTTCGTACAACCATTTCACAAATTCTTCTTAGCTTTTGTTTTATATCAGCTGCTCCTGCTAGCATGCCTTTCATTGTTTTTTTTATTCAGTTTTTTTTTTTATGGTAGGTAAAATCATCCAATGACGAATCCCGCCCTTGAGTGGGGCGGGAAATAGTGTCAGACTCTTACTGACTAAAAACCTACTCTGTTCCATTCATTGCCTTTGTCCCAGGGCACCGGGTAACATTGCGTTCAACTTGGCCGCCGGTCGAATACGCCTACACTGGCGCTCCGTAAAGAACCATGGACGAAACGACCTTACCATAGAGCCTCCGGCAGGAGGCTTTAGAACCCCCTATATTGGGCAGGAGCTGCTTGAGAAGTCAGAAGTGCTCCTCGAATTTTCGCCGCCTGTCGTGGACGAGTCCCAGATACTTCATCGTCAACTTAACGCCGATGTGAATCCTACTGTTATTTAGGAACCTGGTCATGGCGCGTTCCGAGGGCCATGAAAGCACGTGATCTCGGAGTTGCACAATGCCACCTCAAGTCCACATTGCCGGATCCTCCTACGACTGTCGCAAAACCGCACGTCGCTCGTGCGGCTGCCGCCTAGTACGACAGCGTGTCATCGGCGTAGCAGACGACACTGTGTGTTAGAGAAGTATCCGCGCAGCACGTATTCGTACCCGATGTTCTACAAGAGCGGTCTTAGTAATACCTTACCCTAGAATTCCAGCGCTGGATATTAAAGGCATTTGCAGACATTTAAAGACTCCGCTAAGACGACCCTGCCCCGTAACACCGCATTTCCCGCCGTGACAGTTCGGACGCACATGCTGTCATCCACCATGGAGCGCCCACCAACGGAAGATTATCCTATAAGTTTATCAGGAAATTATCCCACCCATAATTTCCAGTCAAAATAGCTTTTCCCTATTTTGTTGATATTGTACAAGGATAATTTAAAACTATAAACTTGCATCACACGCTCGGTTGATTGAAAAATAATTCGAGTTACCAATATTTAGCACTTCGAAAATCGAACCTCAATTTTGGCGGCCATCCGCAACTACATTACGCAAAGTTAAAAATACGGCTCTGAATCTAATCGACCTTTGAAATTAACCTCTATTGTGTCGAAATAAGAGTCATGGGTGAATGAATTTTGAATTTTATAGCAGCACAATCTTTGTCCATCCCAAAGTGATGGAGCAAAAGTTAGATAGAGGTTTACCTTTCACATTACAAAAGTTGGTAGCCACGTAACTCGTGGTCCTAAATAAGTATTAGAAGTTAATAATAATAGTGGTATTAGAATTAAATTTGTACCTAATAAAACAGAAGCCAAAAAGATAGTATTGGTGTTTTAGTTTCGTCGTATTAGGACCGAATAAAAGTCAATGATTAGATTTACAAAGTTGTCAGTGTCATCACTGTCGTAGAATAGTGACATTGACAGCCCCAATCTGCGTTTTACCTTTCACCCCTTAGAGATTTTTTTTATGATGGGAAAAATCATCCAATGACATCTCCCGCCCTGGGGCAGAGCAGCTGATAGTGTCAGAATTTTATTGATTGAAAAACCCACACCGTTCCTTCGTTGCCTTTCATACAAGGGCCGAGCAGACCTTTGGCCCCAGTAGACTTCGACCCAGCTGGGCCTTTACGGTTTGCTGAACCTTGAGGCGCACGGGAACAGTACGCGCCGTCGACGACTTGGGCTCGGTCCGGACGGTTACCGGAAGGTCGGTGAGCGATGCCTCATACGTTCAGCCTCTCCTTTGCTAGCATTACTTCGCAGAAGGAGGCGCTTGCTCCGGACCATGGCCTGTACCAAGGCCCGGCGCCAGAGATCGCTACCGCCGATCGCCCCGATGCTTTTTCCAAGCGGGGCACCTCTGCCGTGCGCTCCACCATGTCTTCCAGGCAATCCACATAGTGGCGACACCCGGGCGTCATCTCCGCACGAACCACCCCCTCCATAACACGCCAGTCGACGGCACGAGTTTCGTAAAATCCGTTCTGGATGTCTACACCCTATAGGGAAACTACCTGCTGAATTTTAAGTCAGTGATATTTCGCTTTTATATGTATAGATATAAGAAGAAACTGACTGACTGTCATAATTATCAAAACACATCCAAAACTACTGGGCACAGGGCATTTTATGACGAAGGCAAGCGTTATGAACTAAGAATGAGAATGAGATTCCAAAATTCAGCTCCTAAGGGGATACAAAAGTTTAGAGTATAAAGTTTATACGGAAAAACCTCACTTTGCGCGGGCGAAGCCGCTGCTAGAAGTTAGTTTTCCATATTTATTATTACAATGTTGAAGGAGATTATATGATAACTGAAAATAAATGTACCTACGAAAGAGGAAAATTGGAAATGATTTAATGAAATATTCATATTTATATTGTAACGAACAAAAGCTTAATAATTTAAATGCTTTTACGTGAACTGGAATAGTCGAAATCTGAATAAAAGTCTGGGAAAAATTTTGACGATGTCAATAAATAACGATAATGGGTTCTAGGAAAATAGTTGTGTCTGTACACTGGCTTTTCCGGACATTGATATCTTAATTTTATTCATTTTAAACCTACATTTTCTGTCAATTTTATACAATCCTCTTTTGACCCAAACGGGATATTACTTTACTTTAATTTATCTGGAACAAGACCTTCCCTTTATAGATGTGTCGTTAGTTAATGGAAATAAACGAAATGAAATCCACAATTTATCTGATATTTTTATGCAGGTACGTAAGTATACAAAATTATTTTTACTATATGCGAAACCCGAAACATGTGTCCAGTATTTATAGGTAAAGAATCCATAAAATCACAGTTATAAGCTTATTATGCTTCCTGGTTGTTTTGCCCCCGCACCCAGCTGTGCGCTGACGCCTAATGCCCGCTATGACTTCTATCGAACTGTGTTGTACTTAGTGTTGGCGGTGTCCAACTTGTGACCTTTTTTATATGAATTTGGGAAAAAATCTAACATGGTGTAAAAATTATTGGAATCGTTTCAGTTACTGACTCTGAACAAACTATATTCAGGTTTCGCATATACTAAAAATAAAGTTGTAGAGATAATCCAAAGTTTACTTTCATAGATTTCGTTCAAATCCGTGGAATCATTTTTACGAAAACAAGGAGTCAGGAAACGGTCAAAGAGGGCAAGTAAAAACTGTATCATTATTGAAATTGAAATTACAGTATCGACAAAGAAGATACTGTAGCACCGACTCCAAATAAATTGAGATTTGTTTAATCCAGTTTAACCTCGCGTGTAAACTTGAACAATGTAATACCATATTTAATGTAGCTTTCATTTATCATTTCATTAATATTTTTAATCATGGATTTAACGTAAACTGCGTTCTGAATTTCATTCGTGCGTGATTCGATTAAGTTAAAATAATGCAGTTGATCCAACGTTGTACATGTGATTTCAAAAAATTTAAATAATTTTATGAATAATAAATTTTTTACGTATTGTTCACAGAAAATTGCATTGAGCATGTTCTGTTTACTAATATGATTAATGAAAAAGTGTATTGTTATCGCTTTTGGTTGTTACTGTTAAATGTGTTTTTCACTGATTAATTAAAAAAAGGACTAATATCCAAAAAATCTAAAATTCACAAAGTCTTATGGTAAGTGCTAGTTTCCATTACATATTAAATTTTTCATTTGGTTAGGTAATAAGTATAGCATCAGCCTTATAATGTTCCCACTGCTGGCATTCAGGCCTCCTCTCTGTAAGAGGGAATAGGCCGTAATCCACCACGTGGGCCCACTGCGGGTTGGTGGACGTCATATTTCTTCGAATTTATGGTTAGATAATAAGAAGTCTGTCTATTACACCGTATTATACCATGGCCGTGTTAGGCTAAAAAAAAATTGTTCGAATTTTTTAATTCAAACAATATTTTTAATACTACTGTATGAACTCACCACTTGACCGCTAAGAGCCAAATTCATCAATAAACTAATCGCGATTCGTTCAAACAAAACGCAGTTTGACCGACTAATCGAGATTATAGCTTCATTTTGCGTTTCACCGCGATGAATTAAACTTAGTTTACTCTAAACTCAGTTTCAATTCTTTTGTTGGCGCCCATTTTACGATACGGGTCTTTAAACTAGATTACGCTGAGTTTAGTTGAACTAAGTTTTTATATTGAATGATGAAATCAGCCATAAGCCACCGACCAAAACTATCGTGTAGTGCACGGAGCATCAAAAATTGTCGGATACAAAATTTGCTGTATAACCACGTATAATGATCGCTTTAAGTCGATAACAAACATATTACCGTCAGTTTAATCCATTTATTTGATGAATACTTTTCTAGTATCCATCTTATAGGTATACGGCGTCGTCACCTTCCGTTTGTCGCAGGTACTAACCGAACACGGCAAGTTTGGGCCGTACCTGTACAAGATTCGTGCGGAGACGACGCCCGAGTGTCGCCACGCACGGAGAGCATCGCCATGTCCTCTTGGGGGCGATCGGCGGCGATCTCTCGCGCCGGGGCTTGGTTCAAGCTATGCTCCGGAGCGAGGAGGAGTGGCAGGCGGTCGCCTCCTTCTGCGAAGCAGTAATGTTAGCAAAGGAGGAGGACAACCGCATCAAGCAACGGCGCACACGACGCCTGGGCGAGTTTAAAAAAAAGTACTTTATATTTCAATTTTTTCTTTACAAATCGATAGTGGTTCATGTACCGAATCGACCGTCCATAGGATTAAAATGATCAAAATTTAACGGTGTACACTATATCAACACCTGGTAACCTCATCTTGTATCGGGTACTGTTTGATCTCTAACTTGATCTTCTATTTCAAATAAAACCATTCGCAGTATTTCCCAACAACATATTATTGCGTACCTATTTTGGAGTCTAAATTAAATATCATTTATTGTGTCACCTACCTTGTACGTGCTTTTGGTTCGTCATCCATAACTAATGGATTAAACGTGGACAGATGGAAAGTTTTTGTCGCGGGGAATAAAAATAGAGGTTTTGAATAAAAGCGTTGGCCGGTTTGTGGGCTGAAAGCTTAGAATTTTTACTAAGTAAAATATCATCGCACAAACGCGGAATTCTAGCAGCTACCTTGGCTTTGGACTTAATGACCCGCCTAAAGTTGAGGTCTGAAGAAATTTCAACTCCTAAAAGCTGAAGGCGGTCGGTGGTTTCTAAAGAAACATTCTGAAATGCAGGACCCAAGGTGAACGGGCTCCTTTTGGCGGTGAACAGACACGCTTGTGTTTTGGCGGCGTTAAATCTCATCAGATTGGCTTCGCCTCACTTGGAGACTGCCTGAAGTGAGACATTCGTCCGCTCTATCATAACTCTCTTTCAGACTGGATTAGCTCTTTACTACCACAAGCAGTTGACAGGTATCTGGCTACATCTATGATACATCTGCATACCCATAGATACCGGGCATGAGCAGATCGTTAATATGCAAGAGGAATAGAGTTGCAGAGAGAACAGACCCCTGAGGAACCCCGGCATTAGTCGTCATCGGCTCAATTACTTTAATGCTGTTATTTAAATGATCTTGATTTTTTTGTAACTAAACAACAAAAAGAAATTAATAATAAAGAATTTTATCATCAGTATCTAATAAATCACTCGAAATACCGCCAAATGTTTAGAAAATATCAAGTATTAGTCGGAAAGACCAAGTCCAAAGGAGCAAGACCAAAACTGGTTGCAAACTCTCATCAATCAACAACTTTATACCATTGTAACTTTCACAAGTTTTACGTCAGAGGTTTTAAAGTTCATATTTTGGATTTAACTTAAACTATTTTATTTTTACCAAGTAGGACCAACAAAGCTACATTATGCGATATTAAAAACATAACGAAATAAATAACTTACTTATTAAATTATTGAGCCCACAGCGCTGTTCACAGATTACCTACCACTACGAATGACTAGGATACAGGTTATAGTGATATAAGTGATATAATTGTCATGTTTATGCGTGACAGTTATATCACTAGCAAAGAATATTAATAAAAAATAATGTCCTTTCTTAGACTTTTAGTATAGTCATTTTTATAAGTGTAATATTTTAAAAAAGTTTTGTTTTTTGCTTTGAGAAATAATTACCTACAATATTAGTGCAGGACATATAGCTAATTTGTGTGTCAGTCACTGTTATTTACCAAACAGCCTCATGTTTACTGTTGTGGTGCCTATTATTAAAAATAAGACTGGGGATGCCTCTGATATCTCCAATTATAGGCCTATATCCCTGGCAACTGTTTCAGCCAAGGTGCTGGACCGTTTGCTTGACGTACAATTAGCCAAGTATCTTGATTTGCATGACGCTCAGTTTGGCTTTAGGGCTGGGCTGTCCACTGAAAGCGCTATATTGTGCTTAAAGCAGACGGTGCAGTATTACAAGAATAGAAAAACTCCTGTATTTGCCTGTTTTTTGGACCTATCGAAGGCATTCGATCTTGTTAATTATGGTGTGCTGTGGAATAAGTGGTTAACTGAAACGTCTTTACCAGTTGAAGTTATATCAATATTTAAATATTGGTATAGCAATCAACTGAATTGTGTGAGGTGGAACGGTTCCTTATCGGGCATGTACCGGTTGGAATGCGGAGTGAGGCAGGGGGGATTAAGTTCTCCTCGGCTGTTCAATCTGTACATGAACCAGCTGATTGTTGGGCTTAGCAGCACCATGGTCGGGTGTCATATTGACGGAGTGTGTACCAATAATTTTAGTTACGCAGACGACATGGTTTTGTTGAGCCCATCAGTCAGTGCCATGAGGAAACTGGTTTCAATGTGTGAAACTTATGCGGTGGCCCATGGGCTCAAGTACAATGTTTCAAAGAGTGAACTAATGCTCTTCAAAGCAAATGGTTTCTCCTACCTAGAATTTCCAGATGTGTCACTCTGTGGCACACCACTGCGCAGAGTCTCTAAATTTAAATATTTGGGTCACTGGGTCACTGAGAATTTGAGTGATAATTTTGACATTGATAGGGAGCGTAGGTCGCTGGCTGTCCGTTGTAACATGCTGGCCCGCAGGTTTGCACGGTGTACAAGAGCAGTTAAGATCACGCTTTTTAAAGCATTTTGTCAATCTTTTTACACGTGCAGCCTGTGGGTTGGATATTCGCAGCGGACATACAGCGACCTGCGTGTCCAATATAACAATGCACTCAGGGTACTGTTGGGGCTGCCGTGGCGTTGCAGTGCGTCAGGGATGTTTGCTGAGGCGCGGGTTGATGGCTTTGCCGCCATAATCAGGAAGAGATGCGCCTCCCTGCTCACTCGCGTTCGTGGCAGCACCAACACTATACTGAGTGTTTTTGCAGATAGGTGGGAGTCCCCCATGTTGCAAAGATGGGTGCGACTTCATGTCAAAATGTAGTTGTGTTTTGTGTTGTTAATTCCTACTAACATTAGTTTTAAGATAATTGTTACTAACAGATTATGGACTTCGTCCGAAATAAATGTTTTATTATTATTATTATAGCTATCAAAACTCATTATTTAAATAGATAACATTATTAGTTTGTCTGAGGTGATTTCTAATCTGCCTGATCACAAGAGTCTTAGGCTAGTTAAGAGAAGTGGTGGCCAAGTATTTTTTTCAAACTTTTCAATTTCGAAGACATGTGATATTCGCCAACCCGCAATAGGCCCGCACGGTGAATTACAGCCCATCCCCTCTCCTAGAGAGGAGACCTGAGTTTCCGCGGTGGGAACATTATAATGTTCTCAGGCCTCCTCATAGCATGGCATAGTATCAGCCTTATAAGGCTGATGCTATGCCATACTATGTTTCACAGTTCCTCTTGTATAAGTCACAAAGGTGAAACTGTCGAAAAAAGTCATTCATAAGCATGAATAATACATGAAAGACTTCTTTTTTTTTCATGAAGAATGTGCACTATTTGCTGACCTATGTCCATTAAAAAATTTCTGGGCATCAAAGACTTTAGACGTAAAAATGATATTAATCACAATCAAATATAATAAATAGCCTGGCGCTCGAGAATAATTTAGCTTTCAACTGGTAAAAGATTTTTTTTTTAATCAGTTCAGTAATAGAGTGAGATTTCTTCCTACAAACAATTTCATAATCTTACAATCTTTGCCTCTATATAATATTAGTTTAGAATTAATATAATAGTGTGTATCGAGGGATTTGAAAGAGCCCCTAATGGCAATATAGCATGACTACTTTCAACCAAATGAATTCACTTAGTGATTAATAGGAACAAAATTGTACGTGGGGCAGACATTGAATATAATATTCCACAACTATCACACAACGCCGTCTAGTCCCAAGCTAAGCAGAGCTTGTGTTATGAGTACTAGACAACTGATAAACATACTTATATATTTCTAAATACATACATATTATACTACATCCAGACACAGAACAAATGATCGTGCTCATCACACAAACATCTGTCCTGGGTGGGAATCGAACCCACGACCTCCGGTATAGCAGTCAGGGCCACTAACCACTAAACCAACAGGCCAGTCGAATTAAACATAAATATGCACACAAAATATTTCACGTAATAACACACACGTATAAAAAATTTACGACCAAAAACTTACTTTTTTATATTTATTTAATCGCATTGTGTTACATAGAAAGGGTTAATATAGCATCTGCGAAACTGCATAGCACTATGTCGGTAGTACGCTCTCGTGAATTTCGCACAGCGTTTACTTTATTATTAGATCATAATAGACTCTCAGAGCCCGACAAAAACATACAACTATACTCCGTTAAAATTTAGTCGTTTTAATCCCGTGGACGGTCGATTCGGTACATGAAACACTATCGATTTGTAAAGATAAAATTAAAAAATAAAGTACTTTTTCCTAAAAGTCGAGGACGCATGTACGAAATTATTTTTTTTTAAGTAAACGAGTCAATGACCTTGTAGGTAATTGTTGGTCGTTGCATGCTAACTACCTACAATTCATTGGCCTCGCTCAGCTGACTTTTACTGAAAGAAATTAATTTCGTACATGCGTAAATTAATTCGAGTTTAAAAAAAGTACTTTATTTTTTAATTTTCTCTTTACAAATTGATAGTGTTTCATGTATCTAATCGACCCTCCGTGGGATTAAAATGACCAAAATTTAACAGTGTATAATTATACTAAAGATAATCAATCGATTAGCATTAGGAGACCAAATCCATTCACCCCCAAGTTTGTACTTGTTGTGAGGTAAACAGATCCAGCCCCACAACACCAACCGACCGCGACCCGAATGGACTGTGGTATCCTCAATGAAATATAACAAAAAAAAAGACGTTGTTGTGTATATCGCGTATATCGAAGGAGTGGAACAATTTGCCTGCAGCGGTCTTCCCGTCCGATTATAATTTATTTAGGTGTCTTCAAGACTTGAGTGAATATACTTTTAATAAACTAGTGCACTTTACCATCAACAATTGCTTCACTGCTTACTCACTGGTGAGATAACAGTTAAGCACTGATAATAAAAAAAGAAGAAAGTAAATTGAATTAAAATCAACCCACTCTTCGAAATTGAGACATTGACTCAACCTTGCGTCATTACTTTACCGATAGCGTCCATATTTCTCCGCACCCCTCTTAAAATATGTCTTCGTCCGTGACAATATTCGTTATCCTTGCAACCGTCTGCATTGCAAACTATTATGTCAGGAGCCCTTTTGCTAAATTGATTCAATTGCCACAGTGTAGCCACTTACAGTATGCTCATTCATTTGACATTTCTTTTTAGGGTTGAGGTACAGAATCCTAAAATTATATGATCACTAATTTGTTGTTCATCTATCTATCAAGACCTTTTATCTCGAGAACGCGTGGACGTATAGAGTTGAAATTAAAATCATACACTTAAGTTGCGGTCCCTTGAAGCTGTGAAAAAATCAAACTTCTAAATTAACGAAAAAAAAAGTTACGGTTGTTTATGTCGCAAAAAACGTATATTTTGACCAATCAAACGAATCAAAATTCATAGGGTACTTCCCATTGACATTACTTCATGCTAAATTTCAATATTTTAGGTCACTATTAGTAGTCCAAGTTTAGGGAAAGATCTTAAAACTGTAAATTTGTGGTTACTTCACTAAAAAAAGCTTTATTGCGATTCGGAAATATGTTTGAAACTCTATTCGAGAATTGAACTGTTTTCACAAATAGGTTTGTACGGAACCCTCAGTGCACGAGTCCGACTTGCACTTGTCTAGTTTTTTGAAGGACTTCTCCCGGTCACGTGTCACACAAAAACTGACAACACTGACAAACACCTCCCTGTGTTCTTCAGTTACTCTTTGCATTGCAAGGCCGCTGTCACCCTTTCAAACGTACATGCATTTATAGATTAGTGTGACAAATATTTGTTATCTAAGTCTGGTTCAAACATCTTAAAAATATATTTTTGATTTTATCGATGGTTATTCGAATTGAATAGTTGCAATTAAAATACGAATTATATGTTAGGCAGCGTTGTTACATACCAAGGCTTACACTTCTTTTTTCAATTCCTTTGACCAAGTCAAGGTCCGGTTTGACCAATCTTGGACATAATTGTGACGTCCGCTCCACCTCCATTGCATACTCTAGTACGATTTAGCCGTAGGTTTTCTGGGACGCATATTATACTCGCAGTAATTTATCTAATGATTAAAATTTGCTGCCAGCGTGCCCACGTGAAAGTAATTTTCCTTTAAGCGTAAAATTCGGAACTACTACTTGAAGTGCTCTCAACTTTAGTTTGGTCTTTGTCAGAATTGTCATATTTTGGTTTGATATATATCATAGTATTTATTAGTTTATAATATTAGCATATATACGTATTTTATTATTATAAGTAACTAATTTTATTGATACTATATTATATTTGAAATTACTGTTATTTATTTATTGTGCACACCTACCACAGTTTTGTCTTTTTAACCCAAAGGTTGACTGGTAGAGAATGCCTTGTTGCATTAAGTCCGCCTATGTACCACTATTGTACATGAAGAATAAATAAATAAATAATAAATAAACATACTCGCGAGATAACCGTATCATATATGTGCTATTCCAAGACGTGGTCTACCTGTGTACCAAATGTCATCCAAATCCGTTCGAGCTTGAAGAAGTAAGAAGCATACAAACATAAAGTTACACACTTTCGCCTGAATAATGACCAAACAGTCTATTTGCCCTTTGAGTTTCAGTGCCGTTATAATTCTTCCGATCAATCGCACAGTTTCAATAAGGATCGACCCCAACGGGCGTGAGACCCGCACTGATGATGATAGTAATTTGAAGCGCACGTGGAATATGATACGCCGTCGACTCAGTATTGGTCCTCATCGGACGGTAAGCTACCGACGTCGATACTGTATTTTTGCGAACACACTCGCGTTGACGTACTGTAGTCAATTTTAATGTACTGTGGTATCATAATTGACGCGTCATTCCCAAATTGGTGTCTGCCCGGCTTGCGTCCTCAATGTTTCTTTTTTTTATATAGGAATTAGGGTTTGAAATTGTTGTGGGAAATTTGTGGTTTTGAGTCATAGTGACATAATTTTAGTGATATTAATGTGTTTGAATTATTTTAAACATGTGAAAATTAAGATGTGGCTACAGCGCTTAGGGGAGTTTTATTAATTTACAACATTATAGTAAAAGTATTTCGGATGAAAGGATGTTTTTTTTTTGCTTGTCATGACATATTTGTCTAAATACTCAATCACATTCGAATTTAAAGGCAATCTCTGATAATCGATTTCCTGGTAAGGTTAGGAGACGCTCGCAACCAGTCTTTGTGATAACACTTGAGGGAGGCCTATGTTCAATTCAATAGTGGACGTCTTTGTACAGAAATCATGATGACTATGATGTCGGTTGTGGAATTGCAATAGCATTGACTTGATAGGAATTTATTGATAGGGTCATTACTTTCTATTATGTATACCTAAGTGTAATTAAAACTCGTAATTGAATTCGATCGATTTAATGAACAGTTTGACTGTTAAAGGGGTCAGAGCGAGGTTATCATCAAAAATGTATGTACAGACTTGTCAAGTACATCTATCTATATATACATATAAAAGGAGAAATTGACTGAGTGATATATCAACGCTCAGCTGAAACTGGGCCTAGACATAGATGAGCACTGAGAAGGGTTTTTTAGAAATTGAAACTCCAAGAGCATCCGCTTAAAGGTTGAATTTCTTCTTCTTCGTAGTGTTTAGTTGTTTAACGGTTTGCTTGCTTGTTTAGTTTTTCATCCAAAGAGGGATTTTTTTTGTGTGCAAAATCTCATTAATTTTTCCCATTTACTTGACACTTAGTAACTTATGTAATAAAGACATTCATATATTATAAGGGAAGTTACGTTACGCGCAAACATCAAATCAGCAAACCTGGACTCGAAATACACACAACTATGATCAGTGTCATCACAGTCGCAAACCTACAGTCACTGATAGACAAGGACAGAGTTAAAGTCGGCTCTATCGTGCAAATAAAATCGAAAAAAAAAACAAATTTTTGCATAACACCCTCGTATGTGTCACATGTCAAATCAGGCCATAAAGACCTGATTTCAGCGGGCCAAGCGCTAGAGCAACACTACCCCCAATAGAATAATTGAGGGGTTCCAGATTGAAAGGAAAACTCAACATTTCTCAGGTTTTTTTTATGGTACGTAAAATCATCCAATGACAAATCCTGTCCTTGGGCAGAGCGGAAAATAGTGTCAGACTATTACAGACTAAAAAACTACCCCATTCCTTCGTTGCCTATCATACCAGGGCTGATCCTTTTTTTCAGAAAGCGACCCTTGAGCCCAGTAGGCTTCTACCCTGCCTGCTTGCAGCAAGCAGGCTGAGTCTCTACGGTTTGTTGGCAGCTCCTTGAGGCGCGCGGAAACAGTACGCGCCGTCGATGACTTGGGCTCGGTCCGGTCGGTTACCGGACGATCGGACAGCGAGCTACCCATTGCTTGCCGTCTGCAAGCCCGCGGCGGCTGGGGCGTGCGCACCGTTGTCTTTGCCTGATGCGGTCAGCCTCCTCCTTTGCTATCATTACTGCTTTGCAGAAGGAGGCGACCGCCTGACATCCCTCCTTACTCCGGACCATGGCCGGAACCAAGGCCCGGCGAGAGAGATCGCTGCGGCCCATCGCCCCCACGAGGGCACAGCGATGCTATGCCCAGGCGGGGCACAACATTTCTTAGGTTAATAAACTTGAACCTTGGCACACATTGTATTCAAAATTACTGTCATTATTACTTTTTCAAAACTCCTCTTAAAATATAGTTTAAGAGGTTTTCAAGTTTGTACAAATTTTCGCGAACGAAGTCGGGTACAAAGTGCTTATTATTTTCTCAGCCTTCAATAAGTCAATCTGTATAAATTGTAGAACAAAGTCTGTAAAGTTAAAATCAACTTGTCAGTCAAATAAAAACTCAAATGTTGACTGTTTTAAATCGACTACAACACGTCGCGAAGTTTTTACTTTGTTTTAATTTTTTAAAAATCTTAATGCAAATCTGCGGGTAGGAAAGATAGCATGGTTCCGTGTGTTCAACCAGTGAGGCAGTCGCTCCGCAATTGACTCCAGTGCTGCTATTCTCTAAGAAAACGCAGCGCTGCGGCAACGACGAACACCCAAATAGGATACATTGAATTAACAATCCAACACTACCTGAAAATAAAAGCCTTACTTTAAACCGTATTCTATATATTGCTGTATAGTATAGAATACACAATTATACACCGTTAAATTTTGATCGTTTTAATCCCGCGAAGGGTCGATTCAGTACATGAAATACTATTGATTTGTAAAGAGAAAATTAAAAAATAAAGCACTTTTTTTAAACTCGAATTAATTTACGCATGTACGAAATTAATTTCTTTAAATAAATGTCAGCTGTCATTGACTCGTTTACTTTAGGAAATTAATTTCGTATATGCGTATATTAATTCGAGTTTTTTTAAAAAAAGGTCCTTTATTTTTTTTTTTTTCTTTACAAATCGATAGTATTTCATGTACCGAATCGACCTTCCGCGGGATTAAAACGACTAAAATTTAATGGTGTATAATTGTATATTCTATACTATACAGCAATGTATAGAATACGGTTTAAAGTAAGTCTTTTATTTTCAGGTAGTGTTAGAAAAAAAAAACCCTTACCTAACCTGTCCGTGTCCGGTGCCCTAAAGTTACATCACCTACTTCCTGCTCTCGACTTTAACACACATTAGCGGCTACGCATTTGTATAAAATAACTGAATTATACAGATTGCCGGTAATATATGCACTCATTGTATAGGAGTACCTCCTATTGTAGGGCAACCGTCATAATATCACTGACTTCCTTTCTTTCATAATACTCTTCCAAAATCCATCAACCATTTTTATATCTCTCATATTATGTAAAATAAACATACAATATTTACAAGCAAGCCAGGGAAAATATTCATAAATGATATTAAAAATGTTTTTACTTTTCAGTAATTGTTTGTCAATTTAAACAAGACGATGGCGAGAAAAAAGTCCCGTTACTTTCCAATTCCTTTGATTTATTCAATATTTCGTTCAAAAGTTTCGAGAAAATTATTCCAGTGTTTCAGTTTTTTTTTTCAATAAAACCGAAAAAAAACCAGAATAATTTATGAAAATAAAAACGGGAAACTTCATGTTTTTATTCAAATACGTACTTGGTTTAATTTTTTCCATATTCCGTAAGTCCGTGATAAGGCCTGTCATACTGTATGGATCAGAATGTTGGGCTATGAAAAAGACAGAAGAAAAAAGATTGCACGTAGCGCAGATGAGAATGTTGAGATGGATGAATGGTGTGACGAGAAAGGATAAAGTGAGAAATGAGTATATTAGAGGAAGTTTGAAGTAGCGCCGGTGACTGAAAAGTTGAAGGGAAATCGTTTGTCTTGTTATGTTCATGTGAAGAGGAGGGATGAAACGCATGTTACTAAAAGAGTTATGAGTTCACATGTGGATGGATGGAGAGGGAGAGTGAGGCCAAAGAAGAGATGGATTGTGGAAGAGTGATATGAAAGAAAAGGGAGTTAGTGATAGCGTGACGAGTGGCAGGAAGAAAAAAACGGGTTGCGCCGACCCCAAATAAAACGGGATAAGGGCAGGAAGATGATGATTAATAACTTGGTAAATTTTTGGCCGAACATATAAGTACAAACGATAAAAATTGCCTTCTTTCAGAGCGACTTAATAGTCAAAAATTAAAAAAAAAGTACTAGTTTTAAGTTACAATTGAATAAATATCTCTGACAAATGCATAACTCAAATCACTACTTATAACGTGTAACTCACTATTTAAAGACTTAAAATCACTAGCAAATCGATCAACCAAAGATTGAAAAATTCTTGTCCCCCATGCCACTCAAGACGATACTTAAATTTTTGGCGGGAAACCACAGCACTAAGCACACTCCTGTTACTTGCAAGTGCTGGTGTATTATAGTAAAACGCGAAATAATAAAATGTGATTGATCCCACACGCACGAAACTTCATGTTAAAGTAAGTTGAACAAGTTTCACCAATGATTTATGCTTGGACCAACTTTGATCGAGTATCCTGTGCTTTTAAATTCAACTTTCTAATATGATTTCATTGTTTTTAGATAATGTGTCATGTGCATATGCTAACAAAACTGTTTTTTTTTTACTTTTAATTATTAGTTTGATAAATGAAATAATATCATAAATTGGAAATGGGACAAGCCACTCAACTTAAATTTTGAAGCGGTTTTTTTTCTACATTCCTTGAACAAAATATTGAAAAAAATATATAACCCTAATTGAACCAAGTTACGTAGATCACCATAAAAAAATAATAATAAGAAAACATCCTATCATTTAACACCACGATTATATTATTAACCTGGACATGTAAAATATATGCTGGTAGAATAACATGAGAACCATGTATGTCAATGTTTTAGGTTGCCTTTGAGAAAAGCCCCACACAGATTTAAGTGAACCTGATCAGACAATCCAAAAAATTGTCAGTTAGAAAAGGTATCAGGGACTATCATAACACCGTTCTGGGAGCGCCACAATTGAGGCGATAAGGCCCATCCTTGAGGCGTGGCTCGAAAGACCTAACGGCGTTCTCAACTACCGTACGACGCAGGTCGCTTACCGAGCACGGCAAGTTCGGTAAGTTCCTGTTCTGGATTCGTGCGGAGGAATCGCCCGGGTGTCGCCACTGTGCGGAACACCTGGAGGACACGGTGGAGCATACTGTAGAGGTGTGCCCCGCCTGGGTAGAGCATCGCCGTGTCCTCGCGGGGGCGATCGTCGGCAGCGATCTCTCTCTCGCCGGGCCTTGGTTCAGGCCATGGTCGCTCGCCCCAGCCGCCGCCGGGATTCCGATCCCGATTTCCGGCCACCGTAGGTGCGAGCTTGCGGACGGCGTGCAATGGGTAGCACGCTTTCCGATCGTCCGGTAACCGACCGGATCGCGCCCAAGTCGTTGACGGCGCGTTCTGTTCCCGCGCGCCTCAAGGAGCTGTCAGCAAAACGTAGAGGCCCAGCCTGCTAGCTGCAGGCAGGCAGGGTCAAAGCCTGCTGGGGTCATGGGTCAGCTTCTGAAAGGAAGGCTCCGCCCCGGCACGATAGGCAAAGAAAGAACGGGGTAGGTTTTTAGTCAGTAAGATTCTGACATTATTTCCTGCTCCGCCCAAGAGCGGGATCAGTCATTGGATGATTTTACCTACCATAAAAACAAAAAAGTTAGGAAAGGGAGGAAGAGCTTATTAGAAATCAAAATTGTGACAAAAACCCTAACAAAATTATCATTTTGAGTGGCATGGAAATGGATTCTTATAAATAAAACTAATCAACTAACTGTGAATAAGACTTCCAGAAAGGAACCGACTGTTAAATAATTCATATTGGTCTAACAGCGTTAAATTCACACAAAGAAGGAATTTCCCTGAACTAGTGTATCTTTGTTATCTTTGAACCCAATACGTTTGAACTGTTTGCAACGTGGAACACCGTACGAAAAATATGTAGGGACAGAAGGTCAGCGCCATACAATGAGCGGAAACAAATGCACAAATACACATGTTTACCGGTTAGGTTGATTTTTAAGGCGCCTTCAATTTAGCCACGAAGTGTCGCGTGATGGCAGCGCCCCGGCAGCACTGCCTTCACGCTGCTGTCGACTAGTGATGATACCCATTTAGTTTTTGTTCAAGTCTAAACATGAACGAAAATCAGATTGATAGTCATACAGCGAATACATATAATTCTGAAATTTTGGCCACAGTAGCCTTTTACTTTATGAAATTCGCATATACCAAATAACGGAAATCTTGTCTTAGATTTCTTTTTACAAAATCATTTTTCGTTTTAATAGATTGATTAATACTATCATTAAAAATACATAATTATAGATAGTCAGCTGAGAAAAAAAAAAGTTAAAAACTATGCACAAAAAGCGGTGCTCATATTTTGTACAATCAACTCTTCCCAGCGCCCGTTGTAAAATACCAGCGCCGTCTTTGTGTGCTCGCCTGTTTTTACTTGTTGTATGAATCTGACCTTCTCTTTTTCTTTCTTCTTCTGTTATGGGATCGTTACTATCTTCTTCATGTGAAAGTTCTAGTTACTGTATAGCAGTTCTGAATTTGTTATCGAGTTGGTCGGAATGTCTTTCAAAGTTTGAAGCTAGATCAATATTTTAACGGTTTTGTATTCGGTTGTAGGTTAGTGCTGGTGATTGAAAAATGGGAATAGTAATTTCATATTCTTGTTTTTTGTTGAAAAGCTATGATTTGTGTGTTTTCTCGTGTAGCTACAAGGAATGTGAATTTTTCAAGTTCAACATAGAAATATTCATTGTAATTGAAGAATTCGAAAGCAGAGAAGGTACCGTAATGGGTTATTAGTCAGTAAAAGTCTGACAATATCCCCTGATCCGCCCAAGAGCGGGAGATGTCATTGGATGTTTTTTTTTTATTTTTTTTTTATTATTGATAGGTTCGCGCTTGACCGCTATCTCACCTGATGGAAAGCGACGATACGATCAAATTTTCTATAAGCACAGGTTTTTATCTATTCGTAATTTTATCCGCAGATCAAAAGGTCTTATGGAGCCGAAAATAATACAAAGTTTCGGGTAACAGGGCTTACCTATGAACTCTGGCTTCACTCCGACCCATAAGATCTTTCGTGGCACCCCTAACCTTAGCTTAAACCAAGTTAATGGATCTTATCGATTTGTTTGCTTAGGCGGATTAACAAGTTGAACTATTAAAACAGTGGGGTTATGGTTAATAATTAATATTGTATTTGGTTTAAATGTAATCTTGATTAGTCAAGTCTTTGGTTTTAGATAGGAAATCGTCAAGTAACTCCTTTCTCTCGAGGTAGAACCAAATGAAGTTAGTGCGTAACAGTAGTTTAGCGGAAGATAGTGTCTGACTATTACTGACAAGAAAACTCACCCCGTTACTTCGTTGTCTTTCATACCAGGGCCGAGTTTTCCTTTCAGAAGTAGACCCTTAGCCCCAGTAGGCTTCGGCCCTGCCTGCCGGAAGGCTTGGCTCCTGCGGTTTGCTGAGAACTTCTTCTAAGTTTTTAGTAACTAAAACTTAGTTACTTTTGTTCCTTCATTTGCCTTTAGCGTTCCAGGAAGGTAATACAAACTCTTGCGAAAAATCATATAGTCCTAGTAGGTATCAGTTTAATTGAATATGAGAGCCAGTAGTGACCCTACCGGCTTCTGCCAATATTACAATAAAGAAATCGTCATGCAGGTGACTATTTTTTTTTTGTTATTATTATTGATAGGTCTTGGTGTGATAAAGTCTATATAAATAAATAAACAGGTTTTCGTTTGGCTTCTAATACCTTGATCATACGTACCGAGCTAAAGGGCGAGACAGTGCTCTCGGCCGAATACTCGGTACGTATGAACATAGCGCCAAGTGCTCGACCGAGTGCTTATCCCTACAACTCGCTTACATCACTGTCTCGGCCGAGCAACATTTTACTGTCTCGCTCTTTTACTCGATACGTGTGATCAAGGCATTACTCACCAAGTGGTAAGTCATGATGTGGTCGAAGATGGAGCATGCTTGCCTTGACGTAACTTATTCACTTTTGACTTATAGACCCCTAGGTTGTAGCTATCAGGACACACAGACTGTGGCCGGAATTTTTACTCGTTAGTTGCATGCATTAAATGTATTCCGACAACGTTTTGTACGTATGGGTGGAATGTATACGGTGATGGTGACGCAACATCGCCGTCGTACGTCTAATGTCTAGATAACATTGCTTTTCTAAATTGTCCGCTTGAATTGCCTTATAATGTTCTCACTGCTAGGACTCAGGCCTCCTCTCTAGGAGAGGGAATGGGCCATAATCCACCACACGGGCCCAGTGCGGGTTGGTGGATGTCACATCTCTTCGATTTTTTGGTTCTAGTACATACCAGTTTCCCCACGATGTTTTCCGTCAACAATTTTAGAGCAGTGGTGATGAAATTAGATCACACGAAGTAATGCGCCTGGCTAGGTTTGAACCCGCGACCTAAAACACTCACTGCTTGCCTACTCGGCCACCGGTACTCTGCTCGTTCGCTCAAATATAAGTTCAAAATAGTATTGAAAGTAGTAATGGAAGAAAATAATTTCTTGTCTTCACACAAAACTCTTTTGTGCACTGTACACCAACTAATACCAATACAACTACCCAATAAACGTTTCAACCCAATCCCATCTGCGAAGACTCCCACAAAAACCGATACAAAATCACTTAACCTAACCTAACCTACCAACTACAAAAAGCCTTATCCACTCACGGATCCGGTTACCCGATTCTTAGGCCCGATTAATGAACGGCCCGGAATTTCGTCCAAACTCTAATCCGTTTAACACCTCAAGTTTGCTTCCCTGAATCGCGAAGTTTCGACCTTCTGGTACCGAAATTGGGACCAACTGATTATACCTATTTATTAAGCACGATAAGCAGCTCTTGGTATAGTTAGTAATAGTGTTTGTTCGGTAATTAAATGGAAAGCTTAGCTAAGGGTTTAAAGATCAATAGATTATATGAAGTTGGTACTAATTTTGATATAGCAGTCACATCAAAATTAATAATTTCTTTGTATTTACTGATTGAGAGAGATTTGTCGATGAAATTGGCGCAACAAAGTTGAATAAAGGTCTATCCCCACATATCCGTACCGGGTCAGTGACGGAGCATCAACGTGTGTCTTCAAGAGTGTAAAAAATAACGGTGCATACATTTTATAAGAACTCGATCACACACATCCAACGCCGAGCCGTCAACGGGGCGTCAGTGTCAGCGCCGACATCGCAACGTGCCCGAGCCTTCCGATTCCACGCCGTGCCGTGCCTGTGTTAAAAAAATTACGGCAAATAATAATGGCAAAAAATGGTAATTTATATATATATAAAACGAAATACCACTCACTGATTAATCACGAAATCTCAAAAACTAAAACCTACAAACTTAAAATTTAGCTGGAAGGTTCTTTATAGGGTGTAGACATCCGCTAAGGACGGATTTTGCGAAACTCTACCCCTAAGGGGGTAAACCGACCTTCACGCGGATGATGCTGCTGGCAGAAGCTATTTGTGCCATAAATATGATTTCATTGCGCGAGTCATAGCGGCCTTAGAATACATAGCGCAACTGAAAGAAAACATGTGTGCTTTATCCAGTGCGGAAAAAGTTATTTGATACTTTCCAACTATAAAAAAAAAACGTTTAAGAAAATATATTGCGATATATCAACCAGAAAATCAGATCAAGGGCTGCTATTGAAAAAAATCCCGGTCAAACATCCTGCGGGTCTAAAAATACTGCTTTATAAAAAGTAGCACCCACGAGCAACTTTAGTATTCGCAACTAATTTGCTTCTCTCATCAAGTCAACTAGATTGTATGAAAGTGTGTGCATGTAGCGACATGATATACAGCTGGAAGACTTGTTTAACCGCAGGTTCTGCAACAAGCCGGTGACGCAATTGATGCCCCATCTAGTGTTAGCAATTTTTTTGATGCATCTCGAAGATGCATCAAAAAAATTGCTAACACTAGACAGCAAAGGATACAAAAAAGTTGCTGGTCAACTGAATTGCTCGGGGGTCCATTCTTTAAGATTAAAATTAAAAAAATAACATAGTCTATTTGAAAAGTACAATGATCACAAAGTGTTGTACTTTTTTTACAATAGCTGGCAGCAAAAATGAAAGCCAAAAGTACTACAGATAGCACAGCGTTTTACATCAAATGAAAATACAAGTAAGGATTTTAACGCAACAAAATCCCATCGAACTTTTTGTAAGATGACTGTGTCTACTTACCTAAATGAATAAAATTTATCTTCACTAATCAGGCCAATGACCTCATAACCTTCAATAATAAGAAAAAACAGCTCTTCTTAAAAGTTCGCGACTTGTTATGGACTGAAAGAAAAATTTCCGCCATTAAAACTTCAGACATAACGCTTATAACGCACTTTCTGAAGGCTTAATAATTAATTTAAAAGGTCTATCTACATCATTATTACGAGGTTAAAAAGTTGAATTTTCGAGTCGAATTTATACTCATTCGGTTTGGGTTTTAAGAAAAAAATGTTGTGAAGAATTTTCTGTTTAAGAAAATTTTTATTCATTACTCATTACAGATGTCAAACTTCATAAAAGATTTTTCTGTGCATTTTTTAAAGAACATTATTTTTAGTATATGCGTAAACTGAATGTAGTTTGTTCAGAATCAGTAACTGAATAGATTCCTATAATGTTTACACCATTTTAAAAAGGTCATATGTAGGTAACCACCGACACTAAGTACAATACAGGTTATAGCGGACATTAAGTGCCGTCACACAGCCTGCTGCTGCGGGAGCAAAACATCCCTTTGGTCGTCTAGTTACTGACACCTGATGGCCAGGTGACCATCTATTTGTGCGGTAATATTGCAAAATTACGGTAACTTTGTCGTATTTTATGACACAGGAAATTTTGTACAAGGATTCTTTACAAAGATATTAGAGACTTAGGTATTTCAGGTTTCGGTTTTAGGTTTCGTATTTTAAACAATAATTATGTTGCTGTAAGTTGTTATAAATGAATTACGCTTATATCGTACATACAAGAGACCTGAAACAACTATCAGCTGTAGACCATACAAAAATTTGTTCCGTGCGGGTATCGAACATGTTACTTGCAGTCCAGCAGCTCATTGTTCAACCACTGTGCCTACTATGTCGTCTATAATTCCAAGTTATATTCCGAAGAATAAAAAAAAATTAAATCAATTATCTTAGTTAGGTTTTCTCGCAGCAGCTAAGTGAGATTTGCGGATTCAAATAAATGGCGTACAATTTATTGCGCGATGATGACTTTGTTGAAGTTCATTACAATTCTAATGTCAAATTTTGTAATTTCAGTGTTTTATTTTTATATATTAGTAAAACAGATTTTGAAAAAAAAATAATTAAAAAACACGACTGCCATGTCAAAAAAATAAACTAAAAATAAAAAAACAAGATGTTTCGATGATGATTCAAGATGATTAGAAAAATGAAGAAAGTAGTTACTCGTAGTCGTCGTGTTTGATAAGGCACGGCATCTCGGAAACTACTTGATCTACAAAACTGAAATTTTCATCGCAGTCGGGGGACTTTTTATACTATAAGAAAGCATTTCAGAGTGGTCTCCCGACTGCGATGAAAATTTCAGTTTTGTAGATCAAGTAGTTTCCGAGATGCCGTGCCTTATCAACGAGTGACTACTTTCTTCATTTTTCTAATCATCTTGAATCATCATCGAAACATCTTGTTTTTTGATTTTTAGTTAATTTTTTTGGACATGGCAGTCGTGTTTTTGAATTTTTTTAATTATTTTATTTATTATAATCAATTTTTAAATACTATTTACATTATATAAAATACAAATTAAAACTATATATACACTTAAACCTACTCCTAACTAAAAAATGGCGTCATAAAACTCATCCGCATCGCTGTCGACTGGAAGTGTGCCCAAAAGGCTGGCGGCATTGCCACGTTGAATGGCAATGCTTAATCTCTGACCGAGGTAAAAGCCAGCCCTTGGGTCACGCGAAGTGTCAACTAAACGTTTAGAGAGATCTTTAAAAAGCGCATGAGCACTCGGTCCCCACGGCCCAAGAGTTTCAACCCCAAACGGCTCAAAAATATAACTGCCGACAAGGTTGTTATATTTCCGCCGCTTGAGGTTCTTCGCAGCCGCAGCGGCAGCACCAGCACAGCACGATGAGCTAGGAAGATGGGATGGCGCAAGAGTGTCGACACAGGTAGCGTCCCACACTAAAGGTCTACCGATCTTCCACGGAAATAAAGACATACCATCCGGTCTCTTACCATCGTCGCGTGCCAGCCCATGCGGTTCCAAAACAGCCGGGACGCCGACGGTGACAAGGGCTCGTCGGATAATGTCGTTAATATTCGCGTGCCGCGCTATGTGTCCCGCACTTCGGCAGCATGACAGACCGTGGTGACCGAGGCTGTTGACAACTTCGCCACAGTGGCAGCGATGAGGAGAACAGCAAGGAGCGCCAAGGCGTAGGGCAACAGCTAGGCGGAAAGTAGTATCGTCGAACAAGGTGCCAATATTCGACGACGGCAGTGCGTGAAGCCAAAGGCCTGACTCCCAATTTCCCACAGCCAGCAGGCGCGCACGCTCCACAGTAGTAGCAGATGATAGAATTAGGTTTTCCTGAACTACTTTGCAGAGCGGCTCATCCCACCGTCTCTGGGAAGCCGGGTTGATGGGCGGATTTGTATTCGGGCAAGCGAGTCTCCAGGCATCTATAGCCTCGGTGAAGCACGGCACATTGAAATCAATCAGTGAGGGAGATAGGATATTCCTGATTAACTTCTCAGTGCCGTGTACCGAGGATATAAAAGCAGGTAAACTAATACTAGAAATTTTGCGGACGCCGAGGCCTCCCATACGGATGGGAAGGGTAGCTTGAGCCCAAGCTCGGTCATCCATGGCCACGTTTAAAATTGACGTAAGGGTATGCCGGATAATTTGGTCCATTTTTTCCAAAAGATGGTGGTGTTTCCATAAATGAGAAGCGCGAAGGAAATATGTTAATTTAGGGCCGAAACAGCAGAAACGAATTAAGGTGATGGCCGAATGCATATTAATTTCCAGCAATCTCTCCGAAATATCATTAAAATTTTGAATTTTTTCCTCAACAAAATTGGGAAAGGAATCCTCGAAAATAGGAGACCCAAGGAGACGAAGAGAGCTTCTTTCTATAATTTTTATATCAGGGGCTATTGAGTTAATTATTTTATTTTATTTTAATCCTTTTAGTGATATGTCACGAAACTTTAAGACAGTGAGAATGGTTAGTATAGATTAAGTCAGAATAGCAGTAAATGGTATGAAGAATGGTAAGGCCATTGGTCCAGATGGAATGCCAGTTGAAGTGTGGGAGTTACTGCGAGTGGATGGATGGACGTGATTAGCTTTGTTCTTCAACAAGTTCTCGCGGAAAGGAGCCATATCTGATGATTAGTTCAACAGTTCATTGTTGCCCATCTATAAGAATAAGGGCGATGTGCTTGAGTACAACAATTATAGAGGAATAAAATTAATGTCACATAGTATGAAAGTCTGGGAGAAAGTTATTGAAAGGCGGCTAAGAGAAGAGAGAGTAATTTCACTAGAAACAATTCGGTTTTATGCCTGATCGGGGTACAACGGATATAATTTTTGCTTTACGCCAGCTGTGCCAGACATACAGAGGTGCGCATAAAAATTTGCACATGGTGTTCATTGACCTCGAGAAGGCATACGACCGGGTACCTCGTGAGGATCTATGGTGGGCCCTTAAAGAGAAAGGTGTGCCAAGGTAGTATGTGCAGTTGATCCGAGCGATGTACAGTTAGTGCAGTACCCAAGTCCAGTCTACAGTGGGCAACACTGTCAGCTTCAATGTGGCTGTCGGCTTACATCAGGGGTCGGCTCTCAGCCCTTACCTCTTCCTGATGATAATGGACGCTCTGACGTCGGATATTCAGGAAGAGGCCCCCTGGTGGATGCTGTTTGGTGACGATATTGTGTTAGTTGCCGAAAGTGGCCTAGAGGGCCAAAATAGATTGGAGGTGTAGTGGCACAGACTTTAGAGTGTTGACCTGAAATCGAGCAGAATGAAAACGGAGTACTTGTTTTGTAATTTCGGCGGTCTCTCCGGTCCTGTGCCCTTAACTCTCGCCGGAACGCCCATATAGATCTGCTCTGACTTTCGGTATCTCGGATCGCTTATCCAAGGAGATGGCGAGGTAGACCGAGACGTAACACATCGGATCAACTCACGATGGATAAAATGGCAAAAGGCCACTGGAACAACTTGTGACCCACGGAAGCCCCTCAAGTTGACAAGAAAAATCGACAAGTCCGTGATAGGACCTGTCATAACTTATGGATCAGAATGTTGGGCTGTGAAAAAGACAGATGAAAAAACATTGCATGTAGTGGAGTTGAAAATGTTGAGATGGATGTGTGGTGTGACAAAAAAGGATTAAGTGAGGAATGAGTATATTAAAGGAAGTTTGAATCGTTTGTCTTGGTATGGTCATGTAAAGAGGAAGGATGAAATACATGTTACTAAAAGGGTTATGAGTATACATATGAGGCCAAAGAAAAGATAGATGGATTGTGTGAAGAGTAATATGAAAGAGAAGGAAGTTAGTGATAGCATGACGGGTGACAGGGCAAAATGGAAGAAGAAAACGTGTAGCGCCGACTACAAATAACATGGGAAAAAAGGCAGGAAGAAGAAGACGAGTCATAAATATAACATGTAACACCCAATTTGCTTTGAACCTATATGCCGTTTTGGTGGTTGAAATGTGGTTTTAATATCTTTTTGTTACTCAAACAAAGACTTGTAAAGTATGTAAATGATTTTTGACTACGGGGGTCACCATAGCCAAAATTTGTCCTACCACTTCTGGTAAAGAAAAATTTTTTTTTTATTCGACGGTTTCGATTAATAGTGTAACATATATATATATTTGAAATCCACTCGTCAAATCTTAGACGACAATCACATGCACTAAGAGAATAAAAATTAAAAAAAAATGTGGGTGTTCATTTATTTATCTTACCCACCACATTGTATTTTCATATTTTTTCAATAGCCTATGTTACTCGGAATGATACAAGGATTCTAACGATACCTCATACGTGTAAATCGGTTCAGTCATTTAGAAGTTACGGTGGAATAAAGAAACTCACATACATACATACATGAACCCTGAAAACATAACACTCCTTTTTTGGGGCAGTCGTGTAACAATATTTTTACACGTCTATTGTCAACTCTCTTTTATAAACAACAGCTCAGCGAGTCCGATGAGCTGTAGGTAGTTGTCATTGTTCGTTGCGTACTAACTACCTACAGGTCATTGCTTCAAAGCCTTAAGCAATAACGCCGAGTTGTTAGCCTGTTCGTTTTCTACTGGTTGCATTTCAAGAAGTATGCGTCGAAATTGCACAGTCTGATTTCGCCAAACCTGTTTCATCAATGGTCCACCAGACGTACGGCGTCGCCTCACCGGTATATGAAAGACATTCCACCCTTACGCACAAAAAGTTTTGCAAACACATTCATTATGCGTGCAGCTAAGGAGTGGAGTTCCTTGCGGGAGTTTGTGTTTCCGATAACTACAACTGCCTGTAAGTCAAGAGTGAATAGGTTACTTCTAGGCAATGACTACACAACTCTTGTGCTCCATCGATGAGCACATCGTCATTTACTATTTAGAGTGAGTCTGTCAAGCGCGAGCCCAAGACATGAATAGTGAAATTAAACCTTTCCAACAAAACACAAAACACAGACAAAAAATATAACATATTCCCCAATCTCCTTACCCCCCATCAACCAATATATCAATAATTAAACTCTAAACCCGGAAACGATAGCGGCCATGTTTGCTCCCACCAAACTTCCGGCAGCCATCTTAACTCCGTAAATTTGCTTGGTACGCAAACACATTGTTCTCAAAGCTTAACAAGTGGCTCTTAGCCAACTTTTAGCTATAGTTTTTGTTAACGATAATATTTCCAACTTCGCTGTAAAGAATTTGAGGTTTTTGGTGCTTACAAATTTATAAACAGACTCAACAGTGTAGTCTTCAAGAATTTAAATTCTACAATAACTTTGGATTATCTAAAGTCTTTGGCACGTTTTTCTGGGATATCCCTTTGAGTAAGGCCTACTATCATATGGATGCGTAGCTTCATAGACGCGAATTTGTCAGCTTTGAAACTATAATAATAATATATCACACACACTTGTGTGTGATGTGCACAAACAGCACAGAAACTTATACATACAAGACATATTCAAAAGCATACAAATAAATGTAAAGCCACTTGGAACGCAATATCCTCAGCAATTACAAATAATGACTTGTATAAAAATGATATTGACGAAATAATATTCAAAAATGTGACATATAATAATCCATCAGACATTTGTAATATATTTAATGACTATTTTATTAATTTGACATCTAATCAGCCATCTAATGCTAATAATAATATTAATATTAATCAAAATAATAAAAATCCAAATACTATTTTCCTGAATCCTGTAAATGCACTAGAAGTGTATAAAATCTTATTGTCTTTAAATAATAGCAAAGCTAGTGGATATGACGGTATTGCCACACAAGTTTTGAAGGCTTGTGCTAGTTGGATATGTCAGCCACTAGCACATGTTATAGACTTATCTTTTGAGGAAGGTGTATTTCCTGATCAGCTTAAGATGTCTATCGTGAAACCACTATTTAAAAAGGGTAAAAAGTCAGACCCTAATAACTATCGGCCAATCACCATAGTACCCATTATGTCAAAAAATTTTGAGAAGGCAATGCTTACTAGATTTAATAATTTTCTCTGTACACATAATATATTATGCAAAGAACAATTTGGTTTTCGTAAAGGTAGTTCAACTGCTCTTACAATCTTCAACTTAATTAAACTTGTGACAGAAAGCATAAATAATGGCAGTCCAGTGGTGTCTCTATTTTTGGATATGAGCAAAGCCTTTGATTTTGTAAATCATTCGAAGCTTTTAAACAAATTAGAGTTCTACGGCATTAGAGGTAAAGCATATGAATGGATATCAAGTTATCTAAGAAACAGAAAGCAGTGTACAGAAATTTCCAAAGTCGTAAAGAAAAAGGATAAATCATATTCCAAAGAAAAATTTACATCTATTGCAGTGTCAAGTATCTGTGGTGTGCCTCAAGGCAGCATTCTCGGCCCATTACTATTCTTGCTTTATGTAAATGATCTTCCGGACGCTACTTTACAGAAAAGTATCCTTTTCGCAGATGATACTACACTTATTATAAAATGTGAAGATAAATATGATTACAAATCAGTTATTGAAAAGACTTTATCAGATATTATAAGTTGGATGGAAGATAATAATTTAAATATTAACATAAATAAAACAAAAATAATTCAATTTAACTCTTATAATTCCAAACAATTGGCTTTGGACATTATTTGTAAAAACGAAAAGGTACAACAAGTAAAAGAACTGAAATTTTTAGGACTTATTGTCGATAACCATCTTAACTGGAAGAGTCATGTGGAACATATTTGTCAGAAACTAGATAGGTTTGTGTTCGCTTTAAAAAAGTTAAGACAAAATGTATCTGTAGAAGCTGCTCTTTCGGCTTACCATGGTTATGTGTCATCGGTACTTAGCTATGGTGTTATAATGTGGGGCAACTCAACCGATGCCGACAGAGTTTTCAAACTTCAAAAACGTTGCATCCGAGTTATAAACAAGACGTGGTTCTTTGATAGTTGTAAACCTTTGTTTCAAAAACATAAAATTCTTCCACTGCCCTGTATATATATAAAAGATATCTGCATTTTTATAAAGAAACACATGAATTACTTTAAGCTACGTAGTGAGGTTATGCCAAGACAAAAAAAGGGCTAAATTTTGGAACCTATTGTATCAACCACCCTGTCATAAAGATATTTATAAGAGAAATGTGTATAATATGTGTGTATTGATTTATAATAACATCCCAAATGAATTTAAATTGTTAAAGGGGAATGTATTTAAGACAAAATTGACAGAATGGCTGCATAAGAACTGTTTCTATAGTATTAAGGAATTTATGGAATTTAGAAATTTAAGTTAATAATTTAATTAGTTAATGTTGACAATAAATTGTATCAAATAATTATTATATTAATCGAATTTATGAAACTGTATACGATAATAATAATTTTATTGCATGGAGAATGACATAAATATAAATAATTTGCACGCTTGCTTGCAGGCAGAATACAGTGACTTTTAGGTTATAAGATCTTTCCTTGTAAACAATGTATTTCTTGCAAATAAATATTTGATTTTGATTTTGATTTTTTTGATTTTGACACTATTACATAACATCGTCTAGTTCCAAGCTAAGCAGAGCTTGTGCTATGGGTACTAGACAACTGATAAACGTCCTTATATATTTCTAAATACATACTTATTATAGATTAATTACACCCAGACATCGTCCGAGTGTCTCAGCAAGATTCTGCAATACTTCGGTCACATTGCAAGGAAGGACGGTGGCAACCTCGAAAGGCTTATCGTGACCGGTAAAGTAGATAGGATAAGGCCTCGTGGACGCAGCCCAATACGTTGGTCCGACCAGATCCGCACCGCTCTTAACTCTACGGTATATAATGCTCTTCACATCGCCAAAGACAGAAACAGATGGAGAAACGTCGTGCGAATGAAAGTGATTAAGCAGGGAGGTCACGACCCTCAGCATTGAGGAATACGACGCAAGGAGGGACACCCAAACACAGAACTAATGATCGTGCTCATCACACAAACATTTGTCCTTGATGGGAATCAAACCCGCGACCTCCGGCATAGCAGTCAGGGCCACTAACTACTAGACCAACAGGTCAGTCAAACTCTGTCGATGAAGCGGCAAAGACACGATGGTCCGACGTTGCCCATTCGTCGTGAGTTTTATATTGTTGTAAATGAGAAGTGCACAGGCGTATACAAAATGTTTTTAGTCATATCGATCTGCTTTCAATAAAAAGGAGTACTGTAAAAAATTGTGCCATAAACCGCATCGGTGTTGCAGTTCTAGATACTAGTATTCTAGAAACTACTATTTAATCTGTCCATTATTTCCAATCATGTATTTATCCAAAGCAAGCATAGTGCTTTATATCAATATATCATAATCAGACTTTTAATGTTCCCACTGCTGGGACTCAGGCCTCCTCTCTAAGAGAGGGATGGGCCATAATCAACCATGCGGGCCCAGTGCGAGTTGGTGAATGTCACATTTCTTCGAATTTTTGGTTCTAGGACATGCCGGTTTCCTTACGTTGCTTTCCTTCACCGTTTTGAGAGCAGTGGTGATGAAATAAATTACACAAAGTAATGCGCCTGGCTGGGATTGAACCCGCGACCTACAATTCGTAAGTCGGGGCCGTTACCACTCGGCCACCACTGCTTCTTTAAAAATATATTCCCAATATTTACATCATTACCTTTTTCTATTTATATTTAATAGGTTTTATTACTTCGTGACGTGTATCATATTTATACTGTACTGACGGTGACATTGATTTGTTAAAGCGATTGTAATATAAAACTGTACACTACCTACTTACGGCGCGCACTGTTCCCGCGCGCCTCAAGGAGTTGTCAGCAAACTGTAGGGGCCCAGAAGGGCCGAAGCCTACTGGGGCCAAGGCGTATGTGAAAATATCACCCGGGGCCCTGGGACGAAGGCAATGAATGGAACAGGGTAGGTTTTTAATCAGAATACTATTTCCCGCCCCACCCAAGGGCGAGATTTGTCACTGGATACTTTTACCTACCATAAAAAAAACACTACCTACTTGACTGCGGGATTGTTAGAGAGTTACTGCGCTCCTGGAACGCAAAGGGCAATTGAAAGAACACAAGTGAGTTTTAGTCAATAAAAACTTCCCACTCCCACAAGCTAAACTCAAACTCTCGGTTTGACGATTTCCCTCCTAATAAAAAAAAAAAACACCAGCTATCTTTCTCTTTTCCTTTCCCCAAATTCTCTGTGTTTTTTGAATAAGAATTAAATGATATAAGTAATAGCTGACCTTACATTCTCTATGTTGATATATGGCCGGGTGCTTTTACTCTATTAATTCCACGACCCAGTAAAGCCAGGACAGTTCCGAATGCCATATATTATTTTCTTTCTAGGTCAATGTTCGAGTTTGTTCAACAGGAGTTTCCTTTGATTAGTTGAGTTAGCATGTGGTTTAGATTAGCGTGAGTAGATTTGATTATGGGCTGAATATTAGGATGATTTAGAGTTTACTTAATGGAGTAATTTATTGGTTTAGTTACGTCATTTTTTATATATCATATAAAAAAAGTGTCTAGAGGTTGACTGCGAGCTCGCCTGATGGTAAGCAGTGATGCTATTGTTGATAGTGAGGTGCACTAGTTTATTAAGTGCCTATTCACTCTAGCCTTGAGCACTCATAAATTATAATCGGACGGGAAGACTGCAGCAGGCAAATTGTTCCAGTCCTTCGATGTACGCGGTATAAACGACAAGGCGAAAGTCCGGACTATTAGAGGTGCTAACAATGTAAGGATAGTACTCGCCGTACGTCGGGTTTTTCTTCTATTCTGACTTTAAGTATAGCTTCAATATTTTACTGTAGTCTGTATTTTACTGTAGTTTCCGGCCACCGCAGGCGCGGGCTTGCGGACGGCGTGCAATGGGTAGTACGCTGTCCGATCGCCCGGTAACCGACCGGACCGAGCCCAAGTCATCGACGGCGCGTTCTGTTCCCGCGCGCCTCAAGGAGCTGTCAGGAAACCGTAGAGGCCCAGCCTGCTAACTGCAGGCAGGCAGGGTCGAAGCGTGCTGGGGTCAAGGGCCATTTTCTGAGAGGAAGGCTCAGCCCCGGCACTATAAGCAACGAAGGAACCGGGTAGGTTTTTAGTCAGTAAGAGTCTGACACTACTTCCCGCCCCACCCAAGGGCGGGATTTGTCATTGGATAATTTTACCAACCATAACAAAAAAAAAACCCCTAATTAGGTAAACCGACTTTCACGAGCGCGAAGCCGCTGGCAGAAGCTACTAACAAAATGGCATTTTCTCAGAAATGTGTTTGTTGAATTGTACACAGTTCAACAAACTTAGACCGTGTCCAATTTCACAAACACAAAAATGCCATTAATTGGTTGATATAATATAAAAAACCATCAAGAAACTCTATCCAAATGAACCAAACTCGCTGTATAAGCCTATTAGTAGCCTTATTTTAGTTGGAGGAGGTTAACAGGAATAATATAAGTCTGCATTCACCCTCGTTAAGGAACTACGTTCGCTAATGAGAAGTTGACCCGGTTCTTAGAACAAAGAAGGATAAAATTATCATAAAGAGACGTGTTACAAGATACATACACATGTTTTTGATATACTCTTGTTTCAGCATTCTACCCACATCAAGATTTTAACTCAATTAAATTGAATAATAAGATAAACATGTATTAAAAAGCTACTGCAATTATAACACATAGCTCGCTAAATAGATGGTCGATGGAGCTGAATGGTTCTAAAGTGGCGACCGAGTACGGCGAGACGTAGTATTGGAAAAACTCCGTGGCCGGCAGACTTGGTAAAAGTAACGGTAATCCGATGAGACTCAAAGGATCGTTCGTCATAGCAACTGGCTATCGGCTCGGCTAGAATGATAATCTTCTTCTTCTTCTTTTCGTGTCGAACTGACTCATATCTTGTCCGACCAATATTTAGCCACCTGGACAGCCCTGTCGTTGGCCTCGTACAAGTCATTGAAGGTGCAGGTGGTAGTGCATGCTGGTCAGGAAAGGAGGTGACGCATATCTTGTGAAGGGGCCCCACACTGGCACTGTATTTGGGATGGGTCAAGAAAACCCCATTTGGCCAGATTATCTCTGCAGCAGCCGACCTCAGCACGCAGTCGGTTCAGAGATTTCCAGATTGGCCACTGCAGTTCGTGTCCCGGTGGCAGATGTTCTGCCGGAGGGATGAAGTTAGGAGGAGTGGGATATCTTTTCCTCCACAATTCGCGTCTCTGTTCCGAGCCGCTGTTCTCCAAGGATCTCGTGAGAATGATATTGATGATGACCGTTACTATGCACATTTCTGTCTTTTATCAATTAATTTTGCGTTCGGCTTCCAGCCCACATCTAATTGGATGCAGCTAAATACCTGTAATGTATCCATATTAATTAATGGTATATAGATGGTCATTGTGGAGTGACTATCTACATATATGACCTCCCCAACCCGTTAATTGGGTAATTAACACAACACTGTAATGCAACTGTCATTGAACTTTCTGCCTTCGGACTATCAGTTTCAACTCCCAAAGATTTTTCAATAGCTTTTTGTACGTTCAGAAACACGTGAAAAATTCGATGTGTAACTAATAAATTAGTTATTTAACCTTTTTTAGATTCAAGGATTACAATTTTTAGCGTGATTTTGGGTACAAAGCTGACCGGTCTACATTGTCCTCTCATATATATTAATATTGTAGTATGAAAATATTGTAGAAACGATCACTTTTTTTGACTGGCCTCTTGGTCTAGTGGTTAGTGGCCCTGACTGCTATGCCGGAGGTCGTGGGTTCGATTCCCACCCAGGACAAATGTTTGTGTGATGAGCACGATCATTTGTTCTGTGTCTGTGTGTAATTTTTCTATAATATGTATTTATTTAGAAATATATAAGTATGTTTATCAGTTATCTAGTACCCATAACACAAGCTCTGCTTAGCTTGGGACTAGACGACGTTGTGTGATAGTGTGTGTGATATGATATGATATGATAAAAGAGTAACCATGGAGTTTCTTGCCAGTTCTTCTCCATAGGAAACGATCAATTGGAAACGTGCGCTAGCTTCTGACATTTTATAAGTGCCCATGTAGGCCTATGTAAAAAAAACGATTTTGAGTTTGAGTTTTTTCCTTTTTGTTAAGGTGGGAAATCATCCATTCACTTCTCTAGGGCAGAACGAACACTCCCTGCGAGTGTAAGACTTTTACTGACTAAAACTATACTATTTTCCTCCTTTTCCCTTTTTCGTATCGGAACCATGGGTTTCCTTTTCAAAACCCATAGCAAGCTGGGCCCCATTGTTTTACTGACATTTCTTTGAAGCGTGTGTGAAATACTGCACGCCGTAAACGACTAGAGCTCGGTGCGGATGGTTACTGAACGGCTGCACGGTGAAGTTATAATCCTCAGCGCACAAGTTGAATCTATAATCATGAAGTTATAATCATGGCGGTCGACTTTAAATGCGCAGAACGGATTTTGGGGTCTCAATCGAAGTGGGCTGCGAATGATCATAGCAACGGGTTAAACTTATTTGCCGGGTACTATACTTACCTTGAAGACATGCCATTGCAAGTCTTATTATTTAGCTATGAGCTTCCCATTTAGCTACTGTCTCGGAGACGTTAGTAGATCCACAAGTATTTAAAGATCTATGTAAACACATATAATATTCCTTGAACAAGTCAATTAGTGCTTTCGGTTTTATTTTGAGTTTATTTGCTTAGTTCAATCAAAGTATTTTAAATTCGTATGCGTTTAAGCTAGTTCAAATACCGGTCAATTTCTAAAGGAAAACATTAAACCGTTTTAAATTCAAAGAAATATACAACTTCGAACATCTGCGTAATTATTTCGCAACTCAATAACAACATGGCTATACTGTGAGCGGAGCGAATTTGCGAAGTATAGATGATAGATGTCTGTTTTTCTTCTTTTCATATTATTTTGACTCAAAATGTCTTCGATTGATATGTTTGTAGCGACATCTATTTACACATGAATCTAGCTCAGAATGGGTCAATCAATATTTGACTAAATAAGATGACGAAATTTCTCAAAAGATTGAATCCCCATCTGTTTTAAAGGCCAAACAAAATAAGTACGTAGGGTGCTCAAGAGCTCGTTTTTAGTAAGTTTATCTCCCTTTTTATGCAAAAATAGGCACAATAAATGATGTCACTAAACAAGCAACTTTCCAAGACATTCAGCCAGTCATCAATCAGGATTTTCAACACTCGGCTTAGTACTGAAGGTTGAAAATCTAATAGCACGTCTTTAGTTAGTGAGTTTGTGGCTTCGTGTTAATGAGAATGGGCAAGCAATGCGTTATTCGTAAGTGATTATTTATCTATAAGTGTCTACCATCTCATTAAAAATTATGCTTTAATATTAAGACCTCAATTTTGTCTAATAGAAAGTTACTGATAAAGTTTATAACGGAACAAGAGAACCTAGAACATACCTGTGAACTTTTGTTTTGAAGGTCGTAGGTTGAATCACTGGTGGTAGAGATCACAAATATTGGCAGATAGCACCATACTTTTGCTGGGCATAAATTTATTTATTAAACGCTTTAAACACACTAAAGTAGGCACAGAGGAAAATGTGATGCCTTAAAGAGAAAAATAGTGGCAGGTTAATAAAAGTGACAGAAAAAGGCGAATACAAGAAAAGACTGATATAATATTAAAACATAAATGATAATGATAAATAATATTTATTTTGCAAATAGGTTTTTAAAAACACATATAGTCAAACAATTGGTCCAAATCAGCAATTGGAAATCATTTACGCTTTGATGATACTACTGCCAACTTCTTACAAATTAGCTTGCGTAAGTACTTTAGTTTTGGATTCATATAATGTTATTATGCAGAAGAAATACCATTGGAAATGAGGTGGTCATATTTCCTGATTGCTTACGCTTCATGTGCGACCCAAGCTTTACTTTCAACTTTGTCGTTTCTAAGCATTTGCAGAAAACGGTAACTTGAATGAACCGTTGCGATGACGGAACCCAACAAAATTAAATATCAGAAGTTGTTGAAATGTTTAGGAAATTAATATATTAAATTTTAGATTTAAATTTATATTGAAGTTTGAGTTCCGCTTTAATTTGACACACAAGTTATTTAGGAAAGCAGAGTTTACACTCGAGATTATTGAGCTTGGTAGTATCAGAAATAAGACTGGCGGCTGCAAGTAATGACAACCGCAAAGGGCGATCATCATCATTAAGTGATTAATTTGTTGATGAATGACCATGTTCATAACATACCTACTCGTGAATTCTTCCTATCTCTTAAAGCGTGTCAAAGACTTGTACAGATAGGTGATTTGAGGTGTATGAAAACGAGTTATTACATCACTGTCTCATTGTGATTTCGTATCCTTCGTGACTTTCAAGCCGTTTGTACCAACTATAATATACATTCCTACCTTATAGGTTATTGTATGACCTAATAAATGAATTATAGAGGTCACAGGCCTTAGTGAAATCTCTCAATCTCTACCGCACTCGATCGCGCTGACCTGAAGGTTTGTTTATATCAAACTAGCTGTTACCCGCAACTTCGTCCGCGTTAATTTCGTAGAACATTTGTACAATAATTCTGATCTTACAATTAATTCTACATTGAAATTATTTGTTTTACTTTCATATAAAACGGCTAAAGGTAAAAACGCAAAATACCTTCAGGAAACATGTGTTGTATACTCGTACATATGTATTATGTACATATGAAATGATTTGTGCGTCAAAAAAAGCATATTAACACACAGTATGTTTTTAGTAACACTAAATAAATCCTTTTAAATGTAGGCTATAAAAAAAGTGACCAGTGGAGTTGAGCATGAGATCGGCACTTTCAGCTTTTAGAGTTTGCATTTCTGTACCTTATTCTTAACATAGTTGAATTAGCAAATATCTTCTCCCAGCCTGCATTCAGCGAGAAAGAGTCTCAGACTTTTAATGACTAAAACCCACCTGTTTCCCTACAGTTACCCTTTGCGCTTCAGGGTTGCAGTAAGCATGCTACAATCGCAGTCGTTTTTACTTTCTTTGAGGAGTGGATACAGAGGCACCACGGCGTCCTGTCTTTGTGCATGACTCACTGGATGTGGGCGTTTTGGGAGACATCTGTATTAAATTTAGAAGAATGAAACTCTCGATTCTCACCATTGTACGGATCGCTCAGAGATACAATGGAGCTTACGGTTGAAGACTGCGCCGCTGTGTCGTCGTGAAGGCGATCGTTAGAGCAAATCTCAACCAGTCATTTCCTTCAGTGAAGCAATAAAGCGATCGAAGGAGGTGTTTGAAACAATGGCAAATAGGACATCTTCACGCCTCAGCAGTCGCTGTAGATTAGAATGGATTTGCAAAAGCATGTTTGCTTTGATTGTTGCAGCTTGATCGTTTTGGGCGTTTAAATTACTCGTTCATTTATCCAGTATTGTTCGTGCATATTTGACTGACGTCTTCATATAAACTACATTAGGAAGAGTCTCAAATTTTTAAGGAATTTCCGCGAAATCTTGAGCGCGTGTATCTCCGCCCAATTGAACTCGCATATTGATGGCCAAACGCAGTGCTGTAGTTGCCGCCGCCGATCGCTTCCACGAAGATACGGCGGTGCTCCACCCAACCGGGATAGACCTCCATCGCACGCTCGACCGTGTCCTCCTGACGATTCGCAAAATGGTAATATCTGTACTTCCGGCCGACTACGAAAAAGAAACTACTCGAAACAGCCACAACAGCCCTGAGTCTCCAACTTTCAAATGAAATTTGGCGAAACCTTGAGTGCTACACGCAATCTCTCCGCTGTAAAAAAACAGTAGGATTGTTAAAAATGCTCTGGGACCGTTCAATAAAAAAATGCATACATTTATTTTATTTTATCCAACGAAAACGAACGATTTGAAATCGAATGTTAGATTTTAAAGGACAGTGACTGCCAAACTGTTTCGAAAGTGCTGATCTTAAAACCAGCCTCAATAAAAAAAGCAGTAAGAATGCAAAAAAAAAGCCTCATCAATCTGAGATTCGAACTACCACAGTCCTACGTGCTATGGCTAGTCACTAACCAACTGTGCTAAATTCTTAGATAATTTCCTTTTAAAATAGGCGTTCTTTTCATAAACGTCATAGAGTGCCTGGCTCCTTGTCAAAGATAGCGTGATGATTTTTATCTTAAATGGAATAATTAAAAAAAAATTAGTAAGTATTTTGTTTCGCCGACACGTTTTATTTTATGTTTTGATTACTTTTTACAAAACACTGGGAAAAATATTGAATAAGAATGTCTATGTTATGTTTAAAACATGTAAACAATAATTTTATTGATTTATTCGACGTATCATTGTACATTATCGGAAAAAAAGAAGATAAAATAATTACAAAAATATTAACTGTCGCTGGGGTTTGAACTTGCGGCAAATCGTATATTACCGATGAAATACAATATTACTTATAGAGCATGCGCGTTGCTAGGGGCATGTTTTATGTTGCCATCCTAACTAATCTATTTTCCCTCATATAATTAAAAACAATCTTTAGTAACTCAAATTGTAATTTAAAAAATATTTAGTTATACGTTTAGTTTACTTTAGGAAAGTAAACTAATATATTGCGTTACAGATTATTTTATTAGGGTAAATATTATAAAAAAGTCATGAATGTTGAGATGGATGTGTGGTGTGACAAAAAAGGATAAAGTGAGGAATGAGTATATTAGAGGAAGTTTGAAAGTGGCGCCAGTTTCAGAAAAGTTGAAGGGGAATCGTTTGTCTTGGTATGGTCATGTAAAGAGGAGGGATGAGACACATGTTACTAAAGGGGTTATGAGTATACATGCGGAAGGATGGAGAGGGAGAGGGAGGCCAAAAAAAGACGGATGGATGAAGAGTGATATGGAAGAGAAGGAAGTTAGTGATAGCATGACAGGTGACAGGGCAGAATGGAAGAAGAAAACGTGTTGCGCCGACCCCAAATAACATGGGAAAAGGGCAGGAAGATGATGATGATTATAAAAAAGTCATGAGACGTTTGTAAATCTTTTATTAAATTAATATCTAGTAACACTTTTAACATCAACAACTTTTAGAATCAATCTCCAATACTATTAGAAGAGTCGGAGGAGTCTATTGTTAATTTCGATATCCATTAACCTATCCGCTTCAAAATATTTGTCTTCTATTTTGTCAACACGTAGACGACATTTAGTCATTCTTCTGGTGTTACAGTGTTAAATGCCGCTTTAGTGATTGAGGCTATTTCAGTATGAGCTTTTGTATTGCCTTCTTCTTCTTCTTTGCTTTTGTATTTCTGATTTCTGATCCTTCATTATTTTTGGTCCGTCATGATAGTCACTTGATAAAAATTCAAATACATAGTAGCAGTCCATTATCAACAAACTATGTTTTCCTGACAGGCTCCCCTGTGTTCGATTAAATAGGGAAATTTTATTGTTATGGTCACCCGAAAATTTATTTGTCAACTTTGGAAAATGAAACTGTAGCTTAGGTCCGATATTTTCTTATTCCTCTTATTAAGCACGTTTGATTTCAACATCCCTGCCAGCACTTATAATCACTTTCGGTATAATGATGACGATTATTTAATTTGGAAACGATTAAAAACACAGAACACAAGACATTCTCCTGACACCTGACGTAAATGTCAAAATGGCAGCAAACGATTAGTTCCAATTTTGGCCGCGCGCAGACACTTTACCGATAAAATGCAATATTACTCACCCTCCATACCAAATAGCGTGATAATATATAGCCTATGTTCATCCTTGGAGTTCAAGCTTGCTTCGTACTAAATTTCATTAAAATTGGTTGGGTGGTTTAAGCGTGATCGCGTAACAGACAGACAGACAGACAGACAGACAGACAGACAGACAGAGTTACTTTCGCATTTATAATATTAGTATGGATTGTTTAAGTTTGCGTTACGTTTACGTTACGTTTGCGTTAGGTTTGCGGCAGGTTTGCGGTAGGTTTGCGGTAGGTCTGCGGCAGGTTTGCGGCAGGTTTGCGGTAGGTTTGCGGTAGGTTTGCGGTAGGTTTGCGGTAGGTTTGCGGTAGGTTTGCGTTAGGTTTGCGGCAGGTTTGCGGTAGGTTTGCGGTAGGTTTGCGTAACGTATGCGTTACGTTTGCGTTACATTTACATTACGTTTACGATGAAGAAATCTTACTAAGGCGTAATACTCGTACAACATATTCCTCTTACCATTTTCATCTCAGCTACGTTTTTTTTTTTTTGTAGGATTTCATTTAATGACGTTTTCACCTCTAGGGTGGAACAGGAAGGCGTGTCAGACTTTTTACTGACTAAAACCGAATTTCCTTTTCAGAAAATCTCCGTGACCTTAACCTGCATGGAATTGTCTTTCATCTTCAGTCGCCTCTTTTCTCTTTTTGTTTTCTCAATTTATTTTCATTTTACTATCTATAAAACAAAACCCGTTTATATGTATCTATTGTTCGTTCCCAAAAATAAACTACAAACTGTCAATATATAAAACAATACCTCAAAATTTCACAGAGTTAAAAAAAAAACTGACCGCTCTGTTTCGCTTATATTTCAAAAGTCTGATAGGTTTTTAAACGAGGTCGCCCGGAATGGCGGGAGAACCAGAAAAAATATTTCATCTAACGACCATAAAATGGCGTCGTTTAAAGTCAGTATTTTGATTCGAGAAATGTGTTTTCAATTTGCATGTTTAGTTTGAGTAGAATGGAAGAGCAATCTTACTAGTGTATTAGCGACTTCAAAGGTAGACTAGTCCCGTATATGAAACGTATGTTATGCTGGATGATATCTTTTTTTGTTCCCACCTCCGAGTGGGAATAAATGATTTTATGATTTCTTCTACTCTGTGGTGGACTGAGAATCTGGAATCCTGACATTATCTTCTTCTTGGTCGTTACACTGATGTTATGATTTCTTCTACTCTGTGGTGGACTGAGAATCTGGAATCCTGACATTATCTTCTTCTTGGTCGTTACACTATTGTCAGAGTGGTCGTGGCTATCACGAAGATAGCACTTCAGAGGCTGTCAGGATACTCCGCACGACTTATCGCCACTTTTGCCTGCTGGCAGTCATCCGGGCGCACTCGTTCATTGGGCCACCAACAGCCGCTTTAATCTGGTCAGTCCATTGCATCGGTAATCTACCACGCGGCCTTGTTCCGTCCATCTTTTCTTGTATAACAAGGCGTTCAATGGAGCCACTCCCACGTCAAAAATTTGGCCAAAGTATTTAAAAATACGACTCCGCACCAGCGACCAAGCAGCAAGCAACCTGACATTATAATAATTACATTAAATCCAAATTATGTAAACATACTAATTTGCAGACCATCAAAACTGTTGACACGAAACGTAGAAAGACGCAGGGGTTTAAGGCCATAATTATGGCGTGCCCATTGCTGTCAGTGATAAGACCGCCATTGTACCTATTGTAGATTTAAGTTTTTGTAGATATAACTTGTGTTAATAAAGTTAATTCTTTTCTAAAGAATGAACTTTATTGCACACTAAAAAGTTCTACTCGTGTAAGTAACCAAACCGTTTGAAGGTCACAGATAATTGACCTCTTTTCAATAGGAATACACAACCTTAACGTCTCTATAGATATCTCCCTGTGTGTTTACATTATTTAGAACCCAAAAATATCCGACGGGCACCGGCCGGATCCGCTGGGGAAACTTTTAATAGCTTTATTTAATACGAGTTCGATTATTGTTCGGTTCGAAAGCGAAAACTGGTCATTACCCAAAAAGCCCGCACCGTTTCAATTCTACACACTGCGTTGCAGAACAGACAGCTTTATAAAAGAAAAGAATGTTGAATTGTAAAATGTTAAAGCTCGACCGATTAACTTTTCAAAGAAATATTATTTACGGTGCTAAAATACAGAAAATTTTGACATGTCAGTCGGCTGACCAATATGGTGACGTGAGTGTAATTATAATAATAATGATGATGAATGATTTCAGCTGCTGCACTTCCTTTTGTAGAGTTTGATTCTTGTGTCCAAGATAGGTGTAGTTTTAGTCAGTAAAAGTCTGACACGACCTCCTGATCAGCCCTAAAAAAAATACATAAAAAAGTATATTGAATTTCGTGTAATCGTAATGTACTGTCCAAAAAAAATTGCAGTAAATGTGACAAAAGTTTTGCTTTTACATTTTCACACATGGAAAAAATATCACTTCACATTTAATAAAAAACAGGACGTCCAAGTTCAACAATGTATTGGCTCGCCATCCAAAAAGTCGTGTACGTGAGTAAATACAGTTAGGATTAATGAAAACCGTCTGGGGGTACGAAATCCATTCTATTTAACACCTCAATTAACTGATTCGATTTATTGAACAAGTTCTGACGCGACTTCCTCAATTTGTTTCATATTTTGTAAAATATCTCGCTGCTTGCGACATTTTGTTTCACCTTTGTTTGTGAAAATTTTCACCATAATGGTATTGTTTCTAAATGCTGTTCATGTTATGAGAACTGAAGGCGTTTCGGTCCCGTTTTGAGAATTGAAAATTTATGGTCCTTATTTTTATATTTATAGACTTATTGTATGATATCTTTGTATGATACCAACCCACACTGGGCCCACGTGGAGGATTACGGCCCATTCCCTCTCCTAGAGAGGAGGCCTGTGTCCCAACAGTGGGAACATTAAAAGGCTGATGATGATGATGATGATGATGATATCAAATTAAAGAGAGTTTAGAAAAAGGGACGGTCTTGAGCAATCGTTCATCAACGACAACAGTTGTCTAAAAATCCAAAATGTACCTATGTAGTATGATTAGTGCTAGTAAAAAATTAAATACCGAACACTTTATATTTTAACAATTTTTATCGTGGGCAAAATTTTCTTCTATTCTGTCCTATCAAGTGTCACGCTATCACTGACTTACTTTTTTATATCACTTCTCACATAATCTATTCATCTCCTCTTTGGTTTCGCTCTCCCTCTCCATCCATCACCAGAGTAACAGAACAGAGCGGTTTGCTGTGGGTTCACTATAGGTTTACTTCTACCTACATATTCGGATGTAAAGTAAGATAAGTTTTTTTTTAAAATTTATTAACTATCACTTGACTGCAATCCTACCTGATGATAAGCAGTGATGCAATCGTTGATGGTAAAGCGCACTAGTTTATTAAGAGCCTATTCACTCTAGCCTTGAAGACGCCTTAATTATAATTGGACGGGAAAACCGTAGGAGGCAAATTGTAGATTAGAGTAGGATTCTTCCCATCTTGACTTATGTTACACAGACTTGGTGGTTGCGCCAATTTGCTATGATCCGCGATTTTGTTTTTTGTATTTTATTTTTTTGGCCTAGCAATCCTATCCCTTCCGCTTCCCTTCCCCGCACGACCTCAAGAATTGGAATGACATTGACGTTTGTGCATCGATTGTGAATGTGACCGCTCCGCTAACATCGCCCGCTCGAAATTACAAGAAAATTGACTATTTCGTGATCCAACCATTCAGAGACTCAACAATAGTGCAGTGTAGTGCAATACAGGACCTGGCAGTGGTTAAATGTGCGAAGTCGAGGTTCGCCGGCCGGCGCCACGTGGAACCTTTGAGGTCAAAAGGTCAGTGTTCCTCCCTAATACATTCATCCCATTAATAAACGCCAGGCACAGTACCTGCATATTGTTAACAAACCTTAGATCGCTTTTTCAAACATACAGTCCATTAAAACATCAAGCTTATTTGCGCAACCATTACTTTTTGGTCCTACGAGCAGGATCGTGAATCATTTTCTTGTAATTTCGCAATATAGTATTTGTTCCATAGGGAATAAACGCAACGCGCCTGTTTACCTAGATATAATAGTAGAAAACCCGCATCTAGGCATTTAGGCAACTAAACGTTATTTCGCTCGTATAGTTAAAGAGCCATTGATAATTACGGTACCTACGCCGTCAACCGCACCGCATAATTATAGTTAGCTACGTAAATATCAGCGTAGATATAAATCGATCGCATTCTTTTTCTTGACAAAATTCATTCGGAAGTCCTACAAATTGCATGTAGGTAGACGCATTTCAAAAATACCCGTTCATTGTTGAGTGAATATTTGTAGGAAACGGATAAACCATAGATTATATACGCATATGAACGACGTGAATGATTTAATCGAGAAATTGGGTAATATTCACTCATTGATTCAGGTTATTCCGTTCGTTCGCCGTTCACTTTGTTGTTTACAATATTACCATATTGTTATCTGATAATTATCGCTTACTTAATAATTCGTTAAGTGTTTGTTTGAGTGTATAGTGTGAATATATCAAAACAAGATGTCTCTTAAGGGAACCAAGGTTAGTACTGATTTAAAGGTTCAGTTAAAGCTTTTATACGCTGAAAGGGACTCACAGTTTTCACGTGTTCAATCAATTTGTGATAAATCTTTGCAAATCTCGGATCTGACGATTAGAGATGCTTTCTTGTGTTCGTTGGAAACTTTAGATAGTTTGCGCGCGGATTTTAAATCTACAATTAAGAATATAAACATTTTAGAGTTGGAGTTAAATCCTGATTACTGTGTGAGTTATCAGGCATTGTCGTCCTTTGATGACTTGTATTGTCGTATCAAACGTATTGCTAGGAGTTTAGAGACTCCCCCCCCCCGCGAGTGGTTTATCCAACCCTCCTCGCGAACGCCCACGATTGCCGCCAATTCAAATACCTGAATTTAATGGTGACATTCGAAATTGGAATTTATTTATAGATAGTTTCGAAAATATAATACATAGGAACACATCGCTGACAGATCACGAGAGATTGCATTATCTCGTAGAAAAATTGACCGGTAAGGCAAAGGCTGTCTGTGCTGGAATTACGTTTAGCGCTGAAAATTACACTTTAGTTTTGAACACTTTAAAAACAAAATACGAAGATAAGCGATTAGTAGCCACCGCATATTTAGATCAATTATTCGATTTGAAAAGTTTTTCCGTTTGTAACGATCATAATTTAGAGAAGTTTTTAAATATTTTCGCATCATCTGTTCGTGCAGTAAAGAACCTAAAGGTCAATGACCTCTGTGACTTTTTGTTTTTGTATATCGGTTTAAAGAAATTAGATCCTGAAACTGTTCGTCTGTTTGAAACGACTCGGCGCGGTAACGAAATACCTAAGTTCGAAGATTTAGAATCTTTTATTCGCGACCATATTAAGGTATTGCAGCGCACGTCGGCACGTCATGAAGTCACGAATAGGACAGGTTCCGATCGCCGTATAGACGCGTCATCGAAGTCAGTCAAGACTGCACATACGCTAGTCAATACCGCCTCAACACCTGACTGTTCTCTGTGTAAGGGTAGCCATACACAGCTGTACAAGTGTTCGGGATTTCAGAGATTATCGCCTAGTGATCGTTACAAGTTTGTCCGCACTAATAATTTGTGTTTTAATTGTCTAAGTGACAAACATCTGGTTACGTCATGTAACAGTGGTGTTAGCTGTCGTAAATGTCTAGCTAGACATCATACCTTCTTACATTTTGAGAGTAGTAAGCTGCCATCGCAGCAGCAGCCTGCGCAGACGCGCGACGCTTGTGACGCGCGGCCTGCTGCAAGTGCAAACGACGTAACATTGTGTTCGCTTTCCGCCGCTGGTACTCAAATCACTACCGTTTTACTTGCGACCGCGCAAGTTGTCATTGTAGATGCCTTTGGCAAACCGCACACCGTTCGAGCGCTACTAGATGGCGCTTCCCAGAGTAATTTTATTACTCGGGATTGTTGTCAACGCCTTGGTTTTAGTTTTAATAATTGGTCATCCCGCTCAGAAGTGAAAGGTTTTGGAGGTTTAAAGGCAACCATTCACGGTTCCATTAAAATAATATTTAGTTCACGTTTTAATCGTAATATTTCGTTTGAAATGGATTCGCTAGTCGCAGATAAGATTACGGAACGGTTGCCCACGGTACCGGTTGACACGTCCATGCTGACGGAGTTTAAGAACTTGCAGTTAGCCGACGGAAATTACGCTTTCCCTGGAGATATCGATCTATTGATCGGTGCTTCGATTCTCCCGCATCTCCAGTTATCACGTAAAATTCAAGGTCTTCCGATGTACCCCGCTCCGCACGCACTGGAAACAGTTCTCGGGTTTGTTATAGTAGGTTCCGCATCCGCTTGTTTAGATAGTTACTCGACTGTGTCGCACTGTTGCACCGTCGAGCCGCCGCTTGAGTCTACCATCCGCAAGTTCTGGGAGATTGAAGAGATCAATGTCCCGCCTATTCTCAGCCCTGAGGATCAGGTCACTGAGGAGATTTATACCCGCACGACTACTCGTGATAAAGATGGTCGTTATGTTGTCGCGCTCCCTTTCAAGGGTGATATTTTTTCGCTCGGTGGCTCCCGTGCCTCCGCAGAAAAACGCTTTCTATGCTTGGAACGTAAGATGCAGGCGTCTCCTAAGTTGAAGCAAGCCTATGATGATGTGCTGATCGAATATTTAGATAAAGGTTATATCTCATCAGCGCCTGCCGAGACTGAGGAGACACGTGATTACCCGTTTTACATCATCCCGCACCATGGAGTTGTTAGAGAAGACAAGCTTACAACTAAACTGCGTGTGGTTATGGATGGTAGCGCTAAAACTAGTACTGGCATATCGCTTAACGATATCTTGTGTTGTGGTCAGAACCTCCAGGGTAACTTATTTGAAATAATAGTAAATTTTCGCTTGTTTGCTATTGCGCTCTCTGCTGATATTCGGCAAATGTTTCTTAGTATTGGAATCAGAGAATGTGACCGTAGATTCCAACGCTTCTTGTATAGATTTTCTCCGCAGGAACCTTTGAAGGTTTACGAATTCAATCGTGTTTGTTTTGGGCTTAAGTCTAGTCCCTTTCACGCTCTTCGCACTATCAAGCAGTTGGCCGCTGACGAGGGTGATACATACCCGAAAGCAAGGGCCACTATTGAAACCGGATTGTACATGGACGATTTTGTGTACAGTGTACCTAGTGAAGCAGAGGCTATAGAGACCGCTGCTCAAGTAATCAGCCTCATGAAGTCCGGTCAATTTGATCTGGTGAAATGGATAAGCAACTCGCAAGCTACATTAGAGTCGATTCCACCGTCACACCGGTTGACTTCGGTAAAGGAATTCGATGATAGTGATTCGCGTAAGATCCTTGGTTTAAGTTGGTCACCCGCAACTGATATGTTCAGTCTTAAAATTAGCTCGACTCCGCCAACTTGTACCAAACGCGTTATCCTAGCATGTGTAGCTCGGATATGGAATATAATGGGTTTTGTAGCTCCTGTCGTTTTGTATGCAAAGCTGCTTATAAAAGAGCTTTGGCTTTCCAACTGTGATTGGGACGACACCGCTCCTGACAGTGTTGCTAAGTTGTGGGCTCGCTATAGGAAAGAGCTTCCAATGCTCGATCAGATACAGATTCCTCGCCATGTTGGTATAGTACCAGACACTGTTGTTAATGTGGTAGGTTTCGCAGACGCCAGTGAGAGGGCTTACGGGGGAGTGGTTTACTTTCAGGTCCAAAATGGCGATAACATTTCAGTTTTCCTCATTAGCGCAAAATCAAAGGTATCTCCTCGTAAGGTTGTCTCTCTTGCTCGTCTCGAACTCTGCGCTATTCTTATGTTGGTTCAATTGATTACATCTATAGTCAAAACTTGTCGTCCTCGCATTAATATAAAGAGAATTGTAGCGTTTTCAGACTCAACCGTTGCTCTATGTTGGGCCCACTCTTCACCCCATCGATGGGGCACGTTTGTCGCAAATAGGGTGGCTAAGATTCAAGCTGAATTGTCACCGGAAAATATATTCCATGTCGCTGGAACAGAAAACCCAGCTGATTGTCTCTCACGTGGTTTGCTTCCTGCGCAAATTTTAAATCATCCGCTTTGGTTTTGTGGCCCTCCCTGGCTTCATGCCACTCCTAACGAGTGGCCAAATGCTCCGTTTAACCCCGCTACTGTTTCAGAGCCACCCGAGGAGAAGAAACATACGCTTGTAGTATCAGTTCCGCGTGAAGAGTCAGTTGTTTTGTTGTTGTCTAATCGAGTCTCGTCTTGGTCGAGACTATTACGCTGTGTAGTTTACGTCCTAAGATTTTTGAGATTATTACCATCGCGTGGTTCTATAATCGCAGCTGATTTGGATAGAGCTGAATCAGTTGTACTTCGAGAGTTGCAGAAATTTTATTTTTCAATAGAATTTCGTAGTTTAGAATCACATAAACCTTGTAGTCCCGCACTTCAACATTTGAAACCATTTTTGCAAGACGGACTCATTCGTGTCGGTGGCCGTCTGCGAAATGCTAAGTTAGAGTTTGAACAAATGCATCCAGTAGTTCTACCACGCAAGGATCACGTTTTGGATTTGTTGGTGGATTATCACCATAAGGTGAATTGTCACGCTGGTCCCGATTTATTAATGTCCATTCTTCGACAGAAGTGCTGGATACTTTCCGCTCGCAATTTGATACGCGCTAGAGTGCACAGATGTGTGCCCTGCTTTAAGCTCCGCCCGCGTTTCAACGCGCCGGAAATGGCCGACCATCGTTCTTGTCGTGTTGTACAGACGGTGAAACCTTTCATACATACTGGGACGGACTATGCTGGACCGTTTAAAGTCACTATTGCCCGTGGTCGTGGTATACGTTCCACAAAGGCATACATTTGCCTATTCGTTTGTATGACAACTCGTGCAGTTCACATAGAGTTAACCAGTGATTTGAGTACGCAGGGTTTTATGTCTGCATTTAAACGATTTTTATCTCGCCGTGGTCCCGTTAAGCGCTTATACTCTGACAACGGCACAAATTATGTTGGAGCGCGACGCAATATTTCGGAATTACATACATTCTTACGCTCCAAGTACTACCAAAGTGAATTCGCCCATGTCTTAGCTGAGAATCGCATTGATTGGTGTTTTAATACGCCAGCGGCTAGTCATTTTGGTGGCAATTGGGAGGCGAATATTAAAAGCCTTAAGTCGCACCTGTTTCGGGTCATAGGCGAACAGATTCTCTCGTACGAGGAGTTGAGCACCGTACTCGCTCAGGTAGAGGCGTTGATGAATACGCGTCCGTTGTGTCGGACTTTGTCTAGTGATCCATCGGAGCCACTAGCGTTGACGCCGGCTCACTTCTTGACGACGACTCCTCTTAAATATTTGCCCGCTTTAGATGTCGAGACTGACAAACTGCAGCTTCACCCGCGTCACGCTCTGCTAGATAGCTTAGTTCAGTCCTTTTGGAAGCGATGGAGGACAGATTATCTGCATACGCTGCAGTCGCGTCAAAAGTGGAACACTCCTTCAGATCCAGTCACAGTCGGTACTGTGGTGATACTGAAGACTGAGAGTGCGCCTCCTCTGCACTGGCCTCTTGGTGTAGTGGAAGAAGTTTTTCCGGGTTCGAACGGAATAACGCGAGTCGTAAAGGTTAAAACCGCAACTGGATCGTACCTGCGTCCGGTTATTCGCCTCTGCCCTCTGCCTAATCAGTAGTAGTGGCATAGTTAGTTATAAGTTGTTTCGCTACCTAGTATTGATAGTTTAGATATAGTAATAGGGTTTAGTTTCGCTTTTGTTTTTTTTCTTTTCTTTGAAGGTAACCCTTCAAACCCGGGGGGAATGGTTGCGCCAATTTGCTATGATCCGCGATTTTGTTTTTTGTATTTTATTTTTTTGGCCTAGCAATCCTATCCCTTCCGCTTCCCTTCCCCGCACGACCTCAAGAATTGGAATGACATTGACGTTTGTGCATCGATTGTGAATGTGACCGCTCCGCTAACATCGCCCGCTCGAAATTACAAGAAAATTGACTATTTCGTGATCCAACCATTCAGAGACTCAACAATAGTGCAGTGTAGTGCAATACAGGACCTGGCAGTGGTTAAATGTGCGAAGTCGAGGTTCGCCGGCCGGCGCCACGTGGAACCTTCGAGGTCAAAAGGTCAGTGTTCCTCCCTAATACATTCATCCCATTAATAAACGCCAGGCACAGTACCTGCATATTGTTAACAAACCTTAGATCGCTTTTTCAAACATACAGTCCATTAAAACATCAAGCTTATTTGCGCAACCACTTGGTCTCTGACTAATATCCAGAAGACCAAACTTAAAGTTTGCCGACGTGTGTGGGTGCAGTATACTAGGTGTTCAATTAACGGCTTGAGTACTGTCGAACCCTGGGTGCTTAGGGCTCGACTACCGGAATCTATACTTGTGTGAAAGGTAACAAATGAGATTTTTTATGTCGATATATTAAAAAAAATACTTCCTTCGACTTTGAACGTCTACATGGAACTGCCTAAAACAACAAAACAATCTACTCTTACAAATATTCAAATTAATTCTAGAATACTAATAGCCTTCGAACTATTATACAGCCAGTATGCTAACTTATGAGGATACGCATGAGTCTGCATATAATCTTATGCAAACTCATTACGCAGACGTAACAGTACTTTACACTATTGTGCTCCTATACATAAAAGGGACTGTGCAGGCCATATTTGTCGCAAGCCTGACAAACAGACCGTAGGTCAAAATAGCACATAGTTAGTGCCCTGAGACGGCTTTGTGGCAGATTACAATGAAGCTGATGGAAAGACCTGGACAAGTTTTGCCATAACTAGAAGAAGGAAACGTAGGCTCGTAAAAGATAGAAGGAGTTAAAGAAAGTCTTTGTCCAGTAGTGAAACAGAACAGACTAGCAACAATAAATGGAAACTAGACACAATAGATGCTCTAAACTGATGATGATAGACGCCAACTGAATTATAATGTACATAGCACCTGTTACTAGCGAGATTACCAGCTGCATAATATATTAACTGCTTCGCCATGCTAATAACGTTGCAATCCTTTGCATAATAATATACTCAAACTGCGGATGTGCATAGATTATTAGATTCCTTCATATTCAGTCTCACCATTCAGTACCTCTCTTTAATTCATTGATACTAAGAAATCTAGACAACTGGGAGCTTAAAGGATCTTATATAAACTAATTTTCATCCATACGAAAACAAGCATCAGCTAACCACCATGTAATTTTTTAGCATTTTTGCTGAACTGTGGTGCTATTCTCTAAGAAAACCAGCGCCGCCGCAATGAGGAACACCCAAATAGGATACATTGAATTAACAATCCTAAGTTTAGGTCCATTAGGTTGACAATCCAATGTATCCTATTTGGGTGTTCGTCGTTGAGGCAGCGCTGCGTTTTCTTAGAGAATAGCACCTCTGGACCTGTTTGAAGCAGTCGTAAGACACAAAGTTAGTTTTCTTTTTTTTAATCTTAAGTTTCTACATGTTGTTTCCTCACTGTGTGTACTCGTATATACATTATGGTATGCCAAAAAAATATTTTTCTTATTTTTTCTATATTTTCCATTAATTAAAATAGGCTGTTCATTAACACATTTTCTCAAATGATCAGGTTTAAACAGACCTTTTTTTATTTATAGTGTGCCTTGCGAAGAAATCTGAATATTCGCAAACAAACTTGTTGCAACATGTCTGGAACAATATTTAAATGTTTGAGGCTATCGAACTAAAAATTCCCAAATATATTAGTATTTCAATGTACAAAAATGTAAAGAAATCATTGTAAAATTATTGTCATTAGCAAAGGTTTTTCAAATACACAGGGTCCTCTTAATCACTTTACTTTAACTGGCTATTTTTTAGGCTAGTTTGATAGAAAAAAAAACTTCAAAAATATGGAAGAGGTCAAATATTATTGCATGCACCTTATGCTCTTGTTCGTCTTTGCCTCAGCTGGCGACTCACAAATTAAGTAGAAAAAGGGCAGGAGGAGAGTAAGCGAGCAAAGCTAACAAGAGCAAGACAAGCAAGCGAAGAGCAAGAGCCAAAAGAAAAGAGGGCGAGAGGCAAGAGGTCTGCTTCCAGGCCACTGTCTTAACCTTGCCTTGTAAAAACACCACCAAATAAACAATTTTGTCTATAAGCATATGAAAAAATAACTATAAAGTCATCGAAAAGAAAAAGTTCAGAGTTCTGTTTTGACTGGACAAAATGGACTTTAGATCTGTAGACTGCAAAGCATCCTCGAAAAAGATGTGACTGTTGAAGCTACTGTAATCGTTCCGACAGTTGTTGTTGTTAAAATATAAAAAATAATAGTAATAAACACATGTCAACATTGAAGTTTTATTGTTGTCGAATCAGAATTTATTGTATCTTTATGCTATTACAAGATGATGTGTGTTTGTGAAATATAACGTTGTGTTGTGCATACAGATGTTGCTTAATGTCAATGCCTTGTATGCACTTAGTATTTTCTGTTGTCGAATAATACAATTTTAGTGCGGGAGAAATTGCGTGTAACAAAGAAATATCGAGAACCTCTAGCATTATTTTATCGGCAAATCTGAAGTACCTCTATTGTTTAAATTCAGTGGATTGTACGTTTATCTATTCTAATAAAACTGCCACCGTTTTTATTTTATTGAATGTCTGTTACAATTACAAAATTGAATTTCAAATGCAAAATAAATATGTACGTTTTTCAATACTTTCGATGTATTCCATGACACGCACATCACTAAAAGCAATCCAGGCGGCGGTCGAACTAGCGACACACGGGGTTGCGACAGTCGTGGAGAGGATCGAGCAGTTGGGACTAGAGGTGGCGCTGCACAAATCCGAGGCCATGTGCTTTCACGGCCCTCGGAACGCACCACCACCAGGTTCCCAGCTAACGGTAGGAGGAATTCACATCGGCGTCGGGTCGACGATGAAGTATCTGGGACTCGTCCTCGACAGCCGGTGGAATTTCGAGGAACATTTCCGACGTCTGGCCCCCAAACTGAATCGGACCGGGGCTGCCCTCAAGCGGCTCCTGCCGAATCTGGGGGGTCCAGACGCCTCCTGCCGGAGGCTCTACGCAGGCATCGTTCGGTCCATGGCCCTTTATGGAGCACCGGTATGGGCGCCCACGCTGAAGAAAAGGCCAAAGAACCAGCTGAACGCGTGCCAGAGGGTCATGGCCATACGCATGGTGCGGGGATACCGCACGGTGTCCTGCGAAGCGGCAAGCCTCCTTGCTGGCCTGCCACCATGGGATCTGGAGGCAACAGTCCTTGCACACATGCACGATAAGCGCGTGGAGATGCAACGCCGGGGCGAAAGTCCCCTGCCACGACAAGTCGAGGTATGGCGGAAAGAGTTCCGGCGGGATCTCATGGTGAAATGGCGACTGCGACTGTCGCAACCCAGTGCTGGGCACGCCTTAATTATGGCGGTAAGGCCCCTCTTTGAGGCGTGGCTGGAAAGACCTCACGGCGTCCTAACCTTCCGCATGACCCAGGTTCTCACCGGACACGGTAAGTTCGGGAGGTTCCTGTTCCGGATTCGTGCGGAACCGACGCCCGGGTGCCACCACTGCGTGGACTGCCCGGAGGACACGGTGGAGCACACGGTCGAAGTGTGCCCCGCTTGGGCAGAGCATCGCCGTGTTCTCGTGAGTGCGATCGGCAGCGGCGATCTCTCGCGCCAGGCCCTGGTACGGGCCATGGTCCGAAGCGAGGAGGGATGGCAGGCGGTCGCCTCCTTCTGCGAAGCAGTAATGCTAGCAAAGGAGGAGGCCGCACGCGAGAGGCAACGGCCCACAAGGCCCAGCCGCCGCGGGGATTCCGATTCCGATCCTGATTTCCAGCCAACGTAGACGCGGGCTTGCGGACGGCGAGCTATGGGTAGCTCGCTGTCCGACCGTCCGGTAAACATCCGGACCAAGCCCAGGTCGTCAACGGCGCGCACTGTTCCCGCGCGCCTCAAGGAGTTGTCAGCAAACCGTAGAGACCCAGCCTGCTAGCTGCAGGCAGGCAGGGTCGAAGCCTACTGGGGCCAAGGGTTTGCTTCCGAAAGGAAAGCCCGGCCCTGGTATCTAAGGCCACGAAGGAACGGGGTGGGTTTTTAGTCAGTAAGAGTCTGACACTATCTCCCGCTCCGCCCAAGGGTGGGAGATGTCATTGGATGATTTTACCCACCACCAAAAAAAAAAAAAAAAAAAAAAAAATCACTAAAAGCAATAATAATTTAAGTGTAGTTTAAGCTTTTAAAATTTAAAGTAATGTTACAGGTACAGAAAGTATGACTGGCGATATGATAGATTAATCGGTTGCAGCCCTGCGTGTCGCGAGTACGATTCCTAAACGGAACAAATATTTTTATGAGCTTAAGGCCCGGTTCTACTCATTTTGACCTTTTTTAAACCTAGGGAAATCCAAAAATATAAAAGAGAACACCATGAAAATTTATTGTATTTAAAATTGACCATATGGCCAAGGGCTTGGCAAAAATTAAAACACGATATAAATTAGTTGGCTCAATAAAAAAAAATCGCGAATCTGACCCTAATTTACGGTTTCAAACGTATTTATCTACGAGATTAAATAACGGAACTATTTGAAAATTACAAAAAAAAATAAAGCTTGTTATTTAAAAGCGCTTCGCAAGAACAAAAATCTTGAATAGTTGTTGTTTTTTTTTTTAATATAGAAATAAAACCGCTGTTTTGGGGCCGTGAATACGACATAATCCCGAGCGAAATTCATACAAAAAAAAAAAGCATTGACTAGAACCGGCCCTTAAGATAGTTGTTCTGAGTACTTTGTTCACGTGAGTTGACAAATTCGTGATCGCATTCACGATACAGGAGTAGTTCCCTGTGTGGATCAATCCCTACCAAAAGAAAAGTCAAATCATAGTCATGGAACAAGGAATATGCATCATTTTTTATTAGCTAAATATAAATATAAGACTTTGAGATTTTATACGAGACAAATGACGCAGCGGTACAGGTTGCCAAATATTGGCCAGAAAATAATAATAATTTGAGTTCATGGACACGAAAAGAAGAAAAAGAATATAAAAATTCTAATATATACAATTACAAAAGAATTTATAAAAATTTCCTCATCAACGACGAAATAATAAAGCATCCGAATCGAAATTGACTCTGACGTCAAAGTCCTGTGCCTGAACGGCCGCCGTCATAAAAAACTATATTAGTTTGAAATGTCCATGATTCGTTTTTCTATCAATTCCGATTTTGTTTTCACAGTTACTATTCCATTTTTGCATACTCGTATTTGTCTATACATTTGTTAGAAAAACATTTTATATTTCATAATAATAACTGATGCTGTGAAACAAGTTGGTTTGTTATTTAAAGGGAAAAAAATATATTTATTTAAACTTCATGTACAGCTGTAGTGGTACATAGGCGGACTTAATGCAAAAAGGCAAATCCTGATCCAAAAATTATTTGACTCATGGTAAAAACTTAATATTTTTAAATTAACCATAATAACTAATAACTATTCTTTGTGTATATTCTAAAAACATTTTTATTTTTGTCGCCAAAATGACCGGTCCTGTGAGTCTCGCATTCATCATTCTCACAACCCTCACCAAATCATCATTCAGCCTTGTGGAAGGCCTTCCAACACTACGCTGCGGACTACTGAATGACAAAGGCAATGTTATTTCCAAAAATAACCCTAGGAGTGTTTTTTTTAATATCATGTGGATTTCATCACGCATGCGGATTTGCTCTGCATACAGAAAATTTCAAAAGGGAAAAAAAACTTGTCACGCGTCCGTATTGCACGCATTACATTAAATACTTGTATGAAAAGGACATTAGCGGAGGTTACGCATGCGAAGCAAATCTGCTTGCGTGATAAAATACCCACGATATTAAAAACACCGTTAATGTAAAACCGCAGGAGAATGCGTTCGCGGACGGTGGGCAATGGGTAGGCGGACGATGGGCAATGGGTAGGCGGACGGTGGGCAATGGGTAGGCGGACGGTGGGCAATGGGTTTGCGGACGGTGGGCAATGGGTAGCTCGCTGTCCGTCCATCCGGTAACAGACCGGTCCGAGCTCAGGTCGTCTACGGCGCGCACTGTTCCCGCGCGCCTCAAGGAGTTGTCAGCAAACTGTAGGGGTCCAGCAGGGCCGAAGCCTACTGGGGCCAAAGGTTATGCGAGAGTGTCACCACGGGCCCCGGGACAAAGGCAAGGAACGGAAAGGTAGGTTTTTAGTCAGTAAAAGTCTGACACTATTTCCCGCCCCACCCAAGGGCGGGATTTGTCATTGGATGATTTTAACTACCAAAAAAACAAAAAAAAAGGGGAATGCGTTATTTATTGATTTAAAAAAGGAAACCAATAAATATACTGAAAAGATTAGAGTTTAAAATGGTTAATAAAATCAAATACAAAGACAAAAAACACCCAACAATTAAACACAAGTTAGGTAGGTACTTTGTCAAACAATGGAATTTCTTCTAAAATGTTTACTGAATGTTTAAGTTCACTGAACTGTACGAGAAAGGCAGTCTTTTTATTTTTTCATTACGCTTAAATTGCGCGATTAGTGTAATATAATCAAATAATCTAGACTTGTTACATTTGAGTTAACAATTTCTATTGAGAAGAAAAAATAAACGAAATGATTGTACTATGAATTTGTTCAGTATTGGATCAAAGTTTAAAAACATCTAAATTCTAAACATTTTATTGCACATAGACTTACAAGGGCACTTTTAAAAATTCAAAAACTATAGAGTATTAATTCAGTTGTTCATTTTATATGGAGGAAATTCAGAAAACTACTACATGGTAATTCATAAAAAAATTAATATTAAAAGGTGTTGCTGTGCAGTCTACAGTGTTCTCATATTCACGTTACTTAGAATAAGCTCCTTCATTTTTTTTCAACGAAAATAATATGAATGTATTTCTATAATTATGTTTCCGCGGTAATTGCTGATATCAAACTCATTAATAACTTAGGTTGTGTGACATTATGTCAGCAATACTGTAACGACCTTTCAGTTGTTCAAAATGTATGGTATTAACATGTAAACATTTTTACAATCATGTTTCTAGGGTTTTTTTTTTTTCATATTTCTAGGGTTTCGTATCTTAAAACGAAAAAAAAAATGAACCCTTATAAAATCAATTTGTTGTCCGTCTCTCTGTCTGTAAATACCCTTTATCTCGGGAACACATAGAGAGTTCAATCAAAATTTATAGGTTACTTCCCATTGACCCAGAATCCTGAAATTTGGGAAAAAATAAGGTCTTAAAGCACAGGAATTGGAATAAATCTGAAAACAGTAAATTTGTTGTTAGGTCACAAAAAAATTGCTGTTCGGAAAAGTCTTCGACACTTGGACTTCGGGATTTGGGAATTGACTTATTTACATAAGTTTAAACTTATATTATTATATAAGTTTGTACGGAACCCCCAGAGCGCGAGTATCAGACTTGCTTAGTTTTTTTTTTATAAAATTTACCACATATGGAGATGAAACACGGGTGTGAAGAAACATACTTTCACGTAAGAGAAGCCGCTGAATGTAGCTAATCATTGGCAAATTGTCACTTGTTCTAGATAAATAAAATTCATTAGTAGTACTTACATACTTGTTTTTTTATTTTCAAATTAAACAAAAAAAGAAAAATATGAGAGCTAAAGTAATCAAAACACTTCTAGTCCATTAACTGAGTATCAAATCCAAAAAATCAAACATAAAATCGCTTTTCAACAGTTCGTTAAAATCGAAAAATTCAAACGTGCTTTCGATAGCAGACACTAGAGCATAGCCGTGGCAGTAATCAAAATTCGAGCTCATATCGACAATGGTACAGAGTCGGTTGAAAGATTCCGCTCACACAGCACTATCTGAGCGAATTTCGAATGTGTTTAATTTCGATTCGATTCCTTCTTATTCTTTTTCTTCTTTGCATTGTGATGAAACGGCGGATCGCAAAATAGATGAGAATTTTGCTGTTATTGACTTTGTTTTTATTTGGATTCTTCTGCTCGATGGTTCTGTTATAATTGAATTAGAGACATTAATTTGAACTAATCAATGATATGAGAAAAAGGAGCTCGTAGTTGAAATAATTTATAGTAAACACTAATGATTAGGCGTAATACATACTTTTTGACAACCAATCGCAGTTTTAACAAAATATCTTGTGAACCCACTATTGTTCTTTATGCACCAATGCACAGTTAGGAAGCTCTCAGCAAAGTCATTCTTTGTACTAGAGGCATCTACTTACATTTGTGTAACAACTTGTGTCACATTATACGAGCATGCCAACTGACATTTTGTCATGCTCATTCAAATGTCTGGCTGATGGTAGAGTTATTCAGTTGCCATGTAAACGATTGAGCAAACTGGCGATGATACACACGTCATGCTCGTGAACGGACACCAACAGTTAAGACTGGTTACCTTTTATCTGCCAATGGTTTATTTCAATTTTTAAATTATAAATTATTAATTAAGTTTCATTTATTCAACATGGTATGCTATTTATTTATTTACATTGTTTTCACGTAATAGAATTAACAAAAAATATGTTAGCAGATTTTTTTCCCATCATAATCAAGTCATGGAGTTTCTTGTAAGTGCTTCTCCATGGATCTCCGCTTTGGAATGTGCAATTAGCTTCATTTTTTTTGACTAACCGACTTATTGTCAATTTATAAGTGCCAAAAATTAGTTTGATTTGATTTTTGTCTGATGTTACAACTATTCGGAAGCCCAAACATTTGACTATTTGGTGTTAACCACAGAAATGTAATCTTTGGTGTTAACAAAAGTAGGTATGCTACTCACTAATTGTCAAGCAGTCGCTTTGTGTAACATATTTTAGTCAGACTGATTCATAAGCTGGTAAAAATGATAGTCAACTCTATATCTTAAATAGTGTAGAATGAATGACTACAAATTTTAAAAACAAAATTTTGAATATCTACCAGAAATTATAACCGTTTTAAAACTGAAATCGGCTATTGATACAATTGCCAACATCAAATCCCACCTACACAAATCAAACGACCATAATACTAATTTCCCAGAATTTCCATATCCCGACGACATGCAGTATTGGCAGAATGAAAGGTCTACGTAATCCCTAACAAGCTTTGTGCCTAGTCAGCCCTTTGCAAAGAGCGGGGCGATGGTGTTCCAATAGGAAAGTTGTCAGAAGTTCTATTTTTGTAACTAAGTCTCAAATAAACATTAAAAAAAAAATGATTATTTTGACAACCTGAACTTAGATAGAAATTTAAAAACGATGGTCAAGAAAGATCCGTAGAGTCTGTGATATATGAAATTGATAAGAAAAAAGTAGATAGCTTGAAAGAAATTGTGCTTAAGAACACAATATAAATCAATAGTCTATCAGCTACTCGGATAACAAAAGGCTCAAATATATGGTATTGATAAGCGTTACCAATCATTTTAAACGCGAAAGATTGTATGTATGTATGTATGCTATGTTTATAACTTCTTCATAATTAAACGACTGAACGAATATGAACATATCCTGATATAGGAATATTCCTAGAGTTTGTTCCCTTTGGATCATTTCCGACTTTCACGCGAGTAAATCTGTTGTCCGAAGTTAGAACGTCGTATAGTCAGTTCCAAGTATTATTTTGTACTTTTTAAAGTCGTATTCACAATTATGATTTCAATTTATAAAGCTCAATTAAAATTTTAAATATCACTTTAGCCAAAATTATTGGTTTTGTAAGTCTTCGTGAGATCTTCATCACTTTTGTTGGCATCAAACCTTCTGATTCATCATTTATCAAGCGGTGTACAGTTTCGGGATCATACGCCACTTTAATCAGGGTATTGTTGACCCGCTCCTAATGCGTTAAATCCTATTTCGAGTTCCTCCTTTGTTACGAATCACACCTTTTTGCACTTAATTGGTTATTGGTTAATGACTGGCGAGATGTATGGCAGATGACGTGTGAAAATTCACAACAGTCAGAACAAAAATTAAATTTGTTATTAATCCATCGACAGATATCGATGGCCCCACCGAATAAACGTGTAAGAGAAAAGTGACAACTTTTCAGTAAAAAATAAAAACGTATAAACTTCAATAACGCTCATTTCATTGTAAATAGATATAAATAATGTACAATCGAAATAAAGGTAAAAAAATAAACTATAGATTTGTATATTTACTTCTTTAAAAAAATCAACGAGTTTCAAGAAATTCATGAAAAACCACTTAATGTTTTTACTCTTGTGAAATACGCATGACTAGGTTACAGTAATATGTCATTACACGTTTATTCGTGTAATAATACACAACGAATAAAATGTACTTAAGGTATACACTATTATTCTCCGTAAATCAAGTTTGTTTTTGAAGCCAGCTATAACTATTTACACGCTTGTTTACAGTACATTGTTCTGCTATCATATGATTGGAAAGATCGAATACACTTATATCAGAGTTAATAAGATCAGTTTTCGTTTATGTAATACATCTTTGTTAATGCATGGTAAATAAATCGATGGCCCCACCGAATAAACGTGCAAGAGCACTTACACGAATTTATTTTTTTTGCATTTTTCGTTTCTTTTGCCTATCTTGCACCTATTTAATTTTTTTTATGAATTTTAGACCCAAAACACGTGTATTATAATAGTTTATTTTTTTATTCTAGGGAAACAATTAATTTAAAAGTCATAGGAATAATAGTTTATGCTGTTATTACATGCTTTTTGAGTCGCCAAGTACACAAGAATAAACATGTTAAAACTTACAGACGTTTGAGAAGATTTCTAACTGTTTTCGAATTTGGGCAATGTCTTCTTACACGTTTATTCGTGTAGAAATGTATGCAAACTTTATTACTAATGTTTTATTACACAAAATGGAAGTATTATTACAAATAGATTAATAAAATTAAAGCTGAGCTGTACTCACAATGAATGTGTTCCCAAAACACTTTGTGCGTATAGGTGGGATGTCCAACATGTACCGGTGCACGACTTACGCGTGGAGATGCAACGCCGGGGCGAAACTCCGCTGCCGCGACAGGTTGCGGCATGGCAGACAGAGTTCCGGCAGGATCTCATGGTGAAATGGCGAGAGCGACTGTCGCAACCCCGCGCTGGGCACGCCACGATCGAGGCGGTAAGGCCCCTCTTTGAGGCGTGGCTGGAAAGGCCTCACAGCGTCGTCACCTTCCGTTTGGCATAGGTACTAACCGAACACGGCCAGTTTGGGACGTACCTGTACAAGATTCGTGCGAAGAGGACGCCCAGATTTTGCCACTATGCGGACCGCCTGGAGGACACGGTGGAGCACACAGTTGAGGTGTGCCCCGCTTGGGAAGAGCATCGCCGTGTCCTCGTGGAGGCGATCGGCGGCGGTGATCTCTCACGCCGGTGCTTGGTTCAAGCTATGCTCCGGAGCGAGGAGGAGTGGCAGGCGGTCGTCTCCTTCTGCGAAGCAGTAATGCTAGCAAAGGAGGAGGCCGACCGCATCAGGCAACGGCGCACATGCCACCGCCGCCGCCGGGATACCGATCCCGATTTCCGGCCACCGAAGGCGCGCACTCGCGGACGGCGGGCAATGGGTAGCTCGCTGTCCGTCCGTCCGCTAACAGACCGGTCCGAGCTCAAGTCATTTACGGCGTGCACTGTTCCCGCGCGCTTCAAGGAGTTGTCAGCAAATTGTAGGGGCCCAGCAGGGCCGAAGCCTACTGGGGCCAAAGGTTATGTGAAAATGTCACCCGGGGCCCCACCCAAGGGCGGGATTTGTCATTGGTTGATTTTATCCACCACATAAAAAAAAACATGTACCGGTGGCGCAACGCCGTACGTCTGGTAGTCCGATGATGGAACGGGCTAGGCGGAATTAGGCTATGCAATTCTGTCGCACACTCTCCGAAATGTAACCCGTAGAAAACCGACAGGCTAGCAACTTGGCGTCGATGTTCAAGACTTTGAAGCCTCGGCTCGACGAGTGCATTATTGCCAATAATCCTCCTGGCTCAATAGTCTCAAGCGCATCAAGCTGGTATCGGGCAGATCCGTCCCAAAGATGAGAGCAGTACTCCATACACGATCGAACTTGCGCTTGATAAAGTTTGAGCAGCTGTTCCGGCGTGAAGTACTGTTTGACCTTTGTGAGGATTCCCAACTTTTTTGCAGCCAGTTGAGACTTTGCTTCGATGTATGGCCCAAAGTTGAGAGTAGATGTCAACGTTACACCAAGAAGATTAAGATGGTAGATTACCGGCACGGTTACACCCCGGAAGTTGAAACAGGGCTGAATTGATTTTAGCGGAAAATAGACACGACCTGGGTCTTAGCAGCATTGAACCTGACCAAATTGGCATCGCCCCATTCAGAGACTTCCTCCAAGGACAAGTTCAAGCGCTCAACCATAGCCTCTCGAAGAGACTGGATCTGTGACCCACTAGCTTGTGCGTTGCATACCCAAAGGCACCGAGTTTAAGCAGATCGTTTATGTGCAGCAAGAACAATGTTGCCGAGAGTACTGACCTCTGAGGGACCCCGGTATTTGACCAGATGAGCAGCCATCGATGACCACTCGGGTAGACCGATCCCTCAGGAAGTCTACGATCCAAGCACACAATTCAGCAGGTATACCGAAAGAAGGAAGCTTACTAATCAGGCTTTCGTGCAATACCCTATCGAAAGCCTTCGAGATGTCGAGGGAAAAGGCAAGTGCTTCCCCGCGCTTCTCGATGGCCTCACACCAGATGTGAATGGCATACGCTAGAAGACCAGTTGACCGATTTCGGCGAAATCCTTTTTATCTTTACAAATCGATAGTGTTTTATGTACCGGATCGACCCTCCGCGAGATTAAAACGACCAAAATTTAACGGTGTATACACTCCCGATCAAATGTATTACTTGATAGAGAATGCTAAAGTTACTGGGAATAAGTACCAAGTAAAACAAATGACACAAAATGATTTTATGGATTTTAAAGAGTTATTATAGGGAAAGAACACAAATGGTGATAAAATTTACTGGAGCAAAATAAAAGAAGTAATCTTCTAGTAAATTTACTTCAGATATAGTTTGGAAGACGAATTACGAGAGATGCAAATCTTGATAAGAACTAACTCAAGAATGAGGCGGGGAGAACCTACAGAAGATGTTGAAAACCTCAACTAGCGTACACTAGCATGTTACCTATACCACTTCCTTTATTGAAGGATTTGATAAGTCTTTGTGATTCAGGAGCAATACCAAACCATTATCAAAGTTTTTATAAAAATCTACTACCATTAGAAAGAAAAGAAAGAAAGAAAAACTTTTTATTTGCTTTTTAGATAACTCCATCTCGGTCGCCAATGACAGTGAGGAGGAGGACTAGTGTTTCTAATATTGCAATTTGATATTTTTTTTAATCAATAAGATTAGTACTTTGTGTTCACATGGATAAAAACCATGATTATATTTTTTATTCTATATAATATCTGTATTTTATTTCAATCTTTTTAATTATTTATTTACCATGCATTAACAAAGATGTATTACATAAACGAAAACTGATCTTATTAACTCTGATATAAGTGTATTCGATCTTTCCAATCATATGATAGCAGAACAATGTACTGTAAACAAGCGTGTAAATAGTTATAGCTGGCTTCAAAAACAAAAATGATTTACGGAGAATAATAGTGTATACCTTAAGTACATTTTATTCGTTGTGTATTATTACACGAATAAACGTGTAATGACATATTACTGTAACCTAGTCCTGCGTATTTCACAAGAGTAAAAACATTAAGTTGTTTTTCATGAATTTCTTGAAACTTGTTGATTTTTTTAAAGAAGTAAATATACAAATCTATAGTTTATTTTTTTACCTTTATTTCGATTATACATTATTTATATCTATTTACAATGAAATGAGCGTTATTGAAGTTTATACGTTTTTATTTTTTACTGAAAAGTTGTCACTTTTCTCTTACACGTTTATTCGGTGGGGCCATCGAAATAATTAAAAAGATTGAAATAAAATACAGATATTATATAGAATAAAAAATTTAATCAGGGTTTTGTGAACACAAAGTACTAATCTTATTGATTAAAAAAAAATATCAAATTGCAATATTAGAAACACGAGTCCTCCTCCTCAATGTCATTGGCGACCGAGATGGAGTTATCTAATGGTAGTAGATTTTTATAAAAACTTTGATAATGGTTTGGTATTGCTCCTGAATCACAAAGACTTATCAAATCCTTCAATAAAGGAAGTGGTGTAGGTAATATGCTAGTGTACGCTAGTTGAGGTTTTCAACATCTGTAAGTTCTCCCCGCCTCATTCTTGAGTTAGTTCTTATCAAGATTTGCATCTCTCGTAATTCGTCTTCCAAACTATATCTGAAGTTTTACTAGAAGATTACTTCTTTTATTTTGCTCCAGTAAATTTTATCACCATTTGTGTTCTTTCCCTATAATAACTCTTTAAAATCCATAAAATCATTTTGTGTCATTTGTTTTACTTGGTACTTATGCCCAGTAACTTTAGCATTCTCTATCAAGTAATACATCTGATCGGGAGTGTATACACCGTTAAATTTTGGTCGTTTTAATCTCGCGGAGGGTCGGTTCGGTACATAAAACACTATCGATTTGTAAAGATAAAAAGGATTTCGCCGAAATCGGTCAACTGGTGATCTTCTAGCGTATGCCATTCACATCTGGAGTGAGGCCATCGAGAAGCGCGGGGAAGCACTTGCCTTTTCCCTCGACATCTCGAAGGCTTTCGATAGGGTCTGGCACGAAAGCCTGATTAGTAAGCTTCCTTCTTTCGGTACACCTGCTGAATTGTGTGCTTGGATCGTAGACTTCCTGAGGGATCGGTCTACCCGAGTGGTCATCGATGGCTGCTCATCTGGTCAAATGCCGGGGTCCTTCAGAGGTCAGTACTCTCGGCAAAATTGTTCTTGCTGCACATAAACGATCTGTTTAAACTCGGTGCCTTTGGGTATGCAGACGACAGCATTGTTGCTGAGAGTTACATATCCAACGCACAAGCTAGTGGGTCACAGATCCAGTCTCTTCGAGAGGCTATGGTTGAGCGCTTGAACTTGTCCTTGGAGGCAGTCTCTGAATGGGGCGATGCCAATTTGGTCAATGCTGCTAAGACCCAGGGCGTGTCTATTTTCCGCTAAAATCAATTCAGCCCTGTTTCAACTTCCGGGGTGTAACCGTGCCGGTAACCTACCATCTTAGTCTTCTTGGTGTAACGTTGACATCTACTCTCAACTTTGGGCCATACATCGAAGTCTCAACTGGCTGCAAAAAAGCTGGGAATCCTCACAAAGGTCAAACAGTACTTCACGCTGAAATAGCTGCTCAAACTTTATCAAGCGCAAGTTCGATCGTGTATGGAGTACTGCTCTCATCTTTGGGACGGATCTGCCCGATACCAGCTTGATGCGCTTGAGACTATTGAGCCAGGAGGGTTATTGGCAATAATGCACTCGTCGAGCCGAGACTTCAAAGTCTTGAACATCGACGCCAAGTTGCTAGCCTGTCGGTTTTCTACCGGTTACATTTCGGGGAGTGTGCGACAGAATTGCATAGCCTAATTCCGCCTAGCCCGTTCCATCATCGGACTACCAGACGTACGGCGTTGCGCCACCGGTACATGGTTTTTTTATGTGGTGGATAAAATCAACCAACGACAAATCCCGCCCTTGGGTGGGGCCCCGGGTGACATTTTCACATAACCTTTGGCCCCAGTAGGCTTCGACCCTGCTGGGCCCCTACAGTTTGCTGACAACTCCTTGAAGCGCGCAGGAACAGTGCACGCCGTAAATGACTTGATCTCGGACCGGTCTGTTAGCGGACGGACGGACAGCGAGCTACCCATTGCCCGCCGTCCGTGAGTCCGTGCTTTCGGTGGCCGGAAATCGGGATCGGTATCCCAGCGGCGGCGGTGGCATGTGCGCCGTTGCCTGATGCGGTCGGCCTCCTCCTTTGCTAGCATTACTGCTTCGCAGAAGGAGGCGACCGCCTACCACTCCTCCTCGCTCCGGAGCATAGCTTGAACCAAGCCCCGGTGTGAGAGATCACCGCCGCCGATCACCTCCACGAGGACACGACGATGCTCTTCCCAAGCGAGGCACACCTCGACTGTGTGCTCCACCGTGTCCTCCAGGCGGTCCGCACAGTGGCGACATCTGGGCGTCGTCTTCGCACGAATCTTGTACAGGTACGTCCCGAACTGGCCGTGTTCGGTTAGTACCTGTGCCAAACGGAAGGTGACGACGCTGTGAGGCCTTTCCAGCCACGCCTCAAAGAGGGGCCTTACCGCCTCGATCGTGGCGTGCCCAGCGCGGGGTTGCGACAGTCGCTCTCGCCATTTCACCATGAGATCCCGCCGGAACTCTGTCTGCCATGCCGCAACCTGTCGCGGCAGCGGAGTTTCGCCCCGGCGTTGCATCTCCACGCGTAAGTCGTGCACCGGTACATGTTGGACATCCCACCTATACGCACAAAGTGTTTTGGGAACACATTCATTGTGATCCCAGCTCAGTCTAATTTTATTAATCTATTTATAATAATACTTCCATTTTGTGTAATAAAACATTAGTAATAAAGTTTGCATACATTTCTACACGAATAAACGTGTAAGAAGACATTGCCCAAATTCGAAAACAGTTAAAAATCTTCTCAAACGTCTGTAAGTTTTAACATGTTTATTCTTGTGTACTTGGCGACTCAAAAAGCATGTAATAACAGCATAAACTATTATTCCTATGACTTTTAAATTAATTGTTTCCCTAGAATAAAAAAATAAACTATTATAATACACGTGTTTTGGGTCTAAAATTCATAAAAAAAATTAAATAGGTGCAAGATAGGCAAAAGAAACGAAAAATGCAAAAAAAAAAATTCGTGTAAGTGCTCTTGCACGTTTATTCGGTGGGGCCATCGATATTGTTACGCAAGTATTTTCTCTATAAAAAAAGGATTCATTATGCATGCATTATGGTGGAAATCTTTGCCGGAGTGTCGAGTCTTTTCAAGAATGAATTATTTCTTGTTATGGTTACTTCTAAACAAGCGTGCTTTATTGTCTACCTCAACATTGCTTACCATTAGGTGAGAACAGACTAGATTTCATTAGACTAACTATATTTTAAAAACATAAACTTGCACAATCCTTTTTTTCATTGTTTTGGAGAGTTATTGTGATGAAATACATCACATAATATGTTTCATCATTAATTTGTGCCTGTTCTACTAAATCGAATTTTAATGATTCAATTATTGGTTATCCAATAACCGTTTGCCTGTACAGGTGCCATTACTTTTTGTTGTAAAATATCTTAACCTACAAGGTTTCCATCTGACTATGATTGGGCACGCCACGATTGAGGCGGTAAGGCCCCTCTTTGAGGCGTGGCTGGAAAGACCTCACGGCGACCTTCCGCATGGCACAGGTACTAACCGAACATGGTAAGTTCGGGCCGTACCTGTACAAGATCCGTGCGGTGGTGACGCCCGGGTGTCGCCACTGTGCGGAACGCCCGGTGGACATGGTGGAGCACACGGTAGAGGTGTGTCCCGCTTGGGAAGATCATCGCCGTGTCCTCATGAGGGCGATCGGTAGCGATGATCTCTCGCGACGGGCCTTGGTTCAAGCCATGCTCCGGAGCGAGGAGGAGTGGCAGGCGGTCCTTCTGCGAAGCAGTAATGCTAGCAAAGGAGGAGGCTGACCGTATCAGGCAACGGCGCTCACGCCGCAGCCGCCACCGTAATTCCGATCCAAATTTCCGGCCACCGTAGGCGCGGGCTTGCGGACGGCGGGCAATGGGTACCTCGCTGTCCGTTTGTCCGGTAACAGACCGGACCGAGCCCAAGTCGTTTACGGCGCGCACTGTTCCCGTGCGCCTCAAGGAGTTGTCAGCAAACCGTAGGGGCCCAGTAGGGTCGAGGCCTAGTCTGGGGCTCTGGGAAGGTATGAAAATGCATACCAGGGCCCTGAAACCAAGGCAGGGAAGGAACAGGGTAGGTTTTTAGTCAGTAAGAGTCTGACACTATTTCCCGCTCCGCCCAAGGGCGGGATTTGTCATTGGATGATTTTACATACCATAAAAAAAAACTGACTATGATATATTAGTATTTTTAATAAAGAAATATTTGTATTGCAATCATAATGTCCTACATTCTCTAAAATTTTGTGGTCGGTGCCACGTGGTTTTTCCTCCCATTTCGTTACGCCATCACTGAATCTCTTTTCTTTCATATCACTCCATCCATTTTTATTTTACACAATCTATCCACTTTTTTCTGGTCTCATAACATTTTAGTAATATAAGTTTATTCGTTCTTCTTGATATGCCCACACCTAGATAAACGATTACTTTGCAAATTTTTAATCTTCAATAATAATTTAATGTTGTATTTTTTAAATTAAATATTAGCAAAGCAAGCAAAATAAAGCGAAATGCCATCACATGGAAAACAAGTACAGTTACCCTAATTCTACAAGACTAAAGAGCGAAGCGAGCTTAATTATGATAAGCGCAAGTGAAGTGTAGATACATAATATTTAAGTGTCAAGTAATGCCGCTTAGAGAGAACGAACCTTAAATATTATATATTTTATAGATAAATAGTCCTACATATTTTTGTGTTAGAATGTAAATCTAAGGGAATAAATTTATTATCACTTGAAAAAACATGTTTTGTTTAAGTGTAATGAACACTCAATATATTTTATTTCTTCGTAGAAATTAAACATTCCTTTTAATTAAATATAATGTTTTAATTGGGTGCTAAAATGTACCTTGGAGACTATACAATTATTTTGTCATGAAATAGTAACTGCGTGGAATTTAGACTATGTCTATAAACTTTGTTGGCCTCCTATTTGCCCACTATCTCATCTATGGTTAGTGATGACATCGTAATATACAGTTTTGTTTTAGGTGAAAAATCATCCAGTGACTTCTCCCATCTTTGGGCAGAGAGATAGGGTGTATCAGACTTTCACTGATTGTAATCTACAGTGAAGTATGCTTGCCGAGAAGTAACCTTAAAAAATTTACTCTTGGCTTAAATATTTCAGCTATCTAGTCAGAATTTGACAAAGAAATTTAATCTGTAGCTGTGCGCACGATGAAAGTATTTCCAAATAGTTTTGAGTCGGATATCCGCGGCGTAACGATATTGTGCATTGTTTCGTCGATCTTATTTACACTATTATGTATATTTCCATTTTTTTCTTTATTCTGTCCTGTTTTACCACTGTTTTTTTCGGCAGGAGTGGAAAATCTTCTTGGACACCCAGGCTGCCTCACAGACGAGCCAGTCTGGGCAGTGTCAGACTCCTACTGTTTAAGACCTTACTCCTGCCTTACATTTGGTCTTTAGACATGGCGTCCATGCCCTTATTTGATGGTTATACATGATTATTTTGGTTCTGGGCAACTCCATGTGCAAGTGGTGTCAGTCTAGAGTACATTAGCTTAGCTTAGTTCTAAAACTGCTATTGGTACTGTAGCGACATCTATGTCGTCACAAATGAACTAATCCTGCATCGCGCAAGTAAGATTCGCGGCGCGATTGGAACATATAGAACAAACCCGAAATCATCTATCGGGCAGTAGCCCACCAGACATAACACCTGTCTGGTCGGAGGATCCTCCCTTTTCAACGGAGGTATGTGGGACTTTACTCTCTGTTCCACCACCCCTAAACTGGTGACCCTCGACAAAGAACGTCAGCGCAGCCTTCGTGCAGCTACTACTTCGTGACGTCATCATCACTTCCTCAAGCTTTCGAGCAGCGAGCCATACAGCCAGCACCCACGGCTATATGGGTATCCTGACCACCAGCATGCCAACTTGGTCATACCTGGTCATCACCCTCAGCCTCATCAGCGACCTTGGCTAAGCAATCGCACCTTCGGCCAGTCATATGAAGAGCTCTCTCCTGGTCGACGACAGCAGTCAAGCCCTACGTCGCACAGCACCGCTCCGACTCACTGGAGCCAGCCGCACTACTCCGACTCACTGGAGCCTGCAGCATCGTATCCCGACTCACTGGGATAGCACCACCCCGACTCACTGGGGCATCACCGCAGACAGTTCCGACTCACCGAGAACTATGCGAAATCCGGTTCCGACTCACTGGAACCAACCTCCATTGGCCTGGCACGCATCACACGACGCATCAAGAAGCATCAAGAACTGTCGATCTCCGATCTCCGGAGGGGAGTGATGTAGCGACATCTATGTCATCACAAATGAACTAATCCTGCATCGCGCAAGTAAGATTCGCGGCGCGATTGGAACATATAGAACAAACCCGAAATCATCTATCGGGCAGTAGCCCACCAGACATAACACCTGTCTGGTCGGAGGATCCTCCCTTTTCAACGGAGGTATGTGGGACTTTACTCTCTGTTCCACTACTCCTAAAGTACTATTTACTTCTCCTTATCGTCAATATTTATAATTTTCACTTATAATTATATTTTCCTCTTTTTCTGCATTTGGTGACATTTCACCACTGCTACTCTTCACTTCTCTATGTCGTCGATAATTTAATGAATCCTCTAAAATAAATGACTGCACCTCCCACTAAAGAGGGAAGTCACCCAATTACCAAACTACCTACTTCCAAAAATAACAACTCAATAGGTAGTCAATTATCAGTACCATCAAACTTGCCGGATGATTAGTTCAACTCGTCCGGCCCGGATACATCCCGGACACGTCTGTGACGTCCGTCCGGTAGCGATTGCTATCGAATTTCAAATTTCGTTCTCGCGATACGATACCGGAACCTGAATCGCTTGTTCCGAGAAATTCTGCATGTTTTTGTTCGTGAACTATATTTTGTGAGTTCAGTCTAACGGTTTTGTTCAATTTAGGTTCGGTTGGTACTGGAGTACGTATATTTTGGAGCTGGTTTGGCGTTTTATACGAAATTGGAACTTATGAAATTAGAGTTTGTGATATTTCTGAGTAAAATTCCAAAAAACCGTCGGCCTGATTCATACGCGCTCCATAAAACATTTCTTAGTACTTTTATCTTGAAAAGATTGGTTTTGTAAGTAGATACTTACTATATCGCAGAAAATAATAAGAAATCAAAGAATAAATTGGTACATACGATACATGGAAAAAAATTATAACACATTCAGCTACGTGCGATTCTTTTCATATTGAAGATGACAAGGTAAGCAGGTCTCTTACAAGATGGACCAATGATCTGGTGAGTCGCGTGAATACGATGGATGCAAGACGCAAACACATCACTGTGTGTGTGTACTAGGTGTCAAAAGTATTTTTATTTTCTTTGAAAAAAAAATACTTTTGACACATTTAGCTTTCGATACACAAGTTTTTTTTTTCCAAAGAAACAAAAACTACTTTTGACTTTTTCTGAAGATAAATTTTGTATACTTGTTAGCACAAAGTTATACGAAGAATTTTTGAAATTGGTCAAGTTTTTAAGTTAAGTCGTAACATACAATCAAACAAAAAATCAAATATTTCCTCTTTATAACATTAATTCAGACAAATAATAACCCAAAAAAACAGATCATTTCACTGTATAATATTAACTTTTATTAATATTATACAGTGAAATACGCTGTAGTGAGGTAAGCTGACTATACTCTCAAGGACATTTTTTTTTCTCTGAACTCAATAAAGTGAAATTGAAATTTAAGTTCTAGTAATCTTCCATTTTGATTATAACAAGAAATCAAGATAAACATTAGAATATTCTATGGAAACTGTCGATTTTAAGTAAAGAAAAGATCAGATCAGAAAGCCAAAAAGTACTCAACCCAAGAAATATTATCTACTTGGAAACTGAATAACAATTTTATAGGTGATTTTGTGATGAAAAGGTTAAGAACGAACTGAAATACTCAAATACAAACTTAAAGCTTTATATTAATTAACCATTTATAAGCATTTTTGAACAATAAAGGTCAGTCATATACAAAATAGAAAAATAGGTGAAGGTATTTAGACGATCCATAGCGTAGATTGACAAGATGAAGCACACAGTAGAAGATGTGAGCCCTGCTTGCGCGGAGCACTGCCATGTCATCGTGTGGTTTCATGGTCCAGTGTGAGTATGTATGCCAAGCCATAGGTCGACTTCTGAAAAGGTTACCATTGGTTCTAGAACGCAAAGGCTACTGAAAGAACAAGAACATATGAGTGGTTTTAGTCAGTAAAAGTCTGACACATCCTCTTGCGTCTTCAAGGCTAGAGTGAATAGGCTCTTAATAAACTAGTGCGCCTCACCATCAACGATTGCATCACTGCTTAACATCAGGTGGGATTGCAGTCATGCACTAGTTTATACCAATTAAAAAAAAAAAGTACAAGATGTCATTAGATGATATCCCACCTTAAAAAAAAAAAAAAACCGTAGATCGCTATATGGAAGAACGTAGAGGAAACTCTATGGTCAGCATTCAATATTAAAATGACACAACCCATACTCCAGCTACGCAGTCAAAGTCCACAAGTCAGACAATTGCTTGAAATATGAGTGTAGAAATAAAGTCATAATGTTATATGACCAGAATTTCATTCTTTCCTAAATTCAGACCTAAATTTTTCAGAATTCATTATATCAATGATTCAAACTGAACTCTACCTGCCGTCATATATTTAAGAAGTAGAATAACCAAATTCTTTTACAAAATATTTCACTACAATATCGATAAAATATAGCTAGCTTATGAAAAAAACCAACCGTGTAAAAACAACAGAGTTAAATATTTGTTTGAACCAATAACGAGTCACACACTACAATTAACAAAAAAAAAAAATGTAAAAGAATAAACGCTCAAACGAAACAACCAATAGTCTAAATAACAAAACACTAAAAATATCCAACACGACATTATCAATGAAAAAGTTCGACTGATATCGTCCAATGCGCGTGCCACGCTTACATAGCCGGAAGGCAAAAGAGATCCATTTACCGATCTTTTATTGCCACCAATTTGCAGGCATAAAGCCTTTGATATTTGATTTAGAAACGAAATGCAGTTTATTAACGTTGGCTTTAATAGTGGAAAGGTGTGAATAGGCAATGTGGATTTTGTGATATGTAATGTCGAATCTGGTGACAATGGAAAGCTTGTAATTGATGTTTGACAAATGGATAAAGTAAATATTGGTGTTGGTGGAATTAATTATTATGGGGATTAGAACATATAATAAATTATTAACATTTATTTGCGTAACACGTTTTTGTTGTCACATGAGATTAGACAAAAAAGTGTTCGCTTTTACTTAGCAGTTGCTACATGCTGTTCATATTCTTATTTTAAAAAAAGTAACTGATTGATTCATTAGAAAATTTGACGCGAAGATTAAAAAAAAACAAACTGAAATAATTGAAGCAAAAATGATAATTGAACCAAAGGAATGTTTTTTTACTCTTATAGAAGAATTGAAGAAATAAAGTTAGAATGACAGTACCGTAACAAAATATTTATATTTTGTGCGCTATGTTAAGTATCATTAAATTATCAAATACATTCAAAATCATAGTTTATCCTTTACTATTAACAACCCTGAAATCGATTTTTCCTGAAGTTTACCATAATTCCGTAGGGATTTTGTTCTCTTTTATTTCAGGATACAATATGTCACTCAACAACAATAAGTGTCTAGGCTACAAAATGTGTCAAAATTTTACAAATCGTATCAGTACTGTCGAACCCTGGGTGCTTAGGGCTCGACTACCGGGATCTGTACTTGTATAAAATTAAAATAACTTGGGGGTTTTCACGATGATATATTTTAAAAATACTTCTTTCGACGACTACATGGAACTCTTATTAAAAAAGAACAAAACAATCTACTCTTAAAAATATTCAAATTAAATCTAGAATACTAACAGCCTTCGAACAATTATACAGCCAGTATGCTAACTTATGAGGATACGCATGAGTTTGCATATAATCTTATGCAAACTCATTACGCAGACGTAACATCAGCTACGCCCCAAAGAATATAAATGTGTATATAACACAGTTATATTCCAAAAACTTTCGAAGGGAATTAGTATGACCTACCTAATCCTAACACCGAGATCCCTACCTTTGCACGGAAGAACTTTATTCTGGCCTACGGCTTTGTAAAGCGAGCTTAAGTCAGAGTCAACGATCACTACTGATTGTCATAAAATTCATCTATTATTACTGTGTGTTAATCCACACTCATCAATTAACGTTGCTCTGCTTAAACCCCACTGCAGCAAAACCGTGCTAAAAGTCACAGCGCACAGCCCTAATTGAACCTAGGATGTCCAAGTGACATCCACCCAGACTGGGAATACATGCTAAGATTCAACACCTTTATGACTGTAATTCCTTCAGACGCTTATCGGGTCAGAGGTCAGAGAGCCATAATTGCATTGGACCACCTATAACTTCTCATTGCCTGTATCTACTCCAGAGGGATTAATAAAAAAAATAACAAGAATTACTCATCTAATAACTCTCAACCATTGAAGAGTTTCAATTATCATAGCTAAATCAACAGAGTCAACCTGACTCCCTTTGCGAAGACTATGCTCCATATAGCAAAGTTGATATTAGCTCAAATTGAACACTAAGTGGCCCTCTCATAACTCTATGGGAGGTCCGGAGGAGAATCTAATATACTCTGGAGCAAAAACACGTCTACCACTACATCTTGTACATAAACGCTTTTCTGGGTTGTATGGCTCTGTCCTCTGAAACACCCGGCTGCGTCTGCATTCAGTTCATGGGGCGCGTTCCGCCCGGCAGCATTTTATGAAACAAAAATCACAAATTAATTACAATTTCCATCACAATAATAATCATAACAACCATAATGATTGACAATGACATAATGACATGACAGCCTCTCTACAGATATTTTCTAATTTTATTCCACTCTGGATACTAAGCTTTTGAGCCTAAACCTATTTACATCTTCATATGAAAAGGTTATGAAAAATTTCTTTTTATAAAATTTCCAAAATTTATATTTAAATAAAAATATCTGTTTTATAAAATTGTTATAACAATGGTAAGAATTTAATGAATATGATTCTATTTTATTTTTATGAAGGTAATGGGGGGACTTTCTTATAGCCATACATTTTCGTGCCATGCATCTTTTATTTTTAATTTGGGCATAAATACGACTCAACTTAACATGGTAGGACTTCCTTGATGCCATACCTATTTTAGCTTGACATGAGGCTCGATGAGAAAAATCAATATGGAAATAAATCAAACCAAACCTATTATTTTTTATTGTTACCAAAGAAGTATGTACGTCATCCCCGACCTCAGATTGGACCATCTTCTTTTCAAAATTGTGATCACTAGCGATGTCGTGTTTATCCGTATTTTCATCGTGACCACATTCTTTAAAAAACACATTTTTGTTTTCTGAAATTAAAACGGATGAAATAATAACTGGATTGGACACACCCGGGTTTTTCTCTTCATCCGTACAATCAACTTCGGATTCGTCATCATCGTTCTGACTGCTTACGTCGTCGCTCTGGTCATCATCGATATCATTCATCTCCTTAGTATGTGGGTCGTCCATTATCATGCTAGAACATAAAACAATATTATCATCTTGGTTCATGTCATCCGGCGATCCATTTTCTTCATATACATCTGCAGTTTCTTCTTCATCAACACATGCTTCCATTGCTGCAATTGCTGCACGTTGTTTACAGACATAACATTGACAAGGGAACTCGTTCCTCAATTCCTCGCACAACGTTGCAAACTCCATATCATCACGGTAAGTATAATTATAAAAATACAAGGCTGGACCCTGAAGATATGCGCCTAATATGAGAGCATAATCTTTCTCAAACCACTCATAGCTTCTGGCGATTCGCCTGAACTCGGTGATAAACTCCTCTAGGCAGACTTCATCAATGCCCGAGAAATACATCATCATCATCTCTCCTTTAACACTTATTACATAATATAAAAACCACTTAGCTTTTCTATTTTCTTCGCTGCGAGAGCACACAACACAACATGGGACTGTACTAGTCGTCTTTCTCTTTCTCTTTATCGCATGTAATTTTATACCATTCTTCTATTTATACCATACCCGGCGCCTCCACCACTATGTCGAACCCTGGGTGCTTAGGGCTCGACTACCGGGATCTGTACTTGTATAAAATTAAAATAACTTGGGGGTTTTCACGATGATATATTTTAAAAATACTTCTTTCGACGACTACATGGAACTCTTATTAAAAAACAACAAAATAATCTACTCTTAAAAATATTCAAATTAAATCTAGAATACTAACAGCCTTCGAACAATTATACAGCCAGTATGCTAACTTATGAGGATACGCATGAGTCTGCATATAATCTTATGCAAACTCATTACGCAGACGTAACAGTACTTTGAGACATCTCACTCACTCCTACAAAATTAACAATTTTACCTCGTTCACATACTTGTTTTGATAAACACATAATGCTTCCTTCAAAATTTCCAATAACGCTACCCAAGTGGCTATTTGCCTAAAAACCCATACTTACCGTGATATACCTTTTATCCCGTAGCTTCACAAAGTGCTCTGTCATCAAGGGAAGGTTCTTACGTTGCCGGAATTTAATCTAAGATGTAGTTGGAACAAATTTGAAGGAATATTGAAGTAACTTTCTTAAAGGATCATTGACCTTTGAGGATGAGATTATTTGAAGAAATATTGTACGTCAATCGAATTAAACCTAATATAGCAAAATTTTCATAATATGGTCTGATACTGTCGAGGATATAATACTCATATCATCATAAATATCAAAAAGTTGAATCTTAGTAAAAAAATTCATTGATCTCAATTTTAACACACACCTACTGTACAAAAACATGTGTTTTATCTACAAGAAAACTTCCATTCTTGTAAATAGAAAACATGCTTTTTTGTCTACAAAAATGAACGCCTTCTCTCTGTAACAGAGAATGGGCTGGAATCGAACGAAAAGGCATACTCACCATCATCATTATCATCTTCCTACCTTTCTCCCGTGTTATTTGTAGTCAGAGCAACACATCCTTTCCTCATCAACTTTCATACAATCCATCTATTTTTTCTTTGGCTTGCCTCACTCTCTCTATCCATCCACATGTACAATACAAACGCATACTAAAGCCAATAATATATTTTCTTACAATTATCAACATAAAGATATTGCTTCCTCAGATTCTTTGATTGATTTCATAATTTTGTGTTAACACTATTGGACTATTCAAGAAACGCAAACACACAATTTAGTCACGTCGTTAGTAAGTCACGTTAAGAAAATATCATCATCATCATTTCAGCCGAAAGACGTCCACTGTTGAACATAGACCTCCCCAAGCGTCGCCATAATGACCGGCCCTGTGCGTCTCGTATCCATCGGACTCCAGAGACCCTGAAGAGGTCATTAAAAAAAAAAAAAAAAAATAGTAGAATTTGTAGATTAAGGGTCAAACACATTGTAGTCAGGATTCATTGCGGTGATTTTAATCAAATGTATATACGTTTCTCGTGATAAGATGGTCGATGGGGACGAAAGGTTCTTGAGTGACGATCACGCACTGGAAGACGCAGCCTTGGAAGGCCTCCTACAAGGTGGACCAATAACCTGGTGAGGGTCACGGGAATCCGATGGATGCGAGACGCATAGAACTGGTCATTATGGTGATACTTGGGAGTGGAATATGTCGAACAGTGGACGTCTTCAATCTGAAATGATGATGATGTATATGAAACTGATATGTAGCATGCGTTTTTGAACTTGCTTGTCGACGCCAACCTTATTTTAGACTTCATACTTCTGAAGGTTTCACTATGACATTTCCGCCATCTAGAGACCAATTCCGTGACCAAATACAAAATCGCATTGCAAAGTTTCCTAAGAAACATTTTAAACTTTTGCTAGCTATTCAACAAGTTTCTATAAACTTTTAAAGTTTTAATAAAGGTCACGAGGGAATCCCTTTCTTCTTGTCAGTACTGTTTCTAGAGTACACGTAGAGAAAACGTAGTTTATTATATATTTTTAAAACTTAATAATGTCATTGAGAAATGTTTATCGTTAACAGTAAAATATATAAATAAATGCTAAAGTACAATTTGGATAAATCAAGGGTTCGACGATTTTGAACGTCGAACGTTAAATAACTTGCAATATTTTATTAGTTATAAGGTCATCCGGTATTTAAAAAATTGCATGTAGCGGAGATGAGAATTTTAAGATGAAAAGTTGTGTGGTGAGACAAAAAAGGATAAAGTGAGGAATGAGTATATTAGAGGAAGTTTGAAAGTGGTGCCAGTGACAGAAATGTTCAACGGGAATCATTTGTCTTGGTATGGTCATGTAGAGGAGGGATGAAACACATGTTACTAAAAGGGTTATGTGTATACATGTGAATGGATGTAGAGGAAGAGAGAGACCAAAGAGGAGATGGATTGTGTGAAGAGTGATATGAAAGAAAAGGAAGTTAATGATAGTACGACGGATGATAGGACAGAATGCAAGAAAAAAACGTGTTGCACCGACCCCCAGTAAAATGGGAAAAGGATTAAAGATGATGAAGGTCAGCCGGTATTTAAATTTAAATACCGGATGACCTTTTAACCGAAAATTAAAACAACGTAAGTTTATAATATCGAATGGTTAGATAACCTACGTCCACTATATCTAAAATCAAATTATCTACAAAAGTGACATCAAAATACTTAAAAATCGAAAGTGACCTACCTACATGCTTACCGCAAGGGCTGGTTCGAGACAGCTCAAGAAAAGAATACCTGTAAAAAGTTAAGGAGGCTTTGCCCAGTAGTGGGAAAGTATAGACTGAATAAATAACTAAGTTGACCAATAGACATTGTCGTTGAATAAAATAACTTACCTTGGATAAGTTTTCTAGCTAAATATTTGAGTATCTTCACATTTTGGTATTCATTGCACTTATTAGCGAAATAATTGATCACTGAAGTTCCTCACTTTTTGCTAATTTTAAGAATTTTGACTGTAGCGGTATAATCAGTACGATAATTGATTAATTTTTTCAGTCAGTCATCGAAAATAACGCAAAAATTTAAACCACACAACCAATCTTCTCACATATATCGAAATGTCAGTCAAATTGCATCCTCAGTGCGTTGACCCTCAACTCTGAAAGGGTCAGGCCCAGCCCAGCTGATTGCTTCCCGTGTTGACAGCAAGCCATGTCGTAACTGTAGAACAATTGACTAGCAGTGTCATTTGAAGTGACAGGAGATTATCTTGTCATCGTATGTATAAGTGGGCGGTTGGCCATTTTGTATGGCTGATGATAAAATTGGTCTTGTGACTGTGATATTTGCTAGTGCAATTGTATATGTCTGGTTGTATGATAAGGCAAACTATAAATAGATCATGATTGTCTCTTTTATTAGTGTTGGTTTCGCTAGTATAATTTCGAGCTATGAACAAATTATTCATTCAGTAATTTTGTTAGCGGCTGATGGTCTCGTCAAAAGCACTCGACAAAAAGTAAGAGAAATAAAAAACTTTTATTTGTATCTATACAATTTTATTGTTCTTATAAATAATTATATATTTCGCGATTCCAGGTTTGGTCCCATAGTAAAAGTTGTTTGTTACCATGACTACAATCACGTGTTTAAGTATCGTTCACATTATATCTATCACCCTATATTCTTCAATTAGGAATTTGTCACTAAAATGCTGCAGATTGTGGTATGTATATCGTGGCGAGATGGAGAGAGGAGCTAAAAAGGCCACTTCAGCAGAATCATAATATGAATAATATTTTTTTATACGGCAATATTTACAAGGAATATGATTCTGATATGCAGTACCTTTATATGAAATAAAGTTTATTCCATATAAAGGTAGGGATCTCGGTGTTAGGATTAGGTAGGTCATACTAACACACTTCGAAAGTTTTTAGAATATAACTGTGTTATATACACATTTATATTCTTTGGGGCGTAGCTGATGTTACGTCTGCGTAATGAGTTTGCATAAGATTATATGCAAACTCATGCGTATTTTTATTTTTAATTTGGGCATAAATACGACTCAACTTGACATGGTAGGACTTCCTTGGTGCCATACCTATTTTAGCTTGACATGAGGCTCGATGAGAAAAATCAATAGGTTTGATTTTATTAAGTTCCATGTAGTCGTTCAAAGCGTGAAGAAGTATTTTTAAAATATATCATCGTGAAAACCTTCAAGAAGTTTAATTTTATAGATAATTGATCCCGGTAGTCGAGCCCGAAGCACCCAGGGTTCGACATAGTGGTGGAGGCGCCGGGTATGGTATAAATAGAAGAATGGTATAAAATTGCATGCGATAAAGAGAAAGAGAAAGACGACTAGTACAGCCCCATGTTATGTTGTGTGCTCTCGCAGCGAAGAAAATAAAAAGCTAAGTGGTTTTTATATATTATGTAATTAGTGTTAAAAGATGATGATGATGTATTTCTCGGGCATTGATGAAGTCTGCCTAGAGGAGTTTATCACCGAGTTCAGGCGAATCGCCAGAAGCTATGAGTGGTTTGAGAAAGATTATGCTCTCATATTAGGCGCATATCTTCAGGGTCCAGCCTTGTATTTTTATAATTATACTTACCGTGATGATATGGAGTTTGCAACGTTGTGCGAGGAATTGAGGAACGAGTTCCCTTGTCGATGTTGTGTCTGTAAACAACGTGCAGCAATTGCAGCAATGGAAACATGTGTTGAGGAAGAAGAAACTACAGATGTAGATGAAGAAATTGCATCACCGGATGACATGAACCAAGATGATAATATTGTTTTATGTTCTAACATGATCATGGACGACCCACATATTAAGGAGCTAAATGATATTGATGATGACCAGAGCTACGACGTAAGCAGTCAGAACGATGACGAGTCCGAAGTTGAATGTACGGATGAAGAGAAAAACCCGGGTGTGTCCAATCCAGTTATTATTTCATCCGTTTTATTTTCAGAAAATAAAGATGTGTTTTTTAAAGAATCACAATGTGATCACGATGAAAATACGTATAAATACCACATCGCTAGTGATCACAATTTAGAAAAGAAGATGGTCCAATCTGGTGTTGAGGATGACGTCCATACTTCGTTGATAACAATAAAAAATAATAGGTTTGATTTTATTAAGTTCCATGTAGTCGTTCAAAGCGTGAAGAAGTATTTTTAAAATATATCATCGTGAAAACCTTCAAGAAGTTTAATTTTATAGATAATTGATCCCGGTAGTCGAGCCCGAAGCACCCAGGGTTCGACAGTACTCAATTGAGTATGATTCGACTAATTTATGCAACCATTTTACGAACATTAGAAGAATTGCTTATGGTCTGCTAGAAATTCGAAATATGATTTGCTCTAGATGAATTGCTCATGTGACGTTTTTAGGCCCGTAGAACGTTTAAACGCCAACACTTGATGATATGTTAATCCTCGTTTACCATATAATTGATGTTTTTTTTTTTTTTTTTTTACGTAGTTAAAATCATCCAATGACGAATCCCGCCCTTGGGTGGGGCGGGAAACAGTGTCAGACTTTTACTGACTAAAAACCTACCTTTCCATTCCTTGCCTTTATCCTGGGGCCCGTGGTGACAGTCTCACATAACCTTTGGGCCCCAGTAGGCTTCGGCCCTGCTGGACCCCTACAGTTTGCTGACAACTCCTTGAGGCGCGCGGGAACGGTGCGCGCCGTAGACGACCTGAGCTCGGACCGGTCTGTTACCGGACGGACGGACAGCGAGCTACCCATTGCCCACCGTCCGCGAGCCCGCGCGGTGGCCGGAAATTGGGATCGGAAACCCGGCGGCGGCGGCGGCGTGTGCGCCTTTGCCTAATGCGGTCGGCCTCCTCCTTTACTAGCATCACTGCTTCGCAAAAGGAGGCGACCGCCTGCCACTCCTCCTCGCTCCGGAGCATGGCTTGAACCAAGCCCCGGCGCGAGAGATCGCCGCCGATCGCCCCCACGAGGACACGGCGATGCTCTTCCCAAGCGGGGCACACCTCGACTGTGTGCTCCACCGTGTCCACCGGGCGGTCCGCACAGTGGCGACACCCGGGCGTCGTCTCCGCACGAATCTTGTACAGGTACGGACCGAACTTGCCGTGTTCGGTCAGCACCTGCGCCAAACGGAAATATAATTGATGTAGGAATCCTATGATAAGAAACGGTCTAAAGAAAGCAAAAAAACTCGTAAATCATTGCTAGAACACCATGACCTTGAACCAAAAATAAGTGACCTCTATCAAGCTGAACTGTGACCGCGAGATAGGTTACGCCCACTCTCTGTCACAGAAACGGGTCCATGCTAATTATGTTTACAAAAACTGCTTTGAGATCAAAAGTTCCAAGATATAATGTGATATTAACCAACTCCGGCTACCCTCGCCCTCGGACAAAAATGAAGCTGGTGTTCTTTGTCTAATTATGGCACTCCTTTTAACTAACATATAATTTTAAGTTGTTTATTTTAATTTACCAACTTAATGGGGGAAATGCTTCCCCAATCATGATCGCTGTCATCGTGCCTGTACTTTTCATAGGTACCTAAATAACCTTGACGGCTATCATTTCAACTTGTCCCTACCTGAAGAGACTATGCCATCTAGTGCGCAATTACCACTCTAAAACATTTGACTCCATCAGCCACAATTAAAAAGTACTAGGGATACATCAATCAGGTAGAACTTAGAGTCCATACGAATGACCGCGCATACTATAACAATTGTTACGACCTTCATAAGGACATCTGGCATAAGGACAACTGGCCTGTTGGTCTAGTGGTTAGTGGCCCTGACTGCTATGCCGAAGGTCGTGAGTTCGATTCACACCCAGGACTAATATTTTTGTGTGATGAGCACGATCATTTGTTCTGTGTCGGGGTGTAATTAATGTATAATATGTATGTATTTAGAAATATATAAGTATGTCTATCAGTTATCTAGTACCTATAACACAAGCTCGGCTTAGCTTCGGACTACTGGTGTGTGTGTGTGTGTGATCGGTTAACCTTGTTCTTACGAAACACACTTGAAGAAACTGTGCCATCTAATGCACGGTTGCTGCTCTAAAACATTTTGGCGTCATCAGCCACAATTAATGCCATACAGTTCCAGGAACACAATAGTCCAGTGAAACTTAGCATATATACAAATCTGACGGCGAGCAATGGGTAGCTCGCTGTCTGACCTTCCGGTAAACAACCGGACTGAGCCCAAGTCGTCGACGGCACGTACTGTTCCCGCGCGCCTCAAGAAGTTGTCAGCAAACCGTAGGGGCCCAGTCTGCCAGCAGGCAGGGTCGAAGCCTTCTGAGACCATGGGCCTAATTATAAAAGGAAGGCTCGGCTCTGTATAAAGGCAAAGATGGAACGGTGATTTTTTATGGTAGTTAAAGCATCCAATGACAAAAAATACCGCCCTTTTCGGCGGAGCGGGAAATAGTGTCAGACTCTTACTGACTAAAAACCTACCCCGTTCCTTCGTTGCCTATCGTACCGAGCCGAGCCTTGGGTGGGCTTTTTTAGTCAGTAAAAGTCTGACACTATCACCCACTCCACCAAAGGGCGAGAGATGTAATTGGATAATTTTTACCCACCGCAAAAAACAGATATACAAATGATCATCCCATAAGAGTTTCTATGATCTTCATGAGCTCATCAACCTACTTTATTCCTACAAAGCACACCTGAAGAAATTGTGCCGTCTAGTGTGCAATTACCACTTTAAAACATTTAGCTCCATCAGTCGCAATTTAAAAGTACCAGGGACACATCAATCAGGTGGAACTTAGTGTTCATTCAAACGAAACATACTAGCAAAATTTAACCAAGAACTCCCAACTACTATAACAATACTAAATGATACCGCTCACATTGTAATAACAGAGTTTCTGTCTAGTTACAATGGAGCGTAAGTGCAGACAGATTACCACATCGCACGAACATTTATATTCTCGACAGTTAGTTCTTGTAACTTGGTTGTGAGATTGCTAATACTTCAGAATGATGTTTTATACGTGAATGTTCAAGAAATTATGAATCAGTTTTCTTTGTTACGTCTTCACATTGCATATGAAATGTGAAAAGCTGTATGTGAAATGATGTTGGCGATTGCCTAGTTCGTGTCCGTGTCCGATTCTTACACAAGACAAATGATATTTATTTATTTATTATATACTTTAATAGACACCTCATAATGTGGACAGGATAAACATTTACAAAAACCAAATGTACAATGGGTGGACTTATCGCACAAGGCAATCTCTTACAGACAACTGATGGACTGAATGAAAGGATATAGATTTGGAGCGGATCTTTGTATGACCTAGTGAAAAATGTTTTGTACTAATAGGTAATAGCCCTTGCAGTTATGCACGACCCACGCATAGAAGTACAACGCCGAGATGAAACTCCGCTGCTGCAACAAATTTCAGTATGGCGCACTGAATTCCGGCGGGATCTCATGGCGGTGTGGTGACAGCGACTGTTGAAACTTAGCACTGGGCATGCTACAATCACATGAGGAGTTGCTAGACAGGCGTCACGGTGTCCTCACCTTGCACATGACAAAGGTCTTCACTGGACATGGCAAGTTCGGGAGGTTCCTCTTTCACACATTTTTCTGCGTACTCGGTGACCTACATTAGATATATAGTTAACTATAATTTTACAAAACAAATATAGTGACTTTAACAATTTATATAATTATTGTGATCAACAACTGCAATATTTGATGGTCCTTCGAGTCGAGCTGTGCGGTTATGAGACCCTACAATATCCTTTAAATTAACCATCTTCACACTTCACTTTCATTAGAAAATGTTACAGGCTGCTATGACTACCTTCTAGACCTGCGGGCATACTTTACATTTAACGATTTCGAACGGACCAAATTCAGTCGCTAATATAATTCTTACAATGTGAATTAATCGTATGTGTCCTTTACTATTTTAACAATTTAATTTAACAAACCTTTGATTTAAAGTATATGCTCGATCCGTAACCAAAGTTTCACTAAATTAAATCATATACCATTTAAGCGTGAAAGGTCGTTATAAAAGCTAGGTACATTGTATTTTATTTTTATAGATAGATAATTTTATTTTATATTCCATCAATCGTACATTTATGTAGGGTAAGAATTTATTTACTTATATTACTGTAGAAGAATTGTTAATTCTTTCACTTAAAGAAAGAAAGAAAGAAAAATAATTTTATTGGGCTTAGAAACACACAATTTTTTTTTATGGTAGGTAAAATCATCCAATGACAAATCCCGCCCTTGAGTGGAGCGGGAGGTAGTGTCAGACTCTTACTGACTAAAAACCTACCCCGTTCCATTCTTTGCCTTGGTCCCAGGGCCCCGGGTGCCATTTTCACATACTCTTTGACCCCAGTAGCCTTCGGCCCTGTTGGGCCCCTACAGTTTGCTGACAACTCCTTGAGGCGCGCGGGAACAGTGCGCGCCGTAAACGACTTGAGCTCGGACCGGTCTGTTACCGGACGGACGGACAGCGAGATGATACTCATTGCCCGCCGTCCACGAGCCCGCGCCTACGGTGGCCGGAAATCAGGATCGGAATCCCGGCGGCAGAAACACACAATGCTGAAACTACATAACTTTAGACACGTAAAATTCAAAAAGTAAATTAAAAGAAAACTAACATTGTGTGTCGCCCGGCTGCGCCAAATTGGTCCAGTTCAGCATAAATACCAGACTACGAAGTGGTACTTGCCTGACGCTGGTTTTCAACTGAACCTTATTTCGAGTGATCGGTTGAAACTTGATTTATTTACCGAGTTGTCAGTTAGTTTGTTTAACTGTTAATTTAAAAATAGATAAATAAATAAAATGCCTTTATTTGAAGTGACACGACTCATAGATATACATACAGTCTCAAAACTCATAAAAAATACATATATACAATTACAATTACATAATAACACACATAAACACACCATCACAAACTAATACGAGAACACTTAATTACATACATAATTATGCAGACTGGAGCATTGCCGAATGTACGGGCAATCCAGTCTGTCGGTGATCATCGCCAGGACGGTATTAATTTAAAAAAGAAAGAAAAGATTTCATAAAATTTGACCATTTTCTTAAAGACCATTAAAAATATGTAAGGACAGTCTCCAAAGAACATTTTCTTGTACAAAGGTTAAAATACCTGACCTAAAATTATTTACCAAAATTAACTAAATGCTGCGGAAATTCGAAAAAACCCGGACATTTTATAAGCACCCTACGGTATTATTTTTTTATAAATTCCGACCGACCCTTTGATATCACGTTATAACAGAAAATTATGCAACCGCCACTCATGGGGCCCATAAGGGAAATCTCAACTTGATTTTTAGGGACCAACCTATATCCTACTTGAAAGGGTGAGCGAAATATTGTGAAAAAATTTCTACAAAGACATTTTTAGGCTTTCGTACGGATATTGACGGAATGGATACCGAGATATTGAATCCTGTGACAAACTAGGAATAATATACTTAACTATAAAGTCTGTATCATTACATTATGCAATAGTGATCAATTAGAAAATCAAATGAATTATAGAGTTGTCGAAGCGAACGTCAAATATTTCTGATAACTACAAAATTAAATTGTAGAATTTAAAGCAAGTAATATATTAAAAATTATCATTCTTGCTTCATCGACACATTCAACTCATTTTTTTTTATTTGTCTCATCTTACACAATTTATGCGTGCAGGAATCAAATCATTGACGGTCAAGGCAGCTGTTAATTGCTCTGTCAATGCCCTAACTATGCCGTTATGTCATGATTAAGCCACTCTATTAGTTGTCAAAATTCCAAATTTTTGAGACCATGTTACATTTCGTTGCCACATATTATGTCAATCTTTTATATTTAAGACTTATCATCAGGTGAGATAGTGGTCAAACGTGAGCCTATGAATACTAAAATTAAAAAGGACCTTATATTTTTAATTTCTCTTATATAATGTCAGTTTGTCTAGGCTCTCCTATTTTACTGAAATAATGAGCTAACCGTAAATCGTAAATCTTAAAAAAAAAATCTTTTATAGTTGAATTTTTAAACACCCCGTTTTTAATTACCTACTTGTTTTTTTGATTAAGCGCACGATAATATTCTTTGTTTTCTCCATATCAAGAGTTACAAAAGGTACGTTTTAAAACGTTGGTCCTAATTAATCCCAATCAAAAAACCCTAGGACCTGACACACTTTGTAACACACGAACAAATACGAGAATGACACAACAATACACTTTTGATCTCGGCATTTTAAGCAACAATGAAACTTTGAAGCTGAAAGCTTAATACGACTTACCTACTGAACCCAAAAAAAAACCCTGTACACAGCTTTTTGTTTGAAAAAATATTAATTGCTAAGTATAAAACAGGCCAAATGAGTGGTAGGCAATGCTTAGCAAAAGGTTCCGTAGTGAGCATTGGTATTTACGCAGAAGAAAGACCATAATATATATTTATCGACTACAATATTAATGTTTGCTTAGTATGGAACAGTAGAATCACCTCTACATCTAATAAAATTGACGTTATTTCACTATACCTCTTTCAAATGCTATGGACATAATACCAACAGTTTATTTAGTCATTTAAGGATTGTTACAAAAAAGAAATACATAAATCAGCCGCCCATATAACCTCTTTCTTTTCAAAGTCGGTTAATAATAAACCTTGCATAAATAAGAATTGGTACACCTAACCATATCCTATAATGAACACTCAATTTATAGGCAACCACAGCTTATTTATATACGGCTATAATTACGAGTACGTAAAATATTAAATTAAATAAAAGTACTTAATTGGCATGCGATATGAATTTAAAAAAAAAGAATTAAACAATGTTGAAGGCAAATAATAATAAGTAAAAGTTTTCATAATAGTAAGATTCTATATTCGAACCTACAGACCAGAAAAAATGAGATTGAGAATACAGGGCCCACCTTCCAATATGTGTGTTAACATCGTTAGATACATAAGTATTTTTGAGGTTATTAAGCCTTATTATAAAACCTATTTCAAAATCTTAGTTCGTTCAGAGTTATTCAAGCCATCTCTTTTTTTTTAAAAAAAACAATGATTTTACAATATATTGTGTGATTTAAAATGGCTTGTTTTTCATTCACTTTTTTTCTTCAGGAAAGGGACAAAATGCAGTGCAGGTCAAATTGTTCCAATTGGAACTTTTATTCAGCTAAAAATATCTATTCAACGATAACACTAGCTATTGGATAGTGAGCACAAATTTCATAGAAACTCTGGTATCATTATTTATGAGCGTTCCATTTTTATATTAAATTGGCTACCGACAACGGAACCTTAAAAAACCCACACGCTTCAGCAAACGCGTGCTGAGCGCAATTTCTTTTTAATTAATATAGAAGTCAGTGTGCCTAATATTACACACTCACTTTGACGCCATAACGGAGTGACCTCGTTTAATTTTATACTCGAATAACGAGAACAGCTAGTAATTTACCTTAGAAACGGAATCAGTTAGGCCTTTTTGTTTTTGTGGGGAAATTAAAAAGGAAATGGGAAAGTGTCGGGTTTATATAAATTTTTTAGTGGGCTGTGTTGAAGTTTGTAAAAGAACGCGTATGAATTTTTTTTCTATCTGATTTGACAAATATGCTGTGGTTGCGCGAATTTGCTGTGTGGACTGTAGGTTTGAAAAGCGATCTTAGGTTTGTTAACAATATGCAGATACTGCGCCTGGCATGGAATAAATGTATTGGGAAGGAGCACTGACCTTTAGACTTCGAAGGTTGCACGTGGCACCGGCCGATCCTCGTCTTCGCACATTTAAATCACTGCCAGGTCCTGTTTTGCACTACACTGCACCACTGTTGAGTTCTGAATGGTTGGATCACGAAAATAGTCAATTTTCTTGTAATTTCGAGCGGGCGCGGTTAGCGGTGCGGTCACATTCACAATCGATGCACAAACGTCAATGTCAAATCATTTCTAGAGGTCGTGCGGGGAAGCGGAAACGGTAGGGATAGGATTGCTAGGCCAAAAAAATAAATTACAAAAAACAAAGTCGCGGATCATAGCAAATTGGCGCAACCATTCCCCCCGGGTTTGAAGGGTTACCTTCAAAGAAAAGAAAAAAAAACAAAGCGAAACTAAACCCTATTACTAATCTAAACTATCAATACTAGGTAGCGAAACAACTTATAACTAACTATGCCACTACTACTGATTAGGCAGAGGGCAGAGGCGAATAACCGGACGCAGGTACGATCCAGTTGCGGTTTTAACCTTTACGACTCGCGTTATTCCGTTCGAACCCGGAAAAACTTCTTCCACTACACCAAGAGGCCAGTGCAGAGGAGGCGCACTCTCAGTCTTCAGTATCACCACAGTACCGACTGTGACTGGATCTGAAGGAGTGTTCCACTTTTGACGCGACTGCAGCGTATGCAGATAATCTGTCCTCCATCGCTTCCAAAAGGACTGAACTAAGCTATCTAGCAGAGCGTGACGCGGGTGGAGCTGCAGTTTGTCAGTCTCGACATCTAAAGCGGGCAAATATTTAAGAGGAGTCGTCGTCAAGAAGTGAGCCGGCGTCAACGCTAGTGGCTCCGATGGATCACTAGACAAAGTCCGACACAACGGACGCGTATTCATCAACGCCTCTACCTGAGCGAGTACAGTGCTCAACTCCTCGTACGAGAGAATCTGTTCGCCTATGACCCGAAACAGGTGCGACTTAAGGCTTTTAATATTCGCCTCCCAATTGCCACCAAAATGACTAGCTGCTGGCGTATTAAAACACCAATCAATGCGATTCTCAGCTAAGACATGGGCGAATTCACTTTGGTAGTACTTGGAGCGTAAGAATGTATGTAATTCCGAAATATTGCGTCGCGCTCCAACATAATTTGTGCCGTTGTCAGAGTATAAGCGCTTAACGGGACCACGGCGAGATAAAAATCGTTTAAATGCAGACACAAAACCCTGCGTACTCAAATCACTGGTTAACTCTATGTGAACCGCACGAGTTGTCATACAAACGAATAGGCAAATGTATGCCTTTGTGGAACGTATACCACGACCACGGGCAATAGTGACTTTAAACGGTCCAGCATAGTCCGTCCCAGTATGTATGAAAGGTTTCACCATCTGTACAACACGACAAGAACGATGGTCGGCCATTTCCGGCGCGTTGAAACGCGGGCGGAGCTTAAAGCAGGGCACACATCTGTGCACTCTAGCGCGTATCAAATTGCGAGCGGAAAGTATCCAGTACTTCTGTCGAAGAATGGACATTAATAAATCGGGACCAGCGTGACAATTCACCTTATGGTGATAGTCCACCAACAAATCCAAAACGTGATCCCTGCGTGGTAGAACTACTGGATGCATTTGTTCAAACTCTAACTTAGCATTTCGCAGACGGCCACCGACACGAATGAGTCCGTCTTGCAAAAATGGTTTCAAATGTTGAAGTGCGGGACTACAAGGTTTATGTGATTCTAAACTACGAAATTCTATTGAAAAATAAAATTTCTGCAACTCTCGAAGTACAACTGATTCAGCTCTATCCAAATCAGCTGCGATTATAGAACCACGCGATGGTAATAATCTCAAAAATCTTAGGACGTAAACTACACAGCGTAATAGTCTCGACCAAGACGAGACTCGATTAGACAACAACAAAACAACTGACTCTTCACGCGGAACTGATACTACAAGCGTATGTTTCTTTTCCTCGGGTGGCTCTGAAACAGTAGCGGGGTTAAACGGAGCATTTGGCCACTCGTTAGGAGTGGTATGAAGCCAGGGAGGGCCACAAAACCAAAGCGGATGATTTAAAATTTGCGCAGGAAGCAAACCACGTGAGAGACAATCAGCTGGGTTTTCTGTTCCAGCGACATGGAATATATTTTCCGGAGACAATTCAGCTTGAATCTTACGTTCCAAGCATAGAAAGCGTTTTTCTGCGGAGGCACGGGAGCCACCGAGCGAAAAAATATCACCCTTGAAAGGGAGCGCGACAACATAACGACCATCTTTATTACGAGTAGTCGTGCGGGTATAAATCTCCTCAGTGACCTGATCCTCAGGGCTGAGAATAGGCGGGACATTGACCTCTTCAATCTCCCAGAACTTGCGGATGGTAGACTCAAGCGGCGGCTCGACGGTGCAACAGTGCGACACAGTCGAGTAACTATTTAAATAAGCGGGTGCGGAACCAACTATAACAAACCCGAGAACTGTTTCCAGTGCGTGCGGAGCGGGGTACATCGGAAGACCTTGAATTTTACGTGATAACTGGAGATGCGGGAGAATCGAAGCGCCGATCAATAGATCGATATCTCCAGGGAAAGCGTAATTTCCGTCGGCTAACTGCAAGTTCTTAAACTCCGTCAGCATGGACGTGTCAACCGGTACCGTGGGCAACCGTTCCGTAATCTTATCTGCGACTAGCGAATCCATTTCAAACGAAATATTACGATTAAAACGTGAACTAAATATTATTTTAATGGAACCGTGAATGGTTGCCTTTAAACCTCCAAAACCTTTCACTTCTGAGCGGGATGACCAATTATTAAAACTAAAACCAAGGCGTTGACAACAATCCCGAGTAATAAAATTACTCTGGGAAGCGCCATCTAGTAGCGCTCGAACGGTGTGCGGTTTGCCAAAGGCATCTACAATGACAACTTGCGCGGTCGCAAGTAAAACGGTAGTGACTTGAGTACCAGCGGCGGAAAGCGAACACAATGTTACGTCGTTTGCACTTGCAGCAGGCCGCGCGTCACAAGCGTCGCGCGTCTGCGCAGGCTGCTGCTGCGATGGCAGCTTACTACTCTCAAAATGTAAGAAGGTATGATGTCTAGCTAGACATTTACGACAGCTAACACCACTGTTACATGACGTAACCAGATGTTTGTCACTTAGACAATTAAAACACAAATTATTAGTGCGGACAAACTTGTAACGATCACTAGGCGATAATCTCTGAAATCCCGAACACTTGTACAGCTGTGCATGGCTACCCTTACACAGAGAACAGTCAGGTGTTGAGGCGGTATTAACTAGCGTATGTGCAGTCCTGACTGACTTCGATGACGCGTCTATACGGCGATCGGAACCTGTCCTATTCGTGACTTCATGACGTGCCGACGTGCGCTGCAATACCTTAATATGGTCGCGAATAAAAGATTCTAAATCTTCGAACTTAGGTATTTCTTTGCCGCGCTGAGTCGTTTCAAACAGACGAACAGTTTCAGGATCTAATTTATTTAAACCGATATACAAAAACAAAAAGTCACAGAGGTCATTGACCTTTAGGTTCTTTACTGCACGAACAGATGATGCGAAAATATTTAAAAACTTCTCTAAATTATGATCGTTACAAACGGAAAAACTTTTCAAATCGAATAATTGATCTAAATATGCGGTGGCTACTAATCGCTTATCTTCGTATTTTGTTTTTAAAGTGTCCAAAACTAAATTGTAATTTTCAGCGCTAAACGTAATTCCAGCACAGACAGCCTTTGCCTTACCGGTCAATTTTTCTACGAGATAATGCAATCTCTCGTGATCTGTCAGCGATGTGTTCCTATGTATTATATTTTCGAAACTATCTATAAATAAATTCCAATTTCGAATGTCACCATTAAATTCAGGTATTTGAATTGGCGGCAATCGTGGGCGTTCGCGAGGAGGGTTGGATAAACCACTCGCGGGGGGGGGAGTCTCTAAACTCCTAGCAATACGTTTGATACGACAATACAAGTCATCAAAGGACGACAATGCCTGATAACTCACACAGTAATCAGGATTTAACTCCAACTCTAAAATGTTTATATTATTAATTGTAGATTCAAAATCCGCGCGCAAACTATCTAAAGTTTCCAACGAACACAAGAAAGCATCTCTAATCGCCAGATCCGAGGTTTGCGAAGATTTATCACAAATTGATTGAACACGTGAAAACTGTGAGTCCCTTTTAGCGTATAAAAGCTTTAACTGAACCTTTAAATCAGTACTAACCTTGGTTCCCTTAAGAGACATCTTGTTTTGATATATTCACACTATACACTCAAACAAACACTTAACGAATTATTAAGTAAGCGATAATTATCAGATAACAATATGGTAATATTGTAAACAACAAAGTGAACGGCGAACGAACGGAATAACATATGCGTATATAATCTATGGTTTATCCGTTTCCTACAAATATTCACTCAACAATGAACGGGTATTTTTGAAATGCGTCTACCTACATGCAATTTGTAGGACTTCCGAATGAATTTTGTCAAGAAAAAGAATGCGATCGATTTATATCTACGCTGATATTTACGTAGCTAACTATAATTATGCGGTGCGGTTGACGGCGTAGGTACCGTAATTATCAATGACACTTTAACTATACGAGCGAAATAACGTATAGTTGCCTAAATGCCTAGATGCGGGTTTTCTACTATTATATCTAGGTAAACAGGCGCGTTGCGTTTATTCCCTATGGAACAAATACTATATTGCGAAATTACAAGAAAATGATTCACGATCCTGCTCGTATGGACCAAAAATAATGGTTGCGCGAATTTGCTGTGTGGACTGTAGGTTTGAAAAGCGATCTTAGGTTTGTTAACAATATGCAGATACTGCGCCTGGCATGGAATAAATGTATTGGGAAGGAGCACTGACCTTTAGACTTCGAAGGTTGCACGTGGCACCGGCCGATCCTCGTCTTCGCACATTTAAATCACTGCCAGGTCCTGTTTTGCACTACACTGCACCACTGTTGAGTTCTGAATGGTTGGATCACGAAAATAGTCAATTTTCTTGTAATTTCGAGCGGGCGCGGTTAGCGGTGCGGTCACATTCACAATCGATGCACAAACGTCAATGTCAAATCATTTCTAGAGGTCGTGCGGGGAAGCGGAAACGGTAGGGATAGGATTGCTAGGCCAAAAAAATAAATTACAAAAAACAAAGTCGCGGATCATAGCAAATTGGCGCAACCATGCTGTATTTCGAAAAAATGTGTAATGAAGAAATAAATAATTTTAATTGGCGCCCAACGTGCGACGAGCGGTAAAAAGTGCTCGTTAGAAATCTATATACTGCGTTATTCGCATGTGTGCTTGGTGCAGTGATAAACTGTCTTTTAAATGAAGCAAGAAGAAATTTGAAAAAAAAAATACAACACCATTTATAAATATAAAACTGTTTTTACGTAAATATTGAAAAAGGAAAAAAAAATACATATTTGTAAACAGCCCTTCCTATTACTAGCGTACTCGTGAGCATACTTAAGACGATAACGAAGTAACCACTTCATTCACCATGGGCCAAAAAACTCCAAAAATAAAACGCCATAATAACAGCTCCAACTCCTCAAAACGTTGAGAGAGACCAAAAGAATAAAATCCAAAAACAGGCCCAATTATGTAGAACCATCCAAACGACACACTTTAGAAAATCATAAAAATGGAGAGAAGCGTCCATTTTTTCCGTTATCCTACCGCGAGTAGCTTACTCAGTCCGAGCATTTCAACTCCTAAGATTTGAAGAAAACGACAGTCGGACAATTACAGTTGGCTTTGTTACTACAAGGGGTAGCTCTCTTGCAAAAATTTAGATGAGATGCTCTGACGTTCCCATTGAAATTTTCTTGTTCCGAAAACCCAGAAGTGTGCTGTCCTAATTAGGATTTCTCTTTTCCATTGTAACTTTATAGGAATGTCTGAATAGTTGTCGGGTTTGTTAGTTTTATGTTCAAAGGGTTAACGGCCTGTAGTAGTGTTACTTGGTTGTGTAGCGTTCAACAGTGGACGCTGTTTGGTCAGTTATTTTTGTACAATAATAATAATAAGCTTATTGACATTAATTTGCAGTGTTGCTACTATAGATATGATTTTCAGGCTATATTATCGTAATACAAAAGAATTAGACATGAATAGCAAAACTAGACAAAAAACTGTATTTCGGCTATCAGCGCTAATCTCAAATAATAAATATTTGATCAGATAAGGGTTTAATCACGATTACATTAATTATTGTGAGCGAGCGAGAGCCGCAGAGAGAAGGCAGCGGGCGTAATATGTTCGCGTGGCGCGAATTTGGGAAACGTGTCTAACGCTAACGCGGGCGGGCGACGACTGGCGCGCGCGCGCGGGGTATGCAGGACGCGGCTGCGCGGGTGTACGGGAAGGGGTGCGCGAGCGCCCAAAGTACTTACCTTCCCTACCTAACATATCACCGCGCGGCGCGGCGTTACATTCTCCCCCTCTAACCTGACTTTTGCGTCCTCGCGGTCGGGTTAGCCTTGCGTGGCCTCCCCCCTTCTACGCTTTTCCTGGATGGGTTCGGTTGGGATGCGACCAACGAAAGGTGTTAGCACTGACGAGTGATACTTTCCTAACACTGTACCATCCCTAATACGTTCTAACACGTAGGCGGTTGGGCCCGCAATAGCTTGCACACGATATGGGCCGTCACGTCGCGGAATGAACTTGGGCGTTTGACCTTTATTCGTGTCATTTAAGCCCTGCGTTTTCAATAGGACCAAGTCCCCAACCTTGTAGTCTGGAGCAGGACGACGATGTTCATCAGCATACCTTTTATGCACCTTTTGAGCAGCCTCGTGAACGTCACGAGCGTCGACGAGCACCGACGACACCTTCTTCAGGTAAGCAGTGATGTCACCTATATAATTATCGTTATCGATAATAGCACGCATTTCAGATACGACATCGGCGGGTGCACGCATTTCGCGTGCATAGCTTAGGTAAGCGGGCGAGTAACCCGTACCCGACGTAACAGCTGAGTTCATGGCAAATCGGATAGCAGGTAAGTGAATATCCCACGTATCATGATCTTTACCTACCAGAATCGCCAGTTGCGGCTTGAGGTCGCGGTTCTTCCGCTCGACGGGATTCGCTTCTGGGTGATAGTAACAGGTAAGTGCTTGGATAATACCCATAGCGTGGCAGGTCTGTTGCATGACTTCACTGATGAACTGGACACCATTATCACTGATGAGCCTCCGGGGAACCCCATACCTCAAGAATACCTCCGACACCAGGACCTTTGCACATTCCTCACTCGTAGCTTTAGTGAGGGCAAACAGCTCTACCCACCGAGTGCAAGTATCCTCGACTATCAAAATCCACTTGTTACCTGTAGCGGTCTCAGGAAGTGGTCCGAAAAGATCCACAGACAAAACTTCAAATCGACGCGCTGAAGCAGGCGTCTGTAACAATCCAGCTGGTTTTCTAGTGTCAGCCTTATATTTTTGGCACTGCACACAGTTTTTAACGTGCTGCGTGACGTAAGAACGCATCCCTGGCCAGTAATACTTACTAGCTAAGCGTTGCAAAGTACGTTCCGCACCTAGATGACCAGCAGTTGGCGCATCATGGTAGTCCGACAAGATCTTCATCCGTTCTTGCTCTGGGACTACCAGACTGGCGTCATCATTATCCTCATTCTCGGGCCCGTAACGATACAACACACCCTCGGTAAGTACGTACCCTTTATCGGCCCATGGCCTCCCCCTGCACGGATCGTCAGACTCCAGCGCTTCGACGATTTTGCGTACTTCAGGGTCGGACATCTGGCTTTCCCGGACATCCTTAGGACGGCGCGATGGCATGTCAGTGACAGCGTAGCACAAGTCACAATCGGAACTTTCGGTGCACGCCGGACGCGACAGCGTGTCAGCCAGGACGTTTGCCTTACCTGGCGTGTATTCAATCTTGAGGTTATGCTCTTGGAGGGTGAGTGCCCATCGAGCCAATCGCCCACTTGGCGATTTCATGCTCATTAGCCACTTGAGCGGTTGATGGTCGGACCTCACGATCACTTCCGCTCCGTCGATGTACCCACGAAACTTTGAGACGGCCCACACGACAGCCAGGGCCTCTCTTTCGGTTGTACTATAGTTTTTTTCGGCTGCAGTTAGCAATCTGCTGGCGTACTCAATAGGACGCTCATCGCTTCCCTCCCCCTGGAGGAGAGCTGCCCCGAGGGCATACCCACTGCTGTCGGTTCTGAGGATGAATGGCATCGTCTCATCGGCCTGACGCAGTATTGGGGCCGTGGTCAACAGCTGTTTAATGTGCTCGAAAGCCTTTTGTTGTTCAGCACCCCATTGCCACGTACTCGCTTTCCTCAGCAAAGTTGTTAATGGTTTGGCGACCTCCGCATAACTAGGAATAAATCGCCTAAACCAACTGGAGGTTTGAAGGAAACACTTAAGGTGTTTTATGTTCTTAGGGGTCGGCATGTCTGCGATCGCCGAAGTTTTGTCAGGATCTACGTGAATACCACCTGGCTTAATAATATGGCCAAGATATCTCACTGATTCCCTGGCAAAATGGCTTTTTTCACGGTTGACTCGTAGGTTGAACATCGCAAGCCGGTCGAATACAGCCTTAAGATCTTCGAGGTGCCTCTCGAATGACTCATCCGACAAAATAAGTAGATCATCTAAATACGCCTCTAAAGAGACTCCTGGCAAATTGGATTTGAACCGGTCGATCAGCCGCTGAAAAGTAGCACCAGAGTTGCGCAATCCCATGGGCATACGTTTGAACCTGTACGTACCTAGCGGCGTGGTGAATGCAGTCTTATCTCTGTCATCAGGATCCACACCTACCTGAAAGTAGCCCGCCCTAAGGTCGAGGGTGGTCATGTACTTCGAAGTTTTCGCAGAATGCAGAACGTCCTCGATCCTGGGGAGCGGGTATCGGTCGGGCTCGGTGACTGCGTTGAGCTTCCGATAGTCAACGCACACTCTAAACCCACCGTTCTTCTTCTTTACAAGAACGACGTTCGACGCCCATGGAGACTCGCACTCTTCTATCACGTCGGCGCGGATCATCTCCTGCAACTCCTTCTCGAGCGCTTCTCGCTTGGGCGGAGACAACCTGTATGGCGGCGATGCTAACGGTTCTTGGTTCGGCTTTACCTTAATGCGGTGTGTAGCAAATTCCGTAGCAGGCCCATCACGCGCGAACTGCGGCGCGCGCTCACTGATGAAGCGGTTCAGTGTATCCCGCTGCTCGTCGGTGAGCGTGGGACCTTCGTCTGGACGTAACTGCCACTCTGCATGATTGCTATGTGCCTGGTCTGTACTAACTGTGTTAAGGGTGTAGGTATACACAAAATTATAAAAATTGTCGGGAGCGTCTCTAAATGTCCACTTACCCTGGGCGACGTCCAATATCATCTCTGCCTTGGACAAGAAATCAACCCCAAGCAAGGTCTGCGTGTCACTGCCTGGCAATACTAAAAAATCGCAAAATACCTGACGGCCCTCAACTGTAACAGGTACCTTGGCGGTTAGCAGGTCCATTGAAGATCGAGACCCGTCGGCTAACCGAACTAAACGTTTGGTGTCATCGAACTGGACACCAGAGTCTACCAGAATCTGATATAATGAAGAGCTCGCTAAACTATGCGTAGCACCCGTGTCAACAACGGCTACCCCATAACGACCCATAACGTGGATATTCACCATCGGGTGTGCCTTGTGTGAATCTATGTTGGCCCAACGCACGCACCTAACAGAATCACTAGTCGCGTCGGGTTCCTTATGGAAACAAGCGCTGTTGAAAGACGGTTTATCGTCTTTCTTAGTCGACGTTGATGCCGAATTACAAATATCACATTTAGAACGCACTACACCCGGTTGACCGCATCCATAACACCGTATTGGGTTGTTAACCTTGGGATCTATTTTATTTACCTTTCGACAATCAGTGGAAACATGTCCGTATGACTTACAAAGCGAACACCGAACGCGAGTACGTTTCGAGTTTTCGTTCGAGTTTGAAGCGAGTTTCGTACCGGTGGTAGCGCCCGAACTCGTAGTAGCGCTACGATCAGGTGACTTCGTTTCGCGCGTAGGTATTTTCGAGTTTACGTGCGCGGGAGTGTCCGTTGACCTTTTAATCTCCTCGATGGAGTCTTCTGTGAGTCTCGCTCTCTCTAACAATCGATCTACATCATTAGGTACACTGTCTCTCGGCAATCGTTTGCGGATGCGACGGTGCAATAAACCGTAAATAATATCGACTTGCATCGCGCTCGGAACACTATATGGTAATTTCACTAACAAGGACCGTAGTCGTGACACAAACACGTCAGCACGTTCGTTTTCGGATTGTTCACTTGCAAACATTTCACGTAGTACCTTATAACCTGGCTGCTGGACGCCGTAGGTAGCGCGTAGACGCGACAGCGCGTCCGGCCACGTCGTGATGCCGGCGCGGGCGCCTCGCCACCACACCGCCGCGTCGCTCGTCAGCAACATCGGGAGGCCACGCAGCGCGTGCTCGTCGGACACGTCGGTGCACTCCTTGAACACCTCCACTGCGTCGATGAATGCCTCCAGTACTTCAGCGTCGCGTGACCGGCCATCGAATCGCGCGGTGCACTTAGCGAAGTTGCCGCCGGGCGTGGCGGCGGCAGCGGTCGCATTCCCGTTGACTACTGAGGTAGGTGCTGTCGGACTCGGTGTAGACGCAATCGGGTTCCACTGGCTATTGTTGTGTAGCGAACGCAGGGTCTCAACTAGGGTACGGTTGGTCTCCGCCTGCGTTCGGGCAAATGTCTCCATAATCGTCGTCAATAATTTCTCGGTATCGAGAGCCTGGGGCGCTCCAGTACGGGCCCCGCTGAGAGTTGGACTTGGGAAGGCGCCCTCCTGGGCGCGCGTCTCCAAGGTCGCGTCGTAGTCGTCCACGGCGAGCACGTGCGCGGGAACGGCGCCCCCTTGGGCGCGCGTCTCCTGCGACTTCGCCGTTTGATTGCCGCTTTCGTCGCTGCTGGGATCTTCCTGCTCGCGGTCTAGGACTGCACGATTTGCTCGAGTCGGTCTGGGCATGGCAAGCACTATTAGTTTGGCCACGAGTTGAGCGCCAGTTTAATCAGATAAGGGTTTAATCACGATTACATTAATTATTGTGAGCGAGCGAGAGCCGCAGAGAGAAGGCAGCGGGCGTAATATGTTCGCGTGGCGCGAATTTGGGAAACGTGTCTAACGCTAACGCGGGCGGGCGACGACTGGCGCGCGCGCGCGGGGTATGCAGGACGCGGCTGCGCGGGTGTACGGGAAGGGGTGCGCGAGCGCCCAAAGTACTTACCTTCCCTACCTAACATATCACCGCGCGGCGCGGCGTTACAAATATTAATATTTATTTATTTATTTAACTATTTATGTACACACATGAACATAAAAGAAAAGAAGAAGGAAACAGAAAAATAGGGTCAAAGGTGATGCTTATTTCTAAAGAAATCTCTTCGAGCAGAATCGGGCAGAATTGCAAAAGTTAAAAAAAAATATAATTATATAAAAAACTACAAAATTCAACATTAAAATTACATATTATTATAACTATTAATTACAACATTAAATTAAAATGTAATTAATATGTAAGTAGGTAATGATTTTCAAACCAATCAAAAAAATACTTCGAATGTGGAAACCATTCAAGGATTGTATTTTAAAATGGACTCAATGAATTTCGTTTCTAAAAATCCATTAGGAACAAAAAAATCCATTAACAAGAAAAGAAGATCTTTTTCAGAATGTAAATACTATTGTTAATGGGTTTCAATTAATTTTCAACACATTTGTGATGAAATATTGAATGAATAAATTTTTACAAATAAAAGAATTGGCAAGGGCTGTTTTGAAACCAAATAATATTTTTTTGTAAGACTGTCAAATGTGATGAAAAAAAAAGCTATATATCTATAGCTTTTTTTTTGCCAGGTTCCGATATGTGTCTACTAAACAACAATATATAACCGATGCTAGACATCAAGATGGAAAAGTTTAATACCGTTTTCAATTTGTTTCTTAAGATTATTTATTTATTTTACTTGTCAACTATATCAGTGAATTCATCACAATGTTTGATATGCAGTTGAAATTTATTTAAAAATTGCAAATTGTCATACGAGTACATGAAATATAAAACCCTTCGAAACTACAGCAATTATTTTAAAAATGTCTGGATATATTTTGTGAAAAGTACAACAGTTTGCACGCTTGATCGAAGCCGTATTGAATTGAAATTCTAAATTCAAATAACTTAAACATGAGGTTGAATTTCAAGAAAGTTCTTTGAAGTAATATATTCGGTCTTAAGAATGTTTTGGCATGTTCTGAATCGTAGAAAATTTTACTTTATATCGTACTTTTATCGTGGATTGAAGATCTATAAAGCTGATAAGGCCTAAACTCAAATAATACAATATGCAAGAAAACACGTTTCAATGAAGGTCATTTAAAACATTCCACCAGTTTTTAAAATTGCATAGTTTGATATAATTTTGGTAGACGCGAGTACCTTATTAATGTTATTATATTGATATGTCAAGCCATGATTTTTATTTTTATTTGTGCATTTTTTTTTGTTACTTGACAGCTTCTTTTTCCAACAGATTTTACAACTTACTTAATTTTGAACGCATTGAAATCATTTAAACAAACGTGCTTATAGTCTACACAGCCACGAGCACAGGCGTAGGGTAAATAGTTTTTCGGTATTAAAATTTTGTAGTTTGTATTTTGGAGAATGTGTGCATGAATTTTATGACTTATTTGCACCATCACCTTTAATCTATCGGACAACCCGACCTACGGTGATTGTTCATCCCTACGTTGTTAACACGTCTACGGTCCATGCTAAGCGTTTCGCCTCGTCGTTTGTACCGCGTACATCGAAGGATTGGAACGATTTGCCTGAAGCGTTCTTACCCTACAATTATATTTTAGGTTTCTCAAGGCTAGAGTGAAATAGACTTTTAATTAATAAACTAATGCGAATTTTCCTCAACAAATGCATCACTATTCACCATCAGATAAAATTGCAGTCAAGCACAAGCTCAGGTATACCAATAAAAACAAAATTTGGATCAGCCTTACGAGTGTTCCTACTGCTGGGACTCAGGCGTCCTCTCCAGGAGAGGGAGGCCCCAGTGCCGATTGGTCGATTTCATATGTCTTCGAATTTTTGGTTCTATGATATGCCGGTTTCCTCACGGTGTTTTCCTTCACCGTTTTTGAGATCAGTGGTGATGAAATAAGAAAGTAGTACACAAAGTAACACAAATTAAAGCGCCTGGCTGGGTTTGAAACTATGACTCGTAAGTTAGGGCCGTTATCACTCGGCCACCACTGCTCAGAAAAAAAAATAGTATTTTTTTTTATTTCCCATAAAAGATGAGGGAAAAAAATATACACACGAACACTTAAAAACAGAAAGAACAAATTCAGTTATGATACTATAAAGATGCTGCTTAATTGAAAAGAAATTTGTTCCAGCAGACGACATGAGGGTTAGATGAAAGATGTAGACACACTTTGAATAATATTCAATTTGAGTCTATCGACACGAAAAGAAAAAGAGGCTAAAATATCATTTGAGAATAGTCGGCACGGTCCAATAATTTGGTAAAACTAAATGTTAGGAACAATTCAGACAAAGTAACAATCAAAATGGTTCATTTACCGACGAGTTTGAAGATGCCATATCAATTCAATATAAATTACAGATCAATTTGGAATCAAGCCAAAGAGCGCTGACAAGTTCAGCAAAGGAAGCGTATTTTCGATACTTGTCGTTCACGTTTATGACGAAACTAGTTGCAGACAGCGGCTTCGCTTACATGTAACTTGAAAATGGTGTAATGGGAAGGTTAAATAGAGAAAATGACCCGTACTAATTTAAGGTATAATTTACCTATATCTCTTGTAAAAAATCTGTTATTCCCTCTATAGTCTAAGTTTGCTATATTCGACTCTTAAAATAGCTACCAAAAAGTTTCAGTATGCACGAAATCCTATTCACGGGCAGTGATGAAAAAAATCTTAACCGTACAGCCGTAGGAGGAGGCCGACCGCATCAGGCAGAGGCAACGGGGCGCTCGCCCCAGCCGCCGCCGGGATTCCGATCCCGATTTCCGGCCACCGTAGGCGCGGGCTTGCGGACGGCGTGCAATGGGTAGCACGCTGTCCGATCGTCCGGTAACCGACCGGACCGAGCCCAAGTCGTCGGCGGCGCGTTCTGTTCCCGCGCGCCTCAAGGAGCTGTCAGCAAACCGTAGAGGCCCAGCCTGCTAGCTGCAGGCAGGCAGGGCCGAAGCCTGCTGGGGCCAAGGGCCGTTTTCTGAGAGGAAGGCTCAGCCCCGGCACTATAGGCAACGAAGGAACGGGGTAGGTTTTTAGTCAGTAAGAGTCTGACACTACTCCCCGCTCCGCCCAAGGGCGGGATTTGTCATTGGATGATTTTACCTACCAAAAAAAAAAAAAAAAAAAAAAAAAAAAAAAAAAAAAAAAAAAAAAAAAAAAAAAAAAACTGTACAGACGTTAACCGTTGATCGACAAAGAAAAATACAAACACACAGTTTTGCAATACAATAATAGTATAAAAAACATATTTAAAAAAATAAACACAACCGACTTCAATGTAAAAAAAAACACAAAAAAAGTGCTAAATAACTTTAATGTCGGAAGTCGGTGTTTCTCTCTTCGTTAATAAACACCAACTTTCGAAATTAAAGTTATTTCGAAATCGGTCCACAATTGACCGAGATATCGGTGAACATACATAAAAAAAATACATACAGCCGAACATAGAGCCTCCTCCTTTTCGAAGTCGGTTAAAAACTAAATTTTGTATGCATGTGAGCATGTTATTTGTTACTTATACACGCTTTAATGTCTTAACATATTCCGATGAAAATCAGTACACGGGTAGATTCTAAATTTCTACATTTCCGAGACATAGAAGAAGGGGCAATTTTTACTTTCACACTGATAGAAATTAGTTTTATAACAAAGAAATAAACAGACATACAAACATTCGCCTATGTAATATTAGTGTGATAGAAAGATAATAGGAATAAAAGATATAAAATATTAGTAGTATTACATCTATTCAAAGTGTTATTGTCTCAATGCAGGGCAATGAACTCTTCACCAAGTATAGGTTAGCAAGTATACGTACAACCTAAGTATATACCTACTAACACTGCTTAATACCACACAATTTGTTAATGAGAACATAAGTAATGTCTGGCGGTTTTGAGGTTTTTGCTTATACCTACAGAATAAATATTCAGGCTTGCTTAATACGTGTTATCTGTGATGGTAGACCGCAGCGTCTCTACTATAAGCTATTGACACGATTCATTTTTCGGCTTATGCTGAATTGTTAAAGGAATGGAGTTTTATAGGGTGTATAGAGCTCCATTCCTCTGTTTTACTCACGCGACTGACATTTTAACACATCAATGTGTTCAATAATGGTGGTCTAAGGGTGTTTTTAATATCGGTCGGATTTCATCACGTATACGGATTTGTTCCGCATGCGTAACCTCCGCAAATGTCCTTTTCATACAAATATTTATTGTAATGCGTGCAATACGCACGAGGGCTTGCGGATGGTGAGCATTGGCTCGCTGTCCGTCCGTCCGCTAACAGACTGGTCCAAGCCCAAGTCGTTTATGGCGCACATTGTTCCCGCGCGCCTCAAGGAGTTGTCATCAAACCGTAGGGGCCCAGCAGGGCCGAAGCCTACTGGGACCAAGGGTTAGGCGAAAGTGAACACCCGGGGCCCTAGATCGAAGGCAATGAAGGAACAGGGTAGGTTTTTAGTGAGTAAGAGTCAGACACTATCTCCCGCCCCACCCAAGGGCGGGATTTGTCATTCGATGATTTTACCTACCATAAAAAACCCTAAGTCCATGTTTCAACAGTCATGGTATGGTCAGAATTGTTATATCGGACCGTCAATCTGCATCAAAATTCAATAATATAGTTGGTTGCGCCAATTTGCTATGATCCGCGATTTTGTTTTTTGTAATTTATTTTTTTTGGCCTAGCAATCCTATCCCTTCCGCTTCCCTTTTGGTCCTACGAGCAGGATCGTGAATCATTTTCTTGTAATTTCGCAATATAGTATTTGTTCCATAGGGAATAAACGCAACGCGCCTGTTTACCTAGATATAATAGTAGAAAACCCGCATCTAGGCATTTAGGCAACTAAACGTTATTTCGCTCGTATAGTTAAAGAGCCATTGATAATTACGGTACCTACGCCGTCAACCGCACCGCATAATTATAGTTAGCTACGTAAATATCAGCGTAGATATAAATCGATCGCATTCTTTTTCTTGACAAAATTCATTCGGAAGTCCTACAAATTGCATGTAGGTAGACGCATTTCAAAAATACCCGTTCATTGTTGAGTGAATATTTGTAGGATACGGATAAACCATAGATTATATACGCATATGAACGACGTGAATGATTTAATCGAGAAATTGGGTAATATTCACTCATTGATTCAGGTTATTCCGTTCGTTCGCCGTTCACTTTGTTGTTTACAATATTACCATATTGTTATCTGATAATTATCGCTTACTTAATAATTCGTTAAGTGTTTGTTTGAGTGTATAGTGTGAATATATCAAAACAAGATGTCTCTTAAGGGAACCAAGGTTAGTACTGATTTAAAGGTTCAGTTAAAGCTTTTATACGCTGAAAGGGACTCACAGTTTTCACGTGTTCAATCAATTTGTGATAAATCTTTGCAAATCTCGGATCTGACGATTAGAGATGCTTTCTTGTGTTCGTTGGAAACTTTAGATAGTTTGCGCGCGGATTTTAAATCTACAATTAAGAATATAAACATTTTAGAGTTGGAGTTAAATCCTGATTACTGTGTGAGTTATCAGGCATTGTCGTCCTTTGATGACTTGTATTGTCGTATCAAACGTATTGCTAGGAGTTTAGAGACTCCCCCCCCCGCGAGTGGTTTATCCAACCCTCCTCGCGAACGCCCACGATTGCCGCCAATTCAAATACCTGAATTTAATGGTGACATTCGAAATTGGAATTTATTTATAGATAGTTTCGAAAATATAATACATAGGAACACATCGCTGACAGATCACGAGAGATTGCATTATCTCGTAGAAAAATTGACCGGTAAGGCAAAGGCTGTCTGTGCTGGAATTACGTTTAGCGCTGAAAATTACACTTTAGTTTTGAACACTTTAAAAACAAAATACGAAGATAAGCGATTAGTAGCCACCGCATATTTAGATCAATTATTCGATTTGAAAGGTTTTTCCGTTTGTAACGATCATAATTTAGAGAAGTTTTTAAATATTTTCGCATCATCTGTTCGTGCAGTAAAGAACCTAAAGGTCAATGACCTCTGTGACTTTTTGTTTTTGTATATCGGTTTACAGAAATTAGATCCTGAAACTGTTCGTCTGTTTGAAACGACTCAGCGCGGTAACGAAATACCTAAGTTCGAAGATTTAGAATCTTTTATTCGCGACCATATTAAGGTATTGCAGCGCACGTCGGCACGTCATGAAGTCACGAATAGGACAGGTTCCGATCGCCGTATAGACGCGTCATCGAAGTTAGTCAAGACTGCACATACGCTAGTTAATACCGCCTCAACACCTGACTGTTCTCTGTGTAAGGGTAGCCATACACAGCTGTACAAGTGTTCGGAATTTCAGAGATTATCGCCTAGTGATCGTTACAAGTTTGTCCGCACTAATAATTTGTGTTTTAATTGTCTAAGTGACAAACATCTGGTTACGTCATGTAACAGTGGTGTTAGCTGTCGTAAATGTCTAGCTAGACATCATACCTTCTTACATTTTGAGAGTAGTAAGCTGCCATCGCAGCCGCAGCCTGCGCAGACGCGCGACGCTTGTGACGCGCGGCCTGCTGCAAGTGCAAACGACGTAACATTGTGTTCGCTTTCCGCCGCTGGTACTCAAATCACTACCGTTTTACTTGCGACCGCGCAAGTTGTCATTGTAGATGCCTTTGGCAAACCGCACACCGTTCGAGCGCTACTAGATGGCGCTTCCCAGAGTAATTTTATTACTCGGGATTGTTGTCAACGCCTTGGTTTTAGTTTTAATAATTGGTCATCCCGCTCAGAAGTGAAAGGTTTTGGAGGTTTAAAGGCAACCATTCACGGTTCCATTAAAATAATATTTAGTTCACGTTTTAATCGTAATATTTCGTTTGAAATGGATTCGCTAGTCGCAGATAAGATTACGGAACGGTTGCCCACGGTACCGGTTGACACGTCCATGCTGACGGAGTTTAAGAACTTGCAGTTAGCCGACGGAAATTACGCTTTCCCTGGAGATATCGATCTATTGATCGGTGCTTCGATTCTCCCGCATCTCCAGTTATCACGTAAAATTCAAGGTCTTCCGATGTACCCCGCTCCGCACGCACTGGAAACAGTTCTCGGGTTTGTTATAGTTGGTTCCGCACCCGCTTGTTTAGATAGTTACTCGACTGTGTCGCACTGTTGCACCGTCGAGCCGCCGCTTGAGTCTACCATCCGCAAGTTCTGGGAGATTGAAGAGGTCAATGTCCCGCCTATTCTCAGCCCTGAGGATCAGGTCACTGAGGAGATTTATACCCGCACGACTACTCGTGATAAAGATGGTCGTTATGTTGTCGCGCTCCCTTTCAAGGGTGATATTTTTTCGCTCGGTGGCTCCCGTGCCTCCGCAGAAAAACGCTTTCTATGCTTAAAACGTAAGATGCAGGCGTCTCCTAAGTTGAAGCAAGCCTATGATGATGTGCTGATCGAATATTTAGATAAAGGTTATATCTCATCAGCGCCTGCCGAGACTGAGGAGACACGTGATTACCCGTTTTACATCATCCCGCACCATGGAGTTGTTAGAGAAGACAAGCTTACAACTAAACTGCGTGTGGTTATGGATGGTAGCGCTAAAACTAGTACTGGCATATCGCTTAACGATATCTTGTGTTGTGGTCAGAACCTCCAGGGTAACTTATTTGAAATAATAGTAAATTTTCGCTTGTTTGCTATTGCGCTCTCTGCTGATATTCGGCAAATGTTTCTTAGTATTGGAATCAGAGAATGTGACCGTAGATTCCAACGCTTCTTGTATAGATTTTCTCCGCAGGAACCTTTGAAGGTTTACGAATTCAATCGTGTTTGTTTTGGGCTTAAGTCTAGTCCCTTTCACGCTCTTCGCACTATCAAGCAGTTGGCCGCTGACGAGGGTGATACATACCCGAAAGCAAGGGCCACTATTGAAACCGGATTGTACATAGACGATTTTGTGTACAGTGTACCTAGTGAAGCAGAGGCTATAGAGACCGCTGCTCAAGTAATCAGCCTCATGAAGTCCGGTCAATTTGAGCTGGTGAAATGGACAAGCAACTCGCAAGCTACATTAGAGTCGATTCCACCGTCACACCGGTTGACTTCGGTAAAGGAATTCGATGATAGTGATTCGCATAAGATCCTTGGTTTAAGTTGGTCACCCGCAACTGATATGTTCAGTCTTAAAATTAGCTCGACTCCGCCAACTTGTACCAAACGCGTTATCCTAGCATGTGTAGCTCGGATATGGGATATAATGGGTTTTGTAGCTCCTGTCGTTTTGTATGCAAAGCTGCTTATAAAAGAGCTTTGGCTTTCCAACTGTGATTGGGACGACACCGCTCCTGACAGTGTTGCTAAGTTGTGGGCTCGCTATAGGAAAGAGCTTCCAATGCTCGATCAGATACAGATTCCTCGCCATGTTGGTATAGTACCAGACACTGTTGTTAATGTGGTTGGTTTCGCAGACGCCAGTGAGAGGGCTTACGGGGGGGTGGTTTACTTTCAGGTCCAAAATGGCGATAACATTTCAGTTTTCCTCATTAGCGCAAAATCAAAGGTATCTCCTCGTAAGGTTGTCTCTCTTGCTCGTCTCGAACTCTGCGCTATTCTTATGTTGGTTCAATTGATTGCATCTATAGTCAAAACTTGTCGTCCTCGCATTAATATAGAGAGAATTGTAGCGTTTTCAGACTCAACCGTTGCTCTATGTTGGGCCCACTCTTCACCCCATCGATGGGGCACGTTTGTCGCAAATAGGGTGGCTAAGATTCAAGCTGAATTGTCACCGGAAAATATATTCCATGTCGCTGGAACAGAAAACCCAGCTGATTGTCTCTCACGTGGTTTGCTTCCTGCGCAAATTTTAAATCATCCGCTTTGGTTTTGAGGCCCTCCCTGGCTTCATACCACTCCTAACGAGTGGCCAAATGCTCCGTTTAACCCCGCTACTGTTTCAGAGCCACCCGAGGAGAAGAAACATACGCTTGTAGTATCAGTTCCGCGTGAAGAGTCAGTTGTTTTGTTGTTGTCTAATCGAGTCTCGTCTTGGTCGAGACTATTACGCTGTGTAGTTTACGTCCTAAGATTTTTGAGATTATTACCATCGCGTGGTTCTATAATCGCAGCTGATTTGGATAGAGCTGAATCAGTTGTACTTCGAGAGTTGCAGAAATTTTATTTTTCAATAGAATTTCGTAGTTTAGAATCACATAAACCTTGTAGTCCCGCACTTCAACATTTGAAACCATTTTTGCAAGACGGACTCATTCGTGTCGGTGGCCGTCTGCGAAATGCTAAGTTAGAGTTTGAACAAATGCATCCAGTAGTTCTACCACGCAAGGATCACGTTTTGGATTTGTTGGTGGATTATCACCATAAGGTGAATTGTCACGCTGGTCCCGATTTATTAATGTCCATTCTTCGACAGAAGTACTGGATACTTTCCGCTCGCAATTTGATACGCGCTAGAGTGCACAGATGTGTGCCCTGCTTTAAGCTCCGCCCGCGTTTCAACGCGCCGGAAATGGCCGACCATCGTTCTTGTCGTGTTGTACAGACGGTGAAACCTTTCATACATACTGGGACGGACTATGCTGGACCGTTTAAAGTCACTATTGCCCGTGGTCGTGGTATACGTTCCACAAAGGCATACATTTGCCTATTCGTTTGTATGACAACTCGTGCAGTTCACATAGAGTTAACCAGTGATTTGAGTACGCAGGGTTTTATGTCTGCATTTAAACGATTTTTATCTCGCCGTGGTCCCGTTAAGCGCTTATACTCTGACAACGGCACAAATTATGTTGGAGCGCGACGCAATATTTCGGAATTACACACATTCTTACGCTCCAAGTACTACCAAAGTGAATTCGCCCATGTCTTAGCTGAGAATCGCATTGATTGGTGTTTTAATACGCCAGCGGCTAGTCATTTTGGTGGCAATTGGGAGGCGAATATTAAAAGCCTTAAGTCGCACCTGTTTCGGGTCATAGGCGAACAGATTCTCTCGTACGAGGAGTTGAGCACCGTACTCGCTCAGGTAGAGGCGTTGATGAATACGCGTCCGTTGTGTCGGACTTTGTCTAGTGATCCATCGGAGCCACTAGCGTTGACGCCGGCTCACTTCTTGACGACGACTCCTCTTAAATATTTGCCCGCTTTAGATGTCGAGACTGACAAACTGCAGCTTCACCCGCGTCACGCTCTGCTAGATAGCTTAGTTCAGTCCTTTTGGAAGCGATGGAGGACAGATTATCTGCATACGCTGCAGTCGCGTCAAAAGTGGAACACTCCTTCAGATCCAGTCACAGTCGGTACTGTGGTGATACTGAAGACTGAGAGTGCGCCTCCTCTGCACTGGCCTCTTGGTGTAGTGGAAGAAGTTTTTCCGGGTTCGAACGGAATAACGCGAGTCGTAAAGGTTAAAACCGCAACTGGATCGTACCTGCGTCCGGTTATTCGCCTCTGCCCTCTGCCTAATCAGTAGTAGTGGCATAGTTAGTTATAAGTTGTTTCGCTACCTAGTATTGATAGTTTAGATATAGTAATAGGGTTTAGTTTCGCTTTTGTTTTTTTTCTTTTCTTTGAAGGTAACCCTTCAAACCCAGGGGGAATGGTTGCGCCAATTTGCTATGATCCGCGATTTTGTTTTTTGTAATTTATTTTTTTGGCCTAGCAATCCTATCCCTTCCGCTTCCCTTCCCCGCACGACCTCAAGAATTGGAATGACATTGACGTTTGTGCATCGATTGTGAATGTGACCGCTCCGCTAACATCGCCCGCTCGAAATTACAAGAAAATTGACTATTTCGTGATCCAACCATTCAAAGACTCAACAATAGTGCAGTGTAGTGCAATACAGGACCTGGCAGTGGTTAAATGTGCGAAGTCGAGGTTCACCGGCCGGCGCCACGTGGAACCTTCGAGGTCAAAAGGTCAGTGTTCCTCCCTAATACATTTATCCCATTAATAAACGCCAGGCACAGTACCTGCATATTGTTAACAAACCTTAGATCGCTTTTTTAAACATACAGTCCACAGCTTATTTGCGCAACCAATAGTAAACGATAACACCTACCGAAACATCATCATCCTTATGTCTAAAAGCATTTTCTAAGTTTCCCCAAGTGTGCCATAACATCCGGTCCTGCATGACATGTGATATCACAATAAATAGGCACCCATGCGTCAGATAAAGGGACGGTAAAAAAATCAAGAAAGTGGTACATGATTCATGAATGACTATTGAGTAGTCTGCTCTAAAGTCACACCTTTATAGCTAAAGTAAAATGAAGTTGAAAAAAGACATACCAGAATTGTATTTTTTTTTTATCCTGATGAAAAATAAAAACTCTTCAAAGAAATACTTTCTAACTTTTGCAGATGTCTTTTATAGTATTTCTACTTATAAAACTAAGTTCAAATGATTATACGATGCGACGGTTACTGCTTGCTCGCGATGCTAGTAACATTTAAAAAGACTGCAGGCTTTAAAAGAGACAATAATTGTATTTAAGTTTGTTGGAAATTACTTATATTAGTGGAATGACTCTTAAGAGGTCCAGGCTGTGTTTTGTCAAGATAATTTTTACCATAACATCACTATAATACGTATCTACGTGGATTTAATCATTCATTTAGTGACATACGGAAAACCATCTAAATTGGTGGAATTCTAGGTAAAAATATTTGTTGCTTATACTTTGGGGTATATAGAAGATGTTTCGTAATGCTTTGCTTTGAAATCTTTCTAAAACATCAATGTTGCTATTGATTGCTGTGCTGATGTTAATGATCACTGAAAATAACTGGTACTGAAACTCGAGTCTCAGTCGACGGCAAAATTACAAAGCTATCTTTAAAACCGAGCTCAATGTTGCAACAGGTTGGCAGTTTATTGAACAACCTTGTATAAGCTCTATCCAGCTTCCCAGATTGATAAACAGCATTTTAAGTTTTTCCTCCATTCAGGATGGAAATAATTTAATGGCTTTGGAAATGGCTGGCTTGCAACTCTATTGATAACTTCCTTAGGAAGCTTAAGAGTGCCTTCACACTCTGTTGTATGCGATTTTGTTGTTGAAAGTTATAGATCATAATGTTCTGTACGATGTCATTTTGCTGGCTACAATGTATTCGCTAGTATCAATTTATGCTATAGGGTGTCTGACATTTATTTTGTAATTACTATAATTTATTATTCAACTTGTCTCTCTATCTGTCGATTGAAGTTAAATTAATAATATAATGGGCTAGGTTTCATCCAAATCCGTTCAACATGAAGAAAATACAGATAGAAAGAGTTACTTTTGCATTTATGTTTAATATTATTATAAATACAATTATACTAATGTAGCATAGCATAGAATCAGCTTTATCATGTTCCCACTGCTGGGACTCAGGCCTCCTCTCTTTTAGAGGGAATGGGCCGTAATCCACCACGTGGGCCCAGTGCGGGTTGGTGAATGTCACATGTCTTCGAATTTTTAGTTCAAGGTCAAGCCGGTTTCCTCACGATGTTTTCCTTCACCTTTTTGAGAGCAGTGGTGATGAAATAAATTAAACAAAGTTATGCGCCTAGCTGTTACTACTTGGCAACCACTTTTCTCTACTATATATATACACCGTTAAATTTTGGGCGTTTTAATCCCGTGGAGGATCGATTCGGTACATGAAACATAATCGATTTGTAAAGATAAAATTAAAAAATAAAGTATTTTTTTTCTAAAACTTGAGTTAATATACGCATATACAAAATCAATTTCTTCAAGTAAACGAGTCAATGACCTTGTAGGTAGTTGTCGGTCGTTGCGTACTAACTACTTACAGTTCATTGGCCTCGGTCAGCTGACGTTTACTTGAAGCAATTGATTTCGGACATGCATAAATTAATTCGAGTTTAAAAAAAGTACTTTAATTTTCTCTTTACAAATCGATAGTATTTCATATACCGAATCGACCCACCGCGGGATTAAAACGACCAAAATTTAACGGTTTATTATTATAATTATTTAGTAAGTACTAAGCGTATAATATCTTACATTTTATACACTCGGCATCAATGTCAGCGTGGCGAGCGACGGCTTCAGAAAATGATATTCTATCGTATAATGTGAAAACACTCTAAGAAAACGGTACTAGATTGTAGCTGTTTGCAGTTTTCTTGGCAAATCGGTTAAATGGATTATGATTAAGAAAAAATATATTTAACGTTTGTTGAATTTTTGGATGGAATAGAATAGAATAAATTTTAATGTACACCAAAACGGAAACGAATTCACAGAAATTTAAATCTATGGGTACAATGGCGGTCTTATCGCTGACAGCGATATCTACCAGACAACCTTAGGATTTTTTTTTTTTTTAAAGTAGGTAAAATCATCCAATGACATCCCCCGCCCTTGAGCGGAGCGGGAGATAGTGTCAGACTCTTACTGACTAAAAACCTACTCCGTTCCTCCTTTGCCTTGGTTCCAGGGCCCTGGTATGCATTTTCATACCTCCCCAAAGCCCCAGATTAGGCATCGACCCTACTGGGCCCCTTCAGTTTGCTGACGACTCCTTGAGGCGCGCGGGAACAGTGCGCGCCGTAAACGACTTGAGCTCGATCCAGTTTGTTACCGGACGGATCGACAGCAAGCTACCCATTGCCCGCCGTCCGCAAGCCCGCGTCTACGGTGGCCGGAAATCGGGATCGGAATTACGGCGGCGGCTGCGGCGTGAGCGCCGTTGCCTGATGCGGTTGGCCTCCTCCATTGCTAGCATTACTGCTTCGCAGAAGGGGGCGACCGCCTGCCACTCCTCCTCGCTCCGGACCATGGCCTGAACCAAGGCCCGACGCAAGAGATCATCGGTACCGATTGCCCCCACGAGGACACGGCGATGCTCTTCCCAAGCGGGGCACACCTCTACCGTGTGCTCCGCCGTGCCCTCCGGGTGGTCCGCACAGTGGCGACACCCGGGCGTCGTCTCCGTACGGATCTTGTACAGGTATGTCCCGAACTTGCCATGTTCGGTTAGTACCTGCGCCATACGGAAGGTCACGAAGCCGTGAGGCCTTTCCAGCCACGTCTCAAAGATGGACCTTACCGCCTCAATCGTGGCGTGCCCAGCACAGAGTTGCGACAGTCGCTCTCGCCATTTCACCATGAGATCCCGCCGGAACTCTGTCCGCCCAAAGCCAAACCAAAGTATTATGGCACAGGTATAAGAATAAATCTGAAAACAGCAAATTTGTTGTTACGTTACAAAAAAAAAAACTTTTTTCCGAATCGGAAAATCTTTGAGAATCTATTCGGAAATTGAACTATCAACATAAATAAGTTTGCACAGAACCCTCAGTGCACGATTCTGACTCACACATGCCCTGTTTTTTCATTTAGTCCAACAATGACCACAGGTCATGTTAAAAGCATAATAATCTCCTCTTCTCTTCTCTATTTTTATTAACGCTATCACAAAGGTCTTATCTTCACACTACCATCTCTATGCAGACGACTTGCAGCTTTATCGCCATTTTAAACCTGAAGAGCTTTCTGATGCTATCAGTGCCATCAATAATGATCTCAACAATATCTGTCAATGGGCTAAAAGTTTTGGACTTTTAGTGAATCCGACAAAGTCACAAGCTATCATTATTGGCGGCAGATATTTCGTAAATACGTTGAGTAACCAAACACTCCCCCCAGTTGTGTACGATGCCGTCGTTGTAGGTTATTCAGAAAAAGTTAAAAACTTAGGTGTCTTCCTTGATAGTGGCCTGTCTTGGAAGATCCACATTGCTGAAGTAAGCAGGAGGGTGTTTTGCTCGTTTCAGTCATTAAAACGTCTCCAGAAGTTCCTGCCCTTCTCAACTAAAGTTACTCTTGCTCAGTCTCTTCTTCTACCTATCCTAGACTATGCTGATGTCTGTTTCCTTGATGCGACTGAGGAACTTCTTGATAAGCTGGAGCGTTTGCAGAATTTGTGTATCCGCTTCATTTTTGGCCTTCGAAAGTATGACCATGTGTCGGAATTTCGAAGGCAATTGAAGTGGTTACCTATTCGGCAACGTCGGGATTGTCACACTCTTTCTTTTCTCTTCTCTGTTCTTCATAATCCCTACTCTCCTCTATATCTTCGTGAACGCTTTGAGTATCTTGTTCCGAGAGGAAAACCTTGTCGCTCTTCGTCTTCTCTTCTGCTACGTTTTCCTTCCCATACCTCTAGTCGTTACAGTGGATCTTTCACTGTTCGTGCTGTGCGCCTATGGAACTCTCTTCCTCACACACTACGGGCTAGCCCCTCATTGGAAGTTTTCAAAGGAGGAATTAGGGAACATTTCCTGTCTATGTGACTCGGTATATGTATGAATATGGTTTATTGATTATATATATATATATATATATATATATGGTATATTTATGTATTGTGTGTTTGCACTTATTTATGTAGTTTATTTTTAGTTTTAAGTGTAATATATCTCTTAAGTTTTTGTTGTGCATATAATGTAACATCCTCAAGTTTTAACATTTCTTTATATAAATTTTTCCAGGTTTGCTGTAAGAAAACCCAATTATGGGTTAAGCTCGCCTGTGTACATCACCTGTCCTATTTTTTGTAAACTGTTTAGTCTGTGTACAATAAAGAATATAAGAATATAAGCATAAAAACTATAAAATACAAACAAAAAACAATAAAAAAAACAATAACCAAAAAACAATTACCCAGTTTTTTTTATGCACTAAGTGCGCCTTCAAATTAGCCGCAAGATGCCGCGCGACGGCAGCGCTGCATGCCCCAGTGGCCACACGTCACGTTAAAACCATAAAAACTATTTTAAAGAACCCCGAGCTTTGTTGTTTCCCTATTAGATGAGCAGGAAAAAGGAATTGAGTAACAGTATTATCTCAACCTCGTTTCGTTACCCCGTTCCAGTGCAAAAAAAAACATGTTTTACTCGATCGGAGGTTCCGTACTTTTTCATAACATTAGAAGCGCAGTATTTCCTTTTACCTACCTTATGAAGCTCAGTTCTTTTGATAGAAAATATTAATAAAATTACAAAAGGCAGTACCTACTAGTATATATTATAACATAAAAAAGTTAGAGCTTTTTTTAAACACGCTTATTTCTGGAACTACTCGTCGGATAAAAAAAAAATCTTTATTGATAGACAAGTTCATGACATATAGGTTATAATTATAACATCACGTTACAACTTGAGGAAGAGGAAAAGTTACCAAAAATGTGAGGATAAACTAATATGTCAATGCCAAACCCAAAAATGTTACGTTTCTAACATTATAGATTTCTTCTGTTTTAATAGGGTTGCTTCTTCTTCTTCTCGATTCGATGGTTTCCATTTCCATCACAGTTTTTAGGCCCAGTAGGTTGCCACGTTTATAGCAGCATCAGTGGCGTTTTTTAAGTCCTCCAGGGTGCATTTGTAGGGACATTTTGGACACTCTAATAAGTGCTATTCCAAATGCCCGGCGCACCCTGGACAGCTAGCACTTGGTAACGCAGACTGTAGCTGACCAATCCTTTCACCACGATGGTAAATCCAATAGGGCTACTAACCCTATAGTTAATTTGATATTATTATCAACAAATTCAGTTTTTTTCTACGGAACCATAAGGTGCAGACAAACAACAGCGCAAATCCAAGCACTTTTATACTATATTTCACCGTGCAGAACCTTAAAAAAACAAACGGTGAGTGTTCAAAAAAAAAAAAAACGCGATTCCATAAATTGTTCAGTAAAACTTGAATGTGTTTCTTTCATTTCGCGTTTATCCTGAACTTTTTTGCTCGCTTTAATTTAAAAGTTGGATTGATGTCCTCGGGCCGAAATCACAGGCTGTTTTTTGTATGACTATGTATATGGAGTACAAATTACTTTGTTTTTCTCTTCTTTCAACGGGTGTTGCTCGTAAGTCTATATTTTTTCGGCATCTACTTGTTTTGATGCTTATTATTTTATTATATTTTTGAGGGTGGAACCGTATCCTTTAGTTTGATTAAACTGTTGAATTTAAGAGGTTAAATATGTCCATCTTTTCTACTTCATTGTATTCTTTCTTGTTCGTGTATTTTATCCGTCCTTTCTATTTATAGTATTTTGATTTCCAATATCACCATCATCATTTCAGCTGAAAGACATCCATTGCTGGACAAGGCCTCTCCCAAGTATCGCCAATGACCGTCAACGATCCACTTTGGAAGACCTCCCAACGCTGCGTCTTTCAGAATATTCAACGGTTCAACGATAAAAAATATGTGTCATCTAGTATCCGCATTGGGTAAGCTTAGTGAATTACGTACACAAAAATCTGAGGAGCATTAGCAGGTGCTCCTGGAGATAGTAGTAACAAAACTATAAAAATAAACCAAGCGTGGCAATAAGTAAGCTAAGATTGAAGACTTGTACGCGCTACGTACTGAGTGCATAGCGCTCGGCATAAATCCTTGGTGGCAGCCATCACGAGCTGATGGCTAAGTCTTCAAATGAATTGTGCTCATAAGGAATGTGGCCTATTTACTTGGCTAGTAGCGTTGATTGGATCCTCAAAAATGCTGGCCCGTTTTGTTGGTTGGTCGTGGACCAATGCTGTGGACTCGTCGCATTATACGTATACTGCATTATACTGAGCGTTCGGACGTTTCATGTGGACTTGACGCATATTTTCCCTAAAGTATGTTTATAATCTGAAAGCTATTCCTAAGATTGCATCATTTCCCGCAAATATTTTTTTCTTTCATTCATCAACTTTGATCCGGTTGATCAAAGTTGATGAAAGAAAACTTGGCTCCAACTACCCAAGTCGTGACCAAAATGCGTTAAATTACAAACAACATACCAGTTATTAATTAAAATTGTAGGTCAGTTACCTCCTAATAATAACTCAAGTACTACTGCCTCTTATCACGTTATATTTCAGTTAACACGAATTTGTAACCAAAAGGTAATTTATGCAGAAATAAATCATGAATGATTTACAGTAGCTAACACAGTGCGTTGGTGCTGACGGGAGCGTTGTGTGGAAAACGTTAACGCATGCGGTTTTTTTGTGTCGTTTGCTTTCCAGGGTTCCATAAGCAAAAGCAGCAGCGAGTTCAAACCCAGCCAGGCGCATTACTTTGTGTAATTAACTTTATCACCACTGCTCTCAAAACGGTGAAGGAAAACATCGCGAAGAAACGGATAATTATGTCCTAGAAACAAAAATTCGAAGACATGTGATATTCACCAACACGCATTGGGCCCATAAAGTGGAATACGGTCTCTTCCCTCTCGTAGAGAGGAGACCTGAGTCCTTACAACGGGATCTTTACAAGACTGATTATGCTACTATGTTATGCTTTACCCAAAAAGGGCCAAAAGATACCTTATTATGTCAGTCCATCTGTCTATCTTTCTGCCCGTCTGTTAGTAGCCCGTTGACAGAATAGATCTCTATATCTCATAAACCGTAAGAGATAGAAAAATAACATTTTCACAGCACAACAGATTGAGTATTTCTATGGCCACTATAACAGCAAATAATAAAGTTAAAAATTAAAACAGGTTGAAAAACTTATTGTTGTAAAAGCAATTCTAACAATCTAATTAGTATTCAGAAAACTACTACAACACCTAGAAGTGTTACTCATAATTACTGCGTCCATTGTTCTTTCTGAAGGCAATCCTTTTATGTAGCCAGCTTACAAAACGGTATTCAGACACAATCATTTTCTATTACAAGTAAATTCTTACTCAAGAGATTCTCTCTCTCGTAACAATGGTCCAGAACCTAATCATTGTGCCAGTTATGAACAATTCCTATTCAGAAAGGAATGATATCTGACACAGAGCTGAACAGTTACGCTGATAAAAGATTCATGATTTTGTTCCTATTTGAATCTGATTAGTCTTGTCAAGGGGTATTGCGTTACCCAGTTACCTACTGAGTTTTGGGGGTTCCATGTAAAAAAAATGTCAATGGTACACAACAAGTCTGTTGTACAGAACTTAGCGAGAGAAAGTTCAAAACCCACATCAAGTGTACCCTTTTAAGAAGACTACGTTGAAGATTACGTTGAAGATTACATTGATGACTACGTTGATGACTACGTTGAAGACTACGTTGAAGACTACGTTGAAGACTACGTTAAAGACTACGTTGAAGACTACGTTGAAGACTACGTTGAAGACTACGTTGAAAACTACGTTGAAGACTACGTTCAAGACTACGTTGAAAATTACGTTGAAAACTACTTTGCAGACTACGTTGCAGACTACGTTGAAAACAACGTTGAAGACTACGTTGAAGACTACATTGAAGACTACGCAGAGGACTACGTTGAAGACAACGTTGAAGAGTACTTTCAAGACTACCCAGAGAACTACGTTGAAGACAACGTTGAAGACTACATAGAAGACTACGTTGAAGACTGCGTTGAAGATAATAATTCCGTGCGTTCCGCATCTAACAAATTTCTGCAACACACACATCCTCCCCTAGGTTATCGATCGTTCCTTTCAAACAGTTCAATATAAGCACATACGAAAATGTGAAAGAAACACGCAAATCCATCTTACAGGTATTTATTTTCTCTACCGATTAAGATGTTTTCTCGTGCGCATAACTTCTTGTAATAACATCAGCTAAATATTCATTTTAGTAAAGTTTAAAAATAACATAATTATGTCACGTGTAATAATATTCTTTTGATCTTTAATTCATTTTTAGAGGTTCGTGAAAAATGGATAAAAAATACATCAGATGGCTATGATGAGTACAAATTGCTGGAAGATAAGATATTTGTCCGCTCAGGAGGCCGATCATAGTAAAAGTCCTTTCTAAAGACCATGTTTGGTGACGGGCAAGGAATGGGTAGCAAGAAATAAACAAACTATTTCAAACTACGTAAGTGATTAAAGCAAGAACTACATCAGACCGACCCAAACGTGGGCCACGCTTGATTTGTAATTCATAATCATTTATTTGCTAATACTGGTAAATTACATAAAGTTTTTAAATATATATATATATATATAGCACAGTCCAACCATATTACACCTAAAGGCATGCAAATCACAAGCTTTATTATTTATCAGTGAAACAATTAATGAAGTTAATATTAATGTCATTAGAAAAATTCAAGTTTAAATGTCATATATTAAGTAATAATGTCAAAATAATATTAGTGATTAAATGTTAAATAAGAATATAATTTAAATTGATACATTATTTGGTAATTTCATTATGGCAAATAATAATAATGTAACTTATCAATCATGAAGCAAATAATAATTAAAATGTCATATATTAAATGAGAATGTCAAGATATATTTGTAAATAGATGTCAGAGTAAATGTCAAAGTAATGATATTAATAATAAAATAAATTAGTGAGTCACATCAACAATAATTATGTCCTTACATCCTCCTTTAAATAATCCTGAACACTATAATAACATTTACATAACAAAAATCTTTTTAATTTCTTTTTGAATTCAGCGATGGATTGTAAGAAGAGTCACGTCCCGTGGTGACGCGTGAAGTGGATCTAATGCAGCTCTACAACTGTAGTTACCATAAGCATCGAGACCGATGCGCCCAGATTTGCGTATGTGGCCTTCGTGTGTGCAATATAGTCCTACCTTTATTATGATGTAGGCAGGTATTTACTTCACAACGAGCCGTGAGATAGTTTCTAGAGCAGTGATATCCATGCAACTGCCAACAGAGAAAAGAGGGCCGTGTCTGTGTGATTACCACTTTTATCAGCTCAGCTCGCGCGAGCTCAGCCCAGAGTCTCGGTGTGGCATATTCGTACTATTGACACTGACCCTTCCGTACTAATGACTTGAAAAAACGTGATTGTTTAAAAGAGTGTCCGCGCCCATGGAACCCAAAGACACTTCTTACGCTGCGTCTTCTGGTTCGTGGTCGGCACTCCAGAACCTTTCGGCCCCATCGGCTATCTGTTCTGCGAACAATGTGCCTTTATCCACTGCCACTTTTTGGGCGGGTTTTAGTCGAAAAAAGTCTGATATGCTCTTACTCCACCCAGAATAGAAGAAGTTGTTTGATGATTTTCCATCCCAATGGATTTTGCGGTTGACTACGGGATGATGAAATAGTATGAAGGTTTAGGGTGATTTTTACTAGCATAAGCAAAATTATGCTAGTGAAACCAACCCTAATGCCTTGATCACAAGTACCAAGTAAAAAGGCGAGACAGTTTAATGTTGCTCGGCCGAGACAGTGCCTTAAGTGAGTTGTAGGTATAAGCGCTCGGCCGAACGCGTATATACATACCGAGTATTCGATCGAGAGCTCTGTCTCGCCCGTTTTCTCGGTACGTGTGATCTAGGCATAAATCTTGGCTGGTTTCTCTACTATCAAGATCCATAACTAACAGAACACATGGACACAATAACCCCGAGTCGAGTCCAATATCTGAATTAATAGACACAGTCCGCCGAGCGTGTATTGGTATACAGTGTGACCACATGCAACGGATAGATGCACGTCCGAACCGGACCGGAGCCGTGGTGTGCCGGATTAGACCGAGAAGCTGTTTACGGTGACTTGAGTCAATCGAGATCGTGAAGATAAAAATAATAGGTATTTTATTTCGACATTAGTGTCTTTTGAGTTCAAAATGTTTGAGATTAACTACAGAAACTTTCGGCATTGTTAAGGATTTAATTTATACAATCATTAGCCACTGTCAGTCGCTTTGCATTCAAGATAGTGAGAAAAAGTATTTTAAGTGCTATCCTAAGACATAATCTACCCGTGTGCCAAATTTCATCGAAATCCGTTCAGCCGTTCGAGCGTAAAGAAGAAACAAACATACAAACACACTTCCCAATTTTCGGCTTTATAATATTAGTGTCAATATATCACAGGACTTTAAAGTCCTGGTCCTTTGGAAGGCGTACGAGGAGTTGAAACCAACTCACAGAGGCCCTTTAGGTACTTTTAATGGAACGTGATGCCAACCGACGATTGTTCCTGTACACGCAATGCTAGTGCATCCAAGGACTACCCACGGTATGTGAAAACTATTGTGACATATGGAGTCTTAAGTGGACTGGTTACTAGGAATTATGTGAAAACTATGGCCCCTGCCTAAATAATGTTATTAATGTCCATCGGTAAACAGGCAGGGGGTGACTTGCACACTCAATAAATGGGCCCCCAAAAACGGCCGCTAGCACGAAATGACGTAGCAACAAGAGGGCAACAAATCCTGAGGTGCTTGAGGAGTGGAGAGGTATATCACAGATATCAGGACAATCCTGGAAGTACGGTCAAGATCCCTACCAGCACCTTTTAGTGTGATAATTAAAACCACTGATAGGTTGCCAATTTGTCTAGAACGCTACTATCACGATAAAAAAGTAGGTTTTATACTTTTCAAATTAAAAAAAAAATGTAACATCGATGGACCAAAAAGCTGTGTATATGCTTTTAAACTTACAGATTTTTCTAAATATTAATACTTATATTTTGAAAAAACGGTGCAATACGGAGTTAAAATTTAAATTTTTTTGGTCCCGTTTATTCGTAACCTAGTCTAAACTTAAATGTATAAAGGTCATTTTTACCCTAGATAAGAAATAAACTCACAAAAAAAAAAAAAAACACAAAATGATAAGCCTCGCAAAATAAACGAAACAAACCTTTGTTTGAATTTCTTCTCATTACACGTCTCTTCTTTGTTCAAAAAACCGTAATATTCTGAGACGAAGCGTTCATTCCGTTGCATTTTTTTGGTTTTGAATTTTTCTTTTTAAATGCCAAACGCAGATACAATTTCCCTTGAGATATTTGAGGTTTCAAATGCAAACTCTGGCAACGAACAATCGCAGAAAAAAAACATTCTGTTTTAAAAGAAAAAAGAAGTAGGTATAATTATACTTTGTTTATTTTTAAATTGAATTATAAATGATATAAGTACTGGGGCCTTAAAATGATCTAGTCTGAGAAAATAATAGTGATGTGCGTGGCCTGTATGTAGATATCTCTGTCTCTCTCACACTCTGAAATAATAATAATTTTAAGACGCTATCATCTAAAAACCATAATAACTACCATCATACTGGCCTAATGATATCACAAATAGATATTTTTTGATATCACAAATAGTTATTTGTTGGAATCACAAACAGTTTTTTTTTTTGATATCACAAATAGTTACTTGTGGTATCATTAAGTTAAACAGCAGGTATTTGTGATTTAATTAGCAGTGGCTTATCAAGCCACAAATAACAGCTGTCACAAAAAAATGCTCACAGAACAGATGGGACCGAAAGGCTCTACAGTGACGACTGCGAACCAGAAGACGCCACGTTGGCTGTCGTCCCACTTGGTAGACCAATGATCTGGTGAGGGTTTTAGGAGTCTGATAGATGTATGACGCGCAGGGCCAGACTTAGTGGCAATACATGGGGAGGCCTATGTCTAACATTGGACGTCTTTCGGCTGCAGTCATGATGATGAAATCTTGTGTACTGTGGTGACTGCAAGGAGTTTATATGCCGGTAAAGTGCAAACTAGCATTTTAGTAGAACTTTGAAGGTTTAAGGTGAGGAAAAGAAGATAGGTTTCTCGTGGATTGATAGATTGTCACTGTTTGTCAAATAGGTGAAAAATAGGAATTCAAAGTAATATTTTTATATATAAATATATATATATTTTTTTTAATTAAACACTTTATGCACAAAAGCTTCTATTAGCAATATAATAATAATAATTGCATAGAAGCCTTGATTTACGCCTCCACCCTCCACAGTACCTAGTGGCGTTATTCGTTTTATTCGTGTGTAATTTTTTCTAACAAAACCCTTCGAAAATCGATTCGTTGAGCTAAATTATTTATCAATAGGTACACGTTCATAAATAAATCGTTACTTTTAGAATGTGCTATTCATTGAATATAAATTACTCGATTCAATCTGAGCCACGTGGTTACGTTCATTTATCCCGTCCCTTTACGCTCCATAGCACTTTGATTAGCTCCATCAGACTTGAATCAAAAATTTAAGAATTTGGACTAGCAATGCATGACTTTACACAATCAATAATTTGAGTTAATGTAAAGGCAGTAAAATAACTTGCAAAATTCAATTTAATTGTATTTGGCATGAATTTATACGTCTTTAAAATTGCTTCTACAACGGAAAGCGATTAAAAAAACTAATGACAATAAAATGGGGTTGAACCCCTCCTACCATTAATAAACTAAGCAATAAAATCAGCGTCGAGTTAACAATTAAATGCCTGGGACTTGTTCTCAACATTCGGTGGAATTTCGTGGAAAACTTCCGACGTCTGGCTCCCAAACTGGATCGGACTGCTACTTTCATGCGGCTCCTGCCCAAACTAGGGGGTGCCGACGCCTCCTGCTGGAAATTCTACGCAGGTATCGTTCGGTCCATGGCCCTTTACGGGACGCTGGTATGGGTGCCGTTGCTGCAGAAGCGACCGTGGCCATGCTAAACGCTTGCTAGAGGGTCATAGTCATTTGGATAGTGCTGGGATACCGCACGGTTTCCTGCAAAGCGGTGAACCTACTTCCTGGCTAGCTTTCGTGCAGAAGAAATGTCCAGGTTTCACCATTTTGTGGACCACCCGGAGGACGTGGTGGAGCATTCAGTAAAGATTTGCCCTACTTGGGCAGAGCACCGCCGTGTCCTTGTGGGGGCGATCGGCGACAATGAAAATGACCTCTCGCGTGGGGCCTTGTTACAGGCCATTGTTTGGAGCGAGGAGGAATGGCAGGTGGTTGCCTCAACAGAAAAGCGGTAATGCTAGCGAAGGAGGCGGCCAGACTTTCCGGCGTGAAGAAACGGTTCCCACACCAGGATTCCAATCCTTTCTAGCTACAGTTTGGGGATACCCATGGGTAGAAGATGAGAGATAATATAAATAAATAATCTATAATCATCATCCAAAATTTCATTAGTCAGAAAGGTTCAAATGGCAATTGAATGCCTAATAATGAATGCATAATATGCCTGGTGCATTAAAAGATTTTTTTTTTTTAAATAGTAAGAAAGTTTTAATTTAATTTGGTAGGCAACAATGACTCATCCCTCACAAGTGAAAGTTCAACAACCCATTTACACGACCTTCAAATAATTTATGCTCAACAAATGAAGGGAATCTTGTCTAACATTCTATTCAAGACGACTTTACGAGTTGGACAACACAACAGCGACACATTCCCAGTGAAATATATCCCTAAGGTGATCCTTAAGTAATGGGTAGACGAGCAACTGTTTCAGTGATTACTTAATAACGTTGATTTTTTTTTGTTGAGTATTTAGCATTAACAAGATTTTTGCCATCTTGTAGCAATTTATTGAGAAAATCACTTGTACCAATATTGCCAAAGTTAGCGTCATAATAGCAGTGGTGGCCGAGTGGTAGCGGCCCCGACTTACGAGTTGTAGGTCGCGGGTTCAAACCCAGCCAGGCGCATTACTTTGTGTAATTTATTTCATTAGCACTGCTCTCAACACGGTGAAGGAAAACATCGTGAGGAAACCGGCATGTCCTAGAACCAAAAATTGGAAAACATGTGACATTCACCAACCCGCACTGGGCCCGCGTGGTGGATTACGGACCATTCCCTCTCCTAGAGAGGAGGCCTGGGTCCCAACAGTGGGAACATTAAAAGGCTAATGATGATGATGATAGCGTCATAACATGGTAAACTATAATAGATAAACATAATAACTAATATTAGCAATTATAAAACTAAACATTAGTGTTGTAGCACTTGAATAGTGTTATGTATTGTTCTCGTAATTTACCAGTGCCTGTAATGTTAGCGATCCGAAATAAATAAATTGATTAGCTACTAAACTGCTTGTTTCGAATCAAAATAATTTTTTTTTCTACTATCTTCAGCAACTGTTGCCAATAGACAATAATTAACAAAATGTTGCCCGTCTAGTCGTCCTGTTGGGTGACCCTTAGAGGTTTACGAGTCGCCATAAGACGCTGCAATACATCTTATATTGCATGTTTCACAACACATGGCGGTGATATTGCTTGAGATTCCTGCAAGATCTGCGTTTTAGGCAAAGGTAAGGGAGGGTTGTTGTGTATTTAAAGGACCAATAGTTTGGTTTTATTGCTCAAGTAGAATTTTACTAGGTAGATAGATGTTGTATTTCCGTTTGATATAGATTCACTAGTAAAAGAGCCGAAATTATCTTACAGAACGTATTACTAATAAAATAAATAGACGTCCGTTGTATGTGTATCAAAATTCTGCATTTTTTTATCATTGTTTTGGACAGTTGGGTAGCAAGTATCTTAGATTAAATCGTGAACTACCTGAGTGTCTTTTTTTTTTGGTGTTGTGTAAAATCATCAAATGACATCTCCCGCCCTTGGACGGAGCGGGAGATAGTGTCAGACTCTTACTGACTAAAAACCCACCCCGTTCCTTCGTGGCTTTAGATAACTACCTGAGTGTCAAATTTCATTAGCTTATTTTCGTATTATTTCCATTCCGGTGATACGGGTCATTTAAGATCTCATTAGAAAACTATTATTATGACCGTAAGGGATTTCTAGACCACGTATCGTTTAAAAAAGTACATTTTTTTTTGGTTTTGCGGTCCGAAGTCAAAGTGAATCCATAGTTAAGCAAATATACCACTGCATTATGTTTTAATATGGCGTCTTAGGTATACAGTCATTTTTTTTTTCTAAACTAAATAAAACTAAAGTTATGGCTTCTGCACGGAAGACTAGGCATTTTATTTTTAGCCACGCTGCATGAAAGACACGTAAGGGGCGTATTAGACCTCGTCCATCATTGAATGTGTTAAATTATGTTAAAACATTAAGGTATAATGGAATAAGACTAATCCAAACGCACTTAAACGTTTTTAATATTAGTTTGAAAACTAACAGTAGAATCACCCTCAAGGAGTTGTCAGCAAACTGTAGGGGCCCAGCAGGGCCGTAGCCTACCTGGAGCCAAAGGTTATGTGAAAATGTTACCCGGGGCCCTGGGACAAAGGCAATGAATGGAACAGGGTAGGTTTTTAGTCAGTAAGAGTCTGACACTATTTCTCGCCCCACCCGAGAGCAGGATTTGTCAATGGATAATTTTACCTACCAAAAAAAAAAAAACAGCAGAATCACAGTTTTGGTGTTTAATTCAGGTGTGTTTTACGTGCAATCCTAACCTGTACGGTGTTGTGACAATCTCATCCAACGAGTTATGGAGTCATCAAAAGGCACTATTTCTGTTTTCCACTGTTTTAGTTATTTGCATATTCCGGGACGCTCTTTATGTCACCTAGTGAAAGGCTTTCTAAAATTGAATTTCTATTTTGAGCTCGTATGAAGTTTTTAACTTAAATCTGTGAAAACTTTTCCAGGAGAAGCTCTAGATTCTATAAAGTTTAGTTCTGATTGCAGTTATGATTGTAAAACAATTTTTTTGGGATTAAGCATTTTTCATTTAGGTAACACCTATCAATTAAATTGGAAATCATTTTTACTAATAAAATGTTATTTTGTGTGAACCCTAAATAACGTTGTCGATTATAGAGCTTCTGGTATGCGTAAGAGCGGTTTCATACTATGTTCGTTCCAAATCCGATCCGACAAAAACTAGGTCCTGCCTCACCGCTTTTAGGCACGTAATTGCCAGTTTTTTGCACTAGTTCAGAAAAGTGCGCGTGCTCGCCACTCTATAATTTTATTGTAATGAAATATTTCTACGGCTACTACGGAATATACTTTCACGTGTTCGGATCGGAGGTGCTGCGAAACCGCTCTGAATCTGTTTTTTTTTTTTAAATATCAGATCTACGCATACCATAAACTCTTTAATTCATTCAAGAATAAGTAAAGCTGTAGGAGCCTAGCAGGGTCGATACCAGCTAGAGCCACAGGGAATTTCAGAAAAGAAAACCTACTTAGAGATCGCTGAATGCGATAAGACTACCCATTGTATATTTGTGTTTTAGTTTAATATTGTAGTGTAATGGTGTACAATAAAGTATATAATCAATAAATACTTAGAACGCGAAGGGTAACTGAAAAAGGCGGTTGTAATTTTAGTCAGTAAATATCTGATACAGCCTCCTGTCTCATCCTAGAGCGGGAAAAGTCATTGGATGATTTTTGACCTTAAAAAAATATTTTGTTTTAATACTGTATTAAAACAAAAGATACTTTTAGCATGTCTATTTATCCACAAACCTCTCTTAAACCACGAAATGGAGTTGGATGCAGTTTCCACAGATAGATAAAGAAAAATAAACCAGGAAGGTTTATATACATATAATGTACAACTTTTTCATTGTAAAAATATTCTAAAATAGGTAATAATGGTACGTGTCCTTCTTGTCCATCTTCCTGCCCTTATCCCATGTTACTTGGGGTCAGCGCAACACGTTTTTTCCTTCCACTCAATCCTGTCATCCGTCACACTATCACTAACTCCCTTTTCTTTCATATCACTCCTCACACAATCCATCCATCTCTTCTTCGGCCTCCCTCTTCCTCTCCATCCTTCTACGTGTAAACTCAGAACTCTTTAAGTAACAGTTTTTTTTTTTTTGATAATAATACGTGTCCATGATCATAATAATAGTTTTTTGGTCTCCCATTGTAAAATACAAAAATATTCTCTTATATAAAATGCATAAAAAAAAAAATCAGCACGCTTGAGTAGGAATAAAGGTTGACGCTGCGTTAAGCGGGCGCCCGCGCGGTCCCATACTGCATGTTCCGTGTCGAGACCCGCACCCGTTTTGCTACTGAACTTAAATGTTTTATCATTTAAGTTCTTCATCGACACGACTACATGCACACCTTTAAAGTTGGACTAGCGACACTGCGTAGGTAATAATCGTAGCACACGACGCACGCGCTTTGTACCGCTACTGGTGCACGACGTGGGCGCGGGTTAAACGCACTGTCTGCCCTAATAGTTTTTAATGTATATTAAATAATTAGTTTCTGTCAGTCACTTACACCCGTTTTTATAAAGAAGTATTCACTTGTCACTAAGTAAAATTTTATTATTGACTTAATAAAATTTGACGTTTGACGTTTGAAATCTGCATTCAAAATTCAAATTTTCTTAACTATAGGATACAAATAGTAGCTACTTTTACTCAATTATTTAGTTTTATTTGTTTATAAATACGGGTGTTAGTGAAGATAAAAAATATCTGATAAGGACATACCTACTACCGGAATAAAATAATCCTATGTACCATTCCATTTAGCCATACTCCTCGACTGCCAGGGGGTACTATTATTACGTAATTGCGCGCTTTTTAGGAAATCACATTAAAAAAACAAAGATGTAGAAACCAAAATTTTTGACCAAATGAATTTCATACACCCGTATGTACAGTACGACAATTACAGTGTTTTCAAGGTCATTCAAGTCGTACAAATTTATGTAAAATCGGCGCGTGAGGGGTTAAGCCTGAAGAGAAAAACAATATTTTTTATGACATCTAAAGATAAGCTCAACTAACCAATAAAAATATTTTTACATGAAAATAACCGCCCTCAATGACTTCACAATAAAACAACTCACACAAACAAACTAGATTACGATAATAGAAATGTCATAAACACGGAATATATAAAAGAAAAATAGATATATAAATATTATACCACCGGTATATAACTTGGCATGTATCGCTTACCGTTCTATCGGCAAAGATGATTTATTACTGACCTCCACAAACTGGAAATAATAAAGGCTGGCCACACATCCCAGACCGTATTAGGGTGCACATAAAAACCGATATAAAACGAGAAATTCCGATGGTTGGTTTGCTGCCCGTTCATATATGTAACACCGGTAAAATATCGATCTTATATTATACGGTAGTGTCCGACTAAAGCTCCGGTTTCGGCCACCTACGACTAATCTTTCGGTTTCTAATATAATGCTGAGTTATCAATATTTAAAAAGAAAAGATTCTAACATAATTATCTTTTTAATGTTTCCACTACTGGGACTTAGGCCTCCTTTCTATTAGAGAGAAATGGGCCGCAATTTACCACGCCGGTATAGTGTTGGTTAATGGATGTCATATACATAAATCTCACTTTTTAGTTATTAGACATACCATTTTTAGATAAGAAATCATTTTATGACTTCTCCTATGTTAAGATGGAAGGCATGTCAAATTTTTACTGACTAAAACTACACATAAATGTTTCTTCACTCGCCTTTTGCGTTCCAGGTCTAGGACTGTAGTAGAATCTTCTCATAACCGAATTCATGGAAAAAAAAGACGTAACGGTTTCCTCACTATGTTTTCCTTCGCCGTTTTGAGAGTAGTCATAATGAAATAGATTACACAAAGCAATGTTCCTGACTAGGGCCGTTACGTCTGGGCCACCAATGCTGCCTCACTGGGTCACTGACTAGGCCCCATTACAAAATTATATAAACCTGTCTAACCTTATTCATAAATATTGCAGTCAGCTTTCAGTCTGACCAGAAGCAGATGTATATCAAAATTTCCCTTGTAGCAGTAACCTGACCTCCAAAACCCAGTAGCTGGTTAATACGATACTCATGGTGCCAGATTTTCTGATTTTAGCCTAACCAAACAAGAAGAATCGAAAAATTAACTTTTTTGTCGCGACTCGGAGGAGGCTACTTATGCTAAGAGTGAATCACCCATCATAATCATCATTTCATTTCAAGGGTAGCCACAATGAACGGTCCTATGTCGTGCTTCCACCACCAGGTCATTGATCCACCTTGTGGGAGGCCTTTCAACGCTACGTCTTCTGGTACGCAAATCCCACTCTAGAACCTTTCGTATGGATCGACCATCTGTTCTGCGAACAATGTGCTCTACCCACTGCCACTTAAATTCCACCAATCATCAGCTTTTTTTTCTTTTTTATCACATCGGTTTCGGCATGAAATCAATTTTTGGTCAAACACTATTATATGACTTCTTATAATATTGGTTACGCTTACATTGAGTGAAACAACTATTTTATGGTTTTCTCTGATCTTAAGGACAGGGTTTATTTTATATACCCGGTATTAGGGTTCGGTAGTAATTCAGTAATAGTTTAGTTATGGGCTTCCGTCCATCTTTAGCAGTGTATTACCAACACGCCTCTTAAGAACTTGGATAGCCGTCAATTAGCATAGTTTTGATAGATTTCTGTGCAGTGGTTTTTAATTACTTTGTTTTTATAACGTAAATGAACAATGTAAGACCATTAACATGTATCTTGGAGTACTTAACCCACATTCAGTAATCAGCCTTGAGGACACAGTGTAGTACATAGTAGACGTGTGCCCCGCTTGGGTGGACTACCACCAGGTCATTGTAAGGGCGATTAAGGCCGGCGACCTCTCGCATCAGGACCTGGTTCTGGCTATGGTGCTGGAGCACTTCATTCTGCGAAACAGTTATGCTTGCAAAAGAAACGGCTGCACGCGTCAGGGAATGGACATCCTCACGTGCCAGCCACCGAGATCTCGACCCCGACTACCAGCCATCACAGGCGTGGGCTTGTGGGCAAAGAGCAATAGATATCTCACCATCTGGTTATCCGGTAACCATCGTGCCGATCGTGCTTGGTCCGTCCGGACCAAGCCCAAGTCGTCAACGATGGATAATGCAGGGTCCCAGCCAAGCCGAAGCCTACTGGGGCCATGGGTCGACTTCTGAATGGGGTACTCGTGGTTCTGGGATGCAAAAGCCAACTAAAAGAACAAAAGTGTGATTTTAGTCAATGAAAATCTGACAAGCTCTCCCGGAGACGTCATTAAATGACTTTTCCTGCTCTAAGAGAGAAGTGGGAGGGCGATTTTTCAACGCGTGAGATGATCCTAGATCCTCCTAGAGAAGAGGTCTAAGTCCCAACAGTATGAAAATTATAAGTCGAATGATGCTCCGGGCCTTGGTTCAGGCCATGGAGCGGAGTGAGGAGGGATGGCAGGCAGTCGCCTCCTTCTGCGAAGCAGTAATGCTAGCAAAGGAGGAGGCCGACCGCATCAGGCAGAGGCAACGGGGCGCTCACCCCAGCCGCCGCCGGGATTCCGATCCCGATTTCCGGCCACCGTAGGCGCGGGCTTGCGGACGGCATGCAATGGGTAGCACACTATCCGATCGTAACCAACCGGAGCGAGCCCAAGTCGTCGACGGCGCGTATTGTTCCTGCGCGGCTCAAGGAGCTGTCAGCAAACCGTAAAAGCCCAGCCTGCTAGCTGCAGGCAGACAGGGTTGAAGCCTGCTGGGGTCATGGGTCAGCTTCCGAAAGGAATACCCGGCCCCGGCACGATAGGCAACGAAGGAACGGGGTAGGTTTATAGTCAGTAAGAGTCTGACACTACTTCCCGCTCCGCCCAAGGGCGGGGTTTGTGGATGATTTACCTTCCATAAAAAAGTCTAATGATGCTTCTTCTAATATACTTATAAGTTAGCTCTAGGTAATTGTTAAATGTGCAGATACTGTCCAAAAACTCCTCTCCGTAAAACTAAGTACATCAAGTTTATCAAAGTTTCTTGTAAACTTAGTTTTTCACAGAACTTCTAATCTACTCACTTAGTGTTATTGGTTATAGATAGAAAACCTATTTGCTGGGAGAAACTTTATGTAATCTAGTTATTTGTACGCGATAAGAAAGCAAAAAACATTGAAATGATTTTGTTATGGTTATGATTTCTTTATAAAGGTAATATACTATAATACTTTATAAAGTACTCTCTCGGTGTCTACATCGAGTGTCTCTGTATGAACACCAATGTCTCTAATTACACACTCGTTTTCATACAGACACACTCGATGTATACACTGAGTGTACAGTATAAAGTATCGTAGTCTAAACGTACCTTATGGCAATGTTATGTGAATTATTTTTATCAAAAAAGTAATTTACTTTGATATTGAATTTGGTTTTACGCAGGATGTAATATCCGGAAATCATCATACGATTACAAACATCCTTTGATTCATGGATTACTAGTTTCTACCAAGGCTTTGTCTGCGAGAAAGAAGAAAATTATCTCAATTGTATATACTCCCGAGCTAAAAAGTAACATGTGTGCTTTTCCAGCATATGGTATTACTCGTGTACCAAGTATCATCGTAACCCGTTTAGAGGTTCGAGCGTGAAGAAGTCACGAACACACACACACACAAACATTCGCCATTGTAATAGTATGATTAGTGTGACTAGCTTCTACCAGGAGTTCCACGTATACACAGTTAATTTTTGAGCATTTTAATCCCGTGGAGGGTCGATTCGGTACATGAAACACTACCGATTTTTAGAGATAAATTAAAAAAAAAGTACTTTTGTTTTAAACTCAAATTAATTTACGTATGTTCGAAATTAATGTAAACGTCAGCTGGGTGAGTTGAATGACCTGTAGTTAGTTAGTATACAACGATCGACAACTACCTACAAGGTACTCGTTTACTTAAAGAAAGTAATTTCATACATGCGTATATTTATCCGAGTATTGGAAAAAAAGTACTCTATTTTTTAACCGACTTCGAAAAGGAGGAGGTTCTATGTTCGGCTGTATGTATTTTTTTTTTTAATGTATGTTCACCGATATCTCGGTCAATTGTGGACCGATTTCGAAAATTTTTATTTTGATTGAAAGATTATACTTTCGAATTGGTCCCATAAAAATATCTTTTTGATCTGATGATAAACTTCGAAGATATAGGACGAAACTCTTCAAAAAATCATAGCAGAACTGTCGTTTGTATATGTTTGTTCGCCGATATCTCGGTCAATTGTGGACCCATATTAAAAATGTTTGTTTTGATTGAAAGATTATACTCTCGAGTTGGTCCCATAGAAATATTGTTTTGATTTGACGATGAACTACGAAGATATAGAACAGAACTCTTCAAAAAACCTTAGCAGAACTGTCATAGCAAGTAAAATTGCTTTGTTATAAATGTAGTCGGTGGCTGACTAAAGGAAAAAGGGGAGGAACTGACCTGATGATGAAGACGGAAGGTAGGTAAGAGCCGGAATTTTGTAATAAATCAGTGTATCCTAGCCGTGTTTGGTATTATTAGAATTGTCATGATGATTTGATGATGGAACCGAATGGCGGAAGGTACCTATCTATTTAAGTTTGGCTGAGGGGTACTACTACTAAAAAGTGTGAAATAAAAAACTTTTTACAAAAAAAATACAACCGACTTCAAAAACCACCAAAAAGTGCAAAATAACTTTCAATTTCGGAAGTCGGTGTTAAATAGCGCAGAGACCAAACTATTATAGAAATACCGACTTCCGAAATTGAAAGTTATTTTGCACTTTTTGGTGGTTTTTGAAGTCGGTTGTATTTTTTTTTCACACAGAATCCGGCAGGGAATTCCACTCCTTAGCTGTACGCATAATGAATGTTTTTCCAAAACGCTTTGTACATATAGGTGAGATGTCCACCATGTACCGATGGCGCAACGCTATACGTCTAATGGTCCGATGATGGAACGGACTTGGTGGAATTAAATTGTGCAATTCCAACGCACATTCTCCGAAATGTAAACGGTAGAAAACCGACAGGTATGTATAATAAAATATAGTTAGGAAAAGGAGTATGAAGCTTCAATTCGCAGCTCAATATTTCAATTAAATAGGTGTATTTACCTCTAAACTCAATTAATAACATCACAACATAACATAAATCCTTAATTAGTTTATGTTTATTAAGGTAAACTCAGCAATATTGAACATAGACTAGGCTAGGATATTATCACATTTAATATTATTACGGAGAAATTTTGTGTGTGCATATTTGCGTGTGTGTGTGTCTATGTTTGTAACTTCTTCAACTTTCGAACTGATTTAAACGAAATTTATCGCACGGATACTCAATTCATCATTGAGATTCTTCATTGTGCTCTTTAATATTACAGAGTTGATATGTATTTTAGAAGATCCAATTATAGACCCTATCGGGCACAGCAAAGTCTGTTTTATAGGAGAGAGGTAGTAGAGGTAGGTAGAGGTAGAGATTGAGGGGTACTGGATTAGCACATTTCGGTCATTTCACTCTGGCTAGAGTGGTAATGGTTCCCACCCCGTACAAAAAAGCTGTTAGTGTACGCCGCACAACTTCTCACCATTTTTGCTTCATGACAGTCATCTTGTCTTACTCGTTCAATGGGCTGCCAACAACCGCTTGGCCACGCGGTGGCCGACGCGGCGTTGGAAGGCCTCTTGCGAGGTGGACCGATGACCTCATAAAGACTGCGAGAATCCAATGGATGCGAGTCGCACTCGCAATCGTTGGTTGTGGCGACTTTTGGGGGTGGCATATGTCCAACAGTGGACGTCTTTGGGCTGAAATGATGATGATGATGATGAACCGTTTTGATTATGTCTGTACATCACATCCGTGATCTTCCCCGGGGCCTTACTCCGTCCACCTTTCCTTGTATAATGACAAGGCGTTCAATGTTTTTCTTTCTTCTTTTGAATTTTATCTTTACAAATCGATAGTGTTTCATGTACCGAATCGGCCCTCCACGGGATTAAAACGACCAAAATTTAACGGTGTATAATGAACAAAAATCTTTTTAAGGTACTAAATCTTCATATAATTTCTCTAGTTCAGAATGGATCAAAAAGGAGTGTCAGACTTTTACTGACTAAAACCCATCTATATTCCTTCAATTGCCCTTTTCACTCCAGACACGTGGTAACTCTTTCGAACAATATCGCAGTAAATTAATTTCACCTTGGTATTCGTTGGGCCTAACAAAGCCATGGAAACAAATCTATTTTGAATTCTGATAAATATTGAAGGTCAAATCAAACAATTATGTCGTCAAACCAGCTAATAATTATGTTTCATAATGACACGCATAAAGGCTAGTTATGCTTATTTATTATTTGTCTAATAATGTTACGTTTGCCTAATGATACGGTATCGGCTAATATTGAAACTGAGCCTTACATTGTTTATTCTAATTTCGTAGATTCCAATAATTACATGGCTTAGTTATAATTGGCTCATTAGACGAATATTCTCGTGTTTTGTTAAAGAAATAATCAATTTTTTCAGTTTCACCACGGAAAGGAGGGCTATGTTATAACTTTGACCTGTCTGTTAGTCTGTGTGTTTGTCCGTGAAATCGTAGCGTCCAAACGAATGGACCGATTTTATTGCGGTTTTCTTTGTTTGAAAGCTGGTTTAGTCGAGATGGTTCTTAGCTACAATGTATGAAGATCTGTGCAGGTGTTCAAGGTTATCAGCTCGTTTGTTAACTGTGGTGGGATTTTTAAATACTTAATGGGTGTTTACTTTATTTTAAACATATGTGTGACCTGATATTTAAAATATTCGTGTACAATCTGGTCCCTTTGACCTGGTCTGATGATGGAGCTCGAAGGTAAGAACCCTGGGTTGCTTATTAACGTTGTAAACCTATCGAGTTTGGGCTCATCAGATTCGCCTTAACTAGTGCTATACATTTCTTATGATGACCAAGGCCTGATGCTAGAACTGGAAGGTTGCTGATGAAACTCGGGAACGCCTACTAGTAAACCCATCGAGTTTAGGCTCATTAGATTCGTTGTGACCAGTTCTATACATTTCATATTGATGAAAAAGACAGCCGGGTTTTTTTTTTAATATTTTATAATTATTTGACTTACTCGTACATGAAGAACACAAAAAAGTTGGAGGGGAATCGTTTGTCTTAGTAAGGTCATGACGTATAGAAGAGGGGACGCTTGTTACTAAAAGAGTTATGAGTATACATGTAGATGGATAGAGAAGAAGAGGGAGCCCAAAGACAAGATGGAACATGTGGACATGAAAGAAAAAGGAGTTAAGCAAGAACTACATTAGACCGACGCACACGTGTAACACGCCTACTTTGTACGTAGAACGTCGCGTGGCGTGGATCAAGTGTAGCTCTACAAGTCTAGTTCCCATATAAAATGTATGGAGAACAACGCGCCCAGATCGGCGTGTGTAGCACACGTGTAAGTAGTGTATACTGTCAGCCTTCATGCTATCACTAAAGCTTTTCTAGCTTTAGTGATAGCGTGACGGCTGACAGGATAGAAAGGATAAAAGATCAGGGAGATCAATATGATGAGAAACACTCTTTTCATGACGAACGGTGGGGAACAAGTACGAAAGTGGTGACCTTCGGCGAAACTTACACACAGACATATAAAAAAGCCAAAGGTGAGCAAACGGCTCGTTCGTGTTCGGCTATGACCTGTTACGTATCATTACTACATTAGACAAATTAGCCTTTTTTTAAGGTGGGAAATCATCCAGTGATCTCGCGCTAGAGCGTAAAGGCGTTTCATAAGACTTTAACTGATTAAAATAATACCAATTTTACTTCTTAGCCTTGCGTTCTAGGACTCGGGGGTTCTTTTTCTGAAGTTAACTCATGGCCCCAGTAGGTTCCGGCCCTTCTGGGCCCCTACAATTTTGCTGACATATTTTCGCAGCGAGCGTGGAATACTAAGCTCCGTGGACGACTCGGGCTCTTTCCCGACAGTTATTGAACGGCATAAATGAGCTTGTGGTGTTCACCACGCTTGGCGTTGGTGATTTCAGCCCCTTTAGTACAGCTGTCTTTATAAAGCTCTGAAAACTATACTTATCAAATCGCTCTAAGGCAAAAGCATGTTTGTATGTTGTGCGTATGTATGTGTACCTATACTTGTTACACGTTCACGCTTCAACGGTTGAACGGCTTTGGATACAATTGACACACGGGTGTTGTGTGTTAAAATCAAAAGTTTCTAATACTGTATACTGACATTCAATCCCTCAGGCGCCGATTGTTCCTACACACGTATGTACAACTTGAATGACCTTGAAAAACGGTAATTGTCGTATTGTACACACGGGTGTACGAAATTCATTCCGGCCGAGGGTAAGAGTACCTCACTTTTCAGAATAGGTATTTAATTTAAGAACCTAACGTAATTATTTTGTTTACCTTCATTTATTCCCCGAATTGTATTTAAATAAAGTGCCCTGAATACTTTCAATACACACATTAGGCTGCTGTGAATACTGAAAGAGGATTTACATACGAAATGTTAGCATCGTTACTTAGGACTATAAATCACATTGCTAATGAGCTTTCCTGACTATAGATCTTGCCGGTACTCATTAGCTCCACTAAATAGTTAGGCTCAAAAGGTTTGCTGGCGAAGGAAGTTGTCAAAATATATCGCTGAAAAGTTTTAGAAAAGACACTGTGATAATACAACATGTGACTGGAAGAATAAACACTCTTAGGTTAGAAAATTAAGTTACAATTTTAAACATAAAATTTTTACTTTAATGCACTTAGGTAGTACTTTTTTAAGAAATTTGTCATATTATAAAATAAAATAAATAAATAAAATAAAAATGCCCTTTATTCCACCACTTACAGTTTGTAACTAAAATAAGTACGAAAACCATAACAAAAGGTATACATCTTCTGCTTTACTATCCATCTGATTACATAACCCTCGTTACCTCAGTTGTTTTTGTATTCTGGTTCATCATCGCTATTCGTAGCGGTCGCCTCTGCGGCGTAGGCCTCCCCTAAATCGCTCCACGCTTGTCTATCTCGCGCTTTCTGCATCCAGTTTGGTCCACAACGTTGGGTAAATATATCTCGCCATCTCTTTCTTTGTCTCCCTTGCTTTCTTTTACCGTCTAATGGAATCCATTCTGTTACTCGCTTTGTCCATCTCGTACATTCCAATCTACACAGATGTCCTGCCCAGTTCCATTTCAGTAATCTTAACCTTTGATTTACATCCGTTAGTTTGGTTTTCTTCCGTATTATAGCATTTTTTACTTTGTCCGATTTTTTTATGCACAACATACTTCTTTCCATTTTCCTCTGGCATATGGCAATTTTATCCTCATCTTCTTTTCTTAATGACCATGTTTGACATCCGTATATAAGGCAAGGCAGTATGGCAGTTTCATACACTTTCTTTTTTATGCGTACACTAATATCTTTACTTTTCATTATTTCTTTTAACCCCCAGTACTTTTTCCACGCTAAAGCTATTCTTCTTTGTATCTCTTTTTCAGTACAGTTTTCAAATGACACCAATTGCCCTAGATAGACATAGTCTGTGACATACTCTATTGTTGCGTTCTCTACTATAACGACCTGGTTCTCTCCATTTGTGATTATTTTTGTTTTAGAGGCGTTGAGCGATAGACCGACTTTCTTACTTTCTCTTGCCAATTCAGATATCATGCATTCTAATTCAGTTGCAGTCTCAGCAAATAACACAATATCGTCTGCGAAGCGTAAGTGACTGAGAAGTTCTCCATTCACTTTTATGCCCTTATTATCCCAATCAAGGTACCTAAACACTGACTCGAGTACCGCCGAAAATAATTTTGGTGATAAAGGATCACCTTGTCGGACACCTTTTTGTACAGGAAACTCTACTCCCTCTCTTTCTAGTTTTACTTTAGCCCTGCATTTGGAGTAAACGCTCTTGATAAGATTTATGTACTTTATATCCATTCCTTGGTGTGAAAGTGCTGTCCAAATTGCATCATAATGTAAGGAGTCAAAAGCTTTCTGGTAATCTATAAAGCACATATAAATCGTTTTCCCGTATTCGTTAGCTTTCTCTATTACTTGCGTAACGACCTGTATGTGATCTATCGTAGAGTATTTTTTACGGAACCCAGCCTGTTCGCGTGGCTGATTCTCATCCAGGATTTTGGTGACTCTATTCAAAATGACCTTTGAGAATATTTTGTATAGGTTTGTCATTAGGCTGATTGGCCTATAATTGCCAAGATCACTTCGGTCTCCCTTTTTGTGTAGCAGTGTAACTGTAGACTTTGACCATTGCTCTGGTGTTTTTCCTTCTCTAAGAATGTTATTAAACAAAAATTGTAGAGGTTTCAGTAGTGGGATGCACAGAGATTTTAAAACTTCGTTTGCAATGTTGTCGCTACCAGGAGTTTTGTCGTTTTTCTGCGTGAGTATTGCGTATTCAATTTCGGATGTAAGAAAACCTTCTGTGTTGAGTGTTATTGAAGGTCCAGATGTATTGTGGTTGTAGACGTTACTTTGTATATTACACTCGTATATGTTGTTTTGTTGATCGTTGGCGTAAAGTTCTTTATAGAAACGTGTTGCTTCTTTAATTATGTCTGGACGTCTTGAAAAAACATTTCCACGTTTGTTTCTTAGGTTTATAGCCCACTCATTCTTGTCACTTAATTCTTTATATGCCTTACGCAAAGCCCCTGTTCGCTTTATTAACTTTTCCAGTGTATTTTGCCTATATTTCTTTTTTTCTCGCGCTATGTTTCTATTGATTTTCTTGCTAATTTGTGTGATTTTAAATGTTATTTCTTTGGTACGTTTCTCTTTATATAATTGTTTCCTTTGCTCTAATAGGTGTGTTGTTTCTTGACTTACATAGTTTTTTTTCTTTTTTTCTTTTTCTGGCAGTAGTTGCAATAAGTTCTTCATTATAGTTTCGAATTTGTTGTATTGATCTTGAATCTCTACTGTTGTACATAATGCTTGCATGAATTTATTTTCCCACGATATTGCACTTTCCCCTGACACCAAGGGTAGGTTTTTGGTATACACAGGTTTTATATTCGGCCTTTTATGTTTTAGTTTCACGTAGAGCTTGCATCTTATCATTCTGTGATCTGTATTAAAATTAAAATTACTTATTATATCAAAACTATGTATATTGTTAGGTTTGTTCGTGAGTATGAAGTCTATTTCGTTGCAGTATCTTCCGTCCGGTGACCGCCATGTCCATCTTTTGTGAGGCTTGCGGTTGAACATGGTATTTACTATTTTACAGTTATTTTCGAGCGCATACTCGACCAATTTTTGTCCGTGCAGACTTCGGTTACCGTTAGAAAAGTTTCCAATAACTGTATCTTCTCCTTTTTGTCTTTTACCAACTTTGGCGTTGAAGTCCCCTAGTATCACGACGTTTTTGGAGTTTACGAAGTCCATTGCGGAATCTATTGTGTGGTAAAACAGGTCTATGTCTTCTTTTCTGTATGATTCCGTGGGAGCGTAGACTTGAATAAACGACCAAATTACGTCATCCGATGTTTGGATTTCCAGTGTCGCTACTCTATCTGAAAAAGACTTTAAACTAATTATGTTATTTTTCAGATGTTTTTTAATAAGGAATCCAACTCCATTTCTTCCTGAGACCCCAGACGCGTGGTAAAATATAAATTCAGAAAACTCTTCGATATTCTCATTATTCCTCCTAGTTTCGCATAAACCTATGATATCCCATTTTATTGTTGTTAGTGCCAATTTCAGTTCTGTAAGTCGAGAGTCTGACATTAGAGTTCTTACGTTGATGCTTGCCACATAGAGATAATTAGGTTTAGGTATTCCTATACATCTATTATTATTCTGATTTAGGGGGTTTTGGTCTAATTCCTCCACGATGACCAGTCGGCTTGGAGGAGGTGGTGGGGGGTCGCTTATTAGTTTTTTTGTGTTTCTTCGGTATCATGCCTTACACCCTGGGTTACAGGTTTTAGTTGCGAAGGTCGTAAGAAGCTAGATATCGTTGCTGCTTGTGTTTTGTTCTTTTTCTGTACCTGCTTTGCTCCTTGCCCGATATTGATAGGATTTGTGGCTGCAGTAGCAGTCTCTGGCGATGCCGACATGAGTCTCTTATTAGATTTTTTCCCTGTAGATGTTGAATGGACTTCCGATTGTTTCCTTAGTGTAACTATCTTGTCGTAGCGTAAGGCAACTACATTTCCTGCTTCACGTTCCAGTTTCAAAGTTTCTTGGAGTTCCTTTCGTTTTTGTAAAATATTTACAGGATAGTCCTCTTTAATGTACATACCGGTATTTTCCAAAAATTTCTTTTTCTTAAGAATTTCTATTTTTCTACCCATTGTTGTAAGTGTAACTATTATAGGTCTGAGTTTGCTAGCTTTTTTCCCTATTCTGTTCACAGTTTCAATTTCCCATTTAGTACATTTTATTTCCATTTTATTATTAATAACATCAAGTACTAAGAAACACAAATCTTCGTAGCCTTTTTCTGTCTCTTCTACTCCGAAGAACACCAAATTTCTCTTTCGTATTTGTTTATCCAAGTATTCAATGGTTTTCTGCTGCCGTTCAATTTTATATTCGAGTTCTTTAGTTTTGGACTCCATTTTAATGAATTTCTCATCTATGTTCTTGTTGATTGAATCTGTGATGTTTTGCTCCATTTCCTTCATATCTTGTTTTTGTTTGAGTATATCTCCCTGGATATTTTCCAACATCTTCTTTATTTCATCCATTATTTACAAACTGTAGGTGACCTCTAGTGGCGAGTAGCGTAACTACGTTAAATTTGCTGAACTAGTAGGTACCACCCTATGAGGATAGATGGCGCTAATATCGTGTAACGATCGATAGTGATTTGCACTTTTTCGATGTGGTTGTGATAATAAATGTTCGTAATATCAACACTATTCGAGGTCACATATTAAAGTTACTGCCACTAACACTTATTATTGTTCTTTGTTTATGTTTTTATCCACTATTTTTATTGATTTATTGTTCATAGTAACGATAACTGACCTATATTTTTAAGTCTATTTATCACAGTTCACAGTAATGTTTGATTGTTCACTTCATTTAACCGTTAAACCGTCACCACAGTCTATGTATGGAATCACTTTTTACTTGCTATACGTTCGTAATTTATTTGTTTTGAATTGAAAACCGGGAACGACAATAATTCAGTGTTTACTCCGTAAGCGCCCTCTAGCGACACGAATTTGTCATATTAATAGTACGTAAACTATAGGCGGCGACCATAAAATTTTTATGGTTGCAACTGCCGTCACCTCGTGTAGGTGATCAGTGGAGCGACTGCTAGCGCCATGCTCTGGTTAAATCCGTAGTCTAGCGCAAGAGGGAATGGAATGGGGTCGCCTATTCCTGCAAAGCAGTAATGCTAGAAAAGGACATGGCCGCAAACATAAGGGAACGCACATCATCCACGCCCCAGCTACTGTCACACGTCAGGATTTGAAAGGCGATCTTGTGAAGGCCCAATAGAACTATTGCCTGCTAGGGCCACGGGCAATTTTAGGAAACCCTAAAGAGCAAAGGACAAATGAAGAACCGAGGTGTGATTTTAGTCATGCCGTCTCGCTCCAGAGCTAGTGAAAACATTGGATGAATTCCTATCGAAAAAAAAGCCCCAGTTTGTCTAAACTCTAAGAAAACATTAAAGAAAAAAATGAAGTACATTGGTGTTCTAGTTAAAAATATGGCAATAGTCATTACAGGCAAATTATTTCACATTTTGACAAATCATACCTAAACAATGCGTATCAATTTGTTTTCCCGCCTTGTATTTACTTGATCTTCTGAATAAGTTATTCCGACATGTTGCTAGAAGTTTTAAGTCTAGATTTTTGTAATAGCTTGCCATTAGCTAGGTTAATGATGTTTTGATATGAATTAAATTGTTTATGAATATAGTTTTTATGCTGAGCAATATTAATTCATGTTAAGGCCAGGTTCTACTCATTTTGAACTTGTTTAAACCTCTAGAAATCCACATATATAAAAGAAAACAGCAAAAATAAATATATTTTATTAAAATTGACTATATGACCAAGCGCCGGGCAAAAATTGAAACATGATATAAATTAGTTCGCTTGTTAAAAAAAAAAACGTGTATCTGACCCTTATTTACGATTTCAAACGTGTATATCTAAGAGATTACGTCACAGAAAAATTAGAAAGTAATAAAATAAAATAAAGCTTCTTTTTTAAAAGCGCCTCGCAAAAACAAAAATGTTGAATAGTTATTGTTTTTTTTTTTATATAAAAATAAAACTGCTGGCCGCAAAGTCGACATAGACCCGGGCGGAGTTCGTACACTCAGTGACTACAACTGGCCCTTAATTTACACTTACAGTTAATTATCTACAGAATTTAATTATTTAAATTATATATAGTAGTAGTTCATAGATGGATTTAATGCAGCAAGCATCCTCTACCAGTCAACCTTTGGGTTAAAATACAAAAAAATACTGCGATAGGTGCACAATAAATAAATGAAACATGTTTTGAAATAGAATGTCATATCATGAAATTAAATTGCGTCTAAGATTTTAGAAAATTTACATTTTACCTTTTAATGTAAATAGACACTATACCAGCGACATTTAGTTTTTTGAGGTAAAAAATTATCACATGACTTCTCCCACTTTCAGATGGAGTGATAGGGCGTATTAGACTTTTATTAACTAAAATAAACCTATGTTCCTACCTTGCCTTTTTCGTTTTAAGGCTATGGTAAATCTCACAAGCTTTGTTCTGGTTAGTCTTTCCTCAATAATAAATTAACTGTCCGCCAAGTACACGCCACCTGCACACCAACTGCACTTCAACTGCACGCCAACTGCACGCTAACTGCGCGCTAATTACATGCCAACTGCACCCCAAGTGCACGCCAACTACACAACAAGTTCACGCTCATTGTATCGAAACTGCTCTTTAACCGCACTCTAACTGCACGCTTACTGCACGCTAACTACATGTCACCACACCAACTGCACGTTAAATGCACGTCAACTGCACACATAATATTGCACAGTCCTTACGTCCAAACATTACTGTCTAAGAAGTTTGGTCAACATTCAGTTTGACTACTACTTTTGGGTCACAAATGAACTATTCTGTTACTACGAAATTCACACACGATTTTTTATTTATCAAAGTACTATAAAATGCTTACACTTTCAGCCTCAGCCTTCAAAACGGCTCTTCAACTCCGGCGACTTAAGCAAATGACAAATTCTTCGGTTACCCACTTTAAAGTGCTCCGTTAATTAACTCTATGAAACAATAAATTCAACATCGGCACAACAATTACTTTTCAAAACCATTTATTCAAAGTAAAAAGTGGTTGCCCTTTAGTTTTTAAGGATTAATTCAAGCTTAAATTTACTTTTAGATAAAGAAGTCACTTTCAACATTAAACTGGTTGCAGTAGATTTTGGTTTTATCTTTGAAGTTTGTTAATCGATGAGGATTTCGAGCGTGTTTCATTTATGTTAGTTGTTTTATTCTAAAATATTTAACTAAAAAACTATATCACGTGGATATCACAAAAATACTTGGTGATATTCAAAGAGATAAAAATATTTAATGTCTTTGGCGTTATTGCTACGTTATACTTACAGCAATACCCCACTACCCTTTGAATGACCGGCCACCGTAGGTGCGGGCTCGACCACCGTAGGCTCGGCCCCGGCACGATAGGCAACGAAGGAACAGGGTAGGTTTTTAGTCAGTAAGAGTCTGACACTATTTCCCGCTCCACCCAAGGGTGGGACTTGTTATTGGATGATTTTACCTACCATAAAAAAACCCTTTGAATGACTTCAAGCCTTCTACTCGGAGTTTCCTTGCGTGATCGTATAAGAAATCGACCGAAGAAGATATCCGCTGGTGAACTAAGGTAACCGATATAGCCCGCAGAATCGCCAAACTAAAGTAGGCAGTAGGCAAGACAAATTGTTCGCAGAACCGAAGGTCGATGAAGCTGAAAAGTTCTGGAATGACGACTAGGTACTAAAAGGCTCCCATAAAGTAGACCGATGACCTGATGAGTGTCAAAGAAATCCGATGGATGCAAGACGTCTGTCAGATCCGGTCCGGTCGTTATACCGACGCTTGGGGAGGCTTATGTCTCCAAATTGGATTTCTTTTGCTTGAAACGATAATGATGATGATGATAGCAATTTAATGCACATTCTCTGTCCAAGGTAAAAGCCAGCCCTTGTGTCACGCAAAGTGTCATCAAGGCTCCACGACATGAGAGTTTCAACTCCCAAAAGTTCGAAAATATAATAGCCAATACATAGTATAAAATAAAGTCGCTTCCCGCTGTCTGTCCCTATGTATGCTTAGATCTTTAAAACTACTTAATCATGCATATCACCATTGTACCCATACGAAGCTGGGGCGGGGCGCTACTAAGTTTATAAAAATTAAAACAAATGTAAGTATGCACAAACTCAATATTTTTCCCACCCACTATAAGCTTGCGAACGGAGAGTAATATGGGTAACTTGCTATTCACTAAGAACCAGCGGGGCGACGTTGTGTTGTGATCCAAGTGCTTCAAAGAGTCTGCTAAAAGTGTGGGACTGTTTGAAAGAGTAATCGTGGTCCTGAATCGTAAAGGGCAACTGAAAGAACTTAGGTGGGTTTCAGTTAGTAAAAATCTGACACTTCCTCTCATTGAGTGGTGTATTTTGAGGAATTCCCATGTGCGGACGGCGAACAATGGGTAGCTCGCTGTCCAAACGTCCGGTAACTGTCTGAGGCCATGGGTAAAGTTGAAAGTGAACACCAGGGCCCTGGTACGAAGGCAATAAAGGAACGGGGTGAGTTTTTAAGTCAGTAAAACTCTGACACTAACTCCCGCTCTGCCAAAGGCCGGGAGATGTCATTCGATGATTTTTACCCACTACTTAAAATTATTGTTATTATTATAAATTAGGTACAACCTTATTTCTAGTTACCTTTTAGATTATAAGCTACCTATTTCTAAGGTAGATATCTAGATAAATAAAGCATTTATTTGCCTCAACACAACATATACAACTAAAAACATAAATACAAACACAACAACAACAAAAAACTAGCTGTATCCTAGGGCTATTTTGTACCTTAGATCTATGAATACCGCCCTATAATGTTTGTCTGTTTTTATTCCCAGAAGATCCGCAACAAAAACATACCCGTAGATTTATGAGTATTTCAGAACTATAATAAGAAAACATGAAATGTAGGAAATTCCAGATACATTGACCCATCTAGAATTTTCTCACATTTTCGTGGAAGTTTTTGTACGCTTACATTGAATCCATCTTTTATTCCATGTTTCTATTACTTCTATAATAAGTAGCTGATGTTGATTTTCAAATAAGAATTGGATCGTGAAAAAATCTGCTGATCAGCACATTTGTGTTCGCCTAACAGGTCAAAATGTACTGAAACTTGACTGATTCCTTTCGCGATTTCAGGTTTGGTCCCATAGTAAAAGTTGTTTGTTACTATGACTACAATCGTGTGTTTAAGTATCGTTCACTAATTACTAGTCACCTTATATACTTGACAGGTCTAATTGCTGTAAAATTATAAAACCATAATTCCAATAAATAATTCAGATCTTAAGGAAATAAGCGAATTATTTCATCCCCGTTTCACATAAACTAAATATTTTCATGTCCTGGCTGAGGCAGGGCTCCGTTCCGGGATCGTTGTTTGAAGAAAAATAATTTGATGCTTTGAATCACTATATAATTAATTACTTCATTTTACTTCGACAGACATCATAGCACTGCCTAGTACTGCCTTAAACAAAGAGAGTAAAGAGATACAATAGAGCGGCCATCAGCAGAAATGTCTTAGAAAAACTGCCATCCTATGTCAGCTAGTTTTTAATAGTAAACATGCGAATTAAATTTGTAATTTATATGGCTTTACGCAATTTTTTAGGACTATTTGCGAAAATTATTGAATTCTAATTAATTACAGAGTAAATACAAAAAATATTTACGAAAATAAACTGAAGTTAGGTCCAGTCGTTCATACTAGACTGAGCGACTTACTACTCCTAGGTAACAACTAACGGATCACGATTTTGTTCGTTAGGTCCTGTCTATTGGTAGTCTATATTTAATGTTTTTGGCCTAAAACAATATACTAATTTTTTTCCTATAAAATATTCAAATGTATTCTAGAAATGCCAAGCAGTAATACTAGCAAAGGAGGAGGCAGACCGCATCAGGCAGGGGCAACGGGGCGCTCGTCCCAGCCACCGCCGGGATTCCGATCCCAATTTCCGGCCACCGCAGGCGCGGGCTTACGGACGGTGTGTAATGATTATCACGCTGTCCGACCGTCCGGCGGACGGCGCGTTCTGTTCCCGCGCGCCTCAAGGAGCTGTCAGCAAACCGTAGCGGCCCAGCCTGCTAGCTGCAGGCAGGCAGGGTCAAAGCCTGCTTGGGTCATGGGTCAGCTTCCGAAAGGAAGGCCCGGCCTGGGCACGATAGGCAATGAAGGAACGGGGTAGGTTCTTAGTCAGCAAGAGTCTGACACTACTTCCGCTCCGCCCAAGGGCGGGATTTGTCATTGGATGATTTTACCTACCATAAAAAAAAATATCCTTCGAAACATCTAAGCGAGTCCGTTAACTAACAAGCGAACCTCATGTTACCTAGTTCTGCCATCACAATATACTAAGTAAGTACTCAAAAGTGTCACTTATGAAATGTGTGTGTTCCCCGTACCATTACTGAGTCGACAGTCTTGATGGACAGGAGATGTGATAGGTGTTGTTTTGTTTATTCATTTTAAGGGCTCCAAAAAACACGAAACACGTCGTAAACGCATGTTGAAACAAAGGATTTTGCCAAAATCTCCATTCCTTTTACCTTTTACTGTCATCTTTATTTTCCGTAAAACTGTCAGACATTTGAAGCGTACATTTATACAGTTTAGGATTACTTTTCATGTACATTATTCACATTGTTTTCTTCCGAAGATTTACGGCATGTAAGGAAGTCTTCAAGATTTACCTGCCTTGCGGAAATGTTGTTTTAACTACGACGAGTTCTTATCTTTAGAAGGAAAGAAAATATATTAAGAAAATACTTTCCTCAAATTGTTTGTAAAATTTTATTATGTTATGTTAGAAGCTTGTGGCTACAATCATTGTCAACATCTTCCTGCTCTTGTCGCATGTTACTTGGGGTTGGCGCAACATGGTTTTTTCATCCATTCTATTCTGTCGTGTTCGTCATACTATAATTATAATAATAAACTTTATTTGGAACAACTTAAGTTTACAAGCTACATAGTAAAAACGAAGATAGCGATAAAAGTAAAATACTGTAGCGCAGCTATCAACGCCCAGTGAGGCACCGGTCCTCACACTCCAGCCGCCGCCGGGATTCCGGTTCTGATTTCCGGTCATCGTAGGCACGGGCTTGCGGATAGTGAGCAATGGGTAGCTCGCCGTTCGACCGTCTGGTAACTGTCCGGATCGAGCCCATTGGTATTGTTCGTCAGCTCGTTGAGCTCCTTAGTAGTCCTAAGTTGAGCTATACGAATACTGACAAATGCTTGCACTAACTGGACAGGTCCACACAAATCTGCGTGGTTATTTCCTCATAAGCTCATCTCAGACACAGGTCTGCATGGTTTTCATATGATTTGACTATTACATGGTTGCTATATGGACTTTTAAAAGGGACTTTGACCCATGAGTTTGTTTCGGTGTTTCTTCTCAGGGTAGTCAACTAGGAAACACCGGCCTCATCTAGTTTAAACTGACAAAAAAATTTACGTGTCAAAGTGTTTTTAAAAACCTATTTGTAAAATAAATATCATTTATCAGTCAAACAAATGCTACCAATTATGAAGCAAAAAAATCGACTTTATTGTGATAAATATTTCCTACTCTGTGACATTCTGTGCTAAAATCGTCGCATTCAAACTTGGACCAGTATCCACTAGGCTTTATTCATATTCGATCACAGTCACCCGTTTGTTTCTTCAGAGGCCAAAACTGTTTTTAAAAATGAGCTAGTATTTAGGGTGACTGCAGAAAACAGTAACTTGTGGCTAGATCCCGCTGATTGCTTTGGCCTCGCTAAGGGAGACAACCCGTGACAACTTTTTGTTGCGATACAGTAACGCGTTTCGTGCTACTGTTGGCAGCTTGCCGTATTGGATGCAAACGAGCAACTTTTTCCTTGCAGAGCTTCAAAATCATATTTCCGTACCTAAGCGAAGTTTTTTTTTTTTGAGTGATTGTGGATCAGAAAATGCATGAGCAAAAAAAAATCATGTCACAGAGATGAAGATGAAGATGCTGCGAAGGGCGGGTGGTGTCACGTGACTGGATAAAATCCCCAATAATAATAAGCTAATCCGAGGGAGCTTTAAGGTAGCTAAAATACAGCATAACATGCAGGAGAGCCGCTTGCGATGGTTTGGGCATGTAATGCTCAGAAACGAAAACCACATGACCCGTCGCGTTTTAGCTATAGAAAAGGACAAAAGAGGAAGAGGTTGGCCACCGACCACCTGGAGTCGAACCATCTAGAACGACCTAGTGGCAATGGGCCTAACGCCAAAATGACAAAATCGCCTAGAATGGCGTAATAGTATCAGGAGATAAGCCAGAGGTTTGATTGATTGAAGTTTTTTTTGAGACGGGAAAAAATCAAATAACTTCTCTTTTTCTGGATGGAGTGATAGAGAGTATTAGAATTTTATTATAGTTTTTTATTTCCTTCAGCTGGCTTTTGTGTACCAGGGCCATCTTTCACAAACACAAAGTGGTTTCGAACAATCCTGCAGGCCTTACAGATATTGGTTTAAATGAGCCCCGTCCATTATTATGATTCTGATATTAAATCATTAAGGCGGTCGTGTAAGACAACTCATCATTCGCATAACATCCCATGGTTACGTAGGCAAAAGTATAAAATATTCAAGAGCATCACGACTGTATCGCTACGCTACTAAATCTCTGCAAAAAGTCCTCATGGGTGAATTCTTTAAGTAGCAGTACAATAGCAGCTTGTTGGTCCCAGTTGACCTTCATAGATCTTTGACAGTTGTTACAGGTAGTCAAATGGCAGAAAGTCTAACCATCAGTCTATTCAAGGAATATTGTGTTGACTAGTGCGTTAGTTGAATATTGCGGGAATTTTGAATGCAGCTATATGAATGAGATGGTAAGTGTGAGAAAGAGAGGAAGGAGAACGTGAAGAAAGACGTATGACACATTACGACGACGGCATTGGTACGAGGAAGGTGTGGTAAATAAGAATATCAGACGTTGTTATGAAGACTGTTTCATTTCCCAATCCCCAAATCCCGCATTTTAGTTAGTGGGTTATGGAGCTCGGATAGGCAGTCTCCATGTAAAACTAAAAATAAGACTGGAAGCTAGTTGGAAAAAGGCTAAAGAGAGCGCGATGCATTAGCGGTTTGTTGAAATTACAAGAAAATTTACTCTACCTTAAATACTGGGACAGATAAAATACAAAAAAAACAGCCCATTACATTTCTAACAAGAAAAAATATCTGTCACAGTGCACTTCATTTTTGCCCTAATTTTGTTTATTTTTTGCTTCTACCACAACAAAGCAGGCATTACAGCAGCATTTTAATGGAAAGATTTAAATTAAATATAGGACTTTTTTAATAAACGCAAGACCGGGTCGGAAGGCGTTCGCTGATGGAATATTAAAATATGAATGTTAGGGGGAAACAGGGAAATAGGGACGCAAAGTTTTGCATTGCAGTTGAAGCTGTTTCTTTAGGGGTGGAAATTAGGTGAAGTACGTATAAAGCTTAGGGGCTTTTGGTGATAATTTGGGGTGAAAGTCCTCTAATCGTTTATTTCTGTTAACACCTCTTTTATTTTCAGAAAATTTATGTTTTTTGTTTATTTATTTGCTCGTTTTGAGACATGGTTGAAGTATTTAATGTTCTTAAAACGTTTTAAGCACAATTTATGGGAATTTTATTTATATAACTAGGACCGTAATTGGTCTATATACATTGGACGTAATATTTTTAATGTTTTGCGCGTGTAAAACGCGAAACTATGATGCTGTGGCTTGTTATGTTGTTTCGTTAAAGCTATTTCCAATTTGTTAAAGTTAATATTATAAATGTCATCATTATCATCATCATCTTCATTTTAGCCGTTCATTTCAGGCTACTATTGGACATAGGCCTCCCTCAAGTATCGCCACAACGATCGGTCCTGTGCGTCTTGCATCCATCGCATTCCCGTGACTTTCACCAGGTCATCGGTCTACTTTGTAGGAGGCCTTACTTGGGATTATCGATGTATCATAAATTAAACACAATTATTATTATGTCTAGCATTTGTTGTCTCACGATTAGGCAAATGCCTCTATTTCTTCCAATGTTTCCAGCTCTGAATCGCTTCTTGCCAATTCCTAAGGAAGACTTCTAAGTCGACCCATCATCTCATTCGTGGTTTACCGCGACTGTGTTTCGCAACTTAGGGCACTAACTTGGTATACATATACACCGATAAATTTTGATCGTTTAAATCCCGTGGACCCTCCACGGGATTTAAACGATCAAAATCGATCGATCGATCCGGTACATGAAACACTATCAATTTGTTAAGTAAACGAGTCAATGACCTTTTGCGGACCGTTGCGTACTAACTACCTACATACTTAAAGAAATTAATGTCGTACATGCGTACATAAATTCGAGTTTTAGAAAAGAAGTACATACAACGTATGTACCAAAACAAATCGATAGTGTTTTATGTACTGGATCGACCCTCCACGGGATTAAAACAAGCAAAACTTAACGGTGTATATGTTACGGGCCCACCAGTCGATTGGCATGCGGCAAACATGTCCAGCTCACTCCGATTTAAGCTAAGCAGCCTTTTGAGCCACGTTAACAATCTTTAGTATAGACAGCAGTGTAACGTTTCGAACATGATCCTTTAGTTTAACGCCAAGTATACTGCGCTGCATACAACGTTAGCTAGCCTTGAGTTTTAGTTTTTGGAATAAAAACAAACTAGAAATACACTTTTGATGAGCCAAAATGACAAAAATAAGTTCATCAGCCATGCTGAAGTGGCCATAAACAAAGGGCCTGCAAATAGGTAGTCCTTTGATGGGCAAGAAGCTCTTGAGTGTATTTTCTGTTCAGTGTATTATTTCCTTGTCATGCTTTGCCTGGAAAGGGACTTCTTGGTCTAAGTAAAATTGGACAGCCATGGCAACTATAAGAGATGTCAGCAAAACTGATGGGGCTCTGTAGGGCCGATGCCCTATAAGGCTGCGGGCACGTTTGAAAGAGTGACCGTAGCGCTAGAACGCAAAAGGGAACTAAAGATCACAGATGGGTAATAAATAAATAGTTTTGACACGTCCTATGTCACTTTAGAGCAGAGAGTTATTTGATCATTTTCCACCTCAAAACAAATCCCGGGGCAGGTGTGTCTTGACGGTGTTTTTGGACATCGCCAATGCCTTCAATTCCCTGCCCTGGAGTAGCATTAGGAGCGCACTCTGGTACCACCGGGTGCCCGAGTATCTCTGTCGTGTGATCGAGGCCTACCTGTCGAACAGGTACATTATATACCCCGGTCATCAGGGAGGATGGAAACGGCGAGAGATGTCATAGTACTTTTTTAGTCAGTAAGAGTCTGACACTATCTCCCGCTCCACCCAAGGGTGGGGGATGTCACTGGATGATTTAACCTTCTTTAAAAAAATTATGTTTCATATTATACATTTTTAGTTCTTGAAACAGGACAAGTCCAGATGTGTTCATGATACAAAAGCACTTTTATTTTTCTTGTGTAATTCCCAGCTTCGCACGGTGATTCGGGTGCAATGGGGATATTAAATATATTTCGTATGTATTATACGTATAAACCTTTCTCTTGAATTGGTCTATGTTCAAAAAAAAAAAACTGCATCAAAATCCGTTGCGTAGTTTTAAAGATCTAAGTATACATACAGACAGCGGGAAGCGACTTTGTTTTATACTACGTAGTGAAGGGAAAAATCAAGTTGTGCATATTTTTATAGGAAAAGTTACCTACTTACATCTTGTTATTTTCACCCGAAGCAAAAACTTTACAAATAAATAACAAACAAGACTAAAAGAAGTACCCTGAACACTAACAGCTAATTGCACTCAGTGCAAAATGTAAATTACGAAGCAACTTCACACAACTATCGTTGAGAGCCCCAACTTCGATCGGGTCCACAGCAAACTTAGAGAGGGAATAGAAATGGCATCTGCATTGAGTCCAGTTCAAAGCTTTCAAATAAAGTTAATTAGATCAGCAAGTCTAAATAGGCCACTTTTGTAGAATCATAATATGAATCATATTTTTTTATACGGCAATATTTACAAGGAATATGATTCTGATGTGCAGTGAATTGAGTATGAGACTTGCTAGAAATTCGGAATGTAATTTGCTCTAGATGAATTGCTCATGTGACGTTTTTAGGTTCGCTGCTTATAGTTTTCCTAATGTATGGTGGAGACCTTTTTATCCTTAACTATTAGGAACTGTCTCTTTGCCAGGGTTTTTCAGGGATGAATTATTATTATAAAAAAGAAAAAGAATTGTTTTTATGGGATAAGCCACAAGAACTAAGCCGAGAAAAATGGTTGTATAAAACTGGATTATAGATATCTTTCAGACTAATTGGTGTATTTTCTTAGTACCTACTCTACACTTAAACTAATTGATGCTTGCCAATTAATCATAAGTTGAGTTTCGTAAAATAATCATCCTTAGCTCCCACTATCTATAAGGGCGCCATACTCCGGAGCGAGGAGGAGTGGTAGGCGGTCGCCTCCTTTTGCGAAGCAGTAATGCTAGCAAAGGAGGAGGCCGACCGCATTAGGCAAAGGCGCACACGCCGCCGCCGCCGCCGGGTTTCCGATCCCGATTTCCGGCCACCGTAGGCGCGGGCTCGCGGACGGTGGGCAATGGGTAGCTCGCTGTCCGTCCGTCCGGTAACAGACCGGTCCGAGCTCAGGTCGTCTACGGCGCGCACCGTTCCCGCGCGCCTCAAGGAGTTGTCAGCAAACTGTAGGGGTCCAGCAGGGCCGAAGCCTACTGGGGCCAAAGGTTATGTGAGACTGTCACCACGGGCCCCGGGATAAAGGCAAGGAACGGAAACGTAGGTTTTTAGTCAGTAAAAGTCTGACACTATTTCCCGCCCCACCCAAGGGCGGGATTTGTCATTGGATGATTTTACCTACGCTAAAAAAAAAAAAAAAAAAACTATCTATATGGGCGAAGAATTGTTTGTATACGTTTTGTAGCCTCTTCACTGTCAAACGCCTATATAGAAAGAAAGAAATAATAAAAAATTCATTTATTTGCATTACAAACGGAAACACGTTAAAATTAAACAGAAAACGTACACTGATTAATGCCAAAAAGGCCACAGCTCAGCATAATGCCAAATGGCAACACAAGGCTACCACCTGACGCTGATTTTCAGCTGCAGCCCTTGGTTGCCATATGCTCAAAAACAGAAAAAAAAATATCCACCAGAAAAAATAGTCTAAAAGGTTCTGTGCAGAAACCAACTAAAAGTAAATGTTGCGATTCTTATTTCATATGGGTTTTGACAAGTATTGAAATGGAAGAATGTAAGAAACTTTTAAATATTTCCCTTTGTTATACGTACGAGCCTGTACCGTGATTTTAAAAAACTTCGGTTTTACTCGCGGCTCGTTAGTGTTAATCGACTAGCGAGTAAAACAGTTTTGAATGATAGAAAATGAAGCAAACACGACGAACCGCGAGCCAGGCTCTTCATTCGTATTGCAATGATGCACCGGCGAGCTTTACCGATGAGTCAGAAGACCAAGCAAGAAGATCGTTGGTGCTAATCGACTAGCGAATAAAACAGTTTTGAACGACAAGCCGAGTAAAGGCCCTGATCGACGGGCGAGTAAAACCGAGGTCTTATGGTTCGCCGGTAAAGCTCGCCGGTGTATCATTGCAATACGTACGAGCCTGGCTCGCAGCTCATCGTGTTTGCTTCATTCTTCTACTCGGCTCGTCGTTCAAAACTGTTTTACTCGTTAGTCGATCAGCACCAACGAGCCGCGAGTAAAACCGACGTTTTTTAAAACCGCGGTATTGGCTCACCCACTTAAAAAATGAAGCAAACACGACGAGCCGCGAACCGGATACGCCAACATACAAAACCGCGGTATTGCAATGATACATCGGTTTTACTCGCTCATCGATCAGGGCCATAAGACAGTCTGTTTCAAAATCTAAATGTGCTTCACTGAACGCTACTAAGCCTGTACTATTCAATTCTATAGATTCCATTTATCGACTCTCAATTGTAATTATGTCACCGATGAATATGGAAATCTGAAAGTTCACCCTTTCAATAGCGTATCAAAATATATCCTTTGTGTGCCAATAACTAGAGGTATAGAATCGTACTTCATTATCTTTGTGTTAGTTTTCTTTATGAGAGAAGAGTTTGATTAAAGAGAAAGGAAGGGGTGAGTGCTTAGTGATTAGTAGGATTAGGGTTTTTCCGCAATTATGTGGTTTTGATTGGTTTTTCACTATATATTTTTGTGCTAGCATTTCATCGATGACATAATATGGAAAATTACAAGCGTCAAATAAAACTTTTTTGCTATGGCCATAAATTACCAAATTGACAAAAATTTGTTTCAAAAGTACTCTTTCCGCACTTGAAAAAACACAGTATTTTATAGACTAAAAAACTTTTTATTAATTAACGTTGAAAATCATCAAATGAATTTTCCCATTCAGGATGCAGCGTGTAAAAGAGTGTCAGACTTTTACTAAATAAAATCTTGCATTCCTTCCGAAACCCTATGCGACGGCAACTCCTTAAAGAACCCCGCAATTCAAATATAGAAAAAGCTATTACTGTGAAATAATAATCTGTCCTAGCTCAGAGGACACCGGTGTCCTCTCACATCCACGCCACTATAGGCCTTAATTCCGATGTTTAGAGTCTACTTTTGTATGAACAAGTTGGGTAGTTGTGGATCGACGTGTTAAACATTATTACAGCAAGCAGTCAACCACAGCCGTCAAAACACCCAAACATAAACACCTTACACAGAAGTTCCCATAAATTAAATCTTAATACAGGTCTGTACCAACAAATGCGTAATGTTTATACACAAACCCCTTTAATTAGCGGAACAGATTTCCAAATACATACGTTACTCATAAATCGTATACACGGAATACGTGCTACAGTTGCGGAATACCACACCTGAAGCATATACACCTGACGCTATATCAAGGTAAATTCACCCATAGCAATCAGAAAATACGGTTGACGAAAACTGCAATGGTAAATTTGGACAGCTACATGAAAATGAATAGTTGTAACTGGGCTAGACGAAATTGATACTAATCTATGAAGACATAAAGTTGAGATAGACAGCATTAATGATAATGGCGTTAAAGAGCTACCGTCCGATGTACATAAAATAGTAAGACGAATCAAATAAACTGGTTTATATCCAACTGTTTGACTACATGTTTAACTATACACCGTTAAATTTTGGTCGTTTTAATCCAGTGAAGGGTCGATTTGGTACATTAAACACTATCGATTTGTGAAGATAAAATTAAAAAATAAAGCACTTTTTTAAAACTCGAATTAATTTACACATGAACGAAATTAATTTAAACGTCAGCTGAGCGAGGCCACTGAACTGTAGGTAATTAATAAGGTCATTGACTCGTTTACTTAAAGATATAAAATTTCGTATATTAACTTGAGTTTTATAAAAAAAGTGCTTTATTTTTTTAATTTATCTTTACATATCGATAGTGTTTAATGTACTGAATCGACCCTCCACTGGATTAAAACGACCAATATTTTTCGGTGTATAATTTATAGTCACAATGATTTACACTTTGATATTTAGTTGGACAACTGTTAATCGGTTTGATTTAGGGTTCCCGGAAGGACTGCGTAACTATATTTTTTTTTTCTGAGTTACAAGCGCATGAACTTTATTGTTTATTATTGGAATCACAGAGTTGATCTGTTAGAATTATTGGAATTCTAAATTTGAATTCGCCGAAATAATTTTGTTTGTTTAAAGTTTGACGTTATGATGCATTTAGACCGCTGTTGATTTATTGACTTCGTTTTATGTATATATATATAAAGAGAAACATGACTGACTGACAATTATCAACGCACAGCCACATACAGGGTTTAGAAGCGTTGAATTTAGCAAAAGACGAGGCGAGCAATAAGAGAGGATTTTACAAAATTCACCCCCTAAAGGGATGAAAGGGGGTCCAAAGTTTATACGGAAAAATCTATTTTGAAGTGGGCGAAGCCGCTGGCAGAAGCTAGTATTATATAAATGGTACTATACGGACTGACATATCAACACACAGACGAAAAAAACTGGATATAGTAACGTGAAATTTTGCACAAGGCTTCTTTGTAAGATGTAGGCGAGCACTAATAAAGGGTTATTGAAAATTTAGCTTGCAAAATTTTATTCCATCGGCCATATTCCTGAATTTTAGTATAAATTTTTCAAAACTATCGATATACTCGTAAAACAATTTAAAGGGTTTTAAAGGAGAATTTTATTCTTTGGGTTAATAAACTAGAATCTTGACACAAATCATAATCAAAATGAATACGTAATAAAGATGGTCGCTATTAGTTTTTAAAAACTGCTATCGAAAGACGATTTTGATAACACGATAAAACCCACTTCTATGTTCTTTAATTGCCTTGCTTTTCAGGACCTCGGGTTTTCCTTTCAGAAGCGAACTTATGGCGCCAGTGGGCCTCGACCCTGCTGGGGCCCCTACATTTTAGCTGACATCTTCTTGAGGCATACATGGAACACTACCCGCTATCGACGACTCAGACTTGGTTTAGACGGTTACCCATTGATATATTATAATGCAAGATACGTTGCGCGCTAACATCCCAATCAGAAAACCTGGACTCAGAAACTCACACATCTATGATCAATTTCATCAAAGTCGCAAACCAATATTCACTGATAGACAAGGACAGAGATAACAGCCAGCGCTTTTGTGCGAGCGGAATAGCTTTAGCCGCCAAATGTGTGTGATTGTCGCGACCGATGTGAAATCGTGCCATATATGCACAATTTTATTTCCGCGATCCACGCACTAGAGGCGAGAGACCTATCTAATCTTCCACTGTTTTGATTTAATCTAAGCGGTTACCAGGCAACCGTACGGCGAGCTAACCAAGCAAGCTCATGTGGCAAAGCGCTAGTAGTCAATTATTAATAAATTGTAACACCACGTCATGAATCCAGCCCCGTCCAAGCTAAGCCAAAGCGAAAGCCATGCCAGCCATGCCATGCCAAGGCATCTTACGACAATTTGGAGCCAAAGCCATAACCAAATTGTCAGCCAAGCCAGCCAGCCGGTGCCTCCCAGCCAGTGCCTGTTGGAGAAGCCACATCCAACGACCAAAGAGTATCTAAGTACTTGGATAGCACTGTTTTGTTCTCTCACTTTGCTGTGACATATACTTGATAGATAAAAAACGCTGAATAATCATAAAACGAGAACGCCAATAAATAATTATAATCAGTAATTAAGCGAATTATTTCATTCCCGTTTCAAAATCTATCGATAGATCCAAAGCGCTGTATTGGTTTACTTACAATAGATCAACAGGACGATACTAACGCTTGGGGATAACATCTTGTTGTCAGATGAGCGAGTAGTTTGTAACTGAAGTCGATCAAGTTTGGCATCGTGTGTCTAAGACACATGCAAGCCGCAATCTACGGTGGTTTCTGTGTAATATACGCTTCAATTGAGCCACCTTTCCGCTATAATGAAATTATCTGCTGTCTTTGACAGTGGCAGAAGTATTAATGAGCCATTAGGCATCTGAATTAATTAGATGTTCATAATATATTGAAATAATACAATCAATTATATATCCGAAAATAAGATTTATTTTTTCGACTGTCTGTTGACTGTTTTTCTGTCTGTTTTTTTTTTAGAATGTACATAAGCGTTATTATTTTTCAGCTGAGAACTTCTGAGCAAGTGTCATTAATTGTACAAAAATAAAAAAAAGACAAAAACATTACCCTCCTTTAGAGATCACTGCAGTCGGTTAAAAACAGTTGAAGGCATAATTTGTAAGCATGATTGTCCCGTTTTTTATTCTCTCAACACAAAATAACCAACATACGATTTTATTTTATTTGTGCCATAAGGGAAAATAATGGCTTAAACAAACCCGCTACTTACTTGCGTGGCTTGCATAACAATTGTACCATTATAGCCACAACAACCAAAAAAGTATAAAATTATGAAAATAAGGAAGTTTGTACTTGCCATACTAATGATTCAATAAAAAAAAACTGGGCAAGTGTGAGTCGCACTTGCACAGCGAGGGTTCCGTAATAACTAACTTATACACCGTTAAATTTTAGTCGTTTTAATCCTGTGGAGGGTCGATTTGGTACATGAAACCCTATCGATTAGTAAAGATAAAAATGAAAAATAAAGTACTTTTTTTTAAACTCGAACTCTCTCTACTTAAAGAAATTAATTTCGTACATGCGTGTATTAATTCGAGTCTTAGAAAAAAAGTACTTTATTTTTTAATTTTTATGTTTATAAATCGATAGTGTTTCATGTATTGAATCGATCGTCCACGGGATTAAAACGACCAAAATTTAACGGTGGATAATTTAGTTTGTACGGAAACCTCAGTGTATGAGTCCATCGCTCGCTCTTGTCCATTTTTTATTACAAAAAAACGATGAGCTAATTTTTTTCACAGAACTTTGTTGCGGGTAATAGAAATTTGAAATGCAGGGGGGACTCTTCCCCCACCGAACAACCCGGAAACACCAGCGGTTGGCCCAGCTGTAACAGCGGAGCCAGCTGCCACCGCCGTCGCCGTGGGTGCCGTCCCTCCGTCGGGAGGGGAGCGAGACGACGTCATGTTGTCCCCTGCTTCAACCCTGGAGGGGGGAGTGTTCGACGACGGCGACCTGTTTGCTGGGCTGCGACTAGAGGGCGAGGAGGAGGGGACTGCCAGCGATGGCGACCTCTTCGGCCTGTAAAGTCGTGCAGGCGAACCTCCACCACAGCCAAACAGCGACGGCCCAACTCCGCAAGTGGTTGGAGGTACAACACACGGCCATTGCTCTAATCCAGGAGCCGTGGATTAGGGGCGGCCACATACGAGGACTCTCTGATCTTGGAGGTAAGCTCCTTGTTACTAAGGACCATGATCACCCTAGGTCGTGTATCTATGTCACAGGTAACCTCAACGCACAGCTACTAAATGACTTCTGTTGCAGAGATGTCTCTGCAGCAAGGCTGACGATACAGCGTGGCACCACAGCGATGGCGATTGTCTTTGCCTCAGTATATATGCCAGAGGCGGAGGAACCGCCACCCCACGACCTGATCCGCCTCGTTACCCACTGTGAGAACGGCGGGGACGAGATCGTGGTCGGGACCGATGCGAACGCACACCATCCACTGTGGGGAATGGAAACGCAAAATGCTAGGGGTAAGGCATTGGTGGATTACTTGTTCACAACTAACCTATCCCTACTAAACACAGGTTCCGAACCAACATTTGTAACCAGACGCAGTCGCACGATAATCGACCTCACTCTGGCAACAGAGGGAGCAGCTGAACTCACTACTGGGTGGCATGTCTCCAAAGAGGCCTCCTGCTCGGACCACAGGTGGATCCGTTTCGACATCCAGGTCTGTGTAACACCCACGCTACCACGGCGTAATCCGCGAAACACGGACAGAGCAGCATATCGACGCAGCCTAGCTTCCAAGCTTGCGCCACCAGGCGATTCGATGACATTTGAGGACACAGCTCAAATCGACGCACAAGTGGACCAACTCACCGAATCACTGATAAACAGCTACCACACTGCTTGCCCAGAAACCTTCCCGCGCGATACACCGGGCAAACAAACCTGGTGGGGCGCGGATCTGGAACGCAAGCGTAGCAAGGTAAGGAAGGCTCTAAACAGAGCCATGAACACATGTGCGGATGAGGACTGGGACGCTTACTATGTGGCCAAATCCAGCTACAAGAAATGCATCAGATTCAGACGCACCACAGGTTGGCGGAAATTCTGTGGTAGCATCGAATCCTGCCAACAAGCAAACAGGGTAAGGAAAATTTTGGCAAAACAGGATACTCCTGGGCCTACCACGCTCCGTAAACCTGACAACACACTCACCACGTCACCTGAAGAAGCAAGACGCGTCTTAGTTGAGGCTCACTTCCCAGACTGCGTTTTCACACAGGTAACAGACTGGTCAGATGTGACCCAAACACCATCAGACGATGAGTGGCTCTATGCACACAGGATGATTACGTTGGAAAAAATCCAATGGGCCATCCAAAGCTTCAATCCTTTTAAGGCTCCTGGTCCTGACGGTGTGTTTCCGGCACTATTGCAATGGGGTGGGACACCGTTAGCGACAAATCTGGTGCCCCTAATGAGAGCGTGCCTGGCTTTTAGATACGTTCCCAAAGGATGGAGGGAAGTGAAAGTAATATTCATTCCTAAACCAGGTAAGAGTGACTATACAAACGCCAAATCCTATCGACCCATAAGTCTAACCTCCTTCCTATTAAAGACGATGGAGAGGTTATGTGAGAGGGAACTACGAGATGGCGTTTTAAAAACAGTACCACTACATGGTAACCAACATGCATACAGCTCAGGTAAGTCGACAGAGTCTGCTCTTCATCTGGTGGTAAGCCAGATAGAGGAAGCGATCCATCAGAAAGGTACCTGCCTGGGCACTTTTATAGACATCGAAGGAGCCTTCGACAAAACAAACTTCTCCAGCATAAGTGCCGCCCTCTCCAAGCACGGGGTAGATCAGGTACTAATCGACTGGATTACAAATATGCTAAGCAAACGAGTAGTTCGCCTTGAGAAGGAACAGCAGCTGGCGCTGATAGCTAGAGGCTGCCCACAGGGAGGGGTACTATCACCACTACTGTGGAATCTTGTGATCAACGAACTCATCACCATACTCAACGCGAATCGTTACTACACCATAGGGTACGCTGACGACCTCGCAATCCTTATACCTGGTAAGGTGACCGGAACGATCTGTAACCTTATGCAGCAAGCACTGCGCATCGTGGAACGATGGTGCAGAGAATATGATCTCTCGGTGAATCCCTCTAAAACTGAATTGGTCATGTTCACGCAAAAACGAGCACTAGGGCGCTTCAATCTGCCTAAACTGTTCAATACAGAACTCCAGTTGTCGAGCGAGGTTAAATATCTGGGGGTTACCCTTGACAGTAAGTTAAACTGGAGCACTCATCTAGACAATAAATTAAGCAGGGCTTGCATCACCTTCTGGCAATGCAGGAGAATGATAGGTAAGAGGTGGGGCCTATCCCCGAAAATTATACTCTGGTTATATACCGCAGTGATTCGGCCCATGATTACTTACGGCGCTGTGGTGTGGTGGCCTCGCACCAAGTTAGCCACCGCCGTAAACAAACTACAACACATGCAAAGGCTGGCCTGCATGGCTACTACGGGCTGCATGAGGACCACTCCGACTGCAGCGCTCGAAGCTATGCTGGGACTTCCCCCACTCCACCTGTTTATACAGCAGGAAGCGACGATGGCGGCCGTACGTCTTAAGACACTGGATCTCTGGGGTAAGAGAGAAACACAACACACCGCTCTGCTTGCGGCACTCAACGACGAGCTTCCCATAACGCAAGCAATCAACGACCGGATACCTAAGCAATTTATCTTTGATAAAAAATACAAAATCCAACTGTATGAGGACCACCGCTGCGAAGGGCTGTGCCCTGCAGAGCTGCGGATCTTCACTGATGGATCCAAAACAGGTAATGGTACGGGTGCTGGAGTCTTCTCGGAGGATCTCAACATTCACATAGCCACACCATTGGGGGTTCATAACACTGTGTTCCAGGCTGAGTGCTTGGGCATTTCCCTGGCAGCCTTAGCCGTCGCAACCAGGAAAGTTAAGGACCACTCTATACGCATACTTTCGGACAGCATGGCTGTACTGCAAGCGCTAAATAGCCACACGGTTAACTCCGGGCTGATTTATGAGTGTCACCAACGCCTCAACCAGGTGGGTAAACACAACCAAGTAACCATTCAATGGATTAAAGGACACAGCGATTCCCGAGGCAATGATGCTGCGGACGAACTCGCCCGAAGGGGATCGAGTATGGCGGCGATAGGGCCTGAGCCCATCGTGCCGCTCCCCTTTGCACACCTACGCAATCTGGTAAGGAAACGAACTAGAGAATTACACCACAAACTATGGGTAGATCATAGTGAGTGCAGGCAGGCCAAGGAGGCACTTCCCTCTATTGATGGCCGCTTTACGAAAAAGGCCCTACAACTGACTAAACCGCAGTTACGGAAAGTGACGGCAGTTACAACTGGCCACGGGACCTTTAATAAGCACCTCTCTGTCATAGGAGTTACAGACAGCCCACTGTGCAGAGCCTGCATGGAGGAGGAAGAGACTGCAGCACATCTGCTTCTGAGCTGCCCTGTTGTCGCTGGATACAGGGCAAAGTACTTCGGAAACCCAGGTAACCTCCGCGAAATGGTCAGTAACACCAAGGCGCTGCTGGCCTTCCTCGAGGAGCTGGGGTGGATCGAATGACACATTTGTCCCACCCGTACGCAAAATACGCGCTTTAGTCGTGGAGTTGCGGATACCAGCCCGAAATACAATACAAATACAATACAATACAATAGAAATTTGAAACTATCGCTCAGCGTTTTGTTTCATTTAAAACATTTATTGGTACGAGTAGTTTGATACCTATATTTCGCTTCAAAATAATTCTGTTAACGCAGCGAGGTATGAGGAAGCGTGGTATTTACCGTTTATTTTTTTGCTCTGAAAGTTGTCTGACAGGACTAAAAATAGTTACTGCTTTTCGCTGTTAAAGAGAACATTTTCGAGAGAGGTGAAACTTCAAATTATTTATTATTGATAGATTCGCACTTAACTGTCTTAACAGATGGTAAGCAATGATTTAGACGATAGTAGAACACGCTTGCCTAGAAGTAATCTATTCACCTTTGACATCTATAAATTGCATCTCTGTCTAAATGAGGAAGATCAATTTGCGAGGACCCGTAAATAAGACACAGTGCTAGTGCTATGCGTAAGATAAGCAAAGAAGTGTATTCAATTATTCAAAGTCTCAAAGTGAAAGACATGTAAAAGTAGTGTCTGATAATATTTACAGAAATCCGTCATTTGCCATGTATTTTATCATCATTACCAATTCTGCTGAAATGCAATGATTGCTAGATCAACA